>LR812531.1:43429842-44109842 GCA_903798195.1 Danio kyathit | reverse complement strand
GGTTAACAGTATGTTTCTTTAATATATACGGCGAATAACCGTAAATTGACTTTCCCAGAATTCCCTGTATGGCACATCACTTTTTATGCTTTTTTTTGACATTACTATGGATCTTTTTAGTTGTTTCCCCATCATTTATGTACATTAGAGATTTATGTTACACCTAGTGTTGATAAACAATGTTTATTTCATGACTTTAATTTTATGGCTGTTACCATACTGGTGTTTGGTAGCTGTGTGAATGACACTGAACTCCTTCTATACACTGATACACTTTTCTGCTTGTGGGAAAAGTTGTTTGTGATGAGCATTGGTTCGTTATGTATGAACTCTCATCACCACCTGCATATGACTGTGTTAACCTGTCTATCTGCGTAACAAAAGATGTGTAGATGTTGCTAATCAATATACAAACATTTTACCTCTATAAATTAAAGATATACGGAAGTTTACTGTAAAAATTAGAACGATTAAATACTGGCAACGACAGCTGCCGTTTTTTTACCGTAAATTTTACGGATTTATTTTTTACAGTGCATGTAAGAGATTGTAATTTTTTACACTTTTTTTTTTTTATTTGTTTAAGGGCTTGAACACTATGAATTTTTAAATGGAAAAAAAAATAATAATTGGGATAAAATACTTTCAGTATCAAGGTGATGAAGTGAATTTTCACTGTTGCTCTCTGTATGCTTGTGGTTGTGGTAGAAAGGTTTTTATGCATGGCGCTTGCAGAGTAAGATATTATTTTAGCAGCCGTTGTCAAATCTCAACCTCCTTTATAGTAATAGCAACAGTTTCAAACAAATGATTATATCCCTTGCCTCTCTGAACTGCCTGCACCACAGTGCTGTTTTCCACAAGTGCCAGAGATTAAAGAGCTGAGCTACCTTGCCTCATTATTCTACACAGCAAGTGAGAATTTCATCTGTGGCTGATGATTTTACAGCATTACATGCCACTATATCAATAAGCACATCTTCGTTAGTCTACTGCCGCTTAATCTTGACATGTCTAAATGAGAGATTGCCAGTGGTGTCCTATGCAAATGAAGACCTCAAACACACAAGGACAAGTCGGGTGTTGCATAAATGTTTGTTAGTGGAAGATATAAATGCATGATGTGCAGAATTTATATTTCTTTAGGTTACATGATAGGGCCGTTTTAGGCCAACTTTAAAAAGACTGGGCTCTATTATAATGATCTAGGCACAGTCTAAAGCGCATGGTGCAAAAGCATTATGGGCATGTCCAAATCCACTTTTGCTATTTTAAGGACTGAACAATACAGTTTAAACCGTGGTGCATGGTCTAACAGGGTTGTGCTTTATTCCCTAATGAGTTATGGGTGTGTTTTGAGCATAAACCAATCAGAGCCATTCTAAGAAAAAAGCCCCCCGAGATAAAGGCATGGAGTCTGGAAAAATAATAATTTCTGTAATTATTTTAATATTTTTCATTTTAATTCTTTTTCATTTATAAAGATATTTGTGTATTGCTGTACATCCTGTGTGTATTAAGCAATGTATAAGCGTTTAAGGCGCACGGCTAACAGCTGGTCTGTTGCACAGTCTGTTTTAGTTCCTTAAAGTTGCAACGCGTCAACAATGCGCCTTAACACAGATCTTTTCTAGACTGACACACCCATGAGGCCATAAAGTGGCGCAAATGAATTTGCTATTTAAACAACATGGCGCAAAACGGGAAAATTAGTGTTGCACTGGTCTGAAAATAGCAACACATCAAGGCAACATGTCTTGCGCCTTATTGCGCCGGGTGTATGATAGGGCCCTCTGTGTTGATCATTCAGTGAGGTGACTGCACTGTAAAAAAAAAAAAAATCAGTTGTTTTATGGGGTTTTTTTCCCCCGGTTATATAGTCCATGTAATCAGTCTTGAGTAGCTCGCGTGCGTGCGTGCGAGCGAGCGATCAATAGAGAACCGGGACAGGTGTGTGTGGTGCCTAAAGGGAGTTGTAGTTCATATGATGGCAGAATTGTAGTCCGAGTGAAAGTGAATGTTCTCCAGTGATCTATGAGAGTTGGATTGCTGGTGATCATGACAGTTCGTCCATTGTTATCACTCATAACTAAATTTTGCACTTTTTTTTGTTTTTAATTTTTTTTTATGTTTGAATTTTTTTTTTTTTTATACCACAATCTGGGTCAATTTTATGTCAACTGCTCCTTTAGGAATATATTTACCAGGTAAAATCATTACATTTTCATTACTTATTTTACCCGGTATACATATTAAACATTAAATACACATTTTATTTCAAAAACCTTACATTTATATAGCTTCATGACTTCTATATTTATGATTGATGGTTTGTTCTGTATACTATTGAAAAAATATGTAGCTTAAAGGGGCTAATAATTTTGACCTTAAAATGGGTTTTAAAAAATTAAAAACTGATTTTATTCTAGCCGAAATAAAACAAATAAGACTTTCTCCAGAAGAAAAAATATTATCAGACATACTGTGAAAATTTCCTTGTTCTGTTAAACATCATTTGGGAAATATTTAAAAAAGTAAAAAAAAATTCAAAGGGTGGCTAATAATTCTGATTGCAACTGTAGAATGCCAACCAACTTTAAATAGAGCATCTTTTACCAATTTTAACATCCTCCTCTAATATAAAATAATATGGTCTTCCAGAGAACCCATCCACCTTCTTCTGTAAAAGCATAATCCTGTGGGTGGATCTTCTTACATGATGCATACACCTGTTATCTAAAACACACTGACAATAATGAAGGCTCCCTCTGGCTGTTCGGTAATCCCTCGTATTGCTCCAGAGCCACGCTGACAGCGTTGTTAGGTTGCTCAGTCATGACAGATCTTTAGGTGGAACTGACAAAGTCCTTGCTGTAAAACATGCTGGGCCCCCTGCAGAGCTTTAATGGGATCACATTTCTTCATGGTTAAAGAAGATACACACAGATTTTAACCATGGGCTCCCTGTGTCTGACTTTAATAGTGGTTGTTGCCATGGGTTTCTGAGGCAGGGAACACCTCTATGGTTACATGCTAGTTACAAAATATGTTGGATTCGATTTTTTGCTAGTGTTGTTGTTTCAGCTAGCAGATGTTGACAGTGTTTTGGATAATGCACTGCTTTAGTTTTTGTTATGAAAATAGCATTTTGATGTGTAAAACAATAGAAATGAATGATTAAGATAATAATAATAATAATAATAATAATAATAATTATTATTATTATTATGTAATCTTAATTCTATTGATTATGGATATAAATATGGTAATGGTTACATTTGTTGTTATAGGTTTGTATGTTTATCGTTTAAAGTATAGCTTAAGTATGATGTTTTGGTGAAAAAAAAAAAGGATCCATATTGAAAATTAGTTATAATAGTTATAATTGAAAATGGCAACATTGATTTTACAAGTACGATCCAAGTCCGAGGCCATGGTGCTCTACCGGAAAAAGGTGGTTTGCCATCTCCAGGTTGGAGGAAAGTCCTTACCCCAGGTGGAGGAGTTCAAGTATCTTTGGGTTTTGTTCACGAGTGAGGGAAGGATGGAATATGAGATTGACAGGCGGATTGGTGCAGCGGCAGCAGTAATGCGGTCGATGTACCGGTCCGTTGTGGTAAAGAAGGAGCTGAGCCGAAAGGCAAAGCTTTCGATTTACCGGTCAATCTACGTTTCTACTCCCACCTATGGTCATGAGCTTTGGGTCATGACCGAAAGGACAAGATCTCGGATACAAGCGGCCGAAATGAGTTTTCTTCGGAGTGTAGCAGGGCGCACCCTTATGGATAGGGTGAGGAGCTGTCACCTGGAAGGAGCTCGGAGTAGAGTCGCTGCTTCTCCACATCGAGAGAAGTCAGCTGAGGTGACTCGGGCATCTGTTTCGCATGCCTCCTGGTCGCCTACCTAGGTAGGCATGTCCCACCAGGGGGAGACCTCGGGGAAGACCCTGGACACGCTGGAGGGACTATTTCTTTCAGCTGGCCTGGAAACACCTCGGGATCCCCCTGGAGGAGCTGGAGGAAGTGTCTGGGGAGAGGGAAGTCTGGGGTTCTCTCCTAAGACTGCTGCCCCCGCGACCCGGCCTCGAAAAAGCGGTAGAAAATGAATGAATGAATGAATGAATGAATGAACATTTGATTTTATTTTGCTGTGTGTGTACTGGTTTTTGTGGTTCACGGTCAGTATTTGTGTAGAGCATTTTGAGGGATGTAAACAAAAACAATGGTCCCAGCGTATTTTCTGTTTTTCATGTTTAATTTCTATAGCTTCCAAGAATCCAAAAAGGGACACATATTGAAAAATAACGTCATGAGAGCTGTTTTAACATTAAGTTATTATTGAATTGTCTCTTGTTACAGTTATGAAATAGTTCGATATCAAGCAGGAAATGTTCATGGGCCAGTGACATGACCACATTGAAATGGTCTATAATGACATGGTTTGTATTACCTCAATTACAATACCGGACCAAAGTCTTGTTCCCTATACAAGTTTTAGGAACAACAAATAATAACTTGACTTCTAGTTGATCATTTAGAATCAGAAGTGGCTTATATGAAAGCCAAAGACCTCTAGATTATGCTTATTTTACCAAAATAAAATATGATCATGCCTTGCTTTTTAATTGTTTAATTAGGACAGTAAGGTCTGACTTTGCTTAGACAAAAGTTGTGTCACTTAACACAAATAATGTACATTATAGAATATAAAGTCATGGTGCAGTGGAAAAAGAATTAATGTTGTGTATGGCTCCCATGAGCTTGAAGGACTGCATCCATACATCTCTGCAATGACTCAAATAATTTAAGAAAATCATCTGGAATGACAAAGAAAGTGTTCTTGCAAGACTTCATGAAGATTCTTTGAATTCATTTTTAATGCCGCCTCCTTCATTTTATCCCAGACATGCTCAATAATGTTCATGTCTGGTGACTGGGCTGGCCCATCCTGGAGCACCTTTACCTTCTTTGCTTTCAGGAATTTTGATGTGAAGGCTCAAAATATGAGAAGGAGCGCTATCCTGCTGAAGAATTTGCAAACTCTTGTGGTTTGTAATGTAATGGGCAGCACAAATGTCTTGATACCTCAGGCTATTGATGTTGCCATCCACTCTGCAGATCTCTCACATGCCCACATACTGAATGTAACCCTAAACCATGATTTTTCCTTCACCAAACTTGACTGATTTCTATGAGAATCTTGGGGCCATATGAGTTCTTCTGCAAGATTTGTGATGATTGGGATGCAGTTCAACAGATGGTTCATCGGAAAATCTACCTTCTGCCACTTTTCCAAATGATCAACTAAGTCAACTTATTATTTGTTGCTCTTACAACTGCGATCAACGACGACTTTTGTAGGTACTACAAAGGTAGTGTACGAGGTAGTGTACTATTTTTTTTTTCTTTTGTATTTGCAAAGATCAGCAGGAACAACATATTTTACTTAGTTTATTTTTATTAATACTGTGAAATGTTTTACTGTTACTTTTTACATTAAATTACATTAAATTTTGTTAATGCTAGTGTACCAACATTTTATTCATTTCTGGAACACCTAATTAATGATAACTTGTTAAACCATTATCATTTATGATACAACTATTCGGGACTCTTCTTATTTTTAATTAGCAGCCCTTATAATCTCATTTCCTTCTCCAGACATGAATGAATGAATTCAGAACGTGTAACGGTAGCATAATCTACTGATTAGCACAAATATCCTGAGAAGAGTAACTGTGAGAGATATAGATTTCACATGGCCAATTTATGTGTGTGTGGTCCAATCTAAATGTATACCTGTACTGTATCAGTGTGACGATGATTTTGCTTTGATCTGGGCTGCTCCTGGATTTGTCACTGGCTTGCTTAATGCAATAAATCAGAGAGGCAATGACTGCCTCTTATTAAACATGATTAAATGATCCAGTGGGTTGAGTCTGTGTGTGCCCGCGGAGCTTTCAGAATCAATAACAACCCTGTAAAGCTTCTTTTGAGTGGAAAACAAAGTCCTACAAATCCTAATTGCCTGTGGGATTAAACTAACCAAGGGGACTGTAGTAATGACTCTGTTCTGCTGTGCATGCTTTGGCAGGCATCTCTGTGAGATAAATCAAAAGAGATATAAATCAGGTTGGGCTAGAACGCAACCGTGTGTGGAGAGCAGAATATGTACAGGTGACTCATAATGTGATGTCCAATAGAATGCATTTCTTGAGGTTTTTTGAGCTCTGATGCAGAGCATTTTCAGTCATGGAATCCTGGAAAATATTGCTGTTTTCCAGTCCTGGAAAAGATATGAAAAATGATCTGGTAAAATGATGTACTGGAAAATTATCATTTTAAATATTCTTAGTTGAGAAATTTAACCTATTATTTTGAATCAATTTGACTTCCGATGAAATTATACTGGTTTAAACTTTTTTTTTTCTCCAACAGTTTACTGAACAATAAATAAATAAATAAATAAAAGGTCACATTTACACCTGCAGAAAAAAAAATCTGATCTGACATAGATTGAAATTTTATGCATGTATGTAAACACAAAAATACACAAGTTTTTAAAAAAAATTTTTTATTTATTTTTCTCATTCAGACTGAGCCCTTTTAAAATGTGGTTTTAATTTAGTTGCATGTCCGATATCTAGCTAAATTGCCTGTAGTGTGTGTGAACGAGAGAGTGTATTGGTGTTTTCAAGTGCTGAGATGCAGCTGTAAGGACTTCTGCAGCGTAAAACATATGCCAGAGTAACTGGTGGTTCATTCCACTGTGGCAACCTCTGATGCATCAGGGACTATGCCGAAGGATAGTGGGTGTGTGTTTTACCAATCATACTTGTTCCAAACAAATCTAGCTCATGTTTTTTTTTTTTTTTTTTTTTTTGTTTTTTGGATAAAGTGATTAAATTACTCATTCACAAAACCCCACATATGCTTTGTTTATAAATGAACAGAGTTGGGTGTAGCGCACTCCATGTTACTCTGTTCTAATTATATTTTTGGGGAACGCAGTAATGTAACTATTTTTTTAAATTTGAGTAATTTGATTACAGTTACTAAAGTCAATGTTATTGCGTTATTTGGGTTACAAATATAGTTTTTAGAAGAAAAGAATTCTTCTTTTAAATCTTGTTTTCTGCTGCAGGGACAGTTAATAAGCATGCGCTTTTAAATAGCTAGAGAACGCGAGCTGAAATGGTTGCTGACAAGAGTGGTTGTTTCTTCAAGTGGAAATACAGACATTACTATGATTTGATTTATTGTAAAAACAAAAATATTGTTGTGAAATGCAGTGTTTGTTTACTCTAAAGAACTTTCGACTGCTTTTAACTCGACCAGAAACTTGTTCAAATACTTGAACAAAAAGCATTCTATGACAATCTCGTCACCAAAAAGAACACCTGCACCTAAAAACACTGCAGTCCAACTCTGCCTAAACAGGCTAAATTGGATTTGGATTGGATCAGGGGTGAAGGTGATATTTTTCAGTGAATTATAAATTACAGCTGACTCACCAACTTTCTTCTGAACATACAGTAAAAGAAGATATATTAAAGCAAGCTGGAAACCAGTATCCATTGACTTTTTTTTTATTTTTATATGTTATTTTTTTTTCCTACTATGATTGTCAGTGGTCATCGGTTTTCAACTTTCTTCAGAATACTTTCTTTTGTGTTCAATAGAATAAAGTAAATCACATACATTTGGAACCAATTGGGGTTTCATCTATGAAAATAGGAATAAAATAATACAAGCCCATACAGACTCTATATGAACAGGCGGTCATGAGAAGAGATTTAAATATTAGTGCTGATTCCAAACATCCTCTTTTCAGTGAATATCAGCTGTTACCACCTGAAAAAAGACTGAGAATGCCATGTGTAATGTATACAACCAGTAGATTGAAGCTTTAGTTTGTTCCTACCTTGATAAAACGGTTGAACTCTACCAAGAGCAATGCACATGTAGTATATTAGCACATGACTGCGTTCCGTCTTATATATTTCATATTTATAAATTTATATGTGGTCTTATTTTGAAAACGATGTATATTCGTAGTTGTTTTGTTTGTTTTATTTATTATATTGTCTGCTTAGAGCAACGTTGTAGCACTTTTTTCCCAAGACAAATTTCCACTCGGGTACAAATAAAGTTTATCCTATCCTAGTAACTAATGAATACATTTTCAATTTTGGGTGAACTGTCCATTTAAGACTTAAATTTATATCATTATTTATATAATTAGAATATATTGTTTGTTGATCTTAATACACTAGAGTATTACTAATTAGCATTAATTGGAATATTTAACACTCTGAAAGTGTATTTTATTACCTTTAACTATATGAAATGTATATATGTTTAAGAAGAGAGGAATTAGCTCATCAGTCTTTTCTGTTATTCCCATTGTAACGAAATTTGAAATGTCCTGGAAAAGTCCTAGAAAACTATCACTGAGTGGCATCCCTGCTTTTATAGTCAATAAATCCAATCAAACGCAATCCCTTTTTACATTTGGATGTTATGGTGCAGAACCAGTTGTGGCATCATAAAACTGCTGTTGCTATGATAATTAAACATTTCATTTGCACAGAGTAATTTGCTGTATTGCACCAGCACATTTCTCTTGTCACACAACACTGTCTGAATGAAGAACTAGGCCTGTTGTATTAATATTGTAAGGGTGCTTATGACTAGCAGAAATGTAATTAAACTAGACGGATTCAGTGTTAGATAGATTCATTTGAAGATACGTTTAAATTTGAATAAATTGTGCACAGATACTAAGCAAAATTTCCCCTAACAAAAGAATCCCAATTTTGATTTCAGGGTATACAGTTGAAGTCAGAACAGTGGTGTTGCGAGAGCGGGGGTTGGGGGGGCTTCAGGGGCTTAAGCCCCTGATGTATTGTCAAAAGCCCCTGTTCTTTTGGAATATAAGGTTGTATAAAAATAGGTTGTATATAACATTTGTTTTGTTATCCAAGTACTTAAAATTACCACATCATGCATGTTTATGTAAATACATGTGAATAATTCACATGTATTTACATAAACATGATGCACATTTTATTGATTAGTTTTTTTATTTCACCAAAACTACACACATTTTATACTGCAAAAACAGAATTAACCCTGTATATTTTTTCGTCCCAATTTCTGTTTAAAGGAGAATTTTTTCTTTTTTTTTTTTTACAGATTTCTAAACATAATAGTTTTAATAACTAATTTATTTTATCTTTGCCATGATGACAGTATATAATATTTTACTAAATTTTGTTTTAAGATACTAGTATTCAGCTTAAAGTGACATTTAAACGCTGAACTATGGTAATTAGGCAAGTTAGGGTAATTATGAAAGTCATTGTAACAGTGGTCAGTTTTGTAGACTGTTAAAAAATTATTGCTTAAGGGGGCTAATAAAATTGACTTTAAAATGGTTTAAAAATACTGCTTTTATTCTAGCCGAAATAAAAATAAGACATTCTCCTTAAGAAAAAACATTATAGGAAATACTGTGAAAGATTCCTTTCTCTGTTACCATTTAGGAAATATTTGAAAAAAAAAAAAAAAAAGGCTAATAATTTTGACTTCAACTCTGTGTCATTTGTCTGCCTCTAGCTGAACAAATCATTCAGACAGGTTTCTGGGGGGTTCTTGTCTTTCATTAGGCAATAACATCATCCTCCCCAGTACTTAAGGCATTGTTTGAGCAGTGTATATCCGACTTGTATATCTAAGTGAAGTTCGACAAACTAATTTTGAGAGGAGCACGTGATATGAGCGACTACAGCTGATCCTTATTGCTAATAATTTGCTAGCCTATCAGATCATTCCAAAATGACTAATATCTTGCCTAAACTTCATTCTCTATCTTCGTTTTGGAAAACCCCCTCTCTATCCTTCCCTTCTCTCTTCTCCTCAATTCTATGATCGGGCAACATGGCAGGTCAGTGGCAGGACCAATGCTTTAAGTTCTAATTGAGCCAGTCAGTACTCTCTGCGTGAAGTTTGCATGTTCTCCCCATGTCCAGGTGGGTTTTCCCCGGGTACTCCGGTTTCCTCCCACAGTCTAAAAACATATACATAAACAAATTGTAATAACTTTCACAAGCACTTAACGCATACATACTGAATCAATTAGAACCACCATATAAAACAAAGTATAGGTAAAAAACAATCTGGGGGGGCTCGAGAAATACCTGATCTTCAGGATTGACCAGGCAGGAAGCTTGGGCTCATCTATCTCCGAGCTCAGGGTCCTCTCCCAGGGCAGCATGCCAAACCTGCTATCATAGTCGAGAATTATCTAAGTGTGAACTCTTGAAGCTTGTGTAAGCGATGTTTTGATAATGCTGCAGTATTTATACTAATCAGAAAAATCAACCCTGAAGTATATTAAGATGAGACAGGAAAAAATTTCTTAATATCAGAATAAATGACATGCTTCGCCAATCGTGAGCATTTGTGCAAGCCTGTCCCAATCCGTTTTGATTTTGTAATTTAATTGCAGTCCTATTCTTTTCTTTATTTACTTCATTAGCTATGTGTTTTTTTTGTTTCGTTTTGTTCCCTGATTGAATCTGAATGCACCCCAAAATCAATAACACTGATTAATTGCATTGTTACCATGGCAGCAGCCTCGTATGCAAACAGCGTCTCTGGTTTGATAACGCCGTCCTGCTTGTTAAACCAACTAAATTACCCCTAGTCATTTATATCATTAAGTTGAGGGGGGAAATAAATCCTTACAATTTGCCAATAATTTCTTGGCTCAGTCGATGCCCTACCTGTGAGACACATTGCTGATTAAACCTTGATTGCGGGCGAGGACTGCTATGCATTATTAATGAAGTCAGGATAATTGTCAGGTTTTATGACATGGGGAGAGGTAGAAATTGGTTCCATGGTCAGTTTGAGGAATGATGAGAATTTGCCCACACCGATGGTGCTGATGGCCCAGCATTAGTCACGGGCCTCCTGCAGCCTTACCCTGTGACAGAGCTAATGATAGTCATTTTGTAGCGTGACCATGCACTGGAAAGCATTTATGGCGGCATAAAATGTCAGAAAATTTGAGTCCTGTGCTTTCCTCCACTTCATGCTATTTAGTTTTCCTGCTTTTTAAAATATAGGCTACATGCAGAGTAATTCAGAGTATGGTGTGATTAATGAAACACCTTTTTCAGAGGTTTCAGATGCATTTTTGTGCATTACATTTGTATTCTCCATATTGGTTGTTTTGAAACCATAATCCTGGAGGCAGTTCTGGGCCAAAACCAACTGGGGTAATAGTTTACAGGCAAAAAATAAAGAATACAATTGTTCCTGATGGAACAAATGTGTGGTATGATCCATTGTTTTCTTCTCAGTTGACTATTAGGCAAGTTTCCAGTGTGAATACTAGCATTAAAGGTGCAGTGTGCTAACATGTGATATCGAAAAACAAATTGCAATTGCGAGTTTGTGGCACACACATAAAGTCATGTTTACAGTTGGGGAACTCTGAATCCTTGATTATCACTCATTGAGTTAACATTTGAGCAATTAGTAAAATACATGTTGTAGTGCTTAGAAGTAATCATTATTTTATTTTTTATTAGTCATAGGCTGCATCTGAAACTGCCTTCTACTCAGTAGGTACTGCATTTGAATTTAAACTTACTACTCGGCCGTTAGAAAAGTACGTTCTATACAGTATGAATGTGAGAAGTATGAATGGAATTTGGATGTACTACATCCACCATTTTGTCATGGTCACGTGACCTACCTGCGTCACTTGCATCGCTGCACTCCCATTCATGAATTCTCTCGCATGGGATAGCACAGTGTGCATGGGATGCACATTTCAGAATCTCGTCGGAAGTAGTAAGTCATCCGGGTATTTCTCGCATACTGATTTTCGAATTCTATGCATACGGACATACTACTCAGCTTGCATACTGATTTTAGTGTACTGTATAGTACGGAAGTATGTGGTTTCGTTCGCAGCTACATTAAATACATAATATACAGTACAATTTTTATAAACAATGTTATTCTAAACGAGTCATAACAATTGATTTTTTGTGTACTAGGACAGTATTTTTTAACCACGTTCATGGAGGACCACCAACACTGCATAGGTGCATCCCAAATCGCATACTTATGCACTATTCTACGTCATTTTGTAATATAAATAATGTACAGTAAGTAGTGCATTCACAATGAAAACTCTAATAATAATACGTGCACTTTAAATACATGGATGATGCACTTATTCAACCGTTAAAATGAAGTGTGTAATGATGGACACTTTACGCACTCAACGGCCGCACATGTTGGATTAAGTCTGGTTTATACACATTCGCACGCCGAATGCGATGTCATTGATGTATTTGTGGAGGTTCGCTTTGGGTGCACGCAACATGATTTCGGCTGGCGGAGCGCATTATTTTTTTTTGAGACTCGAGCGAACAGTTCGCGCGGCGCCACATTTGATTTGAGTTGAGTATGAAACCCTTTTAAGAGATTTTGTCTGAAACAGGTATGACTGTACAGACATCTTTATGATCCGTGATCATAGTGATAACCAGATGATCAATAATTCTTTGATAGAAATTGCAACAACTGTGGAAAAGGAGGAACATGTTTAACAAGTTTGGAAAAACCTGAGGGATAAGTTTGTTAAAGCCAAAAAAGGCCATGGCAAAAGTGGAGACCCAGGTACACAATTACAGAATATGTTTTTCCACCAGTCATAGGTTTTACACTGATGTATATGTTACAATTTTGAATTTAAAACAACAAAAGTTAAAAAACTATAATTAAGGAACAAATTATTTCTTTGATAACTGGAAAGGAATATTTGAAGGAGGGCAGGGTGGATGACGGAGGGGAGTCACGGATGAAAGTGAGCAGGGTGGGGGTGTCGCGGACGAAAGTGAAGAGGGTTGAGAAGTCGCAGAAGAAAATAAATGTGAACAGCGGATGGGGTAGGAGGGTGGTTGAGGAGGGGGATCGGTAAAATGAGGTGCCGGATCAGATTTCAGAGGTGCTGGATTCAGATCCGGCGTGTTCCGGCACAAATTATGACTTCAGACTAAGCCGAGCCCAGTTTGATGAGCTGTTGTCTGGTGTCGGCAGGAGGATTTCCCCTTGGGACACCAACAATATGCACGATGTCATAATCACGCCCCTACAAGAGCAAGCTCCTGTTTGGTTAATGTGTCGCGAATGTCTGATAAAGTTCAGATTTTCCAACTCAAGCGATTCATGCAAAATGCTCAATTCGCAGCACTTCATTCGCACGAATAGCACCACAGAATGTCTATTGGCATCTTTGCATTGACTTAACATGTAAATCACTCACGCCTAATGTTTCATCCGCATCTAGTGTAAACGCACCATTACATTTGTGGTTAACTAACACAAACGATACTTTAAATTGTATTTTTATGTTTTCATTTTTTTTTTTTCATTATTTTGTTATTTTATGTGTTTTAATCGAATTGTATATTTAACTTTTTTTATATTTTATTTTGTTATTTGTCTCGGGCTCAGTTCACTCAGTTCAGTAGTACATGTCAGGTAGTTTTAGACGTGATGAAAAAATCACTCAAAGCACCTTTAAAGATGATCCAGCCTGATAACGATGCTGCTTTGAAGATGGCTTCCCGTGTAGACAGAGAGGCTGCTCTGTAGGTTTTGGTACAGAGCCAGCGTGTCTCAGTTTTGCCTCTATTTAGCTGCAAGCATTTCTGATGTTTGGCACAGATGTTAAGAGAATCCAGTTGCATCCAAATATGTTTCATGGGGTTAAGGTCAAGGCTTCTGCTGCTATCCAACAAACAATTTCTAATGAAGCTTTTTCTGCACTAGACCACATCTATTGCAAAAAAAAAGCAAACAAAGTTTAGGAGCATGTTTTCCCTCTTTGTAAAGCTTAAGGGAATTGCCTTAACAATGGGAAAAAGTATTATTTTCCCCTTTCCAAACTGTACAGCTGGTACTGTGCTTTGAGGCAGGTAGAGTTGTCCTGGCAAATCCAGATTCATCCTTCAGGCTGGCAGATGGTGATGAGTGATCCATCACTCCAGAGAATGGATTTGAACTGCTCAGGAGTCCAGTGATGGTGAGCTTCACACTTCTGCAGCCCACACATGAGCTGGTTTGTGACTGTTGAAGCCTATTTTATTAAGTTTCCTGTGAGCAGTTGTTGAGCTACTGTATGTTAAAATTGTTTGCACACTTACATGCTTCAGTAGTCAAGGACCATGTTTACAAAGTTTATTGGTTTACTTCATCAGAAAAGAACCGCTGTAATTTCTGAACTGTTCTTCTGCGCAATAACACCTTCGGTTATTGCTATATTTATTAATTGTCATGTATTAATTGCTATTTGTATTGCCAGTCTGTGAGCTGTGAAACCTTGCTAACTTTCTAAACTGTCTATGGAAGTATGTGGACTGATTTTCATGTGGAAAATCTGGAAATCTGGATTTTTTTATGCATGTCTTTTATACACTATTATTTGTATATGACTTTTTTATGCTGAAGAAAAGCTGTGTGTGTGATGGCACTGTTTGCAAAGACTAGTTTGGGCATCAAACTAGTCAATAGCCAAAATAAAAAAGCCATAACATAAAATTAGCCAAATCCACGTAGTGCATTGTTTCACAAATGGTACACTTCATCATCACTACCATAACAATGTCCTTTTCAGATGAATTGCTGCTGGCGAATTTAAGGGGTTATACAAACATCCATATTCCAATGTGTAGATGCTTTCTTTACAGTTGTTTTCTCACTGCCATTGTTTTGCTTTCTTAAGGCTGATTTATACTTCTGCATCAAGCGCACGTGTATGGTCCGGCGCAGCCTTCTCGCTGTTGCATAGCCCTTGCCGTGGCTGACACTGACGCGCACCTCTCAAAAAATGTAACTACACGTCGCAACGACGCATACCGCAAGCTCTGTGATTGGTCGGCTTGGTAGCGGTGATGAGTGTGTGCGATGCTGAGAGCCGTGAGCCCAAAGGAGCGATTTTGTTTGCAAGTGTCGAGTCTTGTGAAGGAGCTCCAGATGGAAACTGTTGTTATGTGTTTACCTTATGATTAAAGTTGTTGCACGTTCGCCGGTTCCCGCCTCTAAATAAGCGAGTTGTAGTTACTTGTAGCGTTCAGAAAAAAAAAACACAACACTCGCGAAGAAACTCGACACAGAGGAACATAACCTACTGTCAGCTAGCGTTTCAGAAGTGTTATTGCAGAGTAACACAAACCTCACGCAGAAGTATAAATGCACGACTGTGCGCAAGGTAGGTGCCATGGGTCACACCAATAACTCGACGCAGAAGTATAAACCAGGCTTTATTGAGAGCAAAAGTGCAGCACTCATTAACACAATTCAGATAGACATCTTTTTCAATGTAATTTGTATGTTAATTATCAGTAAATCACTGCAAAGGAATCTCCAGCTTTGCTGTTGTTGTTTTACTTCTACTTCTACTTTGAGTGTATCTTCTAGCACTGAATAACATTCAGTCCCATATTATGTGAGATTTAGTGCAAGCACAAGCAGTAAAGGATCAGATATACATCAAACAAAGTTGTTTTTCAGTTTCAGGGCAAAAAGGAGTTTGAAAAGGCTGAGTGACGATATACTGTTTTCAAACACTCCAACACACTTGTGCTGCAGTAGGTGGGCTTGTAAATGTCAGACTACTCACATGTACCCCCTAAACACAACAACGAAGAACAGTTTCATAATTTCCAGCCTGTTGCACACCAGACAAGAAGCAATATTGCAGTGCGCCACATCTTTTCAATTATTATTTTTGCCCTGGCAAACACAGAATGGTGTTGCCAGTGTGCATACACTCATAGAAAACAATGTTTAGAACTTTAAAATATATGGCGGGATGTAGTGGCACTTCTTGTCTAACCCTTTCTGAATCTTTAAAATCTGTCAGCGATTGATCTAACTTTACTGTAAAAAATGCAGGGTGGATTGAACTGTAGGGATATACATAGTACATAGGAGGGCCGTGTAACATTCAAGCACAAGAAAAAAGTGGAAACCTAACATAATTGATGCGTCTTAGGACAACAGACATGACGTTTATACTTCAAGCATTACCTGTTACCAGTGATAATGCAAATCAGCATGTGTATCGTGTCACACATCAGCTGCTGAAATGTATCTGTGGTTGTTGTGTGTATGGCAGAGAATTAGACACACACCAAGTCATTCTTCCACAGATTGTATGCAGTCAAAACTCCAGCTTTTTGTTTCTTGTTGTATGTATTGAAGGGGTAGTTTAAATTGCTATGAAAATACTACAAATAATAGCCATAAAAATTAATATTCTGTCCCAACCAATTGTATTGTCCAATAGCGTAAAAACGGCAGGAAGCAGTTTGGGTAACTTAAGTGACTTTACTGGCAATTGCTCTTCTCAATATCTTCCTTTTCTTTTTTTTTTTTTTTGTAAAACTACAACTAAGAGGAGGAAAGTATGCTCATATTCACATTTACTTTAACAAGTTCAATTCAACCAGCAGTACAATTTTACTAATATACATAGTTTTTATGCAAATCTTAATATACATGAGGAAAATGTATTAAATGAGACCATTTATCAAATATTAGCAAAATTATTATATTTGTTACACCACCAGCATAACGTGTAAGCCATGAATAAGTGTTTGTACAAACAAATACAAGTGGTATAAAACTTCTAATAATCAAATGACCCTTGAATATTTACAAAAATAGAGTATGGTGGTTGGCAAGAACATATCTTAACGTTTCAATCAGCCGCAGAATTAAAATGCATGTGTGTGTTACTGTCAACTGTACACTAAGAGAAAATGAAAGTAAAACTAATCTGAATGCAGTACTATAAATGTCGACTAGGTGGCGAGTCATAACCACAAGTGGCTAGATACGACTGCACAACAATGATAGAGGTTCAAAAATATATGTTTTGGCAGGCCGAATCTCGTTATATTTTTGACGTCAGTAGCGGGCAGAGGGAGGAGGAATGTGAGCCGTAAATGGCTCATGGGCTTGCAGTTTGAGACCCCTGGTTTAGCCCAAAAAGACCAGTCTATCAGATGAAGAAGAACTGGAGTCAGAGATTCAATTAAAAAGAAAGTTTACTGAAGATCGTTTGCAGTTTCATCAGCAGAAGCCAGCTTCAACACTCGCAAATGAGTTAGTAGGCCGCTCTGCTTACAATCATACACAAATACATATAGGTGTTTTAACCTGATTGGTAAAAAACACAGATAGACTTCTGAACGATATCTCAATATCTCAAGCATACAAACGTCAGACACCCACTGTGCCAGGGGTGCCCAAACTATGGTGTCCTGCTGAGTTTAGCTTCAACTTGCTTCAACACAGAAATTTCTAGTATATATAGCAAGAGCTTGATTAGCTGGTTCAGATGTGTTTCGTTAAGGTTGGAGCTAAACTCTCCAGGACACTGGTTCTTCAGTACTGAGTTTGGACACCTCTGCTGTTCAGAGCTGACCCCAGACCTGTGAAAGGATGCACAATCAAATAGGACACACACACAATCAAAGTATAATCTGTTTCTTACTCAAGGCTGAGTGTACTCTCAGCCGTCTTTATCAAAACTGATTAAAAACCAGTATAATCTACATCCAAACTAGCAGCTTCATACAAAGGAATTAACTTTAAGAGATTTAACACATACAATGGCAAATATCACTTTAAACATAATTAGCACATAGCAAATAACAACTGTTAGAATAGGAATAGGAACAGTTGTTTCCAATTCTTCAAGAGTCCAGGTCCACTCAAGAGGTCTCCATGACCTCTGACCTGGCTGGGTAGATACTGAGGAATCAAATCATTTGCCATTCCAGTTTTACTCTAAAGTGGGATGACACTAAGGTCATCATATAATAGGCTCTTAAACATTCAACTTTTTTTAATAATCATAAAGACATAAGGAAGGATATGTGTTACTCCATCCTGGAGCAGACATCCATCAGAAAATCAGAACATAAAACAGTTAAGTTGTGTTGTTTCAGCTCATTTTTAATAAGTAGTCTAAACAAGCAGCAAAATAACTTTTTTGAGTGTTGGTGTTGTTACTTTAGATCAGGGGTCCCCAAACTTGGTCCTGGAGGGCCGGTGTCCTATATATTTTAGTTCCAACCCCAACTAAACACACCTGAACAGCTAATTAAGCTCTTTCTAGGTAGACAAAATCCTCCAGGCAGGTGTGTTGAAGGAAGTTGGAGCTAAACTATGCAGGACATTAGGGCACCCCTGCTGCTTTAGATGTTGTTCTTTATTTAGTCTGAAATTCCTGGATATAACATATAAATCAATCGCACATCATAGAAGGTAGAGTTTCAGAACACACTCACTGATTGTGTAATGGGCCAGTGGTAGCTCAGTGGTGTTTAGGAGCCAAACCAAACTTCCCCAAACTTGCTTGAGTTTCTAACTGCTGAAACTAACTCGAAAAGCATAGTTTTGACTGGATTTTATTGGAAATTGTCATTTCAGTTTGTGGTTTAATTTGTGTTTGAAGTAGACTAGGGCCTCCAGTTTTTGGCTTAAGTTCTCTTAATGGTCACCGGTGTGGTGTATTAATAAGGCTTTTTCAATGTTACATAAACCCCCTTTAACTGTGATGTGGTAGTAATGTGACCAAACTATTCTCAGAGTCAATTTAAAGCAGTTTTAATTAAATAGCATGTGTGTATCATAGGGCTGCACGATTAATCGTATTATTATCATGACAACGATATTTGTGGCCCACGATCTATAATTAAATATCGGCGTGATTTTACATTATAAAGACCAAGCTGTTATTTTAATGGGTGGAGTTTAGGATTGTACCGCATCACAAGCATGAGGTGACAGCATCTAGATTGCAAGTGTTTTTTTTTTTTTTTTTTTTTTTGAGGAATGCAATGTTGATCAGGTAGCCTTTGCTCTTGTTCAGTTCAAACTTCCCAAAGTAACACAAAAAACCTCATTAACCACCTTAAAAGCCATCACAAAGTGGCTGTCGTCAGTGGGTTAATGAGCTCTGGAGAATTCTGCTTTGCATTTTTCTATGCATTACTAACAAAATATTAACCAAAGTTAACCCAAGTTAACCAAATATTCGCTGAGATTCAGCAGTTTTTTTTTTTCCTGATGTGTATGCCAGTCATCCAGACAGAAGACACTGTATCTGATTGTTTCAATGTAAAAAAAAATAAATAAAAATTGTGGCCCTGTTCACACGGGTATTCAGATTTGTTTTTATCAGTCAAATGCAACTTTTATTATTTACAAGAAAATGCAGTTAAAAGTTTCAGACCAATAAAACTCAATTTATAAAAGGACTAGCCTATTTTATGCATTAAAGAATGAAATAGATAACTAATTTCCTTTATTTCTGATTAGACCATGGACAAATATTTTAGCACATCGAAAGTAATTAAATTACCTGTCTTTTGATTAAACTTTATGCAAAGTGTCAGGAATTGATCGTTTGCAAAAAAAAAAAAGCAATCATCCAACACATGCATCGCTCTCATGCCACGTTTTCAAGGACAAATTCGTGTCTGAGTGCTGCTTTGAATAGAATAAAATTATTAAAAAGCACATTAAAGACTATACACATAAAATAAAACATTCACAAAGCTGTATCTTATGGGAAAACACCAATTGACGGGCGCTGCTTTCTGTTTTAAAAGAATAAAGCAGATTAAAAAAAAAATCTAATTTGCAGAAGAGAAATGACAGGAATTTTGCAAAAAAATAAAAAAAGATTAAACAAATCGGGAGTGTTAAAACAACATTCTGTAATATATTTTTTCGACTCCAATACAAAGCTAAGATTATGAATGACGGATAAAGCAGTCTCTCCTGCGTGCTTCAACAGCACGTTCTGCTGCTTATGAATGAGGAGGCGGAGAGAGAATGTGTTTAGTTTCACCTCAAGATATTTAAATAAAAACTAACACTGAACTGCCCAGCACGCTCAAAAAGTTAAACTAAAATGCACAACTCTTGTTGGTTGCACCCGGGATGCACAATGAACCTAACACGCCATTCTTTTAATTCAATGTTTGTGAAGAATGTGAACCAACCACAGACGCTTTGTCATGTTGGTCGCGACACCCTGCTAACTCATTAGTTGATAACAATAATTACGCTTTGCCATCGTTCTTCACCACATGTAGCCACACTTTTGAGCACATCGCTAAACAAATGTTTTATATTATTATTAAAGGTGCTGTCCAGTGGCGAATTTCCTGGCAGAGTAGCGAGTGGAAAAAAATGTGCATGCAGAAATTGGATAAGAGGAATCAAAATGTAAATTATATAAGTATCGGATTCTTAGTATCTAACCCCCGCCCAGTGTTTTTTTTTTGTAATATTTGTGGCTGTGAAGTTTAATACGAATATATACAGTTGAAGTCAGAATTATTAACCCCCCCACCACCCCCATTTATTTTTCCCCAATTTTAACACATTTCTAAACATAATAGTTTTAATAACTCATTTCTAATAACTGATTTATTTTATCTTTGTCATGATGACAGCACAATATTTGACTAGATGTTCTTCAAGACACTTCTATACAGCTTAAAGTGACATTTAAAGGCTTAACTAGGTTAATTAAGTTAGCTAAGCAGGTTAGGGTAATTAGGCAAGTTACTGTATAACGATGGTTTGTTCAGTAGACTATCGGAAAAAATATATAAAATAATAAGTGGCTAATAATTTTGACCTTAAAATGGTTTTTAAAAAAATAAAAACTGCTTTTATTCTAGCCAAAATAAAACAAATACGTTTTCCTCCGGAAGAAAAAATATTATCAGACATACTGTGAAAATGTCTTTGCTCTGTTAAACATCATTTGAGAAATATTTCAAAAAGAAAAAAAAGTTCAAAGGGGGGCTAATAATACTGACTTCAACTGTGTGTGTGTGTGTGTGTATATATATATAATCGTCATTATTAATCGGGATTTAACATTTTAAGCAAAATAATCATGAGTATCATTTTTTCTGTTATCGTGCAGCCCTAGTGTGTTGATTGAAAAGTTATGAAACCGTAAATATGCTCATTAAAAATGGTTTGCATTTACTTCTGCTCATGTAGTGTGCCAGTGGGGTGTGCGGTTTACTGAGGACTGATGCATTTACTTCATGTCATTTAAATGTACGTTTCGAGTGCACATACTGTGAAGTGAAGCAAATTCACAGTGGTTCTGCCTTCTGCACCAATAATGTTCCTTGTATTGATCTAGCGGGGGGTTATGCCTGCCTGCGCCCTCAGGGATTCATTGCTAAGTAGCTGTTGTAAAAATATTTTGATTTATTCAGATTTTTCTATTATGTTACCGCGAGCCAAACCAATCAATACTGTATGTGGCTTGTTAGAGCGCAAGAAGCAAAAACAACAAAGATCTAAAAATAAGCCCATCTCCTTGAGGAAATTTGTTAACTCAGCGTTGAGTCACATCATTAATGGAAATATTTGAAATGCAAATATTGGTACGCAAGACGATGAACAAGTTGTGTCCAGCAATTTGCAGGGAAATAATGTTCCTGTTTTATATTAATAATGATCTTTTAAGCTTTAATTACTTCCCTGGCCTATATAGAATGTCTTTTCATGGTACTTCTGAGGTCTTTTTTCTTTTTCCTTTTTTTAATAATAGCAGACTGAATTAGAAGAGAATGGGAGAAATTGTAACAATTAGCATGGCAGCTGCTGAAAATTAACTCCCACCTTTTAATTAAAAAAGCCAATTGTATCATTGGCAAAGCCATCACCATCTTTACAACAGTGCTAACTCTTCAAAACATGCACATTAGCTGCTCAGTTGTTTTCAGCTTTTTTTAGTATTATTACCTGAAGAAACCAAATTTATGATACGGTTTTGGTTACAGTATATTTCATGGGTCACTGTTAGTTATACTTTTATTGTACTGGAATTTTCAGAAAAACAGGTTTATTTTACTTTTTCTAATCAAGAAATGTGAATTTCTTGACTTCAATAGCTTTTAATTTAGATACATTTGAAAAAAATAAAAATAAAAATACTATGATATTTGTACATTCCTTCATTCACTTATACATTATATTAAAGTGAGATTTATGTTCTATACTTGCTGCTTTTTTTTGTGATTATTTATTTATTGCAGAACAAAGCCAGCATACATAGCTAGCTTTGTACTATATACAAGCCAGGGTTTGCATTAAATGAAAATACATTTAAAATAATAATAATAATAATAATAATAAATAAATAAATAACAATACACAGGAAAATAAATACTCTGGGGTGAGAAGAGACCTTTATACACCTCTAATATTATATTATTCATCTTTCAGTATGCTTTAGTTTATCTAGTTATTATATAGGACATGTTCTCTATATAACCAGACCATGCTTTGATTGTTTGGGGTTTAGCTCTCTTAGTTCTTGCTGTAGAACGTTCTAACAGCTCAGTATTTTTTAATTTAATAAGCCACATTTTGTCCACTGTCATATTCATCCCATATTTCAATATAACCTTCTTGGCTGCAGTTAGTGCAGTATGAAATATCCTACGTTGGAAAGTGTTTAAGTTTAGATCATAATCTTTATTCAACAAGCAGATTTTGGGGTATTTAGGAATAAACGCATCACTAAATTCTGAGATGGTTTGAAAGATCTTGTTCCAAAATGTACTGATAAGTGGACATTCAAAAAACGTAAGCATATTTGTCCCCACAGAGTTTGAATTACACCATGTACAAAAAGGGGTAACCGCTTCATTCGGTGTAGCACATACGGAGTTGCATAAGCCTTGTGGATCAGTTTATAGTGTATAAGTTGATGTGCAGGATTCTTAGACATCATCTGGATACTTTCCCATATCCAGTCCCAATTCAGTTGGTAAGAAGTATACTTGCTGCTTTTCAATTTTCTACTGCACTGTAAAATTAAGCAGTGCAATTAATTAAATTGAATTAGTTAATTTGACTTACATTTTCAGTGAAAGTTCATTGTACAGTACCCTATAGAAACAAGTTACATTAACGCAAAATTTGATTGTATAGGCAAATTACCGGTTTGTAAACATTCAGTATGAGGTTGCAGAAAAAACCGGGAGCGCTATCATTTACAGCAAGAGAATGACATGCGATGCGGTACAGAGTCTGTTGTTGTATTAGATATAAGTTATTTTGATTACATGTTATATATATTATTTACATAATGCTTTCAGCATATTATAACAGCTTGTCAACCAGTGATAAGCACAGTTATTCTGCAAAATTAACATTGAGTGGCGTTCGTCTGACAGATCCATTTGCAATAGCACTCTCCCAATGGATATTGGATAAGACAAAATGGCCAAGCATCCAGCCCGAAAGTTAAAGGCCTACAAGTCTTTGAATGTCTACAATTTTGTTCTGTGTGGTCATGGGCAGGAAATAATGTTCCATGATTACCAGAATTCAAAACTTTGTAGTGCTAAAAAACGAGGTTCTGCCTAGCCAAAGACAAGGAAAGAAGACAGAACTGTACAAGGCCTGGGTAATCATCAACAAGCAAAACAACTGCATTCTTACAGCAAACTGCACCTGTACGGCAGAGTATAAGAACTTACATTTTTACATTTCATTCTTAGCATTCAGTGTCCGCAATTTAATTCACCATATTTAACTGTTTTCGCTGAAATCATAGATTGCTGAAATCAAAAGCGAGTTATGTGTATGATTAAGCGTGATATAACATGAGAACTGCAGAGTTCAGTCCATTCAGCTCTTCTGATGGCTGTTAGCCAAAGACGGCTGCAGTTGGCAAGGCAAGGTTTAAGATCTAAAAGGTTTAAGGTTTAAAAGTCTTCTATTTTTGGACTTTCGATTTTTGTACACAACCTGTTTGCTATTTGTCTTTTGCAACAGGTATGCGCGGTTGAACCCGTGTGATGTCATGTGACGTAGATTGGTAATTTCTCTATTAGACTGAATTTAAACTAAATAAGTTTACTCAATCATGCAGATTTCAAGTTTTCAGCATGCTTTGTGTCAGACTGAAAAATAAACAAGACTTTATTTTGTTTTGCACACGATTAAAAAAGGGAGACATGATTTAGTGTTAGATTTACAGAGGTTTCTGTAGAAATCTAATTGTAAAACTCTACTAACTTAGATTACAGATCGAGTTATTTAAAAAAAACCTTAAATGGTCTAAGTATATGTGTGACTACAGTATATGTGAAGGAATAAGAAATAAATGCTTAATACAATTGAATTAAAATTACTTATTGATTTGCACAAACTCCTTGCCTTAATTCAAATAGATAAACTTAACAAATTAATATTTACATCTTGACAAAAAGGAAAAACCTTATTATGCATTTTTAAGCATATGAAATAGTTTAGATCACGCTCCAAAGACATGACAAGACAGCATAGTAATCACTCTTTAAACGTTCTATATGCATTGTGTACACTGACATTACAGAGACATCAATGTCTCACCAACATGCTCTCAAAGAGGGATGTCGGCAGTTCAGATGTCCCATTGATTGTGCCGAAAGATTCACAGGTCTGAACAGCTCTTTCAGTGTCACTGCCTCAGTCAAGTGGAAGAGGAGATCAGACATTACTATTTGTCTCCTTTGAAAGCCCAGAGGACATGGAATCACTAATTTATTACAATTGTAGCTCTACATTTAAGGGGGAAAAAAGATAAGTCACTCCATATTAAGCACACTACTGTGAGTTGACAGTATAAACTTGATAATTTAAAGTAAAAAATAAATTAAAGTAAATTAAAACATAATGAGTAAAGGTATATTGAACTGCTATGAATTAAAGATTGCGTACATCAGGATAAATGTTAATTTTACTTCTTGAAAATGGGTAATGGTCATATCCCCCGTATTCATTCATCGATTCATTGATTGATTTATTGGTGGTACAGGTGAATTGGGTTGGCTAAATTGTCCGTATGAGTGTGAATGAGTGTGTGTGGATGTTTCCCAGAGATGGGTTGCGGCTAGAAGGGTATCCGCTGCGTAAAACATGTGCTGGATAAGTTGGCGGTTCATTCCGCTGTGGCGACCCCGGATTAATGAAGGGACTAAGCCGAAAAGAAAATGAATGAATGAATCATTTACAATGTTCTGTAATCAATTCATTGGTTGGTTGATTCATTTATTCATTCTTTGGTTTTACTTTACATCGTTTACATTGTTCTTTAATTGATTCATTGATTGATTCATTGGTTGGTTCATTAATTTATTCAATCTTTGGTTTTACTTTACATCATTTCATTGATTGATTCATTGGTTGATTCATTGATTGGTTAATTCATTTGTTCATTCTTTGGATTTACTTTACATCATTTGCATTGTTCATTGATTGATTCATTGGTTGATTCATTGGTTGGTTAATTCATTTGTTCATTCTTTGGTTTTACTTTTACATCGTTTACATTGTTCTTTCAGTGATTCATTGATTGATTCACTGGTTGGTTCATTCATTTATTCATTCTTTGGTTTTACTTTACATTGTTTACAATGTTTATTAATCGATTCATTGATTGATTGGTTGGTTCCTTCATTTATTCATTCTTTTGGTTTTACTTTACATACATTTATACATCCAGATGCTGCTCAATTCACTCTAATGACTTTTAAGTATTTTTTCTTTTGGGAACTTAACTAAAATGTTTTATGTTCAATGCACTTAAATTTCTATAAACAACCAAGTTAGCAATCGATTTGTATTGTGACAACATAAAGGAATTGTGTGGAACCCAGCTTTTATTTATTTTTTTACAGTGTTGACATTCGTACTTTACCACAGGGAGAAGAAAACTAAATTAATCTAAGAAAACAGGACCCCAAAATGACGAATAAAGAAATAAACACTTCCAATCCAAGGTGTTGTTTACTTTTCAGTTGTTGGCCGTCTCAGATTAGCAATGTCAATTACATGCCACTTGATTGGAGCTTTGATGACAGGATGTGTTCTTGGGTGGTGACCTCTGCATCACTTGAGTTGTGCTTTTTTTTTAATCTGCTGCCTCTCTAAGATAAGAACTGTTCCACCGCTGTCACTGATTGCACGTCTCTGGGAAAAGGTCTGCTCATACACCGGCACCTACCATTTTCTGAAAGGACAGACCTAATTCACATGCCCATTGGGTGAAATACGGTTCTCATACCACAGATTTCGATTTTTGTGTAAACCGTTTTACTAGTGAGGTTGGCTTAAGTTTTATTGGGTTTACTTCATTACGTTTATTGGCATGATGTATTCGTTGGTCTTTGAACAGTCAAGATCGCTGAAATCTTGATTGTTCCCAAGAGTACAACCTTGAATGTAAAGTAACCCTTCCACCCCAATTGTTTTGCATTGAATGTAAAGGTGTCCTACTGTCCTTTTAAAACACATAAACCTTGCTAAATTCTGTAATGCTCAAAGTTAATCTAAAGACTCTTTATATCAGTTCTTCCAGGAGCATTCATGTCACAGTATCCAGAATTGAAATAATTCCCAACTGAGACATTGTCATGAAAAAAGTTGCCTGGTTGAGAGTTGAATTAGTAGTGTATTTTTTTCCATGACAAAGAGACACTAAGCATGTTTACATACAATAAACATATTAAAATAATATCCTGTCCCTGTTTACATGTGGACCAATAACCTGGCAATGATGTCAGAAAATAATTAACCAATCAGGCCCAATCCCAATTCTGTTTTATACTCCTTGGAAAAGAGTGTGAAGGGGTAGGGATGAAAATATTCCCCAAAGAAATAAGATGCCACTATACACCCATACATGTCATCGTATATGTTGTTACTAGCTCATCTGTCATTAGAGATTTTGTCTGTGGTAGTCTATACAGAAGGTGCAAGGACAGTAATGTTTAACAAATTACTCACCCCAAAGTTGATTTGAGCAGTATTTGGACTATAGAATACGAGCGTCAGGTTATTCTTGGGCGTATTAGTTTCATACAGAACACACGAGCAGTGGAGATGAGAAATAGGAAACTGTATTGTGTATTTGCACAGTGCTTATATTAATGGATGTAACCACAAAAAACAACAACATTATTGTTATACCAGACGTTGTGTAAAAAGCTAACTCGTGTATCAATTGAACATGTCTTGCAGCGTTTATTATAACTGTACGTTCACACCGAAAGCGTCGAGAGCGTCAAAGTAGCCGGAAGTCATTCATTTTCAATGGGAGCCGGCGGCGAGGAGCAGCGCGGCGCGTCTTCGCCAGTGTGGGCGTCGAGGAGAGTTGAAATTAAGTCAACTTTATGGTAATGAGCTATGATGGGTTCGGCGGCAAGCAATCGGAATGTAGAAGTCCACCGCTTGAGAGTAGTCCAGAGAACACAGTCACTGTGAACTTTGGTTTCGACCACAGTTGTTCCCAAGGGTTTGATTATTGCGGTCACTGGATTTCCAATTATTTGCAAGGTTTTTTTTACAGGAACATGAACTAAAAAAGTTACTGGCAAGTTACTAATGGCCATCAATGTTATATATATATATATATATATATATATATATATATATATATATATATATATATATATATATATATATATATATATATATTTTTTTTTTTTTTTTTTTTTTTTAAAAAGCGGGAATTTCATGCGACAATACAAAACAGTATTGCTGCTTCAGGATATTTCAGGCATATGGACACACAGTGGAGCAAAGCCACACCACATGCAACTAGATCTTCCGTAGTTAAGTGAATTTGATAATAAGTGTGCAATATCTTCACGCTAGAAAGCGTGTTTTATGCGGGAGTGTAACTGATATGATATGCAGCAACGGCTCCTTTAAATACGAGATCAATGTGTAGCGAATTTTGACGCTCTCGCCGCTGGAGCTGAAGGCAGACAGCGTTGTCGCCAGGGCGGCCAGAGCGACCTTTGACGCTCTCGATGCTTTTCGGTGTGAACGTACAGTAAGAACCTATCAATAGCAAAATTTTGTGATTTTATATTTGTGTTTT
Organism: Danio kyathit; assembly: GCA_903798195.1. Classification (NCBI taxonomy): domain Eukaryota; kingdom Metazoa; phylum Chordata; class Actinopteri; order Cypriniformes; family Danionidae; genus Danio; species Danio kyathit. Next base: position 44,081,822 of record LR812531.1, on the reverse strand, counting down.
ATTATTGTTGCTGTTGCTATTATTATTTTAACATTTCTTTAAAGAGCATGACCATAACACATTAATTAACATGTTAATATAGTGCAAATAAAACGCATTATAAATGTAATAAATTTTATTTCTACTGTAGTCCTAATTGATGCCAATTTCTTACATTTGTGGGACTTCTAGCCTGCTTGGGCAGACATGTTGCCATTGAAGCTGGTGTATTCAGACAAACATTTCATACCACTTTTGTATCATGGTCCCGAAAAATATTCGCGTGAAGGCACCCTACAGCCTACAGCACCCCTTCATGTGAACATGCGAAACAGAGGGCTAGGGGGAAGTTGAAGTCTAATGGGTAGAATTGGAATTGGGCCTTACTCTGAGTTTATGATGTTTATTTTAAATAAATAATTATAAACTGAATAGGAACATTAGAACATGTCACCAAGAAAGAAACCCTATTTGTCATATCCTCTCAAGATACAGCAAGAAAGCACCAGAATTTGTAATATAGTTTCCCCTCCCTTACTGCACACAGTTTGCTCTATTTCGATGCGGTTAAAACTGCAGTAATAACACAATCCTATCACAAGATATCACGTACTGTATCCACACCTCAGTAAACCAGCAGAAAGCAGGTTAATGCATTCCCATGCTGGGAAAAAATTACGTTGATCTGTAAAACTATGAAGATGTGATAATGGATTCATGCTTAAACTGCTTATGGCATAACTTGTTTTGTTGTTGTGATGGGGATATGACAATATTTAAATAAGCCACTTATATACTGTATGCAACTAAGCATAACATAAACTGCTTGTCAACATTGAACATTCATAAATATTCTATTTGTGTGTTGTTGAGGGTGTGTGTGTTTGTGTGTGCATGTGACAATCATTTAGGTGTCATTTAAGAGCAAGAATACACATTAGATTCATAGGATTTTGAGAATATAAGAAGAAGAAAAAACAGATAAAGAGATCAGTGGTGTATTGTGGGGGAAACCATTAAAGATATTTACAACATTATTAATGATAATAAGACTGGTAATAATAAAAGCAAGGGAACACACAAATAGAATAAAATAAACAACAATAAAAATATAATTATGGTTGATTTTGATCTTCTGACCATACTCTGGTAAATGAAAATGAGTTGACCCATTTACATGACCATTGTCGGCATAGAGTAATATTCTGATGCACATGCCATCTCATTCCCAATTCTTCATTCATTTATTCATTCATTTTCTTTTCAGCTTAGTCCCTTTATTATTCTGGGGTTGCCACAGTGGAATGAACCGCCAACTTATCCAGCATATGTTTTACACAGCTGATGCCCTTCCAGCTGCAACCATTCCCAATTCTTTCTATTCACAAACATACCTTTATGTGAACTAATCTGATTTTGTGTGTTTTTGTGTACAACCATTTTTGAATATGGAATTTATTTCTTTAAATGACTTTGTAATTCATTTATGATTAACGTATTGGCACTACAAGTAGTTGTAGAATCAGTCAAAAAATAATAAAAAAAACAGAACATATTAATGGGAATTTTTGGGAAGTTTTTCACATTTTTGGGGTTTTCAGAAACAAATTGTAATAGTAGGAAACTGCAACAATATTTCATTAAAAACATTATTATCTTTAGATAAAAATTTGGTAACGTATCGTAAAGTAATAGAAGTGAGAACACCATTTAAATAATCACCAATTCTGTAAATTACGTTTTTGTGTGTGTACAGAATACTTCATTTCCAAATCTATTGCAGATAAAAGGAAAGTAATGAAATAATATAACAGTAAACCATCATCAACAATAGGGGTTGTGTTGTGTTAGTTTGAATGTCTGCTTTGCGGAGAGTATTCTGAATGTTTGTGACATGACCACTTATAAGCTATGGTTATTAAATACCTTTGAGCTTAAGCTGTTGAGTTAAAGCAGTTAAAGGGATAGTTCTGAAAATACTGACTATTGACTCATCTTTTACTTGTTTTATTAAAGTTTGAGATTTATTATTGAGTTGATACTCTGGAAGTCAATGGTTTCAGGTTTCAAACATTCTTGAAAATATCTTATTTTGTGCTCAACAGATAAAACTCAAACTGGTTAAATACCAGTGAGGGGTAAGTCAATGATGGCAGTATTTTTAGCAGTAGTATCCCTTTAATTATAGTAAATTGATGGAATTTTAAAAAATATTAGAAGGAAAAAACAGATAAAGAGATAAGAAAAATGGAGTATTGTGGGGGAACTATTAAAGATATTTACAACATTAATAATGATAATAAGAATGGTAATAATAAAAGGAAGGAAGAGAACAAACAAACATAATAAAATAACCAACAATAAATAATTATAAATATGGTTGATTTTGATCTCCTGACCTTACTCTGATAAATGAAAATAAGTTGACCCATTTACATGACCACATGCATTGTCGGCTTAAGCAATTGAGTTAAGAATTTGCATAGAAATTCACGATTATGTTCTGATGCCCATGCCATGTCATTCCCAACTGTTTCTATTCACAAACATAACTTTATTCCTCTTGAACCGGAAGCTGCGACCGTTATTTTTTCGTATTGTGACGCAGTATTAAATGACAGAAAGGTGGGCGTGGCTTGTTTTTCTACCACAAGTTAAATGGATGTATGTTAGCATTTCATTCAGAAAGATGGCGGAAAAGGGTTATTGCAACTACAGTAACAGACACCTCCTCCTCACCATTTCTGTTTGTTGTCAAAACTGACAGTGGTTTAATAAGTTAGCCGCACTCAATTGCTAAAATATACTAATATATACTAATACTATACGTAATCTGACAAATTAACTGAAAGAAAAACAGGAAGTGCTTTTACAGATTTCGATTAAAGATTAAAAGGGCAAACTTTTTTTTTTTTTAATGACATGCGCAGATGAATTGTTCACAAAACTAGCAATGTGAGCTAACACAATCATATGGTGAACTAGTGTGTTTTTGTGTACTTTTTGCTTTTAAAGAGCTGATTCCAACACATAAAACAGCATGTTTTTGCCTCCTTCCAAAAAAAGTGAAATTTACTTTTGAGGTATTTTAAGCTCAAACTTCAGACACATTCTGTGGACACCAGGGACTGATATTATTTTATAAAGAAGCACAAACAGCTCATTTAATTGATTGGCATCATATTTCTCATTTGTTCCAATTATTATGGACATGAAGTACCAGATTTGGAAACAGTGATGCATGATGACTGAACAGCAAACGTCAAAATATCTGAGCCCTATCCCCATCAGTGAGCTCTTTCATCTCAACTCACACAGGATTCACAGGACATGACTGCTCCATGCCGGCTACGGGCTGCACTTCCAACCCGTGCAACACAAAGGGCACTTCCATGTGCGAAGAGCAGCAGGACGGTTTTAAGTGCGTGTGTCACCATGGCTATACGGGTCTGTTTTGTGAAACGTCCATCAATCACTGCATCAAGGGATTGTGTCATCACGGATCAGAATGCGTGGATCTCACAATAGGCTTCAGGTGTGAATGTTTGCCTGGTAAGAGTGATTTTCTTACAGTTTGTCTTACTTCCCTGTCCCTCAATCCACACCATTTAACCCTCAACCCATTTTCATCTGTGCTCAGGGTTACGAGGACGATTGTGCGAGGTAAACATTGATGACTGTCTGGATAAGCCCTGTGGTGCACTCAGTATCTGTAAAGATGGTATCAATGCCTATGACTGTTTTTGTGCACCTGGGTTCGTCGGTAAGTCCACCACAAGCAATTTTCTAGAGCAATTTTTCCTTTGCCCAGTTTTCTAACATTCAATTCCCCTGTGTTGAGCCGTGTTTAAAAGGTCTGCGCCCTCAAATCTGCCCCTGTATTGTAAGACATTAGTTGACCGTCTGCTTATCAAGGGGAATTTCCTAAACTGCATTACCCTGCCATCACATTTTCTGGCATCCATTTGACCAAGCAGACAGGAGAGGGTTTTTTCTGTCTTGCGCAGCACCTCATCATTAGCTGTAGGTTGTTTTATTTGAAGGGGCATCACGGCCCCTTTATTTGCAAGGAAATCTTTAATGAAATGAACCTTTCCCCTTCTTTTCAAGGTAATAACTGTGAGATTGAAGTAAATGAGTGTCTTAGTCAACCCTGTCAGAATGGAGCATCCTGCTCAGATGAGCTTAACTCCTTCAGCTGTCTCTGCCCTGCCGGCACTACAGGTACACAATTCCTTCCTGCTGAGTTTCAAGAGCTCAGCTTGTGTGATTGAGGCCACATAGATACATTTGGAAATTGACAACAGGTTGAATTTTGATTTTATTCCTTTAATTACTTATTTGTTTGCTTAAAATATTAGCACAACAAGTACAGTAGTTATAAAATCAGTCAAAAATTAAATAAATTAAAAAGAAAACATTTATTAATTGGAACTTAAAGATAGAAACTTAAACTTGTATCTTAGCAATGCATTTTTCCCAATACTGGTGTTCTCAGAAAGAAATTTTAATAGTAAGAAATTACAACTATATAAAATTCTAAGCATTATCATATTTAAAAATTGCTGACAACTCCATTTATACATGCATGAATTGATGAATTATGTTTTTGTGTGTACAGAACACTTAATTACCTAATCTATTGCAGCTTTTGTCTATATATAATATATAATAAAATAATATTTAATAACTGTAAACCATCATAATAATAGGTGTTGTGTTTTGTTTGTTCGAAAGACATAGGGCTCTATTTTTAAATAGGCTCAGCTATTAGCATTAAGGCCGTGTCAGAATCCACTTTTGCCATTTTAACGACGGAAAAATTTGCTTTGGTCACATGGTGTAACAGGGTTGAGCTTATTCTATTAATGAGTTATAGGTAGGCCCACACGGAATCTGCGTGCGCAAAATTACGCAGATTTCTGCAGATTTTTAGCCCATCATTAATTCTGTTTATTTATTTGAGTAAATGTGTGTAAATCTGAATTAATTCAGTTTTTAAATTACACATATTTCACATATTAAGGTTTTAGTTATGAGACTCCCAAAATAATTCCGCAGAAATCCGCAGATTTTTACCAAAATTCTTAACAGAAATTGCAAAAAAAACGTCCACAGATTCCGTCTGGCCCTAGTTATAGGTGTGTTTTGAGAATAAACCAACCATGGCGCATTTGCTATTTACATGGCAGAATTTGTAAATGGAAAAACTGAGCGCTTCGCTAGCGAGAAAACAGTTCAACAGACCATCTGCAGCATGAGAATGAGAGGATGAGCCTCCTCATTCTTTACTTTCACTTTCACTCCGTGGATAAGGAAAGGTGTTGTACGCACAGACATAAATTAGCCTACATAATTAATTTCATTTGTTAAGTGCAAAGATTTGTTTCAAAACTATTTCTAAATTCAGTTCTAATTTCCAGCAAACAAATAAATGAACAATAATATGAAAGGTGGTCAAAAAACTGAGCTATTTCCAAATACACATGCTATGCCCCATATGGTCTAAAACTTGACAGGTGGGCAAATCTAAGCTTGTTTTTTTTAAAAAAAACAAATATAAATATGAATGTAATTAATCAATTTTTAATAAATTTTTAAAAATAAAAATACTTACAGATTGTGGCTCACAATCCACAGCTTCGTCGATTGGAGGAGTTTTAACCGAATCCAGCACTGAACTGGGAGAAATTCTGGAAGCTGTCCTTTGTCAAATGCTAGCTATATATATTTTTTATACTTTTCTGGAACATAATTAAAATTAAACTGTAAGCACTTCTCTCTTTGTGTCATGTCCTTTGGAAGCCCAAATACAGAAACAGAAGAAGCTCTGTGGAAATAGCAGCGTTTGGACGGCATTTTAGCTTTCTCTTCTATAACATTACAACGTCTCTGACCACACCTTTTTCCGTTCGCTGTAGGCTTTGCTAAGCTAACTCCGTAAAAGCCAATGTCACCCTTCACATTGAACTTTGAGCATATTACATTCAGAGATGTTGTTTATGTTCACACAGCTGCATTACACATAAACTAAAGTGAAAACTTTGATATCGTAGTGGACCACCCATTTAAACCAATATGTAATATATTTAGATATTCCATTCAAGTTTTACATTTTTTCTGCACTTGAACAAAGATATATATTAAAGAATGTTGGAAACCTGTAAACACTGAAATAGTAGGAATAACAAATACTATGGAAGGCAATGGTTGAAAGTAAGATGTCAAATTTGCCATCAAATTAGCATTTAAAGCACTCACAGAGCGGCCTTAGCCAGTTTTTTTTGTAATTCAGTCTCATGGCAAGCACAAAGTTTCGTGTCGCATAAGTACATTTTTGCTAATGAAAATTTCAATTACTTTACTATACGTACAATAAGGTAATAATGTCATCACAATCTGTAAAAGAGGTCAGAAACTGTTCGAGCCAATTGTTGACAGGCTGCTCTAACAAATAGAGCAATGTTTTAAAATCCCCACCAAGAAGTTTCGATTGGCTTTTCTAGTTGTCCCTACACTTTAAACTGGAACTGAGGTGTTTTAATATAGAACCAAAATTGCACACTTCAGCTTGAAGAGATATGATCATTTAATGTGTCATGTTTAGTTTACAAACAGCCCTTTAAAATAGAGGGGCACTTTTAGTTCTTATCCAGCCACATTAAATTTCTATTTCAAGAGTAATTTCCACTTAATTCTTTCATGTTCATGCAAATAGGAAAGGAAATAGGCTCATTTGGCAGTATGAGTCAACTCAAGCTCTCTGTATATTTTAGGAACCTCCTGCCCAAAGGAATGTAAATTCATCTACTTTCATTTCAAACCAGGAGGTGTATTTCTCGAAGGCTTAAAAGGGATTTTAGATTTGTTTTTACTTTTATTCCAGATTCTTTGTGCGGCGAAAACTTTAGCTTATAATTGGTTGGCATGGGAATTTCTACGACAACTCTCATTCGTATTTTCTTCCTCTTTTGTCTGCCTTGTTTCCTTTCTCTCTCACTTCGCAGGCAGTTTATGTGAAATAAACATAGATGAATGCCAGTCATCACCATGCATGAACAATGGCACTTGTTTGGACCTCTCAGATGGATTTAAATGCATTTGCCCTTCAGGTTTCTCTGGTGTGTCTAATTATTTTTATTTTTATATTTGTTGATGTAATGATGTTTGATGATAATTTAGATATTTTTTTGATGTTATCACATTCATCAACTCTCCATTGGTTTACTATTGCTCTCATGACGCCAAGCACAATAATATCACTCTAAACTTCAAGATATTGTAGTATTTAAGGAACGTGCTGATTTATTTATTTTTTTATTCTTGGAAAACCATCTGCTACAGTAGGTGTCATTTGAAAGAATTGCACTTCCTTCAGTTGCATAATAACTCTTTTTCTTTTTCTTTTTTTATACTGTGCATTAAAGGTCCAGAGTGCTCGATGGACATCGATGAGTGTCTCTCATATCCCTGTAAGAATGGAGGCTCCTGCATTGACCAACCGAGTAATTACTACTGCCGATGCCTGGCTCCATTTAAAGGTAATGAAGACTGAGGGACTGGGGTGAAGGGTGAAGAAAAGCAAAGTTAATTAACTTCAAAGAGCATTCCTCTCACCTGTCTGAACATATGCAGTCAGCAATGCCATGTCAAGGCACCTTTGTGATCCCGAAAACACATTTTATATTATCAATTTATATTAATGTCCAGTAAAATAGAAATGATAAAAACTACACTGCAAAAAAATGTTTCCTTATTGTTTTGTCTTGTTTCTAGTCCAAATATCTAAGAATTCCTAAATCAATAAGCATTTTCTAGATGAGCAAAAAATGTTGTCTTGTTTTAAGAAATAATATGTCAAAATTAAGTGAGTTTTTCCTTAAAACAAGCTAAATAATCTGCCAATGTGGTAAGCAAAATAATCTTATGTCAAAAGGAAAAACACAATTATTTTACTTACTCCATTGGCAGATTAGTTTGCATAATATTTCTTTAAATAAGACAGTATTTTTTGAAATTGTTACAAATTTATTGTTACTTTTTGAATATGATGCCACAAGCTTGGCACACCTTTTGCCCTTTCCTTATTGCAGTACCTCTCCCCACCCACCACCATGCTTCACTGTAGGGATGGTATTAGCCTGGTGATGAGCGGTGCCTGGTTTTCCCCAAATGTAACGCCTGGCATTCACTCCAAAGAGTTCAATTTTAGTCTCATCAGACCAGAGGATTTTGTTTCTTATGGTCTGAGAGTCCTTCAGATCCCTTTTGGCAAATTCCAGGCTAAGGAGTGGCTTCCGGCTGGGCACTCTACCATACAGGCCTGATTGGTGGATTGCTGCACAGATGGTTGTCCTTCTGTAAGGTTCTCCTCTCTCCACAGAAGAACGCTGGAGCTCAGATAGAGTGACCATCGGGTTATTGATCACCTTCCTGACTAAGGCCCTTCTCTCCTGATCACTCAGCTTAGATGGCCAGCCAGCTCTAGGAAGAGTTCTGGTGGTTAAAAACATCTTCCACTTATGGATGATGAAGGCCACTGTGCTCATTGGAACTTTCAGAGCAGCAGACATTTTTCTGTAACCTTCTCAGCCTTGTGCCTCGAGACAATCCTGTCTCGGAGGTCTACAGACAATTCCTTTGTCTTCATGCTTGGTTTGTGCTTTGACATCCACTGTCAATCCTGGGACCTTATATAGACAGGTGTATGCCTTTTCAAATCATGTCCAATCAACTGAATTTACCATAGGTGAACTCCAATTAAACTGCTGAAACATTAGAAGAATGATCAGTGGAAGCGGAATGTATTTGAGCTCAATTAAGAGCTTATTTTATCTAAAATACATTAGAAACAGACCTTACTTTTAGCCTCATAATTTGATGTTGCCACTATCCACCATGTTGTCGTCTCTTCACTGTACTGGTTGTGTGCTCACAAAAGTGTGCTCACAATATGAAATTAGATAAGAAGAACCCAAAAAGCAATATGGTGTTTACGACATCACAAAGAGGGTAGCATTTAAAGGCTTAAAATCACAAACTGTTTCTCGATTCTAAGACTGAATTTGCACACAATTGACAAATAGTCGCAGGTAATGATCCTGTCTAGATTCTTTCACGCTAGCCCTGGGCCATCAGGCAGTCTTTATTGTTGAGCCCTGCATATGACAGCTGAGCAGGACTCTAAAAAAACAAAACGTGGAACTCTGAACAATGTGAGGAGAGTTTTCGTGACTTGTTTTAACTATTTTAGTCAATTTAGAATCGTTGTCATGTGAAAGTAAAACTCACCAACAACAAAGAACAACATTGTACCGATCTTAATCCCTGTTTCGGAACAAAACAATCGATCTACAGGTGTGAAAGCCCCTCAATACTCACATGACATATTTGATTTGTGCCTGTGCCCTTAGAAAACTACAAATTAGGAATTTAAAGGGATAGTTCACCCAAAAAGAAAAATTCTAATTATCTGCTCACCATTTACTTGTTTAAAATCTTTGAATTTGTTTTTTTTTTTTCTTATTTTGAAAAATGTAAGAAATGTCTAACCAATGACATCCATAGTATTTGTTTTCCACTATGGGAGTCAATATTTACAAGTTTCCTCAAAATATCTTCTTTTGTGCTGAACAGAAGAATGAAACTCATAAAGGTTTGGAACTATTTGAGGGTGAGTAAATTTTCTTTTTTTGGTGAACTATGCCTTTAAACTGATTCATTTATTTATTCATTCATTTTCTTTTTGGCTTAGTCGCTTTATTAATCTAGGGAAACATCCATACACACTCATTTACACACATACACTACGGACAATTTAGCTTACCCAATTCACCTGTACCGCATGTCTTTGGACTGTGTGGGAAATCGAAGCACCCAGAGGAAACCCACGCGAACGCGGGGAGAACATGCAAACCCCACACAGAAACACCAACTGACCCAGCCGAGGCTCGAACCAGCGACCTTCTTGCTGTGAGGCGACAGCACTACCTACTGCACCACCGCGTCGCTCCCTTTAAACTGATAAGAGTTTAACATGTATGCAGATGTTCTGTTGCCGTAAAAAACAAAGCACATGTTGTAAAAGATGAGGGAACTTTTTCTTTTGTCCAAAAAATAAGTATTTACAACATGTGAGCATTTTGTCTGTTGGTCATTTTATCGTTTAGGTTCTGTGAATGCAAACAGCAAATGTTCTGGTGCAAAACAAAAGTTAGATCTTCATTCTTGTGTGCTTTTACAATAAAATCTTTGTATTAGGTGCAAAAAAAGCTTACTTTTAGGAGCTTTGGAACAAAAATGTTCCCATTTAATGCCATTTCAGCACACTCTTTAACATTCATTTTCTATTTTATTGGCAAGGCTTCAAAATGAAAAAGAAGAACAAAAAAAAGTGTAATATTTGGCTCATTTTCAGGTTTGGGCTGTTGAGCAAATAAACACTATTTTCTGTTTTCTACTTTTAAGGACTGCAGGCCAAATGAATTAAAACTGTGTAATTATAGTTGTGTGGGTGTGTTGGTATGGATATAAAAGTTTGTTTACGCTGATAAATTTGCCTGTGTGTGTGTGTGTGTTTGGCACTGACAATTTTACACTTTATGGTCTTGTGTAACTTTTTTATTTATTTTTTATTGATTCTCAAGGGATAATCTAAAATCCCCGATGTATTATTATCTGAAACTTTACTCATGATTTCTGGGTGACACCTGAGACCTTATTTACATAAAAAAAAACAATAACAACAATAATATTAATAATAATAATAATAATGATCATAATACCAACAATAATAATTTTATTAATTTATATTTTTTAAATATATTTATTCCATTCATTTTATCCATTATTATTATTATTATTATTATTATTATTATTATTATTATTATTATTATTATTATTATTATTATTATTATTATTATTATCATTATTAAGGTCATCGGCTGCATAAAACATATGCTGGAATAGTTGGCGGTTCATTCCGCTTTGGTGACCCCTGATGAATAAGGGAACTAAGCCGAAGGATATATTATATTATATTATATTATATTATATTATATTATATTATATTATATTATATTATATTATATTATATTATATTATATTATAATAATAATAATTATTATTATTGTTGTTGTTATTTTTATATTATTAATAATAGTATTATTTTTATTTTTTTATTATTATTTTTTTTTATTTATTCATTCATTCATTCATTCATTCGGCTTAGTCCTTTAATTAATCTGGGGTCGCCACAGCAGAATGAACCGCCAACTTATCCAGCATATGTTTTACGCAGCAGATGTCCTTCCAGCTGCAACCCATCACTGGGAAACATCCATACACACTCATTCACACACATACGCTACGGACAATTTAGCTTACCCAATTCAACTATAGCGCATGTCTTTGGACTTGTGGGCGAAACCGGAGCACCTGGAGGAAACCCATGTCAACACTGGGAGAACATGCAAACATGCATTGAACCAGCGACCTTGCTGTGAGGCAATTGTGCTACCCACTGCGCCACCATGCTGCCCTGCCATTATTAATAATAACAATAATAATAATCATCTTCTTCTTCTTTAATTGCAAAGTTTTAGCTAAAATATAAAAAAGTTTTGATAAGTTTTAAAAAAATCATCCTTACAATAAACTTTCATTTATGACAGTTTTAGGATATTGCAAAGCAAACTAAACATTTCCTGAGGATGATTTATTGCAGTAAACCCTGCGTTCATACACACACAAACACGCACACACATACACACACATTATATGCTGGTTCAGTTCAGAGGTTGTTTAAACCAGACCCAAATGTCAGGACATATTTCCCCTAGAGTGCTGTGCTCTTCGACTCACTTATTCAGATCAGGAAACTGCTGAAATGTGTGTGTGCGTACACATGTTGTACACAGCTATATTATGCGCATTATTGGGTTTTCTCTGTGTTTTGTGTGTATGATGCTCAGCTGGTCAATTCCGGACAAAGAATGCAGCTCATCTAAAATCGATCAGGCGGCTCAGTCATTGCTGCTTATATTCAAACCGAGATCACGGATCTCACTTCCATTAGACGTGCAAATTAGGTTGTCAGGGATAATGATGATATCGGTTATTCTGTATTGAAATCAAGGGAAAAAAGGCTCTGACAACCTCGCTGCTCTGAAAAGATACACACTCACACACTTGTAGAAGGATGTGGAAAGGATGTAACTTACCCATTACACAACCGTCCTTTATTAAATTATCTACTGTCTATACTAGTATGCACAGTCTATGAGTAAGTTATTTGAAACGGTGAGAGGTCGTATTGGCCAATACTTAGCAATTGGTAATTAGGCTATTCAGTGCTTGCCGTTAATTTTTCACATCTTTTTCTGAAATGTGCTAGTGTGTTTGGGGTTTTTTTCTGGTTCATGCTGATTAAAAAGTTTATGATGTGACAAAACAAGCCTTGTGACCTGCTTTGACCAGTTTTGGTCAGTTATAAAGTGTGTTGGGGTACATCCGTGAGCAAATTGACTTCATTTCTCGAATTTGTTTTGGTTACAGATGAAGATCTAAAGTGGCTTTGATTGAATAAATGAATGAATGAATGAATGAATGAATGAATGAATGAATGAATGAAGTCATTAATTTTTATTGAGAATTTTCACTTTGTGAAGCCAATATTTATGCATACTTGACATGAATTAAGTGTATTTTATGTTACGTTACGTTACGTTATTTATTTATTTCTTTGTATATTTGTTTATTTTGTTGTTTATTTTTTATTTTATTTAATTGTTTGTTTGTTTATTTATTTACTTGTTTGTCTATTTATTTATTCATTTTGTTTGTTTGTTTGTTTCTTTCTTTCTTTCTTTACTTATATGTTTGTTTATTTATTTATTTACTTATTTCTTTGTCTTTTTATTTTGTTGGGTTATTTATTTATTTGTTTTTTATTTATTTACTTATTTACTTGTTTGTTTGTCTATTTATTTTGTTGGGTTATTTATTTGTTTGTTTGTTTGTTTATTAATTTACTTATTTGTTTGTCTATTTATTTATTTTGTTGATTTATTTATTAATTTACTTAGACTTTAAAGTGCTTTAAAATATTAAAAGAAAGATCCTTCACTTCTCTAACTTGTTTTGGTTACAGATGAAGATCTAAAATGGCTATGAATGAGTGAATGAATGAATGAAGTCATCTTTATTGAGAATTTTAATTTTGTGAGGCCAATATTTATGCATTTCTGACTTGATGTAAGTGTATTTTAAGTTATGTTTATTTATTTATTTATTTATATATTTACTTGTCTATTTATTTATTTTGTTGGGTTATTTATTTATGTATGTATTTATTTATATATTTGTATATTTATTTATTTTATTGGGTTATTTATACATTTATTTATTTACCTATTTGCTTGTCTATTTCTTTATTTTGTTGTATTATTTGTTTATTTGTCTGTCTATTTATTTATTTTGTTGGGTTATTTATTTATTTGTTTGTTTATTTATCACCTCAACAGTGAACAATAAATGAAACACAAGCTACCTGTAAATACATATGTTAAGTCTGAAAAGGATCCTTGACTTTGAGTTCTTTGATTTGAATTCTTATATGAGCAATCACACTGTGCAAAAAATCTGATCAAGATTGAAATGATTTATTATTAAGCAAAACTGACTTTAAAGTACTTTTAAATGTAGAAGGAAAATCATTTGGAGACATTGTCTCATTTATAAAATTCACTCAGAAATTGAAAATAGAAGCCTTTTGCATAATTAACCATGATAATGTGTAGAGTAAACAATGAGCAGTTGAACAGCTCCAGTTGCTTTTGTTGTGTCTGGGATTGTATTTCTCATGCTATATTTGGAATTTCAGGCCTGAACTGTGAGTTGCTGCCCTGCGAGGCTGTTAATCCGTGCGATAACAGGGCAGAGTGTGTGGAGGAGGCTGATCTCGTCCTCTTCCCTCTGGGCTTCCGGTGCCGATGTCGCAAGGGTTTTACAGGGCCCCGCTGTGAAATCAACATCGATGAGTGCAGCTCCAACCCCTGTCAGAACGGCTTCTGCTATGACGGTAAATACTGCACTTATTCCTCAAAACGTTTCCCTTTAGTCTCATTAGCGGACGGCTACTCTAGAAAGGCAGCCTGTGTGCAGCAAAGGCGCTGTTGGTTTGCCCCTTCCACAGTCTTGGCCGTGACTTAGTTTCATAAGCAGTTTTATGAGACGCAAGTTACTCCATTCGGTTTGACCAGGCCACGGTTGCTTTGGTTTGCTCTTGACAAGTGTCTTGCTCCAGCTGTGAGCGAGGATCCGTACGGCATAAATGCTGCTTTGTAATTTGAATAATGGATGATAAATGACAGAGTTAATACAATCAAAGCCCAAGGCAGGGTGTTGTTCTCCCTCAGCAATCCAATAAGCAGTTTTTTGCCCTTTTGTGTTGCATCTCCTGCATAAATCATTACAAAAGCCATAGATCAAATACACGTTGTCAGTTAAGGATTACAGATTTCAGAAGCACTAAATAGGCCTTTGCAATGAAGTACTTTCAAACTGGAAACTGGCGACTCGCTTCTGTGTGTGGGGTTAATGATAATTTATTGCACAGAATCCTCTAGTCAATGGGAAACCTGTTCGAAGACAGTCTTTATTATTGCATGCCACACTTGCGTAGACTTTTAAGATGCTGTATATGGCAAAAAGCCTTTAAAAGGAGGCATGTGATGTTCTCCGCTTGACAGTAATTTATTTGGGTAATAAAGTTTTAATTCCATGTGGCATAATGGTGGATGTCATTGCAGTGACACCGAGAGGAAGACAAACCTTGACTTTCAAAACTGCACACAGTTTTACAGTTAGTTTAAAAGAGGCTATAAATCATCCCCTCAAAGTAGCAGAAAACACTTTTAAATTCAGTGCGTGTTGTTCTGTATCCTTTTTGTCTAAATACTCTTTTGCCGTCAGCTTGCTGCATTGGGTTCAAACACTGTATAATTGTATTGAACGATATTAATGCTTTCGTTCTGAAGCTTTAACATTTTTCAGTGATCTGTAGAGCAGTGGATCTTGACCAAGGAACCAGGATCATTGATGGCTCCTTGGAAAACTTACTGTATAATAGTGCTGCAAGGTTAAAATAAGACAAAACATTTGTGTAGACTTAAAAAATATAGACAAAAAAAAATATTAGGGACCAAGCTTCTACTTCTCTTGAATGAATCACATTTTTGAGGGTCTAAACATGCTCAAAAACTCTTATAAAGTTATAACTCATAACTCTTAAATTTATGTTTCATGGGCTGCGTCCAAAACCGCCTACTATTCAGTAGGTACTGCATTTGAATTTAAACGTACTACTCGGCCTTTGGAAAAGTACGTTCTATACAGTATGAATGTAAGAAGTATGAATGGAATTCGGACGTACTACATCCGCCATTTTGTCATGGTCACGTGACCTACCTGCGTCAGTTGCGTCGCTTCACGTCCATTCATAAATTCTCTCGCGGGGCATCATGGGATAGCGCAGCGTCCATGGGATGCACACTTCAGAATCTCGCCGGAAGTAGTAAGTCATCCGGGTACTTCTCGGATACTGATTTTCGAATTCTAAGAATTCGGACATACTACTCGGCTCGCATACTGATTTAAGCGTACTGTATAGTATGGAAGTATGCGGTTTCGGACGCAGCCTTATAGTCCATGGTGGCCTCACAAACTTTGATGTTTCGCCACAAAACATGAAGTTGTTATAACTCAGGCCTGCATTATCTGATCTGTCTCAAAACCCACAAATTTGAGTCCTGACCTGAACAGGTTTACATGACAATATTCAGTTACAGTCATAGCGCCACCTGCTGACAGCAGGAAATTACATGTTTTACACTGTAACAAACTCCTCCTACAAGTTTTATCAGATCGAACGCAACTTCTATTAGTTTAATCCAAAGGACTTTATGATGTGACATTGTGAAGATCGATCGATTTTCGTCGAAGAGCGTGTCTGTGGTGGACAAAGTGGTGGACAAATTTCTATGTATTGCCATTGAAGAGGCAGCACTTATAACTCAGCCACACAATGTCTGATCTGCCAATTCACAGGTTCAATGGGATTCCTCTCCTGAAGACATCTACATGCCGATATTGTGTCACAGTCATACTGCCACCTGCTTACAAAAGAAAGTCTGGCATTAATCTGTGATTTATATTAATCCGGGATATATATATATATATATATATATATATATATATATATATATATATATATATATATATATATATATATATATATATATATATATATATACTGTATAAGTTAATTTATTATTGTCCACTGTTTTTTGTCATCCTAAGGCCACCAGATGACGGTGAGCATATATAACATATATAATTTGTTGAACAATTTTTTTATTGAGATGTAACAAAAATGTGACAATATAACACATCACAATCATATTTACATATTTTTCAATTTAAAGAAAAAAACACTAACAAACAACAAAAAAGACGATAAAAAGTAGCAAATTGTTTTAAATAAGACATTAGGAAGAAATTGTTGAAAATACAAATCATCCATAGAAGGCATGCACAAGATCATCAATATGACAAGGGTTTGTTTAAGTAAATCTTTGGAAATGAGGAAATATGTAAATAGGCCAGATGTTATATTTTATATTGTATTGTAGTTATTATAATATGTTTTATTACATTGTACTGTAATACATAATGCTACTCAAAAAAAAAAAGAAAAGTTTGAAAATGAGCAACCCCATAGAACAAAGTAAGCAGAACTATCTGGGAGGTCATGAATATTGAATTGAATTGAATATTTGGGAACCACTACTGTAGAGTCTTATATTTTAAAAAATTCTTAAAGGGAATAAGGAAGTGGTGTGTCCTGTAAAATGTTTCAAATTTTCATTCATAAGATGAAGTTGGTGTACCTTGAATGCAAGGCTACTGTACATTCTGTACTGTATCACACTACACTATATAATACACTTACAGTAAGCTGAACTTTTTAAAAGTGCCTCAGGCAGCTAAACTTTATAGTTTTGCAGTGCAAAAAAAAAATAAAGTTGAGTTTAAAAATCAAAGCAGCATGATGCTTTAATTCTCTTGACTTCCTCAACAAAAGTAATTGTGTTCTGATTTAGACAACTGGGGTTTGTTGACTGCTAAATGTCTCTTACAGTCAGTGATGGCAACTGCAGACCTGTTGTTCTAGCAAATTTGCAATTAGCAATACTCTAAAAAAATCAATTTGTCTTTATCATACAGTTTTAACTGACTGATTTGCAAGAGGCTGCTTTCTCTGAGCAAGAAGGCATATTGAAATATATACTGTAAGATGGTGTTTTTAAAACACAAATGGATCCACAATAACTGTGCAAGTCGATTAACTGTACAGCAGTCAAAAAAAAAAAAAAAATCAGATGGGCAATAAAGATACACACACAACACTAAAACCAGCAGTGATAATGGAAATTAAAACATCATAAGATACCAAATAAGTAAAAACAACTCGGTCTACATTACTTTACAGTAAAGTGTTTAATGTGCGGTATATGTGTTGATTTAAAAAAGGCTTTGTTAAGGGGTTATAAGTTGTTTAGGAAATCAGAAAATTACATACTTTGATATGAAACAAAAAAGTATACGGAATACAAACGTTACATACATACATACATAAAACCAGCTTGATTATGTCATTACTGGTGCCTTTGCTGGATTCACATATGCCAAACGAACCGCGTTAACGGGGAAAACGAGACCGATTCCGGAAACAAACGTCTATGTGTGATAGCACCCTGAGATTGTATTTCCATGCATTTGACAGACAGTCGCAGCCAAAGTAAACTTTTGTGACAAGGCAGCACTGGCCTGATCAGGCCAGTAACCATTCTGTACACTGGCCCGAGCGTCTCGCACGCTGGCCCCGGGCCATCGGGCAGTCCTTATTGTCGAGCCCTGTATAAACTACTAGAGGATATTTGCAAAATATGCTATGCTAAAGTGTTTATGCAATAATATTACGCTACACCTGTACCTTACTTCCAATTAGCAGATGCGTTTTATCCAAACCGACACGTAGTTCACTAATTGCACTCCCAGAGCAACCAGCAGTTAAGTACTATTGCTCTGAGGTAGACAGAGATGAAGGACGATGTTGTAACCAGGCAACCAAGTATTCCTCGTCCACCACTCGGATTCAGACTTGCAGCCGCTCTGTCTCGTCTGCCGACATCTCGGTTTCCAACCGGCTCCTTCAGATAAAGTTTACTTGTTTACTTGCTCTAGACTACACCAGCAAAAACATCCCCACACATGTAGTCCCTCGGGGCCCGTCGTCCACACAGGAGGCCTGCGATCTGCCGTGTTTGTGTGGAAAGAGAGCAAGGTGTATGTTTTATGCAGCTGGTGTGAGTAATACGGTTGCCACTCTGGACCCTGAGCATTTAATGAGAGTAATCGCAGGTACACGCACAAAGACAGAGTGGCAGCATAGATTACGTGGTAAATCTAAGGGATAATGAAGAATCCTGGGACACGGCGCGGGCCTCGTAATAAATTTTGCGGCTGTAAGAACCCACAATTACCTCTGTCACAGGCTGCTGTTTTGCAGCAGAAAGGCAGGGGATGCATTTCTCCTCAGCAGCGCTAATGATTAAAGGCTTCTGGAATGGGTCATTAGGTTTCAGGGAAGTCAGATGCAGCGCAGAGACGGTGGACAGGAACACTCGTGTAGCATTTGTAAAGGAGATGGCTACACAAACACACATTTTGCATTTAATTGGACGCACTGTGTTTCCAGCTGCTGGGGTGAATATAAACGACCGTGGAATTTAGCAAGCAGAGAAAGTCAATTTTGCTGATAAGCTTTTAGGAACAAAGGTTTACAGACAAAAGAGGGAACACGATGAGAATATGATAAGTGTTTTGACTTCAGCGGCTGTGGTGGGGAATGTGGAACGTGTTAGAGGAGAAGATTAAAAAATTAAATCGACAGATTGAATGTCATAAGTGTTCTTAATTGCTTAAAATGTCAAGCTGCCATGGTTTGATCCTCTGAAAAGTAATTGTTACAGTATATATTCAACGTAATAAACTAAATGGACGAAAAAGGTCATGGATAAAAATGAAGAGTGGGGGTGGTTATGGTGGACGAAAGTGAAGAGCGGGGTTTGGGGTGGGTGTTATTGGGTAATATAGGTCAATATGTTATTGGGCAGTATAGTATACAATATAGTAACTCTGGGGGCCCCAAAATGGTGTTAGCCCTTAGAATCGTCCTAACTCCCCCTTACTGTAACAGCAATGCTTTTGACAGTAACTAATACTGTAACGCATTACTTTATAAAATATATTAACTCTGTTACTGCTACAATATGATACGTTTGCCCGTTACTTGGTAAGTTAATTAATTTTGGCTGCAGTCTAGCCTACATCTTCCTGTTTAAAGCGGTGACGCATTGTGGGATTGGTGGTACCACTATAAAAACGTGTGTCATGTACGAGGTGCCAGACTGGACAAAAGTGAAAGCAGGAAGATCTGGTGTGCACGAGAGAGGCTAGGGCTGTGTCCGAAATCGCATACTTTCATACTATATAGTACGCTAAAAACAGTATGAGCCGAGTAGTATGTCCGAATTTATAGAATTTGAAAAACGGTACGCGAGAAGTACCCGGATACCCTACTACTTCCGGCGAGATTCTGAAGTGTGCATCCCATGCACGATGTGCTAACCCATGATGCCCCGTGAGAAAATTCATGAATAGGAGTGAAGCCACGCAACTCACACGGGGAGGTCACGTGATCATGACAAAATGGTAGTACGTCTGAGTTCCATTCATACTGCCCACATTCATATTGTATAGAACGTACTTTTCTAACTGTCGAGTAGAACATTTGAATTCAAATGCAGTACCTACTGAGTAGTAGGCGATTTTGGATGCAGCCCAAGTGTCCATGCGCGACAGACCAAATGTGCGTGAGAGACTAATAACGTTACTATTATTAAGTACTATTACTAATATGTTTGTTTAAAATAAGTAACCACACGTGTAATGTGTATAACAAAATTGATTAGTTTAGTAGACACAGTGACACATTTCTGTTATATTACAGAACACGTTATTTAAATGTATAGTGTTGTTCTGCTCAGAAAAATGCTGCGATTTATTTTTTTTATTGTTAAATATTTTTATAACTGTATACAACAGCAGATTTTGCTCTTTGAATATACACAGCTTACTTTCTAAAACGTTGCTGACACCACATTTTGGGTTAGTTTGAAAATTGCTCATCGATTTCGTTTTTGAGCAGCTGTTATGTTTTTGTTTTGTTTAAAATGAACAAAATGGTTGGCTATAATAACAGTTTTTTGGTGCTGAGTTTGACCAAATTGATTCTGAATGATAATTCAGATTACTTTTATTTATTTCATAAAGGTTTTGTTTGTTGTATGTTGTCGCTGTGAAGGAACTGCTTTAAGGGTTAAATACAAACTTTTATGACGCTGAAGTAACTTTAGTTTTTGCTTTTTTGTTTCTAAATATATTATTCTGCTGGTTTATCACCTTGTGATATTTATTTATTTGTATTTTTTTTGTACTGCTGGACTTAAATTAGTGTTTTAAAATGACTTTTCGTTTAAGTTTGTTTTGTGTTTTAGTTGTAAGAATGCAAATTAATTGAAACTGTGAAGTTGATCAGTGTATTTTCCATGCAGCACTGAAGTGACATTATAAGGGCATTAATAGGAGCATTAAAAATGTTCTTTGGAAAAGTAACTCAAAAATTATTTTTAACAGTAATGCATCACTTTTTAGTGTAATCAATAAAGTAATTGAGTTACTATTTGAATGAAGCAACTAGTAACTGTAACTAGTTACTATTTTTCAGTAACTACACTGTACTTGATATATACTGGTTTTCATATTTTTCAAAAGGTTATTTTTTTACAAAAGTATAAAGTAAGTAACAAGTCTAACTAGTGGCTTATTACCTGCCTATTATTAAGATATTGACTGTTTATTAGTAGTGCTTATAAAGAGCCCTTTGTCCATGATCTTATTCTACATTCTTAATCCTATCTAATACCTAAACCTAACTAATACCTTAACTATTTTTAATCAGTAAATTAGGAATTCATTGAGGCAAAGTCAAAGTTAATGGTTTATTAATAGCAATACGTGTACCTTAAAATAAAATGTGACCAATACTTTTATAATTTTTCACAACAATATAAAGCAGCACAACTGTTTTTAGCATTGACAATAATAATGACTTTCAGTTTCCAAATGATTGGTGATTATTGTAGAAGGATCATGTGACACAGAGAGAGAAATGTAGTTAAATTATTATTAGTTGGAGTGACATTGGCTTTTTTGGGGTTGTTTTATAATCAGCCTTGAAAATGGATGGCCAATGTACCTACAACATCCTTGAAACCTACAGTAGTTTGTAATCCAAGTTCTTTAAGAATATGCCATTGTGTCTGTAATGAGTTTCTAAAACAGGAAACTCTTATTCCATCTGTTCTAAAGTGATGTTTCTGTCTTTCTTTGTATATTTTATTTGCTATAGCTGTTGATGGCTTTTACTGCTTGTGTAACCCTGGTTACGCTGGAGTGAGATGTGAGCAGCACATCAATGACTGTGCTAGCAACATGTGTGAAAACAACTCGACTTGTATGGACCTCCATCTGGTAAGAACAATTAATTCTCAACTAACTGTTGGTTTCCGTATACAGCTTTTAATGAAAGAACAACAGCAGTTCTTAGAATCATGCATATGGGAACTTAGTATAATAACCGCTAATGCGCTGTAGCATCTGTTGGTAAATGATTATTGTTCTCCGTGCGAGGCAATTAATAAATCTGAAATCATTCCTCAGCCCACCTGAGATATGACATATCCGGAACAGAAGAGATAGCACAAAGGGCATGCTGATCTTCTCTATATACCAGCATTTCTCAATCACCCATCTGTATATGTTGGATATCTCTCTTATTTAAACACACCTGATTTAAATAAGCTCGTTAGAAGAGCTCCGTGCATGAATTGTTTGAATTAACACACCCCTCCTCATTGTGCATTGTTCACTAGTCCCTTCTCCTTCATTCCTCTCTACCTGAGCATTTCTGAGACACCTTTATTTCACTTTGCAATGTTCCTTTATAGATTTACTCAACAGCCTTGCCTACAGTGTCTTTCCAGAGAAGCTTGAATTGGGACGTAATTTACCTCTGTAAATAAATGAGCAATATCACAGAAGTAGCTGTGCGATATGGCTGTATATAGGCACTGGTGGGAGGCGTGCGCTAGTGTTCCGCCAGTGATGATATACAGCCCTATTGCACTGCTACGAGTGTGATATTACATTTATACAAAAGTTTGATGGCATAATCGCGTTTATAAAGCAAAAATTTAAATTAATTTATTAAAATAATTATTAAATTATTTAAAATTTAATTTAAATGTTTAAAATAGGCACTGTTCTTAAATAAACTGCATAGTTGCAATCTAAACAACTATATTCTTGCCTAAAAAAAGCCTCAAAAGAATAGTATGTTGTCCCACAGCTGCAATTTTTGTCAAACTGTAGTGAATTTATTGATCTGCTGTTACTCTATGTGAGCGGAGTAATAGAGAAGGGTGAGGAGGCTGTACGAGTGCTGTTATTGCAGAATATCGCACAGCTATCAGCCCATCAGGTTCGAGAACCAGACAGAACTGTTGTATAAATTCAGATATCACTGCATACATAAAAATGCTTTTTGAATTAAATGTATATGCTCTCTTCAATGTTAAACCATGGTGGAATAGAATGTGGAGTCCATGTTCCAGGGCACTTATTGTTAAATTACACAGATGAAAACAGATTTTTTTTTGTAATAGTGTTCTATTTTTTATGAATAATTGGAAATATATCCACTAATTCCCATATATAGCCAGAGTCAGTAGTTAGAGTCAGGCATCCTGCTGATTTGATTCAGAAGGGCACTCTTTTGTCAGACAGCTCACCGGTCAGGTATACATCCGCGCTAATATATCAAAGTGAAAGTCATCATAGCTTGCGTAAAATAGACCCAGCTCCCAACCCAACTTTGAGAATAGATTAACGCAGATATTTTTTTTATCGCGCTATAAGAGTCTCGCGTTAACGCAGCACGTTAACGCCGATAACAGGGAGTGCAGAATTATTAGGCAAGTTGTATTTTTGGCCCATCCATCTGGCTCATCAAGACTCACTCTCATTTCATCAGTCCATAAAACCTTAGAAAAATCAGTCTTGAGATATTTCTTGGCCCAGTCTTGACGTTTCAGCTTGTGTGTCTTGTTCAGTAGTGGTCGTTTTTCAGCCTTTCTTACCTTGGCCATGTCTCTGAGTATTGCACACCTTGTGCTTTTGGGCACTCCAGTGATGTTGCAGCTCTGAAATATGGCAAAACTGGTGGCAAGTGGCATCTTGGCTGCATGCTTGACTTTTCTCAGTTCATGGGCAGTTATTTTGTGCCTTGGTTTTTCCACACGCTTGCGACCCTGTTGACTATTTTGAATGAAACGCTTGATTGTTCGATGATCACGCTTCAGAAGCTTGGCAATTTTAAGAGTGCTGCATCCCTCTGCAAGATATCTCACTATTTTTGACTTTTCACAGCCTGTCAAGTCCTTCTTTTGACCCATTTTGCCAAAGGAAAAGAAGTTGCCTAATAATTATGCACACCTGATATAGGGTGCTGATGTCATTACACCACACCCCTTCTCATTACAGAGATGCACATCACCTAATATGCTTAATTGGTAGTAGACTTTCGAGCCTATACAGCTTGGAGTAAGACAACATGCATAAAGAGGATGATGTGGTCAAAATACTAATTTGCCTAATAATTATGCACTCCCTGTATGTATATATATATATATATATATATATATATATATATATATATATATATATATATATATATATATATATATATATATATTTATATTTATATTATATATATATATATATATATATATATATGTATATATATATATATATATATATATATATATATATATGTATATATATATATATGTATATGTATATATGTATATATGTATGTATGTATATATATATATGTGTGTGTGTGTGTGTTGTGTGTGTTGTGTGTGTATATATATATATATATATATATATATATATATATATATATATATATATATATATATATATATATATATATATATATATATATATATATATATATATATATATATATATATATACATACATACACTCAAATATTGCCATTTAAATGTTTAAATGAACACTTTGTAAAATAGACTAATTTATAGTTCAACTGTTTAGTTTTCCCTTTTGTAGTTCATTCAGCTGATCACTGGGTCTGGTGGGAGCACTTAGCTTAGCATAGATGTTAAGCTTAGCTTAGCTTAGACATGAACACGAAAAGTTGTCCTTTTCAAGGCCGATATAACTATTCTATAATTCTGGCATAATAATCAAGGAACTTTGCTGCCACCATGGCAGAAGCAGGCACAATGATTACGTACTGTCTGAAAATAGTCCCGAACACCAAACACTACAGTTGCACCACCAGTTAGAATCTGTGTTTTATCATTGTGATAGCTGCAGCCAGGGTTTTTCGGCCTAGAAAAAAAGCAACTTTTAATTTTCCACCGGCCTTAGTACATGATGTAACTACAGAAGAATCAAGCTTTAAATAAGACTATTATCAAAACACTTTGGTCATTTAGAGTAAGATGCTAATGGTTTAATCAGACTTAATTATCTATGCAAAGCTAAGCTAAATTTTTTCCCGCCAGACCTGGAGATGAGAGTTGTAAAATGAGCTTATTTTCAAAAAGGTGGTGTGTTCTTTTACAGTACAAACTATGTTGTAACAGTTTTCTATTTATTGTAATTCCAATAAGACGTCTTGTTTTTATTACCTTTATTTTTATTTAGCTTTGTTTTTTTATATAAATAGTTTTCATAATCTTTTATCAGAGTACGTTCTCCATATGTAAACCCATTTTTCTTTTGTGCTGATGTAACCAAAAGATGTGAGGAAAAAACAATATTACACCCCAAATATTATGTTCCATATTTCCCAATTCCAGTCACTTCTTTTTCACTTAGTAATACATCACATTACCGAACATGAATATTTTGTAAGTACTATTTCACACAGTCTTTTAAAAATGCTACCAAATAACAGTGTACAGTGTTTCCTAGTGTCTTCTTCTCTTACAGACACAGACATCTGTCACGACAAAAAATCCAGAGTCTTCATTTTTTGAGTTGCCATTTTGTTCTGTAGATTAAGCGTGTGTTACTTCACAATCTCTGAGAACAATAAGAGGGCCAATGAGAGCAATCAGTGGCTCAGAAGCTGGTGTGACATGCAGTTGTTTGGCTCTGATCCTAAATCGGCTTTTCCTTCCCTTCAGCAAACCCACTCTAATACAGCCATAGAAAGAGAGAGAGAGAGAGAGAGAGAGATACCAGCCCCCGTGCTCTCATTTCACACTCTTCCGCCCCTCCCCACCTTTTCTCCTCTTATTTATCTCACAGACTTTCTTTTCTTTTCCTCTATTTTTATTCTGGGAGCTCTCTGCACAGAACAGGAGGGCAAAAATAGTTTATCATTTATTCATGATGAATAATGCAACCCTAGGCCCCGGTTTCTGAATGGAGAATGCAATTGGGCTATTCGCGGCATCCCTCGAAACCTAGAGGTGGGCGGTTTGTAGGCTGCTGTCCTGTAGACAGAGACGCAGGCGGGGATATTAGCCCTCTTGCATGCTGGGTTAATTAATGTTTTGAGTAGCTATTTTGCATCAGGGAATGAGATCATCTTAGAGATGCATAGAGAGTAACCTTGACAAAAGATGATTATGACTTTGGCGTCGGCAGTTTGAGAGAAACATATTTGATTGACTACCTTTTTATGTTAAAGGTCCACAACAAGCATTTATTTTATTTTCTTGGTGGCATCAAATAGGCCACATGATGCTTTGTAATGATTTCCTTGTCCTTCAGTGTGTAATGTACATTTGTGCGTGTATAAGAGCTGCCAAGTTACAAAGCTCCTACTCTCCCACAAAATGAATTTATTTATGCTTCAACTCACTGATCCAATTCCAGACATTATTTTCACTAACATGTGTGTTACAGTTTAAAATGTTAGTATAATGCCACTCAAAGCATACTCGAATAAAGAGGTCAAGGCCTCCGTGAATTGTGTTGTGTGTTTTGAGAGTTACAGATTCCACTGTAAAATGTTTTGTGCATGTTATTCAAATCTATCTGCTTGATCATATGTATGGTCAGACCCAAGGCTCTGATAAACATAAGTTCTTTTTCGTTCTTCATATGAGGGCAAAAAGAAGAAAAAAAAAACTTCTGTGAAATCTGAGTGACTTTAGACTGTTTTCATACACTCTGTGCTGCAGGAGGTGGGGTTGTAAATATGTCCCACTGCTCACATGTACCCCCGAAACATAACATAACATGGGAACTGTGAGAGGAGAATTGTTTCATAAACATCTGGCAAACAGCTTTCTCCGGCCTATCACACACCAGCATGCCACATATTTATGTTTTCTATTTGCTGACGACAGACACCGAATGGTGCCGATGGTGTGTAGAAAACAGTGTATAGAACTTTAAAAGACATGATGTAATGTGGTGGCACATCTTGTGTGTGTGAGCCTTTGAAACTTTAACATTTTTCTGCGAGTGATCGTACAGGTGCAGATACAGTACTACCTCTGCTACTGTATATGACCCTCCAGTGTATTCATGTTACTAATTTGTTTACCTCCATGGATATGAGATTCAAATTAATCACACCTTAAAGAAGGCAATGTTCCAGAACACACCCACCGATCGCATGATCGTCATGGACCAAAAGTAGCTCAAAGGTATTTTGAAGCCAAAACAAACTCCCAGTAAAGACTCTTTTAGGTGAACCATTTCAAATGGCAAAAATCAACTCAAAATGATCTTTGTTTTGGCCGGATTTTGTTCAAAAATACATTTTTGTTCATTCTTTGATTTCGTTTGAAGCTCATCGTGGCCGTTGGCTACAGGCCCTGATGACATGCAGACAAATTCACGGGCACGTGTTTAGAATAGTTCTCTTTAAGCTAACTTACATATTATGACAGGTGA
This sequence comes from Danio kyathit, assembly GCA_903798195.1. Taxonomy (NCBI): domain Eukaryota; kingdom Metazoa; phylum Chordata; class Actinopteri; order Cypriniformes; family Danionidae; genus Danio; species Danio kyathit. The sequence goes on along the minus strand of LR812531.1, from coordinate 44,054,648 downwards.
TGGAAGCTACGCTATTAACTTAGCTAAATAGCTAATTCTCACAAGAGCGTTTAAAAGCAATTTATGTGCAGTAAGATGCAATAGGGAACTTAGTTTTTGATATCTGTAATGTGCCATCTCAAAACCTGTTTTGTTGTGCACATTTTGAATATGTGCTCAGACAACTGGTGTCAGAAATTGAAACTGATACAAGTTTAAAGTACACGCATACAATGACATTTCATGATGATGAAGAAATTTAATGCCACGTGAGCATGTCCATATACACTACCTGACAAAAGTCTTGCTGTCAATCCCAGTTATCCATTCATTCATTTTCTTTTCGGCTTAGTCCCTTTATTAACCCGGGGTCGTCACAGTGGAAAAAAACACCAACTTATCCAGCACATGTTTTACGCAGCGGACGCCGTTCCAGCTGCAACCCATCTCTGGGAAACATCCATACACACTCATTTACACTCATACACTACAGAGAGTTTAGCCTACCCAATTCACCTGTACTGCATGTCTATGCGACTGTGGGGGAAACCAAAGCACCCGGAGGAAACCCACACAAACGCGGGGAGAACATGCAAACTCCACACAGAAACGCCAACTGACCCAGTCGAGGCTTGAACCAGCGACCTTCTTGCTGTGAGGCGACAGCACTACCTACTGCGGCACCGCGTCGTCCGATCCCATTTATAAGAGAAACAAATAATAACTTGACTTCTAGTTGATCATTTGGAAAAGTGGCAGAAGGACGATTTTTCTTATGAATCATCTGTTGAACTGCATCCCAATCATCACAAATACTGCAGAAGACCTATTGGAACCCACATGGACCCAAGATTCTGACAGAAATCAGTCAAGTTTGGTGATGGAAAAATCGTGGTTTGGGGTTACATTCAGTATTGGGGTGTATGAGAAATCTGCAGAATGGATGGTAACATCAACAGCCTGAGGTATCAAGACATTTGTGCTGCCCATTACGTTACAAACCACAGGAGAGAGCAAATTCTTCAGCAGGATAGCGCTCCTTCTCATACTGTACTTCAGCCTCCACATCAAAGCTCCTGAAAGCAAAGAAAGTCAAGTTGCTCCGGGATTGGCCAGCTCAGTCACCAGACTTAAACATTATTGAGCATGTCTGGGGCAAGATGAAGAAGGCATTAAAGTTGAATACAAAGAATCTTGATGAACTCTGGGAGTCCTGCAAGAACGCTTTTTTTGCCAATCCATATGACTTAATTAATAAGTTATTTAAGTCATTGCAGAGATGTATGGATGTAGTAGCAGGTCATTTGCATTACAAGTGACAAACTGCATGTTTTTGGTTTTGTACAGAAAGGTACAATACATGATCCATGGTGTATCATGCGCTGAAACTTCACAGACACATTGGGGACAACTAAGACTTATATTACATCTTGTAAAAAGGGCATAATAGGATGTCTTTTAAGCAAGACATATGCGGTGAATGCAGTCATCATGATGTTCCATTCAAAGCCACGTCACACTCAAATGTAAAAACAATCATTTGATATCGCTTACAAATGTAAAGAAAGCAATTTAAAAGAAATATGGAGCAATTGGGATCTGACATGTTTACGGCCTGTAATAAAGTTTTAGAATAGCATCGGTGTGTTAATAGCTTCTGTATGCTCAGTGGTAGGGTCACCGCATGAGTGCTTTAAAAGATTGTTCTTCTGTCACAGGTATGAAATCACTGATTGAGAAATGGTTTAGCCAGCATGTAATTGAGCTTTTAAAGTCTATGTTTCCACGTGCTGATTATATAGCAGAGGACATGGGACCAGGAGAGGGGGAGGCCATGGAAAAGTCGCATGGGAGTGCATTACTTTCATACAGGCAGTAAATTAGATTGACCTTTCTTTCTCTGTGTGAAAATGCAGATTCTGTCGTGCTGCTTTGCCAACAGGAGTCTCCACCTGCCCAATACGTGGGTCTCGGGAAGGACAAACATGATAGGAAACAGAACTAGGACGCGCTTATCTGATGCAAATTATCTTGCTTTGAATATTTGTGAACTCGTTAAATTGATTGAATTCAGAGGCATGTGGAGAGAAGTGATGACGTGGGGGCATTTTCAATGTAGTTTTACAGCGTTTAACTTTTGTCTATAGTTTCTGTCTTTCCACAACAAAGAGTTACAATAATCCAGATGCAAAGTAATGAAAGTGTGTATACCAGATTCAGCATTTTTAAGATTTAGTGAGACTTATATACAAACAGTGTTGCAAAGTAGATGAAAAAAAAAAGGATTTAACAAGCTGGCTGACATGGACTTCAACGCATAATTTACAATCGAATTGAACCACAAGATTCCGAATAATGGATGACTAATTAACTGAACACCATAAATATGAATGGAGATGTCTTGTTGGGAGACACAAGGGATTTAGGGCCTATTTAAGGAATTTCTGTTTTGTCAGCATTCAATTTTCAGCCATCCATACTTCCCGATCTTGTAAGCAGAAAGTGATGGAAAGGGGAGGAAAAAAACAGAATGAAGCTGCGGTCACACTGGACTTTTCTCCCCATTGACTTCTATTCATACGCACGCGAATGCATCAGACTGGAAACGCAAGGTCATGCACCAGGGTTCGCAAAGTTCAAGCTTGGTGAACTCTGACCTGCGAAATCGCATCACTTGACTGCGTGAGACCAATTGAGGATCAAAACATGACCTTTCTGGACAGAAATTTAAAACATGGACCAATCGCTCGCTTTTTTTAATGTCTAATCATCTTGTTTAATCCCACCCGCTTTCGCAGCGATGTACGACAGAATTTCGCAAGCTTTATGCTGGACAATAAGATATGTTTGTTTATACAACAGTTCTGTCTGGTTCTCGAATCTGATTGGCTGATCGCCATGCGATAATCTGCAATAAAAGCACTCGTACAGCCGCTTCACTCTTGTGTATTACTCCGCCCGCATAGTGACAGCAGATCAATAAATGCACTACAGTTTGACAAATCGTCACCTTAGAATTATAAGGTTCTATCACAACTTATTTACATTATGTGATGTTTTTTTTTTATAAGTTGTTTACATTTTAAGACTTTTTATTTAAAAAGAAAAAACGCTTTATCTACAAAGTTGAACTCTAGCTTGGCTCTATAAGGTTTTTTTCTGTGAGCCAATCAGCATTTTTAATGCATGCACAAGGACCAATAAGGATCAGCTTTATTTTTCATTTCGCCGGATTGCTCCATTGACAGCGGGAAAGACCAGAAAGACAAAATCATACAGAATCAGAGTCTGCTAAATAATACCGCACCACATAAATTTGAGATGAGTGTAAATTAGGCATGGGATGATAACCGTTTTCAAGGTATACTGCGATTTGTAAAAGTCAAGGTTTAAAAACCATTAAAAAAATTCTGCATTACCGTTTCTAAGTTGTGTGTACGATTTTTTTATTTACTTTTTTTTTTTTCTGTTTTGGAAATAAATAAATACAGCAGAAGTCAGTAATTCATTTTAATCATTCAGCCTGACATGTTTACTGTTCTAAAATATTTTAAATGTTTCTTAAAATAAAATATATTTTGTTTAAAATGAAAAAATTTATAAAGAATATATTTTAGAGCAGTAATCACAATACCACAAAACCGTGATATTTTTATCCAAGGTTATCATACCGTCAGAATCTTATACCGGCTCATGCCTAGTGTAAATGTGATGATTTAGAAGCATTTTTTGACATTGAGTTGAAATGGTAAATTTTACATTGTTAAAAAGGAAATGAATATTTAAAAATTTCTATATTAAATGTGAAATATTTTTATTTGTGTATAAGTGAAACATTTTTCAGTGTTCATTAAACTCATTTGCTCATTGTCTGTTTTCTTTTAAAGTCTTTAAATTTGATATTTAGCCTTGAATGGCAAATACTTAATTTAATTCACGGAGCATATCATTTAAGAAATATAGTTTAATAGTTCATATAAAGCATAAAATTTTATAAATATTAACATCTTAATTAGATAAAATTAACATCTGCACTGGACAAAATATTTAGCACAGCCTTGTATGCTTAATTGGAACAAGAAAAAAATATTCACCCTAAAACATTAAATAAATGTTATAGAAAGCAAAAATGTAACTTTCTCAAGCATCAACATACTGTTACAACACCCAAATTTATATATATTTTTATTGTATTTCTTGAAAAGTAATGCTTCAATGAATGATCTGCCAGATAGAACCTTATAACTCCAAGTGGAAAATTACTTTTCAGAATTAGAAGGTTCTGTCTGCATTTTCCATGTTTTTTTTTACTCCAATTTGCAAATGTAAGAGAATTTTGATAATTTACATTCAGAGTACATTTACTGTCTCTGTCATGTTAATGTATGAATGAGAACTGTTACACACATATTGTTTGGTTTATGAAATGCAAAAACTTTGAAGCTCAATATCTTAAAATCATTTAGAAGGCAAATAGAACCTTATAATTCCAAGGTGACAAAATATTTCAGCTGTTGGACAACATAATGTACTTTTTGAGGCATTTTAGGTGAGAATGTAGTTGTTTAGATTGCAACTATGCAGTTTATTTATAAGAATAGTGCTTATTTAAAATATTTATAATTTCAGAGATACAGTGATATTAATAATTTCGGCGGGCATCAGCCTGTCATTGAGCAGAGCAAAGAGGGTTGATGTTCCACCACAAGATGCATTAATTAAACATTAAACATTAATTTCTAATTACAGCTGATCAAATCATTATAAAAACTGGTAAGTCAATCTCTCTGGTATGTATTTATACCATAGTAATATGATAGTGTTTGCTTTGCCTTGGCTTTTTCTGGGTTAATTATTGTGAAATCCTGATTGCAACAGAGAAATACTGGGAAATCTCTGTAGACTGATGGCATTTTATGCCGTTCAGCATTACAATCTTAAAATGTAAACAAAATCACGTTTTGTCATCACTTTGGATATTACACTGCAGAATCATTTAAAGGGCCACAAAACCCCCCTGTTTCAGCAGGGTGTTTTCACACCTCTAGTTTGGAAAAATTACAGCATTTACAGCGGATCTTTCAGTCTATAATATTGTAGTGATATTAACGTACTGTAAACTTAGTAACTTAGAAATAATTTTGACTAAGGCATGTCTTTAAACACTGAAAGAGTACTGCTGACGTTACAAACTAACTTTGCCATCGGAATAAACAAACAAAGACCACTGATCGCACACACTTACCAAATCTGTAGAGACAGGACAATCAACACAAACTGGAACCGTGTCTTTTTTTTTTAAAGGAGACGAGCGGCAAATCGTGATTTCACCATTTTCAGATGCGATAAGCTCTCGAGTAAACAATGTTCCATACAAACGTATTTCTGCGGCGTGTTGTGTGCACTGTAATCCACACGTGAGTCCAGCTGCGCTCTCAGAGCGGGAAATGAAAACAAAACCTTCGTTGCAGCACATTTATTAACACCACACTGACGACTCATGTCTCCAAACAATTCTTCTTCTTCCACATGTTTTGGCAACACAACGTGGCATCTCTCTGCCGTCTGAACAATGTAACAGGTAAAAACTTTCTTCGAAGCTATCATGCATATTAATGAAGTTGCACTGCATACACAATAGAGCGCGCTGATTGGTTTGAACCAAGTCTTTCTTATGAATTAGTGCTGCACACTCAGAGACGTCACGATGCACTCGCATGTACAGACTTCCTGTCTCCACACTGGACTACACACAAGTATCTAATCGCAGTGACGCAGCTTCAAAAATTTGTTTCAAACCGGAAGAACGAATTTGCTCGAAATAACGCAAAAACAACCAATTTTCACTTTTTAGTGAAATATATGTGTCCTAATAGTGTTTATAGCAGCGTGGGGCACATATATGACTGTCAAAAGCTCAAAAAATGTGTTTTGGTGTTTCGTGACACTTTAAGTACTAGTTCTAAAGTGATGTTGGTGAAGTAGTAATGGTATCTGCTTTTCTGACCCGCTGCAGATGTGAATGAATGGCCAATATACAGCCATATTGCACTGCTATGAGTGTGATCATCAGCATGACAATGAAAATTAATGCCATGACACTAAATGACCTGACCAAGAGAAGGCATATAGATTAGAAACAGTAATAGACCAATAACTGATACTTGAGGTACACCACAGGAAGGAGTGGCAGCACAGTAGTTGTATTTATTAATACTAATGTATTGTATTTGTAAAAAAAAGTCATGTATTTGTGTAAACTGTTTTACTCACAGAACACAGAAATGTTAGTAGAATCTCCCCAACCCCCATTTTTTTTTTTTTTTTTTTTGCTGCCTTCACTTTTAAGAATCCTCCGATATGTATGATGAGCTCTTATCTCAAATGATTAAGTAGTTTGTTTCCTTTAACATGAACATGAAAATAGTCTGTTCAATTTGGTAATATATGCCATTTTTTCATTTGCCGCATGCTTTTATCCATCACACAGTTTATTAGTATGCATGATCCCTGTGAATCAAACATGATATTTGCATTAGTTGAGCTACAGCAGCAGAATCTCAAGCCATTAGATCATTCCTCTTTTCACTTCACATCTCGCCAGTGTTAAACAACCTCAACACAACACTGTTTTATATCCCCATAGCACCTTTTTTTCTAAACGTGTCTTTGTTGAAAGGGCTGTTGCAATGCTCCCCTTGAGCATAATGGTGTTGTGAAGTGTGCGTAATGGCCTGATGTCCTCCGTGTTCTCCTAAGACATAACAAATCACTCCATTTGTACACCTCAATCTATGGCTCCACTGCTCATCTATTGGCTGTATTCACTCCATCTTTTTTTAAATTGTCAAAATCACTGATGTAGCATCATCTCTGGGAATCAAATTATCCCTTATATTTCACATTCTGAAATTTTTATTTGATTAATAGAAATGAAGATAAATATAATGTAGTTTAGGCGGTTCATTCCGCTGTGGCGACCCTAGATTAATAAAGGGACTAAGCCGTCAAGAAAATGAATGAATGAATAATGTAGTTTAAAAAATGGCAAGTGCATTAAAGCATGACCAAAATACAAAATTTTCAATAATATATTAACAATATCTCACAAGTAGTCGAGCAATATGGCTCTATCAACACAGCTGTGATGTACAGTAAATCAACATTAACCCATAAATGTCAATTAAAGTAAGCACTACATACACAGTTATATTGCATTGCTACACTATTACACGAGAGAGAAAGGGATGGACTAAGAGAATATGATTTCAACACTGTTCATTTTCCAAATCAAACCCATTAAAAAAAACAGTGATTCAAACAATGACCACATTTTAATATAGCATTCAATTGATTTGAAGTTATGAAACTTAACATTGCCCAAGACAGATCTTTTTGATCTAAAACAAATAATAGATTGAGACTAAACATTGGCCATTAGAAAGGCCCAAAACAATAATAGTTCATGTTAAACCCATATAAAGACATACAGAGCCACTGGTAGATTCCAAAATAAGTATCCACGGTAAGGATGTTCTTAGCAGGCTATATCAGCAATCGACAACCACCAACACTTAGAACTCAATTCTCTAGAAGTGAGCACTACCCTTAAGTCTAAACAACTAATATTTTGGCCAAAAGCTCAGCTTCAATTCATCTTTATTTTTATAGCACTTTTACAATGTAAATTGTGTCAAAGCAGCTTAACATAGAAGTTCTAGTAAATTAGATGAAATTAAATGAAACTGTGTCAGTCCAGTTTTCAGAGTTTAATTTCAGTTTAGTTTAGTTCAATTCAGTGTGGTTTAATTTTCACAGCTGAAAGTCCAAACACTGAAGAGCAAATCCAGCGATGCGCAGCTCCACGAGTCCCAAACCAAGCAAGCCAGTGGCGACAATGGCGAGGAACAAACTTCACCAATTAGGAACAAACTTCTCCAATGCAGCAATGACAATATTGTCCTTTGCCAGTGAGTTTAGTTCTCCTCATTGCACATGCAATTAATGCTAAAAGTAGTGTGAAACAAAGATGTAAAATCGCTGTTTAATAATTTGATAAGTTTGAGCATTTTTGCATAGTTCTAACATTTGCTTTATGGTTTTATGTATTTATTTTTATTTTTTTATGTTCAGCAATGGTTTAGGATAACTATTATTAGTAGTAAGCTAGTTTAAACCATCCATGTTTCAAAAATATGGAGTTGCTTACAATTATTAGTTACTAAGGGAGTTACATACAATTATTATTTGTTGTTGTGTAATACTTTTAACCAGGTGCTTCATGGAATTCCAATTAACCTTAGGTTTATTTATTGATCTGAAAATAACTCTTGTTCAGTGAATAGTTTTAATAGCCAATTTGACTGAAACATGCTCAACTGTAACTTTGATTTAGTAATTAATGTACACTGTAAAAATATACATTAATTAAGTGTTCCATATTTTGTGATTCATGTATGTTTTACATTTTCAATTTGAATGTTGGGACCTTGATCTCAGCTCTGACAGATACATGCGACAGTACTGCTAAAAAATATAATAAATAATTATGAACACTAAGCACTGTTCATAAAATATGAAGAGATTTCCATGTTTATGTTTTTACTGTAGTCTTTCAGAGCCCCAATTAATTCACTATTACACTGAAATTCAGCTCACGTAGAGTGGATGAAAAACATTTCCAATCAACTCATTCTTTCACAATTTTCTTCTTCCAACAAGACGCTTTCTTTTGCAACTTCATGTGGAGACAGGAGCAAGCTTTAGAAATCCCTCTCACAGATTGCGGTTTAGTTCCTAGCAGTGTTTATGTAGTTATTTATTTACTCCTATTAAAATAAGATAAAATACCCCGCACAACCCCGGGTTTCTCGGGAGAGTTACAATCCCAGCTGATGACTTAGCAGCCTAAATAAGATTATATCATCTTTAGCCAGGGGTGAAAAACAGAAGTCTTCTGGAGGCATCTGATCTATCACACCATGTCTGCATAGCTTCTTCTGTCTTATGAATAAGGCCTGTGGTGCTCAAATTACATTAGGCAGAGCTTAACACTGTGTCTGCGTCTGGATGAAGCTCAGATTAGCATGCACTCCAGGATCAACCCTCAGGGCAGCCATGATGAACAACTCCATGCTTTGACTGTGCAAACCTGTGCTCATTTCCTTTGCATGGGATGAGACCGAATAAACCTTTGCCATGCAAAATAACTGACAGCATCCCACCCGCATTGATTAATTTTCATAATGAAAACTTTAATGGCAAAGTGAAAGGGAGAGTTGTAGTGAGCACACCACAAACAGAAAAGACAGCTCTTCTGAAGACAAAGGAAAAAAGAAAATGCATTTACATCACATCTTCTGTTCGAGTGCTAAATAGAGATCACGCATTCATCCGATTTCAAGTGCTGTTTGTTTCAGAGCATGGGGTGTAATTCTGAATATTTCTCTTTGAAATGTCTGGTTCATGCAGATTTCTTGAGTAATTTATGCCAAAATTAATAGTTTGCATGCCTTTAAAGACATGCCTGAATATCTGATGCGCAGTGGTGGGTGGTTGAGAGTGTGCATTTGCATAGCAATGGTTGCCTTTCCGTAAAGATAACAACTTTGAAAAGCGTGCTAAATACATTTGGAGTTAATAGTAGGTGGGTTGAGCGTTGAAGCTGCCCACTGATTGCCCTCAGCACAAATTATTATGTACACCTTAAATGCACAGTACGCCAACTGCACTGTGTGTGCTTTTATTTAGAGAAAGAGAAATGGATTTGAAGGTACATACAATATTGATTCCATAAGGAAAGTTCAAAGCAACACACGTGTAGAGATATACACTGCTTGCTTGTTTTACTGTATGCTTCAGGTAACCGCTTTTAGTGTGTGTCTTTTTTTTTTTTTTTTCAAAATATGTGAATATATATACTTTGTGTGTGTGTGTGCATGTGTATATATGAGCAATATCACACTCATAGCAGTGCGATAAGGCTGTATATCGGTACTGGTGGGAGGCCAAGTGTCTTGGTGTCCCACCAGCCATATCTGCTACGAGTGTGATATTACGTTTATACAACAGTTTGACGGCATAATCGTGTAAAAATCTTTTTGTATGAGGAACTTCCACCATTCATGCTACTTCACCAATGTCACAACGCTAGTATTTGAATGATGACAAAACAGGTGATTTGCTCACATTTTAAGATTATAAGGCTGAACGGCATGAAAGGCCATCAGTCTACTGAGATTTCCCAGTATTTCTCTTTTGCAATTGGGAGATCACAATAATTAACCCTGAAAAAGCCAAAGCAAAGCAAAGACCAGATTTCTATGGTATAAATACAGTACTACATCATACAAAAGAGAGAGATCGACTGTCATTTACCAGTTTTCTAAGAGTTTTTCCTCCCCTAAGCACTTATTATACAGTCTCTGTCACCATCTTATGGAGGAACGTCAACCCTCTTTGCTCTGCTTAATGACTGGCTGATGGCCGCTGATGCGCTGAAATGGCACTATCTTTATAAAAAATCTGCATAGTTGCAATCCAAACAACTGTATTCTCGCCTGAAAAAGCCTTAAAAGTACATTGCTGTCCAACAGCTGCAATATTTGTCAAACTGTAGTGAGTTTATTGATCTGCTGTTACTCTATGTGGTCGGAGTAATACCGAAGGGTGAAGAGGCCGTACAAGTGCTGTTACTGCAGAATATCACATGGCTATCAGCCAATCAGATTTGCGAACCAGACAGAAGTTGTATAAATATATATATATATATATCTATATCTGACATTAACTATTAGCCACAATATGTCCATGTTTTATATTAATATGATATATTAAATAGTTAAATGGAAACATTACATTAATACGTTTTGTTTTTCTTTTATACATTGCATCACATAAATATATACATTTTATAAATATTACTATGGGTGTGAGGTGGGGGATGCCTGTGCATGTGTTCAGTTGGGAGAAAAATAAAAGCTTGTGCCTGATGATGAGGGTTAAAAGAAATTGTATAAAATATTACAACTAAAATCTTGAAGTCTGGATAAATATAAATCATATATCATGTCTGTCCATGTTAAAGCAATCACTCATATGATAAGTTCTTCACACATAAAAAAAGCAAAAAAAAAATGTTTACAAACAAATCTTATATGTGCCACACTTGGCACACTGATGACAAATTATATTTCAAGAGTTCACACTTGACATCACAGCTCATGATGGATTATAAAGAGTGTTTGGCAAGCTGTCCTGCAAGAGAGCCCTGAGCTCATAAGATTCTCGAGCCCGGGGCTCCCTCCCATTGCAGGGCTAGAGGGCAGTTTGAGCTCAGGTAGATTTACTTACTAGGAGCACATCTATGGTGCAGATTTGGATTAATCAAATAACTTAAGTTGCATGTTTTTAGACAGTGGGAAGAAACCCGGGGACCCTGGGGAAACCCACGTGAGCACGGGGAGAACATGTAAACTCTGCACAGAAACGTCGGCTGCTTGGTAAGGACAAGAACCAGTGATGTTCTTGCTGTGAGGCAACAGTGCTAACCACTGGGCCACAGTGCCACCCATCTAAGAAAGGAGGAGCAGTAAGGGTGGAAGGGGGGATTCTTCAAAATGAAGATGGCTGTGATATGGAACTCAGGGTATTTATAGTGACTTAGGAATTGTCTGATTGGTGAATCATGAGTTGGCTAATGCATGACCAGCTGTGTTCCATCATAAGCACGTGATACTCTAAATTAGTTTATTAATAAACTTCACTTAATTTCAAAACATTTAATTTTTTGTAATTCCTTATACACTAATAATAAACAATATGCTGTTTTTTTTATTAATTAATTAATTAATTTATTTATTTATTTATTTATTTATTATTGTTATTATATTTATTATTATCATTTCTCAAATGACTTTTCTAAAATATAAACCATGTATATTGTACACTGAGATTGTAATTTTGTCTCATTTTCTCAACAAGGTCTCATATTTAGTCTCAGAAATGGCAGACAATACAGTTTTGTTAGAGTCTTCCGTCAATCTGAATGTTTACTTTGTATATAGTCACGCTTAAATGTTTGACATTTTGCTACCTTTGCTTATTATGTGTGCCTTTTTAGCCTCCAAGTGTCCATAAAAATAAAAAAAACATTCACCTTGAATATTGAATACTGTTTATAAATGTTTACACATCAATCTGATAAATCACATTGTTTATAGTCACAAGTATTCAAGCCATTTTGACTTTTAATACAAGCTGTTCTGAGAATACTGTACAATTTTGGTCTATGCTGCTTCCACCCGGCAGCGCTTTGCTGTGTCGTCATCTGTTATTCTGTTCATTTACTGTACAGTGAATTTAATGCTTTAATGAAGACATTTTCATGTGCGCCGAGTGATCCGTGGAATATTACGTCGTATTCATCTAGGTCAAGGTAAGTGTTAGATGAAAGAGTTGCATCGCTGTCTAATATCTTTTCATATGCTGCCTTCATTTGCATTTCAGAGTTACAACTGCCTCTGTCTACCCGGCTGGGAGGGGGAGTACTGTCAATGGGAGACCAATGAATGTTCATCAAACCCCTGTAAAAATAACGCCACCTGCACAGACCTCCTCAATGCTTACAGGTAGGTTGCATAAATGCAGCTTGGTGGGAAAAGGAAATCTGTACAAATGGAAAGGCTTCACTGTGACTAGTTGTCCTATCTACAGTATCTGTCGATAGTTCAGTTTATACAGTATAGGTTTTTTATTTATTTAAAGGCTATTTTAATAAAGATGCTTGAATAAAGATACAGTTAAAGTCAAAATTGTTAGCCCTCCTGTGCTTTTCAAATATTTCCCAAATGGTGTTTAACAGAGCAAGGATATTTTCACAGTATTTCTTTTTTAAGTCTTTTGTTTTTTAAATTTTTTAGGGTCATTATCATTATCCCCCTCCAGCAATATGTTGTTTCTTCAATAGTCTACAGAGCAAACCACTGTTATAAAATGATATGCCTAGTTAACCTAACCAAGGTTAACCATTTAAATGTCACTTTAAGGTGAATACTAGTATTTTGGAAAATCTGTAGTACAATATTATGTACTGCCATCATGGCAAAGACAAAATAAATCAGTTGTTAGAAATTAGTTATTAAAACTGTTATGTTTAGAAATCTAGCAAAATTTGCTCAGTTTATGAATATTAATGATTAATAACAACAAGTTATAATTAAGTATGAATATTCATAATTAACATTAATTTAACAAAATAAATATAACAATGACTTTGCCTGCTCATCTGAGCGGACTCTGTGATTTATTGATTTATTTAAAAAAGGGAATTATAACTACTTCTTGTGAAGTAGATGAATAGTTTACAAGTTTTAGTAAATTTGATAAGCTTGTAGCAAGCGTTAAAGTGAGCTTTTCTGAGGGAAAACAAAGACAATCCAACGTAGTTATATAACATGATTTATTGACTAGTCTAACACATAACAAACGTACAAACATAACAATAAAACATAGAAAAGAAAGAAAGCGAGGAAATAAAAGAATTTAGATAAAAGAATGGCAAATCTAGCTCAGTTCCACACAACTATTAAGAACCACCAAGACTATAAAAACACCTTTTTGATAAGGGGGCACAGCGTATCGCACGACTAAATACCTGAATTTAGTGGGTCTGTCTCTCTCTTGTTGTGCGAGTTTCTCAGATGCTTGGAAGATAGAGTCTTTTAAGAAGTCCCTTCTCGATGCGTGAAGCTTGCGATGCAGATCGGAGGATACGCGAGACGCAAACTTTAAACGGAGTTAAATTTGCGGGAAAATAAGAAACGAGGACTCAGGCGAGTCATGTGGGTACAGAAACTCAGTCTTCCCCTTTCGTGTCAGGGACATTTCATCTGAGCCCTTCTGTCATGACCTTTCTGTGTAAGAGGTATTTAAAGACATTGGTCAGGTAACTCCCAGTCTCTCTTGACTGACCAATGGCATGAGAGGAAAAGTCGAGCGGGAAACTTCCTTTGTTCTCCTCGGTGGTGCGTACAGTCCTAAGACAGACAGACAAAACTTTAACTCATGGTTTGAAACTACACCAAGCATACAAGTTATCACCCTATGTTTTAGATCATGAGCTATAGAATTATGTATGGAGACGAATGACACCAAACTACATAATACATAAAACATAATTCATGCATTCTTAGTTTGTCTAGTGTCTTGAACCTGTATAGGGCATATACAGATGTATATATTAAAATAGAAAGTCAGGATGAAGATACAAAGTTTACAAACACATACAGATATGTGTTAATCTTCTTTCCATACAAAATTGGGGAAAAAATATAGAGGAGGGCTACTAATTCAGGAGGGCTAACAGTTTGTTTCAACATACTCTAGGCTCATTCTGAAAATGTACCCCTATATACATTTCTGGAGATCACAAATTATGTAGCCAGGGGAACGTATGGCTGCATTTCGTCTTTAAAACAAACTGGATTGCTTTTGAAAACATTGTCAGTTGGGTTTAGGGAAGGGGGTGGGTGCTGGTCAGTTGGTGCTTTTGAAAACGCTGTCGGTTGGGTTTAGAAGGGTAATTTAGAGTAGGGTCAGTCTGCGGACTGCAAGACAGGGGCGTAACATGAAGGGGCCTTAGGGATGTAACTTGTAGTACGTTAGAGACGTAACTTAAAGTTATAGAGACATGTCAAAACTATGTTATCGGCAAGATGGTGCTGTATATCAGTTATTAACGTCTAGCCTACACCTACTCCACACCTAAACCCAACTATCAAAGTTAATAACGTCTATACCTACCTCAACCCTAAATCCGACCATCATAGTTATTAATGTCTACACCTACCCCAACCCTTACCCAACCATCACAGTTATTAACGTCTTTACCTACCACAACCCTAAACCCAACAATCACAGTTTAACATACAGCCGTGAGTTGCAGAGGCTTTCATACTTGACACGCTCGCCTTTGTACTGTTATTTGCAACCACAGAGGGTGACGCCGAGTAGGCTAACTGTCATGACAAAATGGATTAAGAAGTCAGCGAGTGGAGTTGTATGGTGTATTGCTAATTGAATGAATATAATTATATATCAAATTAATTGGTTGTGGATAAATTTGGAGAAAACTCATGAAAACATTTGATGCAAATGTTCTCTGGTAAGTATTTCTTGCCAACAACATCTCTTTGTGACATCTCGCATGGTTCAATAACTGCAAGTTACGCCTTTAACTTACTACAAGTTACGCCCCTTCATTTTACGCCTCGTCTTGCAGTCCGCAAACAGATACACTTGGAAATTTGACATCTCAAAAAGTGCACACAGCGACCTCTGGTGGATTCGCAAACACAAAAACTGCGTAAAAAATGTAGCTCCTGGGATGTATTTAGCGCTCTCCAGAAATATATATAGGGGTACGTAATCAAAATGACCCTGGGTTGCATAAATCTGAACTGTATGTGTCCATAGTGTGTGTAAACAACCAGCTTATAATGGTAAAAATCCACAAAATCCCAATAAATCTGAAAACGCTTTCTTCAAATGCAGTTTCAGTTTCCCTCTGAGGACCTGCCTGCTAAAAAAAGTATTTAAGATGCTGTAGGATCTATCAGTGAATATAAAAGTCTCCGTAGACACCTGATATTAGAGCCATTGAGAACTTTGTGGTTACATTTTGAAGGGAATGTACCAGAGAGTATAAAGTGTTTGCACAAAGCATATTTCATAGACAGCTTCAGCAGTGAGGGTCAGATCAATGCTGAATTTGCGGAAAGTTGTTTTTGAAAGAATGCTTCACAGTCTAAATTTGTCTAGAGTGCATGATGTCGCTTAATATTTTGTGAATGTCTCCAAGTGTCCTTTCAGGATGTGCTTGTTAGCATAGTGGCTAAAAGTGCCTGTCTCTGCCTGTATCTGAAGATTTTTAATCTTGCAAGGTGTGTAGTAAACGTGTCGAACCAAGTGAATATTGACTTTTGTGGATTTTTCAATTATAAAAGTTTTTGAAAAAAAAAGGTACCTTAGAGAACCGCTACCAGAGAAAGTGCCTTAGAAAGGAATTTAACAGGAAAGGGCCGTTAGAGACAATGAGACGATGAAGAGTCATTTGATAGAAAATCACATGAATGATAACATTATGCTAAGCTTGCAAAATTTGAACCATATGTGAAAAACGTAAGAGAAAGATGTATGAGGGAGATAATGTAAAATAATGGAAGAGCAAACTATAAAATGTGTGAGAAAAATCAGACATGTTCTGGGTTTTGGCTCTGAGAGTGTCTCAGCTTCATTGTAATAGACAAAATCTGTTCTTAAAACCTCCAGACTTGAGCGTGGTTATTTAATAAGCCGAACCAATTCCACAACATATTCACAAAGACCTTCAAACTTTCACTCACAGCAGAATTCAAAAACACATTTATTATGCACAGAATAGTCAGGTGACATGACTTGCTTGTTGTTTGTAATGTTAAAAGAATAGTACTAATCGTGTAATATTGTTTAAATCAGTGGCATAGCGCAAACTGCATAGGGCCCCCGTCAAGAGTCAAGGTGGAAAATCCCACTGCATAAACAAAACCGCACATATGAGTGCTACTACTGTATATGTTATATAGCAAACATACTTTTCATGTTTAATTTCAAGTTAAACAATTGACTGCTATAACCTTTTTTTTTTTTTTTTTGTACAAATGAGAATCTTGCCATTTTTGCATTCAAGCCATAACCTATCTATCCATCCATCCATCCATCCATCCATCCGTTTCTTTGGTTAATGATTTGATTAATGAGCATCAGTTGTCGTTCAAGAAAATTGCCAAAATAATCATTCACATTTTTTTTGGTGGTCCACATTTACCAGCACATTGTAGCCGAGCAGTAACATGCTGGTAAATGAGTTGAATCAACATTACAACCCACAACAATGACAAAAAAATATCCACCAACCCTACATAAACATGGTGCAGATTAGTTTTAACCTCTTCCTGTCCATCATTGTTCAATTCCAGTTTGAATGTGCAAAGCTTCAATCTATTAACAGTAATGTGAATTTTGGCTTTGCGTCTTATGTTTTTTTCTGGAGTATTAGAATAATGTGTAAAGGCCCCACCTCAGCAGCTCATTTGCACTGAAAGGGATACACACAAAAACAGTATGTCTTTGCTAACACCCAAATAGGAGCAAATTTGGCAAGATATAATAAACTGTGTGGTATTTTGAGCTGAAACTCCACACACGTTCTGGGGACACTTGAGATTTATATTGCATCTTCTAAAAAGCGTCATAATATACTCCCTTTCTTGGCTAAAAACACATCTTTACTCGTTTTTCTGCTGCAATTAACCCTTTAAAGAAATATAAAATAAAATGCCTCCTTTTGTTAGTTTTCAAGACACTATTTGAAAAATTATTCTTTATGTTATTGCCTCCTTAAGATGAATCACTTTGTTGTTCTCCTCATTTGCAAGTTACAATGGATAAGTATCTGTTAAATGGATAAATGTGATGTAAATCTTGATCTAAATCTGATGTAAATCTTGAATGCTTTTTTAAAATTAGGGTTAACCTTTCAGACCCCCTAGTTTTTCACGATTCCGCGATTGCTGAATCCAACGCAAAATCAACAAAAAGCTGCACATTTTTTGCGATCCTAGACAATACTTAATTTAAACGCAAAATAATTGCAAAAAAAAAATGTAAATCTCATAAAACATCAAATTCCAAACCATATAATCAAATCACAAATAATTGTTTTACATGACTTATAGACATTGCATACGCCGCGCACGTGATGTATTTGAGTGTCTCGCGAAAAACGACGTCTTACCTGTGCTCTCACAATCATTACATTACATGGAAGTGGGGGTGTGGAGTTTTCAGCCTGTGCAGTAAGCAGATGCGAATGAAGCGCAAGTGATTTACATGTGAAGTCAAAGCAAAGATAGGATTAGACATCCTGTGGCACGAATTGGGTGTTTTGTTCGTTTGACGAGCTTCAGACTGCAAAAGAAAGTGTGTGCAAACATCTAACAAACAGAGCAATGGAACAGACAGATGGAGATTGGTTCACAAATGACAGCCACTGGATGTGACCGAATTGAAGGACATTATTTGTGCTTTACATGTATGGCTTGTATTATGATGCGTGTCAAATCGATAAATGATTTTGTTTAACTCTTTCCTTGCAGTTAACGAGAGAAAATGATTCCCTGCCATTGACTAGTTTTACGGCAATCTGTGTTTTAGGTGGATTACGGTATAGGAAGCCCTAACACATGTCCTGAATGAGGTACATGATATCAGATGCTCTCTGGAATGAAATCTGAGAGAGAGAGAAAGTAAGATTGTGGATAAAAATAAGAGATATACAACCTTCCTTTGGCTTAATCCCTACTGTTTTAGATCTTGTCTTGACAAAAGACCAAAATAATTAAGCTTTATTTTTATGATTTGTGTCATTGTCATTGTGTCAGATTGCACACCTAACATAGTAGGCTACCTAAATGGTAAATATTTTATTTATAGTAGTCATTATTATTGCAAAAAATCACACAAAAAAAACACATGAAAAACTAGGGGTCTGAACCTTGGATGTCATTGGATTACCATTCATTATGCAATTTGTATTTTGGAAAAGCAATTTTAATCTTCCAAACTGGAGCACAATGCGATTTTGGTGTAGTGTCAAACATTTGTAATGTACTGTAGTGCAGTGACAAAATGTAATGTCCAGTCAGACAATCAATCAGAAAAATGAGCAATGCCTCCTGGTTATCAATGTGCATTATATACATCATGGTCTAAATAAGGGTGATATCTGTCTAATCTATATTACTGACCTCATAAATATGCAAATAAGACTGAAACAAATATACAGTGTGTGAAATCATGAAATGTGACTGCCCAGGATTAATTAACACTTATCCTGATTTAAGAATGACCTTGGGTTAACCATGTCAAGTGTGAGAAACCCATTTACATACATGAAATTAAAGATCTTAGGCTTTCAGGTCATCTTCTAAATGTTGACATTGAAATTCCCTTTTAGATGCGGTGTTGAAAATGTAAATGCCAGACATTAAACCAGTCAGAAAATGAACAATGCTTGACCGAATAAATATTCATGTCCTCGTTCATTTAACTTGGGTTCAAATGACCTGGGTCAACAATTTCAAGTGGGAAGATTTACCTACATTAATTGATTTTTAAGTCTCTCGGTCATTGTGTGCCAACATTAAGGTGATGACCTGGAAATTCGCTTTAAGCAGAGATACGCACTTAACTCTTGTGTTATGTTTGGCTTCTATTTGAACTGTTTTGATTTTGAGTTGTCTGAAATACTAGTTAACCTATGATTTATGCAAAATAGGCAGAAAACAATTATACTACAATTGTGATGTTTGCAGTTCAGTTTGAACATCTAATTCATAACCGCTGCGTAGAAGCAAAAACAAATACATGTAATATTAGTTGCTGAAGTAGCCTCTAATAGTGTTTTAATTTACATTTGTGCATTTGCCAGAAGCTTTTATCCAGAGTAATTTAATGTATGTACATGTTTATCAGTTCATGCATATTTATTTTAACATTGCTAGAAACATGCTACATTCATTCATTGAGTAGCAGTGTGATATGGCTGTATAGTTGGCTTGAGGCCACAGGCCGAGTGCCTTAGTGTCCAACCAGTGACAATATACAGCCATATCGCACTCCTACGAATCTTTTTCTATGAGGAACTGCTGTCCTCCTCCATTCATTCACATTTACAGCTGATGGTCAGAACAGCTGAAACCATTGCTACTTCACCAACATCACTTTAGAGCAAGTATTTGAATGATTATCTTGTATAATGTCTAAAGTGATGACAAAACAGGTGATTTTGCTCACATCTTAAAATTATAATGCTGAACGGCGTGAAATGCCATCAGTCTAGAAACATTTCTCAGTATTGCTCTGTTGCAATCAGGAGATTACAATAATTATCCCAGAAAAAAGCCAAAGCAAAACTAACACTACCAGATTACCATGGTATAAGTACAGCACTACAACATACAAAAGAGAGAGATAGACTTAGAATGTCACTTACCAGTGTTATAATGATTTGATCAGCTGTAGTTTGAAATTTACGCTGAGTTATTCTCCCCTATAAGGACTTATTATGCAGTCTCTGTCACCATCTTGTGGTGGATAGTCAACTGTCTTTGCTCTGCTTAGTATGACAGGCTGATGGCCGCCGACGAGCTGAATCTCCAAAATTAGAAATATTTAAAATAGGTGCTATCTTTATAAATAAACTGCATAGTTGCAATCTAAACAACTATATTCTCGCCTAAAAGCCTCAAAAGCACATTGTTGTCCAACAGCTGCAATATGTGTCAAACTGTAGTGTTTATTCATCTGCGGTCATTCTATGTGGGTGAAGTAATACACAAGAGTGAAGAGGCTGTACGAGTGCTGTTATTGCAGAATATCACATGGCTATCAGCCAACTAGATTCGAGAACCAGACAGAATTGTGTGTGTGTGTGTGTGTGTGTATATATATATACATATATATATATATATATATATATATATATATATATATATATATATATATATATATATAGTCTGATAAAACGTACATATAATATATTAATGTTGCAATAGCAAGGAATCACTGAAGTATAAAATGGGTCGGTATCATAAAAATTGCCAAGTCTGATTTGAAGCTACATTTTTCAAGATTACTGGCTGATTTTCTGAAGGGAACAAACAAAACTCCATGTTGCCAATCGTCCGTTTGGAGCAAAAAACATTTATGATTTAATGCCAGTCTACCACAGCGTCTGCAGTATTCTCTATTTGTTGCAACATAAGACCTCATGTGTGTCAAATTGGGATCATGTGAACCTGACCAATACATTTGTTCAGGTATCACACTGACTAGTTTAAAATACATGGATTTGCTTCCTAAAGTGCACTATGTAAAAAAAAACTGCTTTTAGCCACCTAAAAGCAGAGTTTAGCCACCTATTTTCTTGTCACGTAGAGGCAGAATGAACTCTCACAAATGTGAGAGATAATGAATTGCAGATGGCAGGTAAAACAAATGAATCAATCAATGGTGCACAGCAGGACGAGGTTTCTCTCGATCAGTGACTCTCTTGTGGAAAAAGCTGCTGCTTCTGTCTCACCTAATGTGCCCTCTTTCTAAGGGCAGCAGAGGTAGAAGAGAGAAAAAAAGAGGGAGGAGAGAAAATAGACTGAAAGAAGAGAGCGAGGGAATAGAGGATGGGTTTAAGACAGGGTTTGGCAGCACGGCTGTAAGATCACTGCCACCAAGTGGAATGCAGATACCTCCGGCACTCTCTGGGATTCACTCTGGTAAATATAATCCCAGCTCACTGCTCTAACCTCCCAGTGTCCTACTTCCAGCTGCCTGGGATTTAATGCTTCTCAGACCAATAGTGCAATTAACCTATAAATCCCCTCAGCTGTCCAGAAATCTCCAGAAAGTTATTCCAATTTGACTATGAATGCCAAAAATAGAGTAAAGAATGTGTTTTATTTGCAGTTTTCATAGCTTCACAAAAACATTTGGAGATACTTCGGCTAATAGTCTGTAAGCATTGTTAATGGATTCCATGTGAACCGAAAGTTGCTGCAGGCTTTCATTTCGGTATGATAACATATTTATCACTAAAACAGAATATTGAGTAGGGGGAGGGGTTTTATTTCTTTGCTCCACCTCTCATCTTTCACTCATAGCTAACTAATTGTTGAAGGGGCGTGGCTACGCATATCTCGCCCAAGCCGTCAAACTGGCATCATCAGTGAAGGACTGCCATTCCAGAGCTGGTGCAAATGGTTCGAGTTTGATTCATTATTACCAAAATAAGCAGTTTTCTTTTTCAATTGATTAACTTACACAGATTAGTTGTACAATGTGCTCTAGCGAAATAAACACTGAAACAAGCAGAACTACTATAACTATTAGTATTACCATAGCAGTCATTCTGACTGTTCTCATATAAGTCATCATATTGTCATATTTACATTCAAAGCTTTTGGTAATACAGCCTATAAATGTATAGTTAGTAGGGGTGTCAAAATTAATCGTTTCTTCGGTGCATCGCAATGCAGACGCGGACAATTCGGTATCGGTTCAGTAATAATCATAACCGGTTATTATGTACTGACGTCATTTATCTCCTGTGCGCTATGTCGCGGTAGCTTACTATGGCGAGGGAGTTGAGCGCGAGCGTTTACAATGCTTCGCCTACTTGACGCACAAACTGTGCACAATTTCACTGCGTGTGTGTTTTCTGGACACTCTTTCACTGACACTTACAGCAGAAGCCCCTATTTCACTGTGATTGAGAGAATGAAAGTAAACTCCATTACTCTCTCTCTCTCTCTTTCTCTCTCTCGCTGTGGCCCATTTGACCTGCTGGCGTGACTTTTTCTCTCCTCGCGGCTGATACGGCGATACTTCTGGATAGAGGTCTGCATTCCCGCGGGTGTAAGGCGGGAGCCGCTGGACCAGACCAGATTTCTTGCGGCGCGGAAATAAATTTCCGAATAAAGCGCGGGAGCGGTCGGTAACTCTGGTGTAAGTTGAACGGGAGCGGGCGGTCTAACAATATCGCTCCCGAGCAAGTACGTGTGTGTGTGTGTGTGTGTGTGTGTGTGTGTGTGTGTGTGTGTGTGTGTGTGTGTGTGTGTGTGTGTGTGTGTGTGTATTTATGTGTGTGGACTGTGAATGAGAGAGAGCGATGCTGTGTGTTGCTGTCTATGTTTGTGTGTGCGTGTATGTGTGTGAATGAGAGGGCGTGATGCTCTTGGTCGCTTGCTTGGTGCTGTGTGTCTATGCGTGTGTGTGTGTTTATACAGACAGCCCCAAATATAAAACTGTGTTTGGGGAAAGCATCGACAATGCACTGTGAGGCACCGAGATATCGAATTGAACCGAATCGATGGCATGATAATCGTAACCGAACCGTGAGACCAGTGTAGGTTCACACCTCTAATAGTTAGACCACCCGAGAATGTCCGCGCCTCACTTCTGTTTTGAAAGATATATCTGAAGTAATGTTTTGGTTTTGCCAACATAAAGTTATGTTTTTGTTAGCAGGAAGATGCTAGGCAACAGAGGCATGCATATTTAAAGTGGAAGTGAAGCAGTCAGTCAAGTTTACTTTATTTTGTAAATTGTTTTTTTTCACTTTAATGACAATTGTATCCTTTATATAATATTTCCCAAATGATGCTTAACAGAGCAAAGACATTTTCACAGTATGTCTGATAATATTTTTTCTTCTGGAGAAAATTTGTTTTATTTCGGCTAGAATAAAAGCAGTTTTTAATTTTTTAAAAGCCATTTTAAGGTCAAAATTATTAGCCCCTTTAAGCTATATATTTTTTCAATAATCTACAGAACAAACCATCATTATACAATAACTTGCCTAATTAACCTAACCAGCCTTAACCTAATTAACCTAATTAAGCCTTTAAATGTCACTTTAAGCTGTACAGCAGTGTCTTGAAAAATATCTAGTAAAATATTATTTAATAAATCAGTTATTAGAGATGAGTTATTAAAACTATTATGTTTAGAAATGTGTTGAGAAAAATCTTCTCTCCATTAAACAGAAATTGGGGAAAAAATAAACAGGGGGGCTAATAATTCTGACTTCAACTATATATATATATATATATATATAAAAACACACTCAAATAATGTTACCATGTTACCCTCAGCTGAACAGATACAGTGTTGTGGGTTTGGAGCTGGTGCAAATACAAGCATTAGTTGTCTGTCTTAATATATAAAAATATATTTATTCTATTTTCTATTTTATTTTTCACTTGGCAGGTTTTTACGTCCTTCATACATGTTGAGAGATCGACTTGAAAGGGAAATATGTCTTGATATTGTCCACCAAGACGTGACTTAGTAAAGCGGGAAGTCATATGCTTTAATCGTTGCATTAGTCTGAATGTAAATCCCCTTATCAGGCAGCGCTGCTGACCAACCCGTGACGTCAGACACATTGATATTCCAAAATGGCGGCGCCCTAGCTCTAAAAACTATAGTAAAACATGCCGTTTTCTGCAAAATTGTTACATTAATCAAGTTTGTTTAATATATTTTGATTAAAGTTGAAACCAATTTACAAAATAATGTAAACTTGACTGACTGCTTCATTTCCAATTTAAAGTCACGGGGAAAAGTAGCAAACGCCGAAAAATACATGCAGTGATTTTGACCGCTATGATAGTTCTAGGTAGAAATAATCTGAACTCATATGCGTTTTATAATTTTAATACAATAGCAATATTAGAAGGAAATATGTTTAGTAAAAGTCAGGGAATTATAGATATGTGTGTTTTATTTCAAAGTTATTAAATTGTAAAAGGTGTTGTCTGAGACATCACATATACTAAAATTGGTTCGATACAGAGAAGATTAGCATGGTCCCTTGCGCAAAGATGACACGCAAAATCGTGAAGCGAATCAATATTTTTTTTTCCCAGAGATGGGTTGCGGCTGGAAGGGCATCCGCTGCGTAAAATCGTGCTTGATAAGTTGGCGGTTCATTCCGCTGTGGCGACCCCGCAAGGGACAAAGCCGACAAGAAAATAAATGAATGAATGAATAAATTGTAAAAGTTCTAAACCATCAAAATAACTTTTAGATAAATATTTAATATTTTATTTATTATTTAGCATGTTCAAATTGTTGGTGCATATTTGTGGTGTTCGTTCCAGTATGGTTCATCAAAAATCTCACTGTGATAGAAAAATAATGCAATGTTTAGAACTGCATAGCTAAAGGCATAGTTCACCTAAAAAAACAATTTCCTGTTAATTGACTCACCCTCAGGCCATCCCAAAAAAAAGTGACGTTTTTTTCTCTCAGTAGAACATCAGAGCAGAATTTTAGATAAAACCGTGGTCACTGGTGATTTTATAAAATGCAAATGAATGGCTGACAGCTCTTTGAGAGTCAAAATAATAAATAAATAGACAAATAACAGACAAAACTAAAGTACCAACCTATGACTCCTGGTCATACATAAAGATCTTATAAAGAGAAATGTTTCCACTGTAAAAGAAACTGAACATTATTACCCTCAGAAGGTAGTTAAAAAGCTGGCATGCATCAACTGACCAGAAAACTGTGCATATCTTCTTTTATACAGTATGTTCAGTTTTAAGGCAGAAAGTAAATTATTTTCAATGTATTTAAGTTGTTTTCTAATATGTCATGTCAATAACATCATGTTTACGTTGAATATAAAGGAATGTTTGAAAAATGATCCCTCTATGATTCATATTTGCATTTCCACTATATAATTATGACTCACTGCTCATTTTATTTTAATAACACCTGTAGCAATAGCATATCAGGCTTCGTTTAAAATAGGCATTTTGCAAAAATACCCACTTCTTTTATGAAATTAAGTAGAAGGTTTAATTTCTAAGAGTCTGGTTCATGGCACACATTGTAATCCATGTCTAAAATGAACAAAAACGGATTTTCAGAGATGTACGACATTCATTAGAGAAAAGCACCACAGGGCTAAGCCAAGTCGGAGTCTGCCACTGGGGGAATTTGCTTTTATGCTACAAGGTCAATGTGTGCCAGGAGTGTCAATCGGTCTGTTCGTGAACGTTTTAACAGCACAATATATTTTTTTTTTACACAAAGAATTTCAAGTCACTGTTTTTGCCAAAGTTGAGTCTTGAACACTTCCCATGCTGTTCAAAACCGACTTTCTGTGCTGTGTTTTAGTGCATTTTCTTGCTGTTAGGTAAATACAGGGAACAATGTGTTTCTTAAATGTGTTCAGTGTCACTTGCAAATTTCCACATTACCGGAGCAGTTTAATCTGTGATTAAACCATAAGAAGATCAATTGAAGAAGATCAAATTTTATAAATAATGTTAACACAAAATGTTTTGGTCCATATCACCCTGCAGCCCAAGACCGGTTACTCACTGAAGCTAAGCAGGGCTGAGCCTGGTCAGTACCTGGATGGGAGACCACATGGGAAAACTAGGTTGCTGTTGGAAGTGGTGTTAGAGAGGCCAGCAGGGGGCGCTCAACCTGTGGTCTGTGTGAGTCCTAATGCCCCAGTAAAGGTGAAGGGGACACTACACTGTCAGTGGGCGCCGTCTTTCGGAGGAGACGTTAAACCGAGGTCCTGACTCTCTGTGGTCATTAAAAATCCCATGACACTTCTCGTAAAGAGTAGGGGTGTAACCCCGGTGTCCTGTCCAAAGTCCCTCAATCGGCACTTACCCATCATGGCCTCCTAA
Source organism: Danio kyathit (assembly GCA_903798195.1). Taxonomy (NCBI): domain Eukaryota; kingdom Metazoa; phylum Chordata; class Actinopteri; order Cypriniformes; family Danionidae; genus Danio; species Danio kyathit. Next base: position 44,028,357 of record LR812531.1, on the reverse strand, counting down.
TCATCCCCCTCCACCGAATTGGCTCTATCACGGTCTCTTCGCTCCACTAATAGCTGGTGTGTGGTGAGTGCACTGGCGCCGTTGTCCTGTGGCTGCCGTCGCATCATCCAAGTGGATGCTACACACTGGTGGTGGTGTGGAGAGACCCCCCCTCATGATTGTGAAGCGCTTTGGGTGTATGGCCATACACAATAAATGCGCTATATAAATACACATTACATTACATTACATATTACCTTTAACTGGTGTATAGTTAATATACTATATGTGCAATTATTCAGTTTTGTTAAGTGTGATTGTCACAATAGTGACTTGTGGGGAAAAACTGCATTTAGATACATACACGCATACTGTAGAGCAGTGTTTCCCAACCCTATTCCTGGAGTACCCTATTCCTGGAGTACTCCTATTCCAACAGTACATATTTTGGATGTATCCCTTTTCTGACCCATTAACCTCAGGTTTTAAAGTCTCGTATTACGGTATGTCTGATGAGTTGATTCCGGTCTAGTTGATTGTTAAGAGGTTGAAAATGTGTGCTGTTGGTGTGCCTTCAGGAACAGGGTTGGGAAATACTACTGTAGAAGTTGCTCTAAACTTAAATGTCCAGATTTTGCAATTAAGTTAACATACTTGTGTTTTAATACTGTTTGCACTAAAATAACAATGTTGTGAAGTATGTTATAGTAACATTTTAGATTTTTGTGTCTTTGTAGCCTACTTCTGTGTAACTATCAGTGTTGCATTTGGTTCCATGCAGTATGTAATAGCAGCTACCAAATGTAAAATGTGTAAATAGACTTTAAACACATCACGTGACCACACGCACTCCAGCATGTTCTGCAGCGTATGAGGATGTCTGGCAGTCAGTGGGTGCTTTGAGCACACCTCCCCTGATGAGAGCAGCGCACGTCGGCCAGTTCATTAAGAATCTTCTGATGGATTTTATCTCACTGTAGTTGTTAAACGTGATATTTAATTCATCTTGTCTCTATCTAATGGTCTTTTGAATCTATTACTTGTTCTTAGGTAACATGTTTTGGCTAAGCCCAAAGATAAGTTAATTTATGTAACCACGTACACTGATTCGTCTAATTGCTTGCCTTTATTGTATGAACTTATTGTACGTTATACTTTTATAATGGCCATTATTGATTATTAAAACTGATATTCAGCAAAAGAGAGGGTATGTTTCGCATTTGAAGAAGATGAAAGGAGGCAGTTCTGTTAAAGGCTCCTTTTTTATAAATATGCATACTGAAGATGATGTTCATATAAATATAGCTACACGATGCCTCAACATTTTTGGTGTCTGTTAAGTTGTTAATATCAAAATGAAAATACACAGTTCCTTATATCATGTTTTTATTTTATTGTTAAGATAGTGAAACAAGGTAGCCAGGGTTGGCTACACGGTTCTACACTGTTCCCTTTGAAGATTTACCCGACTTGTCCTCGGGAGTTTGTTTTCCATATCAAACTTGTGAAGTCTGAACTTAAGGAAAGGGTGCAAGACTAAAATTTGTTTACTTAATATTGAGAAAAAGCTCCTATCAGATCTCAGCCTCAGTTTTCAGATGTCTTCGTTTTCCCCCCATCCACACTAACACGAAGCTGCAGCGTTTAAAAAGAAAATGGCCCCTTCAGCATTTCCAAAATGCTCCGTTTTCAGGGCTCGTAAACTCTGGGGTAGTGTGGACGGAAGGCGTAACCAAAGCCTGTAGTGTAAACGAGGCCTCAATATGCACATTATCCCACAGATCACAATTGTTATTGAATGTAAAACATACATTTTCACAAATAGTTAAATAAAAAATGTAAATAAAAAATGCTTTTTTTATGCACATTTATGTTGAAAACTGTAGAATTAAGACGTCCCAACCTTGAACATGTGTAGATCTCAATTACGATACTTTTATGATAATTGTTTTGTCATTTTTGATCACAATTGAGTTGTCTCACACAAAGTGAAACAATAGAAAAGTCTTATCTGCAAACATCTCCTCTGTCTGATAGGTGTGTGTGTCCTCAAGGATGGACAGGCCTGGACTGTGGCGAGGATGTGAAGGAATGTTCTTCCTCGCCCTGTCTGAACGGGGCACATTGTGTGGAGTCTGAGACCCCAGGGGAGTTTTCATGCACCTGCCCGCCCTTCTTCACCGGGCCCCTCTGTGAACAGCCCTATGACCCCTGTGAGCTGCGGCGTAACCCCTGCCTGCACAACTCCACCTGCCGTGCCCAGTCAGATGGAACCGCTCTCTGTGTTTGCCCAGTCGGTGAGATATACAGTACCAACCCAACTGTATCCTACCCGCTGACCCACCCACCCACTAGGGGAGAGCTGCCATTCACAGGCCTTCTGTTCTGTGGCTTTATGTTCACTCTTTTGTAGCTTTTTGTAGCTTTTTGTAATTCACTTGACTTACTTTGGAGTTGGTTTTTCATTTAAAGTCAAGCAGTTTTTGATGATAACTTTTTTGTTAGATGCTTAGTCTGTAATGAATGGTTTATGGCAGCAAAACTAATATATCTGAAAATATCAGAGATTTTTTGGATTGGAAAATAAGACACACTAGGTTATAAGTCTCACATTTTTATAATTTGTTTCCGAAATAATGTAAAATAGACTAGGATTTAGTATCCCCTCACAATGGAACTACCAGAAATCTATAGCTACTATAAAGTGGTCATTCTGACTGTTCAAATAAGGTTGTGCAGAATTGAATTTTGGTCACGTCATATTTATATTAGAATTTTCTATTGAGATTTTAGAATTAAGCTTTAGATGTCTGTCAACATATTTTATGAAGTCATTATTATTCTAAAAATAACTAAAGTAAGTTATTAAAGTAAGTCTAAAGTAAGAATGAAATATGCACCCATTTAAGAAACGTCATGGTGCTATAATTATAGGGGTTTTGTTAGTTATTAAACTACTAAATTTTAAAATGGTCAAAATGACTGTCTTGTTAGTTTTAGTGTTATAATATAAATTAAAAGTAATATAATATAATAAAGTATAATATAACACTTTATTTTAATGGTCCATTTGAGTATTAGTAACCTGTCTGCTTAACATCTGCTGATACTGCTCTTTCAACAGACATTTAACTGACTATAAGAAACTTTGCAAGTACATGTCAACCTAAAATAACCCTAACCCCAACCTAACAGTCTACTTATAGTCTAATGAGAATTAGTTGGCATGTAAATGCAATGTAACTTAAATTCAACAAAAGGACCATCAAAATAAAGAGTGACCTAATATGGTGTTAAAATAAATTGAATTTGCTGCCAACTCTCACGCATTTGGCGTGACCCACCACCTCTCCACCCCCCCCCCCCCGCTCCCACTGCTCGCTTATTACTGCCCCCATTCTCACTCCAAGCTAAAACCAAAAGTTGGCAGCCCTGTTTGTACGTGTGTGTGTGTGTGTGTGTGTGTGTGTGTGTGTGTGTGTGTGTGTGTGTGTGTGTGTGTGTGTGTGTGTGTGTGTGTGTGTGTGTGTGTAAACAAATGGAATGTGACTCAAAAAAGGTAAGATTTTACAATAAGATTCTATTAGTTAAAGTTATTTCATGTCTTTACTAATAATCAACAGTATTTCGACAGCATTTAAATATCACAATTTTTTTTATTGTAGAGGACTGTCTCACTGTGATTTTTTTTTTTTTATTATTATTATTATTTATTTATTTATTTTTATTAATTTTATTAATTTATTTATTTTTTCCTTGTTCAAATATTTCCCAAATTATTTTTAATAGAGGAAGGAATGTTTCACAGTATTTACTATAATATTTGTTTCTTCTGGAAAAACTCTTGTATGTTTTATTTCAGCTATAATAAAAGCATTTTTAAGTAAAAAAAAAAAAACATTTAAAGATCAATATCATGAGCCTCCTTAAGCAATTTGTTTTTCGATTACAGAACAAACCATTGTTTTACAGTGAATTGCCTAATTATCCAAACTCGCCTAGTTAACCTAATTAGTTAAACCGTTAAATTGCATTTCAAGCTAAATACTAGTATCTTGAAAGATATCTAGAAAAATATTATGTACTGTCATCAAGGACATCGGTTATTACAAATGAGTTATTAAAACTATTATGTTAAAAAATTTTCTTTCTGTTAAACAGATATTGGGGGAAAAATATACAGGGGGCAAATAATTCCGGAGGGCTAATAATTCTGACTTTAACTGTATGTTCATCTAATATATTTGCCATTATTTAGTTATTTAATGCTATAACAGAGTTGAATCATAAGTGTGTGCATCTTATTGTTTACAATCTATTATAGGGAGTGGGGAAACTGTGCATACTTTACAAGATGAGATATTAGTGAATGACTCTCAGGATCTGGAGTAGCGCAGACACTTCTGCCTCAGTACAATAGTGTGCATTGTCCAGCTGAACTTAATGGCTTTTATCTCGATTAAAAAAAAGCAAAAGAACAGTGGGTGTATGCCTCAGTGCGCAATTACTTTGTGTAGCTTTGATGCAAACTGACTACTACAAGACTACTATCTATAGGGTGTAATGGGGCCATGCTAACATTGCTCTACTGCTGTAGTCTTTTCTACACTAGTAAGATTTAATTTTGTCCTTAACTCAAAAGATTGATACATTGCATAGAATCACTAATTCATAGAGGCGTTTTCATACAATGATTCTACTAGTCTTTTTTTATGAGCAGGTTCTGGAAACTCATTGAAGGTCATACAATTTTGCAATTAAAAGCATGCCACTGCTTTGCTGGAGTACTGATGAGCGTAGCTGCTTTCCAGGCAGTTTCTTGGCCAATGCATTGATTTTGGGTCAAGCTGATTTTGGGGTAATTTTAATGTACGACACCTGTACACTGAGACTGCCTAAAAAAATGTTGTTCAAAAGTTTGTGGATGTTAAGATTTCTACAGGCTTTTTAAAGAAGTCTTTCATGCTCAGAAGGACTGCATAAATTTAATCAAAATACAGCTTACAACATAATATTTTTTACATAATAAATATAAGTATGGGCAGCACAGTGGTTTGCACTGTCACCTCTGTAGGGATATTTTACAGTTTGAACCCAAAAATGACCAGTCTGTCAGACGAAGAAGAGCCGGAGGCAGAGATTCAATTAAAAAGAAAGTTAGCCGAAGATAGTCTGCAGTTTTATCAGCAGAAGCCAGCTTCAAAACTGGCAAATGAGTTAGTATGCTCTGCTTACAATTTCAAAACATCAACAATTATACTCTAACGTAACGTCATTAACTGCATCATACATATACAGTAGGTGTTTTAACATGAATGGTTAAAACACAGATAGACTTACAAAATGTTCATGTTGGTGCGTGTGTACAATTCTGAACGATATCTCAATATGTCAAGCATACAAACGTCAGACTAGGCAGTTCAGAGCTGAACCCAGACCTTTGAAAGGATCCACAATCGAATAGAACACACACACTCCAAGTACAATCTGTTTCTTACTCAAGGCTGAGTGTACTCTCAGTCGTCTTTATCAAAACTGGTTAAAAATCGGTATAATCTACATCCATTTTGGAAGCTTACATATAAAGCAATTAACTTTGAAATATTTAACACTTAAAATGGCAAATATCACTTTAAGTGAAGTTTCACAATCTAATTTCGAGAGGAGCACGTGTTATGATTGACCGCAGCTGGTCTCTCATTTACAATCATTAGTTAGCCAATCAGATTAATACAAACTCACTATAAGTAGCCTAGCTAAAACTACTCCCTTATCTTCATTTTCCGAAAAAAAAACCTCCATCCACCCCTTCTCCCCCTTTTCTTCCTGTACCACAGGGAGCTCTCGAGAAATACCTGATCTCGTACTCCCCTTACATGCTCAATCGACAAGGCAGGAGCACTGGGTTCAATTATCTCAGAGCTCAGGGTTTTCTCCCGGGACAGCATGCCAAACCTGCTAACATTTTTCAAACAATATCTAAGTGTGAACTCTTGAAACATAATTAACACATAGCAAATAACAACAGGAACAGTTGTTTTCAATTCTTCAAGAGTCCATGTCCACTCAAGCTGGGTAGATCCTGAGGAAGCAAATCATTTGGCACACAGAAAAGCAATCACACATATTATTCCATTTTACACTGAAGTGGGATGACACTAAGGTCATCATTTAATCTAGGCTCTTAAACATTCAACTTTATTAATAATTATAAAGACATAAGAAAGGATATGTGTTACTCCATCCTGGAGCAGGCATCCATTAGAAAATCCACGCCATCACCTCACAGCAAGAAGATCGCTGGTTCAAGTCCCGGCTGGGTCAATTGGCATTTCTGTGTGGAGTTTGCATGTTGTCGTGGGTTTCCTCTGGGTGCTCCGGTTTCACCCACAGTCTAAAGACATGCAATATACGTGAATTGGATAAACTAAATTGACCGTAGTGTATGAGTGCATGTGTGAATGAGTGTATATAGGTGTTTCCCAGTACTGGGTTGCTGCTGGAAGAGCATCCCCTGCATAAAACATATGCTGGAATAGTTGATGGTTCATTCCGCTGTGGCCACCCCTGATAAATAAGCGATTAAGCTGAAGGAAAATGTATAATACATTTATTTATTTATTTATTTTTATTTTTAATGATTGCACCTCTTGATTCTTTTTTGAGGGGGACATAAAACATTTAATTTATAATGTTATAATATAACATTATAACAGTGGCACGGTGGCTCAGTGGTTAGCACAGTCGCCTCACAGCAAGAAGGTTGCTGGTTCGAGTCCCGGCTGGGCCAGTTGGCGTTTCTGTGTGGAGTTTGCATGTTTTCACCATGTTGATTTGGGTTTCCTCCTGGTGCACCTATGCCCTATAGGTGAATTAAATAAGCTAAATTGGCCGTAGTGTATGTGTGTGCATGTGAGAGTGTATGAGTGTTTACCAGTACTGGGTTGCGGCTGGAAGGGCATCCGCTGCGTAAAACATATGCTGAATAAGTTGATGGTTTATTACGCTGTGGCGACCCCTGATAAATAAAGGGACTAAGCCGAAGGATAATGAATGAATGAATAACATCTTGAATGTTTGTGCTGTCAGCTTTAGTTAATTTAATACCGACCCTGACTGTTTGATTATTGGCATAGATTGATTCTTGCATCAAAAAAATCATGTGCCACCAGATAATTACTGCCATCATACAATTTGCAGCTTAGAAATTTTGAAATCTGAAAACAATGGCATGTTGAAATACTACATCTCTTATTTAAAATATTACAAAAATGTAATTGTTTGCCCTGTTTAATCTATTTTGGTTAATGTCAAATAGTTAAAAGCATAAAGTATAGTTAAGAGACAGTCAAGTTTATAGTCATCCTTGTTTGCGATGATTTATTGTAAATCACCCTTGATTTGACAAGCATTGTACTAACCTTCAAAATCTGCCGAATCCTCCACATTTCTGTACACATAGAAAGAAAGAGTGGCTCATGAGAGGAAGCTGCAGCTCTCTGCATATCCACGCCTTTCTAGTTTTGTTCTGCCAGATCTCCCCTGCAGTATTTGTCCATTGATGTCTCCAGCATGGGAGAAAATTATTAAGGATCACACACTGATTTGAAGCCATTGTAACCGCTTGAATCATACTTTCTTCGCTGTTAAACGGTGTCTTACCCTTCCAATGATTTTTCCATTTTCTTTGCCTCCCCATTTTTTGACTCGCTCTGCGGAGACAGAACAGACCCTATCGCTTCTGCCAAAGAAGAAGTTCCAAGTGTTTCATTACATTTTGGCTGCAGGTTTCCATCAAAGGAAAACGAGGCCCGTCTGATGAATGCACGGAACAGGGGGTGTAAAAAAGGTTTCTGCACAATCTCTTTAATCACAGCGAAGCGCACGCACACACACAAGCTCATCTGTCATTCCAAAACCCTCCTGATATTATTATGCTCGTTGAGAGACCAGATCACTTACTCATAATACATGGCTGCTGCGTTTCAAGCACAGATTGTTCTAGTGTGATATTTTTGCACATTTGTATTCAGTTGATCGCTCCACAGTTTCACAGGGAAATCTGATGCGTCTCTTTAGCCGTTCTGATGCTATTGCTCATTCAAAAGTAGTGAATGGCACAATGGCGGGCAGCTGTATAATGCAGAGGACTGTCTCGCCGTCTGGTTACTAGGGATGAGTATTTGGAAGTGACAGCAATGACTACAACTCAGCAGTGTAATTGGTTACAATGTAAGTACTCTGTGGCTAGATTGGTGGTCATTTTTACTGGTTGTGCCAGCAAACCCTAACAGTGATTATATATAGTGACTTTTAGTGACTATAAAGAGTCTAACCTCACTAAAAGATAATTGAAATGCTTTTAAAAAGCAGCTCTACATTCCAAACCAATAGGTGAAGTATTGTATGGAGTCATTTATTCACATCAAAGCAATAGTTTTGATTTTTGTTTGTTGTATTTCTGCATGAGCCTAATAGCATACATTATTATAATGTCATAATAATTGCACAATTATTTTATTATTTAAACTACATGGTGAATTAACTTGTATTACATGGCATGGTGAATTTTAATCTATTGTCAAGTAAGGCTAATGTTAAATCGAAATCTATTTGCTTAGCCTTCCATGTTTATAAATTATGCTAACTTGAGTGGTCTTCTTGTAGTCATACATACATACACGGTCATATATATGAGCATTATCATACTCGTAGCAGTGCAATATGGCTGTATATTGGCACTGGTGGGAGTTGTGTTGGCACCAGGCCACAGGCAGAATGCCTAAGTGTTCCACCAGTGACGATATACAGCCATATCGCACTGCTATGAGTGTGATATTGCATTTATACAACAGTTTGACGATGTATATTAAAAGGCAATCAATCACGGAGAGTCTAAAAACCCTTTTGTATGAGGAACTACTTTCTTCCGCTATTCATTCACATCTGCAGCTGACATCAGAAAAGCAGAAACTGTTACTAATTCACCAACGTCACTAGAGCTAGTATTTGAATGATTCTCTAGCGTAATGTCTGAAGTGGTGACAAAGCAGGTGATTTTGCTCACATTTTAAGACTATAAGGCTGCACGACATGAAATGCCATCAGTCTAGAGACATTTTCCAGTATTTCTCTGTTGCAATAAGGATATCACAATAATTAACCCTGAAAAAGCCAAAGCAGTGCAAACACTACCAGATAACTGTTGTGTTTGCGATAAGGACAATTGCTAAACACAAGCGGGCATTTTTTCTTTCTATTTACTGAACTAATCTGCAGTAACGAAAACAGGAAACATTAGAAACAAACAGATGGCCAACCAAAAAGTAATTCAGAGTTATACAAAGAGTGGCCAACACACAATACATACACTCCTAATATGTGAGTCCCATCTCACACTAAATACACTACAATTACTATGGTATAAATACAGCACTGCAACACACAAAAGAGAGAGATTGGCTTAGAGTGCCACTTACCAGTTTGATAATGATTTCATTAGCTGTAATTAGAAATTAAGCACTAAGTTTTTTTTTTCTCTAAGGGCTTATTATGCGCTCTTTGGCGCCATCTTGTAGATGGACAACGTCAACTGTCTTAGCTCTGCTCAGTTTGACAAGCTGATGGATGTTGACGCGCTGTTTCTCAGAAATTCTAAATATATTAAATAATATATTTTTATAAATAAACTGCATAGTTGCAATCTAAACAACTACATTCTCGCCTGAAAAAGCCTTAAAAGTACATTGTTGTCCAACAGCTGCAATGTGGGTGGAGTAATACACAAGGGTGAGGAGGCTGTACGAGTGCTGTTATTATGGGAATATTGCACGGCTATCAGCTAATCAGATTCGAACCAGACAGAACTGTTGTATGTATGTATGTATGTGTGTGTGTGTGTATGTGTGTGTGTGTGTGTGTGTATATATATATATTAATTCATTCATTTTCTATTCGGCTTAGTCCTTTTATTAATCCAGGGTCGCCACAGTGGAATGAACCGGCAACTTATCCAGCACGTTTTTACGCAGCGGATGCCCGGAGACGCAGGGAGAACATGCAAACTCCACACAGAAATGCCAACTGACCCAGTCGAGGCTCGAACCAGCGACCTTCTTTGTGTGAGGCGACAGCACTACCTGCGCCACTGCGTCACCATATATATATATATATATATATATATATATATATATATATATATATATATATATATATATATATATATATATATATAGCGGATGCCCTTCCAACCGCAACCCATCTCTGGGAAATATATATATATATATATATATATATATATATATATAGGGCTTAATATTAACTTTTTTGATCACCAGCCACTGTGGCTAGTAGTTTTCCAGCTGTGCTTTGCTCACAATGTCAGTGGCGAGGATCGCCTGTGTCTCGCCGTGCGTGTGATCAGCCATCATTCGGTATTCACCTGCTTTTTTTTGCTCGCTTTTTTTTGCTTGCGCTCATGCTGCTTCTCCGTTCTAAGATCACATTTGCGTGCATAATCACAAACAATTTTAAGCGAACGTTCTAATCTTTAGGGACGAGGTAGCTCTAGTAGTTTTTTTTTTTTTTTTTTTTGGCAAATTATTTTCAACCAGCCAAAGTGGCTAGTGGGGGTGTCTGTCTAATCTGCCACAGTTGAAATCTATCGCATTTGGCGGGCTGGCGGGTGTTAATGTCAAGCCCTGTATATATATATATATATATATATATATATATATATATATATATATATATATATATAATAAACTTACTTTGTTTAGCAAACAAGTGGATCTAATTGGATTTGAATTGTAAACCTGAAATAAAAGTTACAATTTCATGTTACTATACTCCCAAATTCATTACGCATAAATCAGCATATAATATTATATATATATATATATATATATATATATATATATATATATATATATATATATATATATATATATATATATATAAATACATACATACTGATTTATGCGTAATGAATCTGCAAAAGAAAAACAAAAGAAAAACAAACAAAAAACTGAGGTTATATTTTGCAATTCTGGAAGTTTTGTTTTTCTTAACCTTTCAGCATATAAACTCACATTTCAGACTTCTCACAATTGCAAGTTCATATGTAATTTTAACTTAATATATCTTGATTTAGACTGGATATGTTATTGTATTGGCGACGCATTGGCGCAGTAGGTAGTGCTGTGGCCTCACAGCAAGAAGGTCACTGGTTCGAGCCTCGGCTGGGTCAGTTGGCATTTCTGTGTGGAGTTTGCATGTTCTCCCTGTGTTCAGGTGGGTTTCCTCCGGATGCTCCGGTTTCCCCCACAGTCCAAAGACATGCGGTACAGATGAATTGGGTAGGCTACATTGTCCATAATGTATGAGTGTGAATGAGTGTATATGGATGTTTCCCAAGGATGGGTTGTGGCTAGAAGGGCATCTGCTGCATAAAAACATGCTGGATAAGTTGGCGGTTCATTCCACTGTGGCGACCCTGGATTAATAAAGGGACTATGCCGATAAGAAAATGAATGAATGTTTTTGTATTCAGTTGTATCTACATTGATGATACACGGGGCTACCTAGTTCCCGAGTATTATTTTAGAACAATTGATTTAGAATAGCCAACAAAATTGTATCTGGACCTACTAGCCCAATGACAGCATTATTGCTCCAAGTCACCAACACTTCTCTAAAATCAAGGAATTATGGAATAATGTAATTATACAAATGGGTGTGCATCACTAAGTGCTTAAATGTGATTTTGAACTTTTTAAACAAGTTTTATTTACTCAATAATCATGGATGTTAGTTTTTATTAGTGTTGGTTATAACAGTGTGAATCAGCATTTCATCTCTGCATGTACAAGACACAGCACAAAATTGAAACCCCACCTATTCCCTTCGACCCACCACAAGCTTTCTGCCGAATTTATCTGTCAGACTTAACAAAATGTGCATCTCTAGTGGCCACCCTGAAGCCCTTTACCCTTCCGCTGTAGAAAATTATAAGAGGAAAAGGTCTGACTCATCACTTCCCACAATCCACCGAGAGGAAAGCCCATGTTACTGCGTGATGATCGTGCTCGTGCCCCTTGTAGATTGCATCTGGTAGTTTTGAACTATGATGTGGCCAAATGCTTTTTTCCTTGTTATACATCTGACCCCTTTTCTATGACACTTGCGTGACCTGCGAAACGCAATCAAAGCGGCCTGGCATCCGTTCTGTCGCTGTGGGCATCCTGAGCGAATGAAGTCTGGGGGGATAAGAGAGGCCAGAGGCCAGCGAGTGAATGAGTTTTTTCTGTATCACACTGTTGTAATGGTATCACGGAGGAAATGAAAAGAATGTTGGGGAGGGATAAAAATAGAGTGCTTTGGCAATCCGCGGATTTTTGTTCTGGGGAGTGAAATAGGAAATTAGCATCCACCGCTGCATACATTACTGAGCTGGAGATGCGCGTAGGCTCACATGCCACCATCTTTTATCTATATTTTTTCTCTTTCTCTCCGTCTACACACATTCTGACTCATAGCCGTTCTCAGCCCACACTTTATATCTTAGTACATGGATCGACTGGCAGATACAGCGTGTTATTACACAACCAGTGGATTGAAACCCAGCCAGTATTCTCACAAATAATCACATAGACCCCCAAAGATGATGCACATTTTTTTTGTAATCTCAACCTCTCTGACTTTTGCAGACTTGTTCAACAAGATATTCTGTCATAATTTACACATCTCCATATTAACTCTTCACTCCTTTGAATGTAATGATCATCATGTATAGCATGTGTAAAAGTCCCTTTAAGGCATGTCATTTCATTTTGCTTTGAAACACCTCTCGGGCATTCTGTTTGAATGGAGAAACATCAAATTCTCCATCATTTCTTGCCAAGCTTACGATTAAATTTGATAATAGGAATCAACAATAAAATTAAACAACATCTGTCCCTTTAGTTTAATTTCTAAATGTTCAAATCACACAAAATCTGCAGTAACACACCTCTGGTCCGAGCCCCCCGAGTTATGCTATGTTAATAGCATAACTTTGTTCCTTCAATAATATCTGTGCTTCACACGGAAAATAAGGGACTTGATGAAATTCAACATTTTCAACAGAAGTGTTTAAAATATATAAATTAATACCAGTCGAAAATGGTAATTTATATTATATTATATTATATTATATTATATTATATTATATTACATAATATCATTATATTATATATTTTTTAAATCTGTTCGCCAGTATTTTTCCCTAAACCAATCTAATTTGCTCTCAAACATAAAAAAGGGTTTTTGCGTGTGTATGTGTGTGTGCATTCTCAGATTTTACTACCAAATCACCAAATAAAGCACAGTGTACCAAACGCAGTGCGCTGGAATGAATTATATTTACGTTCTGCCATCAAAGGAAATAAATTTGGTGAATAATTAGAACATTACACCTTCATAACAGCAATCCTGTCTCCTTTATGCTTGCTTTATTTTCTGTTGGTTACCAGGTTACCAATGCTACAATACTATAGTCAGCTACTCTAAAAATGCTTGACACAGTATTCAGGAATGGGCTTTAAAAAAAAGTGAATTAATATTATGACCAAGATGTAGTAGTGACAATAATGGACCTATTAAAAATAGGAAAACAATATGTTATAAGCACATGAAGATACATTATATATCTCCAACCCAGGCTCATTCTGAATAGAATCACTCTGGAGAGTGCCAAAAACGTCGCATGAGGTTTTTTTTTTTTTTTTCTTTTTTTTTTTTTTCTTTTTTTTTTTTTGCAGTTTTTGTTTTCACTTATACACCAGATACTGCTGTGTTTGCTTTTTGAGTGCCATTCACGCCTGCTGTTCTCACGTAAATACATTAAAGCCGCTGTCGACTGACTGACTGACCGATCGACTGACCCACCCTTATCCTTCTCTAAACACAACCGATAGTGTTTTAAAATGCACCGATTTACCAACGCCCACCCACTTCCCTAAAATTAACCGACAGTGTTGTCAAAAGCAATCCAGAAAAAGAAAAGCACTCACGACCGCCTGATTTTTATGACGTTTTCAGATTTTACCACATTCTCACACTGTTATATATTTGTTTACTTTATTTTTTGGCTTTTGTTTTTGTCTTACCTGCTTTCTGGAACCGTTCTTTGGCAGCGGTCAACTCTGCTCCACATCATAAATCCACTGACGTACGCGGTGAGCCACTGGACAAGCTGGTAACAGCGGAAAAGCTGTCCATAAGGAGGTAAACATTCAGCTGGTAAGCGCGAAAGAAACGGCATTATACTGCCCTGTAGCGTTTGTTTTAAAGTCTAAATGCAGCCATACGTACCTCTGGCTACATCATTCACGATCTCCAGAAATGTATATAGGGCTACGTTTTCAGAATGAGCCTATGTTGTATATCTCGGATATCTCTGGACAAAGCCACAATGAGCACCTACTCAGCCATGATATAACGGTAAATAAAACAGTTGTCATGCAACTTTTGCCCCGCCCCCAAGCTCTTCTGATTGGTCCACTGTGTTTGGACCTGACAGTGATGAGCTGTTCTGCGTATGAAAGTTGAAGATCACTTTAGACACTGCATCTAAAAAAAACCATGCAATCTCACGACAATTCGTAACTTTTTGATTTAGTGGCTGATTCGTATGAATTTGTATGATCTAATTTGTACAATTTAGTTCGATTTGCTCATCACCCAATGACGGTTGGGTTTAGGGGCGGGGTTAGGTGCCACGCTGCTTTTTTAAAATTGTACATTTTTGTACGCCTCAACTCGTACGAATTCGTACGAATTAGCCACTAAACTGACAAAGCGTAAAATACGTACGTTTCCTTGTTTGATCAGGCTAAAAAAAAACACAGCACTCAGGTATGTGTTGCTTCAAAAGATGCGAGCATGATGGTCAAACACGACTGACAATCTCATGTTTACATTGAAAACAAAATAGAGCAGTAACTCGTTGAAAAGGAAAAAACACATTCTGTGTGAACTGCCCCTAACTACTTGATGGAAACACACATAATTTGCATTTGTTTTTTGGGCGAACTTTAAAAAGATTAACTTCAAGATATGATGGAAACCTGGCTAGTGAATAAAGAATTTGAAAAGTCTGAAGGTTTACATTATATGTTTAATCCCACCTTCACCAATTCACTAAATCTGCCTCAGCATTTTCACAGTATAGTTATTCTGTTGGGAAACTCAACACTGTGTCCTTGCTTGATCTATTCTCATTTCCAGCTCATCATGCTTTATTCTTGAACTAGTTTTGTTGGTTGACATGAGTATGTGACAGGGTAATGAGCCAGGGCCCCAGCTGAACAGAAGAGATAGGAGCGGACAGAAAACTGCACATATCTCTCCATGCAAATGATGTTTTCATGCAACATTTATTGAGATACAGGCGCTGAGCCACAAGATCACACCCGGCCGCTTGTTCAGCTGAGCAGGCACAAACCTTTTGTGTTTACACAGCAGCTTGCTTTTAAATAGTTGTACAGCAAGAACAGGACCAGTAACACCCCTCACCTGAGGGCAGACAGGAATAAATGATGAGAGAGTGTACAGTCAGTACGGATACATGAGGGACGTTGTGATGATGAGGGACATGCGAAGAGATGCATGAGTTTTGCTTGTTTGTTTTGATCGCTTGTCATTTCAAAGGCTCCCTTTATTTCCCTGATGACATGTACTGATAAAAAAATTCTGGACTCATCATTGTTTATAGCATATGTTATTCTATTTTAATATTATATGTTATTTATTTGCTTTATTTTATTTTTTATTTTACAGTATATTGTTATTTAGTTTTTTTAATTGAAAAATGATTAAATTATACTTTTAATTTGTATTTACTTATATTGATAAAAATAACATTTGAGTTCTCTGTTTTAATTGGTGATTCTATTTAATATATATTTTACAAATTTAATTTTATTTTTTTACATTTTATAATGTTGTATTTATGTATTTTAAAAAAATGCAGATTTATTACAGATTTAAACTCTTTCTTTCTTTCTTTCTTTCTTTCTTTCTTTCTTTCTTTCTTTCTTTCTTTCTTTCTTTCTTTCTTTCTTTCTTTCTTTCCTTCCTTCCTTCCTTCCTTCCTTCCTTCCTTCCTTCCTTCCTTCCTTCCTTCCTTCCTTCCTTCCTTCCTTCCTTCCTTCCTTCCTTCCTTCCTTCCTTCCTTCCTTCCTTCCTTCCTTCCTTCCTTCCTTCCTTCCTTCCTTCCTTCCTTCCTTCCTTCCTTCCTTCCTTCCTTCCTTCCTTCCTTCCTTCCTTTCTTCTTTCTTGTATTTTTTATAGTTATTTTTTTATTGGCTGGGCCAGTTGGCATTTCTGTGTCAAGTTTGCATGTTCTCCCTGTGTTTGCATTGGTTTCCTCCGGGTGCTTCGGTTTCCCGCACAGTCCAAAGACATGCGTTATAGGTGAATTGAATAAACTGAATTGGCCTTAGTGTTTGTGAGAGTGCGTGTGTGTGTGTTTAACACATGCATCCGCTGTGTTAAACATATGCTGGATAAGTTGGAGGTTTATTTTGCTGTGGGGACCCCTGATGAATAAAGAGACTAAGCCAAAAGAAAATTAATTAATGATGTTACACATATGTTACACATATGCATATATAAAACTTTATTTGATAATTTGTTTTCTTTTTATTTAACATTAAGATCATATTTTCCTACAGTGATAAACTGTAACCGTACTTAGGATTTATTAATCTTCCTTTTTGTGCTTGATATTTTTCTTCTCTTATAATAATTTTTAAAAACGACATAATTTGTTATTTGTTTTTGAGTTGTTGTTTTTTTTTTTTGTATATTGTTGTTTTGTTTTTCGTTTGTAAAATCATAAAAAATAAAAATTATTTACTTATATTGTCAAAAATTACATGTGAGTTCTCCATGCAGTTTAATTAGTGTTTCTACAAATTTGTGGTTGATATATTTTTTATAATATAAATATATCATATATAATATATTTATAAATAATATACGTATAAATGTATATATTTTTTTACATTTAATAATGTTGTATTTAATAAAAGCAAAAATAAGATTACATTGCAGATTTAAACACTTCTAATTTATTTGGTAATTGATGAGTTGTTACATACTGAATTCAAAAATTTGGGGTCAGGGCTTTGTTTTTCATGTTTTTGTTTTTTTAAGAAAAAGATTTTGTTCATCAAAGTGGCATTTACTAAATGTTAAACAATTGTTAAATATTTATTGCATTTTTAAATAACTGCATTATTATTGTATGTAGTTTCAAATAAAATTAATTACACCAGTCATTATTGCTTTTATTGCCTTTAATAATAATAATAATAATAATAATAATAATAATAATAATAATAATAATAATAATAATAATTGAGTTCACGTGGGTTTCCTCCGGGTGCTCTGGTTTCCCCCACAGTCCAAAGACATGCGCTATAGGTGAATTGGGTAAGCTAAATTGTCCGTAGTGTTTGTGTGTGAATGAGTGTATGGTGTTTCTCAGTGATGGGTTGCAGCTGGAAGGGCATCCACTGCATAAAGCATATGTTGGATAAGTTGACCCCTGATTAATAAAGGGACTAAGCCGAAAAAAAAAATGAATTAATTAATTAATAATAATTGATATTAGAGTGATTTCTGAAGAATCGTGTGACTGAAAATTCATAATTAAAATCACTGGAATAAATTATTAAATTAAATGATAAACTACTTTTGAACAGTTATTTTATAATGCAATAACATTTCACAATTTTAGAATTTGTACTGTATTTTTGATAAAATAAATGCAGCCTTGGTGAGCAGGAGAAGCTTATTTTAAAACATTTAAACAATCCTACTGACGTCACACTTTTGACCGGTAGTGTATATTCTTCCTTCCTTTCTTCCTTCCTTTCTTCCTTCCT
This sequence comes from Danio kyathit, assembly GCA_903798195.1. Lineage (NCBI taxonomy): Eukaryota > Metazoa > Chordata > Actinopteri > Cypriniformes > Danionidae > Danio > Danio kyathit. The sequence continues at coordinate 44,010,445 of LR812531.1, read as the reverse complement.
TTCTTCCTTCCTTCCTTCCTTCCCTTCTTTCATGGATTTATTGTAGTAATTATTTTTATTAAAATTTTTAGTGATTCATTTTTACTTGCTTGTTACACATATGTGTATATAAAACTTTATTTAATTATTGTTTTCTTTTTATTTAACATTAAGATCCTATTTTAACATTAGGATCCTATACAATCCATTTTTCCAACAGTGATAAACTGTAACACTACTTAGTATTTAATAATCTTACTTTTTGTGCTTGATATTTTTCTTGTTATAGTAATTTTAAACAAATACATTTTTTTTTTATTTGATTTTGAGGTTTTTTTTTTTACTTAGGCCCAATCCCAATTCTACCCCTTAGCCCTTCCCCTTACCCCCCTACTCTTCGTTTTGCACCATCAGATAAAGAGGTAGGGGTGTCTCAATTCTCTTTAGCTTGAAGGTGTAGGGCTAAGGGGAAGGGCTTACTTGGCCTCGGTGTAAATACACAGTACAGTTTTGAGCTTATTTCCACATTATATCTTTATGATAACATGATATTGTCGCCCTCAGGGATTTCCTGAAGATAAATACCAAAAAAATAAACCAACTGGACTAACTGCAGCAGTCATGATCGTTGATCTCTTATGTAGTAAGGCAGGGGTGCTCAACCCCATTCCTGGAGATCGACCTTCCTGCAGTGTTCAGTTGCAGCCCATATCAAACACACCTGCCTGTAATTATCAAGAGCACCTCAGGTTCTTATTAATTGGTTCAGGTGTGATTGATGAGGGTTGGAGCTGAAATCTGCAGGAAGGTCGATCTCCAGGAACAGGGTTGGTCACCCATGTAGTAAGAGATCGCGATGACGCTCTTCCCCTTGAAGCTCTTCCCCTTCGCACTCTGTTTCAAGGGCCATGGGGAAGGGGAAGGCGTAAAAAAAAATAGAATTGAGATTGGGCCTTAATTTATTTTATTAGTTTTTGGTATTTGGTATATTTAATATTATGTTTTTTATTATTTAGTTTTTATTTTATTCTATACTTTCTATTTTATTTGTTATTTTTGTTTGTTTGTTTAGTATTTCATGTTATCTTATCAAGTGTATCTGGTTCTGTTCTTGTTTACCTGTTCAAAAGCATAGGCTAAAAACCAAGTTGACTTTCATTCTGGTTGTGTTGCTTGATTAAGTGGGCCTCCAAAGACCATGATCCATTCTTGCAGACCATGTGCACACTGCTCCACACATTGATGGCTCGTTCTCTGCACATCAATACAATTTGCAGTTGGTGGTTCAGCTTTTTGAGCAAACTCTCTGAGGTATCCCACATGCAGAACAAAAGCTTTTCATTTTCTGGGCTGTTTTCGCTTCCCATTTTCATTCCCCCTTTTCATTTCTTCCCTCCCATCACAGCGGTTTGTGTTCCAGTCTGCGTTAGATTGCGATTGTATCCCATTCTAACTAGTCAGTAAACAGCTTCCCTCTGTATTTGTCCTTATCTTCTCTCCTGGTTGATTGTATCTCTGCTCCTATATTGCAATGCATTGCGAAAAGTACATGTGTGGGTGCAAGTGCATCCTTTTGTTACATTTCTCTTTGTGTGACAAGGTAATTTCAATAGGAAATGGTCCCTGTTATCGATGTGGTGATATGGAATTCTGAGAAGCATAAAATAGAAGTTATGACTTTATATAGTACTTCATAATTGGATGGCGGCAGCAGATTGATCAGTTGTCCTGTATAACAGACTCACAAAAAGAATATATCATCACAGACTGTAGGAAATGTGAGTAACGGACATAGCAAACAGTCAGGTTCAGTACAGAAATAACTCTATCTGCAGTCGTTCAGATGATCTCGTCATATTGACCTTGATGCAGCATTATGTTTTAATGGGGCATTCCATTAAAGCCGTCAGAAATTATTTGTTTCCGCCTAAAAATAGTTTCAATATCTCAAACCTGCTTTTTTATTTAAAATATTTGTGTCCTGTCCAAGACTACATCTGACAGAATTAGTTATTTGTAAATGAGTAAATGAACCTATTGACTTTTTACAGCACATCAGCCTTTCACACTGTAAAAGGTGACTTGAAAAAGTGAGTAAACCAATTTTAAAGGGCATTAGTTGAGTTTACTTTAAAAAAAAAAAAAAATACACCTGTTTCCATTAAAATTTTAAGTATATAAATATATATAAAATGTTATAATATAGTTGTAGTTGTTGTATAGTATCGTTTTATTCACACAAAAAATGTGAATAAGGTTGTTAGAGCAGCTGATTTTAGTATTGGTAGCCAACAGTAATCAAGACAAGTCGCAAGGGTGTAATGTACACTACATCTGAGTTTTTTTTTGTTTTTTTTCAGCAAATGCATTTCTACATTATTTCCTTTTTCAAACGAGTTCAAAAATGTTTTGCAAATTCAGGCATTTTAATAAAAAATTTGGCATTTCCATCTCAAAACACGCATTAACACAGGGTGATAGAAACCCTGCTACAGTCTCTCACAGCACATCACTAGTCTCTCACAGGACGTTAGTAGTCTCTCACATCTGCTACTATCTTAATCATCTCATCTTAAGTCTCTTCCACATTTCTCTAGTGTTTCTTAGACATCATTTTGTTACCAAGGATTTTCCTAAGATTTTCTATTAGTTTTAGGTCAGGACTCTGGGCTAGCCATTTCATGTTTTTAGCTTCAAGAAACTGCTTTGACCGTTTTGCTGAGTGACTAGGTTTTTTGTCCTGCATAAAAATTGCAGGCTGGCTGACTGAGTGATGAACAGAGGGGATTAGCTAAATATTACATTTGCATTTACTCTGCCTTGTAGTTTAGAAACACAATTCTGTGTAAGTAAAGATACTGAGTGACACAGTAAAGATGCAATATTCTAGAAGTCTCTAGAAACATATTTATGCTGCGTTCACACCAGACGCGGAAGAAGTGTCAAGTGCGAGTGATTTACATTTTAAGTCAATGCTAAGACATCCTGTGGCGCGATATGTGCAAATGGGGGGGGCACGAATGACGCTATTCGTGTGAATGAAGCGGCGCGAGTTGAGCGTTTTGTACGATTGATGCACTTATTGTGCGTTTCACGCAAATCGCTCAAGCTGTAAAATCTGAACTTCAGCGGTCATTCGCACTGCGTTAACTAATCAGGAGCTTGCTCTTGTAGGGCCGTGATTATGACGTAGTGCCTGTTGTTGGAGTCCCAGTGGAAAATCCTCTTACTGACACTGGACAACAGTTCATCAAACTAGGCTTGGCTCAGTCTGAAGCAACGCTAAAAGCTTCCATCATCCAGGTACAGTTTCTGGAGAAGTTGATGAACTTAGAGAGCTGGGTGCACCTCTGAAGGGATCTAGTGGAGTCAGACACGGCTCAAAATGAGTATACACTGTTTTTCAGCCTTCCTAAAGCACATAAACACAGCCATTCTCTCAGTAAAATCTATGTTAGCCATTTAGCAACGAAGCTAGAGTCACCGGGCAGACAGAAGCCCTGCCCATGACGCAAATCCGCGTCTAATGTGAAGTTAATTTAATGCACAAATGAAGCGAATTTGACGCATGAATGAAGCGAATAAACTCAAAATGTGCACGCGTATATTTACGCGCAAGTAGCGTGATTTATTTGCACGTTCCGTGTCTGGTGTGAACACAGCATTAGAATTACCATCTCCTCTTGGTATGACTCAAAGGGTCTCTTAGGTTTTCGTCTAGACAATCTGTTGTCGAAGGGTTTTAGTCACTTTAGAATCAAGCACCATCTTGCAAATTCAGTGAAAAATAAAATGTTAGGCTGCCAGTTTAATTGGGTTTGTTAGATAATTAAGGATTTTACTACCATATGCCAGGTCAACACTAAGAACTGAAAGGGATATGAGTGTTCTATATTTTTGATCAGTATTATTTTTATACTGTGCTTTAGAATATATGTAAATATTTTGAAATATGCTTAAAAATGCATAAACACTTTAAATAGGACTACGCAGTGACCTCAGAAATGAGGAAATTGTTGGTTTTTCCCCAGATTTGATTCTCCACTGTGTTACATTGCTCCTGTACTGTATGTTAAGTGATCATACATATACTGTAGGACACTCATGAAAAAAGGCCTGGGAATTTGGCATGCATTATTGAGAAAGCTAAACGTGAGAAATGACTCTGAATTAATCACCTGCTGACACATTTTCACTGCTCCAAACCTAGTGAGATGCCTACTTAGGTAGTATTTAATGGCATCATCAGCATGTCAATGTGAAGACTGTCTAAAAAGGTTGGCAACTTAATTACGTTGCCTCCTGAGACACCTTCTTTTACCCAAACATCACATGTCTTTCATGGGAAAGACAGTCCCATGATGCAATGCAAAAAAAAGTCACAAGCTGGGGTGAATAATGAACTGTTTTGCATATTGTTTTTGCTTGTTAGAGTGTAATAGGATTAGTTTAGCAACATGCAAATGTACCTTTAAAAAAAAAAAAAACTAAATATGCAATAATCTTTCTATTGTTCAGAAATTTGCATTGTGTTATGTGATGTTTATTTGTGAAGTTCACTCACACTAACTGGAGTGAAAAGAGCTTTTAAGTAAATTCTCACCCATTTTTTAGAAGTGTATTAGTTTAACACAGATAGACTAAACAAATTTACACAAACCAAAGCTGAAACGAATGATATGTCACTGTCTTTCATTCAGCACCAATCCATGTTTAGTAACCTTTTGTTTATTTTCTCGTTTGACAGGTTTGCGGGGGGAAAACAGCACTTTTTTTTTTTTATAAAAACATTTTTGACTTATTCCAGAAAGTAATATTTGGAACCGAGCCACAGTCCTAATTCACTCTCAATTATATTATCAATGCTACAGTAGTTGAAAATAATAGGCAGAGGCAAAAATATAATGACTTTCTCACTTGTCAACATTTTCCAAGGCCAGGAAAAGTGTGCTTTTAAACCTGTAAGTTAAGTCAAACACTTTAATCTTTAATTAGTTTCAGATAAATAAATTGTTTCATCACAATTAGCCTTTAAGCTGGAAACTCTCTCTTAATGCGTGCTGCTTTGTGTACATTCACCGGATATTATAAATGTTTAACTTCGGCCCTGTTTTGCTTGTGTCTTTCAGATTGATGATCACGGGCCAAGGCTAATTACCAGTATGCTGTAGCTTTAAGACTGCGTTCATAAATCTTAGTTATTTATAAAGATTGTTAATAATAGGAATGACTGTAGTTCACCTTGATTAATTCATCATGCCAGTTAATGACTCTGGCTTAAAGTTTTAAGAATGTACTACTCACACTGACCAATAGTTCTTGGTTTTGTAGAATGTTAATGAACATACAGACACCAAATTCAACGTATTCATGAATATCTACAGTAAGTGCTGGATGCTTTCTTTTACAATGTGTAGAAGTTAGTACTTGTATGAAATACTGTAGTTTACCATGATTAGATATACAGGTGAAGTCAAAAGTATGAGCCCTCTTGTGAATTTTTTGTTTCTTTTTACTTGTTTCTATTATTTTACTTATTCTATTTTCTATAATATTTTTTTTTTCTTCTGGAGAAAGACTTTATTTAAGCTAGAATAAAAGCAGTTTAAATTTTTTTAAGCCATTTAAGGTCAATATTATTAGCCCTGTTAAGCAATATTTTGTTTCGGTTCTCTACAGAACAAACCATCATTACAATGATTTGCCTAATCACCCTAGCTTGCCAAATTAACCTAGTTAAGCCTTTAAATTGCCCTTTAAATGTGCTGTATATAAGTTTTTGACTCTTCTAAAGCATAAAAATGCCATAATATGTTTGCAGATATTTAAGAAACATGCCAAGTGAAAATTCTTGTTCATCTGAAAAACAAAGTCAGATATTCTGCTTTGAAAATATCTGTTACATGCCAGAACCCTGTCTTTGTTTTGGTTCTTTTAACCCACCCAATGCCAGTTTAACCAATTATATTTCAGCCCCCCCCAGGTTGCCTATTTCATTCATTCATTCAAAAAGGCTCTCAAAGCATGCACCATTAACCAAAATGCGACCTCTAGTGGAGAGTAGCAGAATGTGAAATGAGACGCAGATTCAGAGTTCCACATGAGGTAATTAAGTAGCAAATAATATAAATATTATAAGCATAAACACTAGGTTAGCAGGTTACATTGTATCCCCATGTCCTAGAAACACGCTACGTGAAGAGATTTGCAGTGATAAGCAATTTGGCTGTTTGCACCAGACGAAACATGACAAAATTAAATACAGCCATTCAGAAACACAGAATATGCACTTACTCACGAAATGGTAAAATTTATCATCTAATTAATACATATTAAACGTCTTTAACATTATTAAATGTAGATGCTGAATCACTGATATGTGTTGGTTAGTCACAGTTCTAAAGTTCAATTTCAAACGGTTTATTGGATTGAAACGGTGTATCTGCTGCTGCTTTCAGTAGTATGGCAATAAATGTCATGTAAAATGGCATTTAAACTCACATTGTTTGCATTTAACACTGAATAAAGCACGAGGTGTACCTGAGGTGATCATTATCAGTTTTCTGTTGTTCAGCTTCAAGAAATAGAGGTCGTTTTTAATATATTAATTTGAGGTGTTGTTTAGAACAAACACTTCTTTTAATATTGAAACTATTCCTTCTACCGTTGCTTTTATATAGAACACTGTTTAAATCAGCCTTTAGGCTCGATCGTCAGACTCGCTTCTGTTGGTCATCAATATGGCAACCTCCGCTTGCGTTTGTTTTGCTTCAGGAATGCAATATCTAGTTCAACCACTGGGTGTCAAACTTACATACTGCACCTTTAAGCTTGAATACTAGTACCTGAAAAAATATCTAGTAAAATATTATGTATTGTTATCATGGCAAAGATAAAAGAAATCAGTTATTAAAAGTGATTTATTAAAACTATTATGTTTAGTAATGTTTTAAGAAAATCCTCTCTCCGCTAAACAGAAATTGGGAAAAAAATATTCTAAATGAGATTATATATATATATATATATATATATATATATATATATATATATATATATATATATATATATATATATATATATATATATATATATGATTATCATATTTTAATGGCAAAAGTCTGGCAAACACAGCTGTCATTTTTTCACTATAAATTTTACAAAATTTATTTACAATTCAATTCAGCTGGAATGAATTGGTCAAATCCAAATGTCCAAAAACTGAATGATTGACACCAGCCTGTTGAATTATTAGTAAATCATGCACACAGGTGGTGGTAATGCGACCAGTAAAGCAGAATATTATACCTCTGATGTGTATGATTTTAATAATTCAAAAGACCAGAGTCAATCATTTAGCTTTTACTATGGTTACCACACCTAAACAGATGGTTGGATGTTGTATTATAAGACAATTTTCAATTTGTTGGTCCTGAACAGCTCCTGTGTGAGACTCGTTTCTGACGCATCTCATTCAAAGCCTTCTGTTTTCTTTTGATTGGATTTTTGACTGCTGTGATAAAGACTAAAATAAGTAGGGATATATATGGAACTATAACGCGGTGAAGACCTGCCTGAAACTACTTTTTCCTAAAAATTATTGCAGACTTTAGAGCCCTTTGATACTGTGACATGATAAAGCAAATCACAGAAGAGCTGTGTTTTCACACTGAACACAAAGCAATTCATGCCTGCACACGAGGCGGCTCTGACCACAAAATATGGCTTTGACCTCGTCCGCTGCACAACATACACCAATAAATTAAAAAATAAATGTTGGTATTTCACCAAAAGCACAAACTACCTATCATTCTTAAGACTTTAATAAATGATTACCTATTATGGAGTTCTATTTTCTTCTGCAGTACTTGCAACAAAACTTTGTTTTTGTTTATGCTTTTTGTAGTCATTGTCTGTTCTCTGACCCCAAATAATACAAACACTTGACATCCATTTTTTTTCCTGAATTTTTTCAGTGTCTACACTGATTTTTAAAACTGCTTTGTTTTAAATTTATCTGGATGTCCTATATCATCACAGGTTAATAGGAAAAATCGATACACTGATAAAAAAAAAAAACAAATCCTCATTTTGTCCTGCAGAAGCCTGATCATGCCTGGTGGGAATAGCTCTCTGTTATTTTGACTCATGAGTGTCACTTAGTTGTACATTCGCAATGTTTAATCACTTTAATCAGTTAATCAGCTTAATCACGCTTTACATAAAAATCAGCCTACCAGCTTTAATAAACAATCTAGGCAGGAATCTTTTTTAAGTTTTATTAGAAGCTGTTCAAAGATTGGCAATTAAAATGCAACTGGTATATAAATACTTGGATATAGCTCCCTTAATGTAAGATAAGAAGAGTTGAAGCTGATTTAACTGCAAATTGTGGACCTACTTTCTATTAAACCCTAAGGATTTAGATTGGGATGTCATTAAATTCATGTGCATGTAAAGGGAGATTTCCCAAATGTGTGCGTGCATGTGTGCATTTTTATTATTCCATGGTCTGTTTAAATTCCTGAATTTGATTGGCTGGAAGGTGTGCAATAAAATGCACAGGTAGTTTTAGTCAGTTTTCACAGTTCGTAATTATTGCGTTACCCTCAAACATTAGTAGTAACCATAGTAACAGCAAATAAAGCCTTGAGTCCTCTGTGTAATCTTGAACACCAACAGAGTTACCAGGGAGGTGATTTGGATCAACCAACTTGCAAATGGGATCATAAATATTTTTGAAGAAATAGCTAACACGTTACTATGAGCTATTAGCAGTGATGGGAATAACAGCGCTGTAAAGAAACAGCATTTCTAACGGCGATACTTTTTTCAGTAACGAGTAATCAAGTGAATTACTGATTCCCCCGTTACAATGCTGTTACCGTTACTGACAATAAAATGTGCGTTATTATAATTGAGAACTATGCCCAGGAAAAAAAAAGAGTCTCTCTGCTTCGGTGGCAAGCTATTTTAATCTAATGAAGCACCTCACGTCGTCACATGCTGCCACAAATTTAATGGATGCGCAGGTGATAACGTGTGCTACCAAAGGAGGAAACAAAGCCACGATGTCAAAGCAAATAAAACTTTTTTTTTCACCGCAAACTCTTATTACTCAGACAGAATTAAACAAAATAATATCTAGATATATAGTTGAGGACATGCTGCCGTTGTTTCTCACATTGTCCCACACCAACATAAAATAGTGTAGATTAGTGTACAATGTTTTATATTTATTTTATAGTCATTTGACAAATTAGATTTTTTTTAAGTAACGCAATAGTTACTTTTCCTGGAAATTAGTTACTTTTATAATTATGTAACTCAGTTACTAACTCTACTATTAAGGCTACTAACTACTAACTATTTGTGAGAAGTAACTAGTAATTATAACCAATTACTCTTTTATAGGAATGTGCCCAACACTGGCTATTAGATATGACCTTGTCATTTACACACTGTCAAAATTGGCAGAGCTAACACGTCACGACTGACAAAAATGGTCAAATATTGCGCTGCAAAGAGGATTACTACTTTTAGCTTGTCTAAATGGTAAATGACAATAGAATAAGTTAGATAATCAGTAGCTATGTTTCCATCCACCTATTTTTATGCGTATTTTGGATATGTGCATAAAAAAACAGTTGATGGTAACGGCAAGATGCGCATACATTTTAAAAATGCACATTAAAAAAACGTATGCGCATAACTGAGTAGGATAAACTTTTTATTCGATGAGAAAAAATTCACATAAACTACGATCGAAACACTTTTAGGGAACAAATTCCACTATGCGCATTCAAAAAGTCATGTGATTTTGTTATGAGATCTAAAATGTGTGTGAATGGACAAACAAGCAGGCTGACCACATTGAAAAACATCTTAAATGTTGTTTTGGTCGTTCTAAAACACCTGAACTATTTCAGTATTAGTGTTGTTCTATTATTAATTACCTCCAGAATAGTTGAGAGCATCTGTGCTCCGAGTCTCACGACTTCAAAGCCACCACACGTTCATTGCGTGTCAGCATTGTCTTCCGAGGTGCAAGTCATTTACGTATTTTATGCGATATTCTAGATTTGGTGATTTGATTTCTGAGTATATTTGAATTTAAAGAGTAAATTCGAATTTTAAAAGCGAAAATTTGTTTGCCACTTTTACCGAACAAATTCCAGTATGCGCATTAAAAAAGTAATGTGATTTTGTTTTGAGATCATGTGATAAAAAAATGTGTGTGAATGGACAATCCAGCAGGCTGACCGCATTGTTAAACATCTCAAATGTTGTTTAGACATTCTAAAACGCCTCAGTATTCGTGTTATTATATTAATAATGACCTCCAGAGTCAAGAGCATCTCTGCTCCGCGTCTCACATTTTCAAACGCCACCACACATTCATTAAGTGTTTGCATTGTCTTCTGAGGCGCAAGTAATTTATTAAATACAGAAAATAGTCACGCAGCTTCTCCTACCGCAGTAAATTCCATTTTAACTTTTAATATTTGGCATCAGTTAATCAGGAAGTGACAATTCTGTTCTTTTTGATTCATTAGATGGAAACGCTGCTTTATTCGCACGTCTTTTATTCAATATTCCAGTTTTGCGCATAAATTTAATCCGTATCTTTTGATGGAAACATGGCTAATGGCTTGTTGTGTTTCTTTTATCCTTTAATGGACAGCAATTAGCTGATTATCCCTTACTTATTAATGTTAATAATAATAATAATAATAATTATTATTATTATTATGTTATTATATGCAAGTACACTCATTTAGCACAGAGTATATTTGTTTCACATTTACTTGTTTCTCAGTGTCTCAAGACTAGCAGCGAACATCAAACAGCAAGACACATGGCAGTGTTGATATGGCTAAATTTCAAACTAGTCTCATATTTACTTTGGAAGGATGAGCTGTCCCAGGGATTACCTGCACGGCTTTGTGGGGCGCACAGAGGATGCTGGGAAAGAATGATGGAACATTTGTGCAAGCCACAGGTATCTTGTTCTATGTTTTGACAGGGAAGAAACTCCAGTCTCGCTGTGTGTTCTTGCTGCAGATGCATTAATGTTGACACCTCAAATTGTCCCTGGAGACGTCAGGCAAGGCTGTGATTGACAGTTCATCATGGGCCGGTGCCAGCTGTATATAATCCAGCAGATATTGTACTGCGCATCCATAGTGGCAGAGACCCAAAACTCGATTGCGTTTGCTGGAATCTAATGGAAGGGTGATATCTGGAATGAAATTGGGGTTGATGCCAGTTCAAATAAAGCAACTCTGGAAATCATATTGTGTGGGGGGGTATGGGGGGGGGGGGAGTTGTCATTTCCAGTCAGAATTCCTGTATTGATGAGTTTACATGTAGGTTTGAGCCCAGAAAGATTCTTTTCCACCATATTTTTTTAGTAATTATTCACTGTAAAGAGTCTTTAAAAAATGTATCACTGGGTAATGATATTCTGTTTAGCTGCACTTGACCTTAACAAACTCTTCTGTAGACGCGTCTAACACTTGAGGGAATAATTCATGGCATGCATTAAATGCAGATAGAGCGTATTCTCATTTGGCATTCGATTGTTGCTGTTATGAGTCAGCTCTAATGTGTGAAACCAGCCTGCGCTTTGAAACGCTTCAGAGAAGAGGTACACTAGATGTTCTGCTGCATGTGTTAGAAAATAAAGTGTGCTCACTGGAACTGTAAATATATTCAGCGGTGGCTCAGACTGAAATCAAGCTTATTACGTTTTCTAAAAACATGAGCATCGCTGGAGGTTCCTCTTTTGTCTTTCCAGTGCTGTGCAACATCTGCTCTCAACTCGAAACCAATTAGAAAGTAGGCTCACAAGAATTTTAAAAGCGAAACTGTTTACGAAGGATTTAATGCAATGGCTGTGTACTGTGCATACCAGGATGTCTTTTAAAATTTGATTAGTTGGGTAACACTTGCTTTTTTGAATTATGAATAAGCAATTTATTCAGTTTAATAATTGATCTTAATTTGAAATGAAACAGAATATGTAACATGGAAAACGGCAGGGTGTTAACTCATATTAATCCATTACAATATGAATGGAGTTTTGAAAACTGGGTTACATTATCAGAATAAGAAAATAGCTATGTAGTGTGTGTGTGTGCCTGCACACTGTAAGATGTGTTTTGATGCTAATATGCCGGTGATTTGATGCTTCACAAAAGTTGCAGACACCTTTACAGATCAAAATGCTTTTTTGATGCAAATTAATTTATGCAGCCAGTTATTCTTTACGCCTATTACGAAGCTTGAAAAGGTCTAGCTACTATAATAAAGAAAGTTCGCTCTAAAAGTAAAACTAAACAAATTGCTAAATACTCTTGACACATGAAAGTGTAAAGCCTGCAGCCCACAACAAAGGTGTAAAGTTGTTGCGTTTCATAATTAACAAACCATTTACTTCAAATTGAATGTAATTTTGCTCACATGGATAATTGATTAATAATCAGATGATGTCATTACGCTGCTGTGCCGTCAGCCAGTCATTGGATTGCTGATCATGATTTCAAGGATTGATAGATCTGTCCTTCACAACACACGCAACGATCTCAGATCAGTTTATCCAGACATTTGAATCTGATTCGTGAACTTGTTTGAAGAACCAAATTAGCCAGGAATCAATTATCAAGATTAGAAGATCCCGGATCTGTCAAATCATTTTAGATCATTTAAGCGAGGTACGAAGAACGGACCCCTGGAGTACTAAAAAATCAGCTTTCCATCACAGGGATACACTTTCAAAATGTATTAAAAATAGAAAACTGTTATTTTAAATAGTAATACAATTTCAGAATAGTTCTGTATTTTCTGTGTTTTGTTAAAAAAAGCAGTCTTGTTGATTATGAAAGAACTTGAAAGAACTAACTTTATTCTGGACTTTAGAATGAAAAAAGCTGTGTAAGTAACACGCAAAAATCATTCACATTAAGACGAGGAGCCCTGAAAATTACCGTTCTGATTTCACACTGCCGTTAACACATTATTTTAAGCCACAAAGCATCTCGCAGAGCCGAGGATGAGCTTACAGCAGCAGCAGCAGGCTGACAAAAAGCTGAATATTCACGTCTCCCAGGACCTTTTCCCCAACAAGAGCCCTGAGCTGATTACACCCCCTTCTCCCCTTCATCCTGGTAATGAACACGAGCAAAGAGGCCCCTGAACTTCACCTCCTCCGTCTCCCCCATCTTAACGAGATCCTCTCCACACTTCCACCATGAGCCCTCAGCCTAATCTGTGGAGGCACTGAGGTATTATTAGAGCCGCTAGAGCCCTCGCTGGAGACGCCGGGCCTGGCAGATGAGACGGGCTGCAGGGAGGTGCACAGTTCCATTAAGATGGCATTCACCAAGGGCCTTTGTTATCATTGATCCTAACGCTTTCAGGGAGCAGTGAGACTTACTGATCCATGACCATCTCATCTGTCTTGCAGGGTTTGAGGGAACTCGCTGTGAAATTGATAGCGATGACTGTGTCTCAGGACCTTGTCAGAACCGCGGCCATTGTGTGGATGGGGTCAACAGCTACAGGTCTTTTTACCTTTAATTTCTCATTTTAGTCCTCTGTTGTGTTTGTTTGTTATTTGATGAAAGGTTTTGATCCACCTCAAATGATTTAACCACTGTTTACCAGCTGGAATGCAATTCATATCTGAATATGAAAGGTCAGAGAGGTTTTAAATGACTTTCAATCCAATGATTTTGATATGGCAAAGTGAAATTTAAGCATATTAAATATATTGTTGCAACAGCAATATTGTGGCTGGAGAAAATCCTGAATGTCTAGTTATTTGGGAAAACAACTAGCTACAGTGGCTGGTTAGCAAAAAAGTTAACGTCAAGCCGTGTATGTGTGTTCATTCACAAAATATATGGTGTACTTATCACTTCTTAAAAGCTTTATACATATTTGATGTGGTCACTGTTTGTGCTTAGTAACATTTAAAACAATATATGATGTGTTATATACACTCACCGGCCACTTTATTAGGTACACCTTACTAGTACCGGGTTGGAACCACTTTTGCCTTTAGATCTGCCTTAATCCTTTGTGGCAAAGATTCAAAAAGTTACTGGAAATATTCCGTAGAGATTTTGACATGATAGCGTCATGCAGTTGCTGCACATTTGTTGGCTGCACATCCATGATGCGAATCTCTCGTTCCACCACATCCCAAAGGTGCTCAATTGGATTGAGATCTGGTGAATGTGGAGGCCATTTGAGTACAGTGAACTTATTGTCATGTTCAAGAAACCAGTCTGAGATGATTTGTGCTTAATGACATGGAGCGTTATCCTGCTGAAAGTAGCCATCAGAAGATGGGTACACTGTGGTCATAAAGGAATGGACATAGTCAACACCAATACTCAGGTAGGCTGTGGCGTTGACGCAATGCTCAATTGGTACTAATGAGCTTAAAGTGTGACAAGAAAATGTCCCCCACACCATTACACCACCAACTGCAGTCTGAACCGTCGATACAAGGCAGGATGGATCCATGCTTTCATGTTGTTGACGCCAAATTCTGACCCTACTATCCGAATGTCGCTGCAGAATTCGAGACTCATCATTCTATTGTCCAATTTTGGTGAGCCTGTGCGAATTGTAGCCTCAGTTTCCTGATCTTAGCTGACAGGAGTGGCAGCTGGTGTGGTCTTCTGCTACTGTTGCCCATCCACCTCAAGGTTGGACGTGTTGTGCATTCAGAAATGCTCTTCTGCATACCTCGGCTGTAACGAGTGGTTATTTGAGTTACTGTTGCTTTTCTATCAGCTCAAACCAGTCTGTCCATTCTCTTCTGACCTCTGGCATCAACAAGGCATTTGCACCCACAGAACTGCCACTCACTGGATATTTTCTCTTTTTCATTCTCTGTAAACCCTAGAGATGGTACTGGCACCAACAACCATGCCACGTTCAAAGTCACTTAAATCACCTTTCCTCCCCATTCTGATGCTCTGTTTGAACTGCATCATCTTGACCATGTCTACATGCCTAAATGCATTGAGTTGCTGCTATGTGATTGGCTGATTAGAAATTTGCGTTAGCAAGCAGTTGGACAGGTGTACCTAATAAAGTGGCCGGTGAGTGTATATTGTTTGCTGTTTAGCGGGTTGGTTGGCCTTTTGGAATAGTTCGGCTTTAAACAGGCAGTTTACCGAAAAATGGAAACACTGGTGTCATTTAGTCATTCTAAAGCCATATGGTGATATTGGATTTCTTGGAACAGAGAAAAAGCCTTTATGTATTTTTCTCTCCATGAAATACAGTTTACAGTTATCACGTCTGTCACATTCTAAAAAGAATAAACAACAGAATGTGCAAACAGTCAATGCAGCATAATGACAGAATTGTTATTCTTGGGTGAACTATCCCTTTAAGACCTCAAAAGACTATATCAACACACAGAGAAACATTTGCTGGAATACATCTCTGCAAGAACTGCTCAAAGAGAAAAATCCCTTCATGAGGCAATATCAACATACAGTGAGAAACGGTTGCTAAAATATTCCTCAGTAAGAATTTCTTATAAAAGATGATCTTTCTCAAATCGGATCTTTAAAAACATTCAAATAATGTGTCAATTAAATATGCTGAAAGATCAGGGGGATTTTGATTTCTCAGTTCATGACCTCTTTAAATGCTTGAGGTTTTAAAGCAGGATAGATGTCAATGTATTATTGGTTTATTGAAAGCAAAATGTATTAAAGTGATTCCTACACTATTATTCATTAACTCTGCTGTGTAATCTGCCATGTTTTTTTTATTTATATCAGTAACTATGAAGGTATATATCAATAACAAAACAGCATAGGTCAATTAAAAGAATAACAATTGCATATGCAGTTTAAGAACTAGATTTTGTTTGTGTGCTGGAATTACCCATATCAGAATCTGGCTCTACATTTCAGCTGGATTAAGGTCAAAACTCTACAGCACAGTTGAGCTTTGAAGGATTGCTATACTGTGTATATTTATCAGAAAGTTGAGATTTGGCCTTTATGCACACATCATCGTTCTTTGATGAAACCTAGGTGTTTTACAACAATAGATATGAGATTTAGTCAGTCAGTTTTCTTGTTGAATATTTTAACGATTATACTCTGTGTTTCCTTCACATTCTTATTGTACCCATCATATACAATATATTTAGTTAGTTAGCTAGTTGGTCTGGTTGTTTGTTTGTTAGTCTGATTGATTGGTTGTGTGTTATATAGTTTTCTCTGTGGTGCCTACACATTCTCATTGTACCTATGGTATACAGTAAAATATAGTTAGTTTTGATTGTTAGTTTGTTAAATATTTTTACCTGTGGTATGTAGATTTAGTTAGTTAGCTTTAGGTCACATTTCACAGTATTAACAAACCGTTAACTAACACTACTAGCTTAATAAACTACTAATCAACTGTTTATTAATAGCTAGTAAGGTAGAAGTTTGGTTGCGGTATTGGTAGGATTAGGAATGCAGAATAAGATTGTGCTATAACTACTAATGGAGAGTTCATATCTTAATAATATGCAGGTAGGAAGCCAGTAGTTAATAGCATGAATTGTGACCAAAACTAAAGTGTAACCAGTCTCTCTGTAGTGCCTTCACACTCTTATTGAACAGACCATATACAATAGAGTTAGTTAGTTAGTTAGTTAGTTAGTTAGTTAGTTAGTTAGTTAGTTAGTTAGTTAGTTAGTTAGTTAGTTAGTTGGTTGGTTGGTTGGTTGGTTAGTTAGTTAGTCAGTCTTTGGTCCCTAGATTTAGTTAGTTAGTTAGTTAGTTAGTTAGTTAGTTAGTTAGTTAGTTAGTTAGTTAGTTAGTTAGTTAGTTAGTTAGTTAGTTAGTTAGTTAGTGTTTGTTTTGTTCTTAAATAGATTTATCTGTGGTGCCTTTGCATTCTCATTGAACCCACAATATACAATAGAGTTAGTTATTTAGTCTATTTGTTTGTTAATTTGTTAAAAAGAATTCTCTCTGGTACCTAAATTTAGTTAGTTAGCTTGTATGTATGTTTGTTTGTTTGTATAATTTTTTAAGTTGTTGTTGTTGAATAGATTTCTCTGTGGTGCCTTCACATTCTCATTGAACCCACCATATACAATAGAGTTAGTTATTTAGTTAGTCTGTTTGTTTGTTAGTTTGTTAAAAAAAAAATGATCTTTGATACCTAAATTCAGTTGTTTGTTTGTTTATTTGTTTGTTTGGTTGGTTGGTCTTTTTGCTGTTGTTGTTGTTTAGTTGTTGTTTTTTAACAGTTTATATGTGGTACCTAGATTTAGTTAGTTAGCTTGTTTGTTTGTTTGTTTGTTTGTTTGTTTGTTTGTTTGTTTGTTTGTTTTTGTATAATTTGTTTGTTGTTGTTGAATGGGTTTCTCTGTGGTGCCTTCACATTCTCACATGAACGTTCACATGAACCCACCATATACATGGAGTAATTAGTTAGTTGGTTTGTTTATTTGTTTGTTTGTTATTTTTTTTCTTTGGTCCCTAGAGTTAGTTTGTTAGTGCCCTCCCATTCCCATTGAACCCACCATATGCAATATTTTTTAATAAAATTTAGATTCAAATGAATACTGTTAATTGTTCCTAAAATAATTATTACGGTTTCTCCAGAAAATGCTCACCCAAATAGATAAATTGCTGGTAGTTTATTTTCCATCAGGACATCCAAAATGCAGATAGCTTTTTTTCTTCAGTACTTTTTTTTTTTTACAATTAATCTGAAACAATGCTCCTGTTAAAACAGTTTATTAAAACAGTTGTTGGCTTTCACATAATTCTTGATTTAAGTAGATGATAATTTTCACTATTATTATTATTATTAATATGTCTTGTATTTCTTGCAAAGAAATGGCAATGACTCATTACTTGCTGAACTCCAAATAAACACAGCGCATTTTTCTCCCTCTCAAAAGTGTAAATCGATCCTCCTTTTGTCATCTCTATGCAGCTGTTTCTGCATGCCAGGATTCTCAGGCCTGCACTGTGAGGAAGACATCAATGAATGCGCATCCAACCCCTGCCAGAACCAAGCCATCTGCCAAGACCTTGTGAACGGGTAAAGCACTATCACAACACAGTCCTGCACTTTTTTTTTTCCACTCTGCACCGCAGCCCCCATAAATTGATAATGATGTAGGAGCCCAAGTATCCACTCTGAACTGTTTGTTTTTACTAGACACTCAGAAAAAAAAAATGAGACACGTTGGAGAGATACTGGCATTATTGTCTAAAGTGCTCCAGTTTGTAATAAAGGTCCTTTTTCATTCTTGACATCTATAAGCTGCTGGTCTAAACACAAGTGAGAATAGTTCAGGAGGTTCGCATCACGCCTCTATATTGGCTTTTCTTCTACTAGATCTTCTCCTCGTTGTGCTTTAATGGGCGCCTCAGGGCCGCTCGTGGTTCAGGCCGACATATGGGCAGAGGAGTCCCGAGGCCAATTTGAGTCCTAAATGGTTTGTCTCCACTTTGTCTCCTATCATGTACGGTCTCCCTTGTGTGCGTCCACTTCCCAGCGCTGCTCCCGAATTGCTTCCGTCTGAGGGATTTCACTTCAGGTGTTTCCGTTTGCTCACAACTTATACTCTCTTCCACACAAGTGCTCTTTTGACACGGCAGGGCTTGATTTAGAGGAGGTCACTCTCGGTGGAGCTCTTTTAGCTTGTTGGTCTGTTTGTAGTATACTGTAGTGTATGGCAGTAGGAGATTACAAATGTTTGCTTTGATAACTTGTGAATGCTTGAGAAGGCAGTGTGTTGTTCAGGGATGAGGGGATCAACCTTTAGGTAGTATTGTTTTGATTTAACTTTAACATATGGGTTTAAAAAATTATAAAATCAATGAAAAAAAAATAGATGGACATTTTTAAAAACACTGTGTGCTTTTGTGGCCTGTTTCCAATGAGTGGTACGGTACGGTTTGGTGCGCTTTTATGGCCGTTTCCACTGTCAAAAGGTACCAAAAATCGAAATGTACCGTACCACATTTTGGGTACCCTTTCAGAAGGGTACCTAGCACAACAAAAGGGTACCAAAAGGCTGAGCTAGACGCACAGCTGAACGCTTTATGGTTTACAGAGATACGTTACCAGTGTGTACACAAGCAGGAGAATGAAAACATTTTTAAACACACAGCTGAGACATTACACCATAATAACATATACATATAATAACAAGCCATAGTCGACCCGAGCTTAAGCAAACCTTGTCGTCATCTTGATGAACAGCTACAAAGCCAAGAAGAAGAGCAGAATCTACCCTGTGCCCCGTAGTTGTTTACAAGGCCATCTAAAGCGCAAGCCGCGCATCTATATTTAATATAATAAACTTCTTGAGCTGATGATAATGAGTGCCTCTGACATCCGATCCTTTCAGAAAGGTAAAAACGCGAGAGTAAAGTGCGAAAAAACAAAGGAGAAGCCGGAAAAAACAAAGGAGCAAATGATTCTTTCAGCAACCTAAAACATGAACAAACTCCCATGTTTAACTATTATCATAACTTTTAAGCTATGATGAACTTGGCATGACAGAATTACTTTCTAACAAGAGGTTACATGTGCTGTTGAAGATTAAAGATACAGATGAGAGGTTTGCATTAACTGTAGGCTATATGTTGCATGTTGTTTTTGAACCCAAATAAGGACTAAATGTATGCTGTGTGTAGTTTTTTCTGTAATGGGTAACATATCGGAGACTGTAAGGGTCTGTACGTGTTCATATATGTTCCATTTATTTATTTATTTTATATAATTGCAGACGTTACAGTAGACTATTTTGCACAAATCATTGATCTGCAGTTTTAATCAAATCATGTTCATAGAAAGGTTAGTGATGAACATTTATACACAAGTATTTGTCTATAAAGCATCTGTTTTGTGAGAAGGGCTTCTCATATGATATGTGAATGACCCGTACAGCTTTACTTTGACATTTCGTCGAGCAAGAATGACGTTGACTAAAACTTTGTCTTATACCATGCTCAACCAAAAAGGTACCATTGGTATTCTTTTGGCAGTAGAAACACAAGCCTGATAAATGTGACCTGTACTGTACTGTACTGTACTGTACCACTCAGTGGAAACAAGCCATTTGTGCCTGAATGCTTTAAACTCTATTGAAATGCTTTTAAAACACTTGCAAAAGATAAAGTTTTACTCTACAAATGACATGAATTCTCAATTGTTGATCAACTATTATCCCTACTCAACGTTGTACTGTACGTATATGCTGCGATGTGACTATTGCGGACACCGAAATTGAGAAATCGATCTTGAAATGATATATTGTGCAGTCCTAATATCTATATAGGTATTATATAGTTATTGTTATTATAAAGTATGTTATTATAAAAAAATTCTTTTTTTTATAATTGATTATGTCTTCTACATTATTTTGGTGTACTTTTGCAACTAACAAACATTGATTCGTGCATTCACTTTCCTTCGGCTTAGTCCTTTTATTCATCTTATCCAACATATGTTTTACGCAGCGCATGCCCTTTCGGCCAAAACCAAGCACTGGGAAACACTCATACACTCACGCATTCACACACACACACACACTACGGTCAATTTAGTTTATTCAATTTACCTATAACGCATGTCTTTGGACTGTGGGGAGAACATGCAAACTCCACACAGAAATGCCAGCTGGCTCAGCTGGGACTCGAACCAGCGACCTTCTTCCTGGGAGGCTAAGATGCTAACCATTGAGCCACTTTTTTTTGTAAAAAAATATATTATATGATAGCAAACATTTAATTTACATCAGACTAGGCTCTTAAAGATGTAAAAGAATAAAAGACACATATAGCTTATAAAGTAGACTAATCATGTTTCGTACACTTCCCGCTCTTCGTCAATGAAAAGCCAGATAAGCATGTTTGTGTGATCATTCTCTGGGTGAATACCTACTGCACAATCTAAAATTTCATTGATGTCTTTTGGACCAGAAGTTTTTGAGAAAAGAGGGAAAAAGTCGCATGTGTACAGAAGATGATAGGTGTTAACGGTGTTCTATACACGATTAAAATAGTGTTCCGTACATGGCGCATATATTAAATTCACCGGCAAACATGGTCATTGTTTGAAGTCTTATTAAAAGCTTATGTCAGTATATACTATTATTGTGTTTAACTTGAAGCAGTTGTTAACTTTAATATCTTTTTATGAAAGTTTGCAATGAAAGAACCTTACAATCCTTTAAGTTTTAGGTCATGCTTATTTTATTACAGCGTGACAATTTTAAATATTAAAACATTAAATTCATGCAAGTTAACGCTAACTTAACTGACCTTTTAAGAATATAAACATTATCAATGCACAAAGATAATGGACAAATAGCGTTTGAAGCCCGTCTCTCAGGCTCTCTCTGGCGGAGAGTTGCGCTGTGGTTATCATCACTCACAACTGACGTTTAAATATCCACATTTCAAAACATTTATTTAACAAAAGGTAATTTATTTAACAATTTGCGATAACATGATATTCATTTCAAAAACACTGTAATACTGTATTATGCATAAATTAAATTCAAATGCATATTTTCCTTGCTCTAAATGTGTTCCCTCCAAAGCGACACTCGCATCATTATTTGCAAGCGCATTAGGTGGACGTAGCAAACTTACAGATTTTTTTCGGAAACATTTGATAGGAGAGTCTCTGTTGTGATCAGGGATAAAAGAGTGAGACACAAAGATTGCAGAGATACAGTTGAAGTCTGAATTATTAGCCCCCCTGAATTATTAGCACCCCTGTTTATTTTTTTCCACAATTTCTGTTTAACAGAGAGCAGATTTTCTCAACACATTTCTAAACATAATATAGTTTTAATAACTCATCTCTAATAACTGATTTATTTATCTTTGCCATGATGACAGTAAAGATGTTTTTCAAGACACTTCTATACAGTGTAAAGTGACATTTAAAGGCTTAACTAGGTTAATTAGGTTAACTAGGCAGGTTAGGGTAATTAGACTAGTTATTGTATAACGATGGTTTGTTCTGTAGACTATCAAAAAAAAAAAAAAACAGCTTAAAGGGGCTAATAATTTTGTCCTTAAAATGGCTTTTAAAAAATTCAAAACTGCTTCTATTCTAGCCGAAATAAAACAAATAATACTTTCTTCAGAAGACAAAAACTTTATCAGACATACTGTGAAAATTTCCTTGCTCTGTTAAACATAATTTGGGAAATATTTAAAAAGGAATTCAAAAGAAAAATTCAAAAAATTCAAAAGGGGGCTAATAATTCTGACTTCAACTGTATATAGCTTGTCTACAACCCCTAAGTATTTATTCAGAGATTAGTGTTGAAAGGTAATCTGTATGGAACATCATTGTGTACAGAATATGGTTAGTCTACGTTAGTTATACTGTATAGCTTATGTTGTGTTTTTTTTACTTTGTTTTGACCATTTGTGTCATCAAACTAAAAGTTTAACCTGTTATAGCTTCTAAAAACAATAATTGTGTAATATTAGGAAACAATTATGCATATTTTAAAGGTCAGGACATAGTTTACCAAAAAAGATTATGCAGGACATTTACCAAACTCTGTGTATTGCAATAATGTTTCATTATATTGTAGTAAATGTGTTCTTTAAGCCATATTTTTGTCAGAGGGATCCTAAATGTATAAATTGCACTTACATATTTGTGCAGCAATTATTTTCACTGGAATATACCATACATTTTGGTTAATCTTTTTTTTTTAATGTTATTTTTAAAAGTGGAGGGACTGCTTGAAATGTCCCAGCCTGTTCACACGTTTCAGTTAAATTTATGCCACACATTAAACAAAGCTGCACATTTTGCTTCTGGGAAATGTAAAGACATTCTGTACTAAGGATTTTGTGTAAAAAAAAACAACAACGCTTGAGTGGTAAAACAAAAATCATAGCAGAAAACCAAACAAAATTTCTTGTTAAAGTTTAAACTTAGTATACGCTGCATGTGTGAGATCCCATCCATCACAGAATCATTGAACTGGCCAAGTCCTCACCGATCAGACAGGTGACAGAATATTTGAGACTGATTCAGCTTGTCAGTCCGTTTTGTCCAATAATAGCAGCAGCCGAAGTCATGATTATCAGACCTCTTCAGATCTTTTTCCTGTCAGCCACTATTCACTCTCATGCAGAGGCAGGACTCCTTCTTCAGCAGTAATCTGTATCGCAAATGATTGAAAGCTCCACGGTTAATTAATAAAATAGTATGATATCAGCACTGTGTTTGACCCAAAGAGAGCAATCATCTTGTGTAGTGTATAGTCATCTTGTATACAAACCATCTTAAGATTACAAGATTTTTTTCCTGAGTTTATTGACGTAGGTTGTTGTGGGGATTCATAAATGACAAATGAGCATCAGGATGCAGGATTCAATCACTTTTTTTCTTGTGTAGTGTGTCATAGTTCATGACAACTGATGCCATGTCTGCGACCCTTCAAGATGAACGTCAATGTTTTATCTAGACAAAATTGCATAATCTACAAAATCACATAATCATAGCTGACAATGAAATTTGTGTAGTTTGAACAGGGCTTTATTAGTAGTATTTCTCTGTTAAAATTTCCAGATGGTCACAGAAGTACTGGGTTAGGTGTTTGCAATCAAGAAATAAACATTTATAATCAAAAGTAAATTCAATGTTTAAAAGCAAAAAAACGAAAGGTATAGCCATTACATTGTTATGCCAATAGGGAGCAGCAATAACCGTTAAAAAATGTATGTATAAATGTATCGCTGAAGTTGGCATCAGAATTATCTCTCTCCCCAACTTTTTTTCCTGTCCAGCTATATCATAAAAAAGTCGAAAAATGCAAAAAAAAAAAGTACTATTAAAATTAGATCGATTCAATAGATTCTTCAAAAAATGCTGATTCATCTAGTAATGAAATATGAAATATTTAAGACTAATTCAAAATAAAATGGAAAAAAAAATGTTTGTATTATATATGTTATGAGTTATATAATGCAAACTTTTTTACTTTTTATTTTTAATTATTGATTCAGTCAATCTTAAATATTTCATATTTCATTGCTAGATGAATCAGCATTTTTGAAGAATCTATTGAAAAAGTATTAATTGTTGTAACTTTTGATGATTGACTGAATCATTCATTCAAAATAAAATGTAACAAACGTTTGTATTATGTAATATATTAATAATTAAATGATAATACAAACTTTTTTACATTTTATTTTAAGTTTACAATTGTCAATATTGAATATTCATATTTGATTACTAGATGAATCAGCATTTTTGAACAATCTATTGTAAAAAGTATTCAATAACAAATTGTTTAAAGGCTGACTGAATCATTAAATCAAAATAAAATGTACAAAAATACTATATTGTGAATTATATATTTTTTTACATTTTATTTTGAATGAATGATTTAGTCAATCTTAAATATTATTAAATATCAGCATTTTTAAGAATCTACTGAAAAAATATTCATTGCTATTTTTGAAAATTTACTGAATCATTAATTATAAATAAAATAAAATAAATGTATTATATATTGTATTATGAGTTTCATAATAATACAAACAGTTTTACATTTTATTTTAAATTAACAATTGTCAATATTTAATATTTCATATTTCAGTACTAAATGAATCAGCATTTTTGAAGAATCTATTGAAAAAAGTGACAAATTTTTTGAAGATTGACTGAATTATTAAATCAAAATAAAATGTACAAAAGTGTTTGTATTACATTTTATTATGAATTATATAATACAAACTTTTTCTGTTGAAAAGGTGTTCAACGATAATTTTTTTTGAAGATTGGCTGAATCATTCATTCAAAATAAATTGTAACAAAAATATTTGTATTATATATTAGACAATGAATTATATAATACTTTAAAACAAATTTTTTACATTTTATTTTGAATTATTTGTCAATATTGAATATTTCAGTACTAGATGAATCAGCATTTTTGAAGAATCTATTAAAAAGTATTCAATTATGAATTTTTTGAAGATTGACAGAATCATTTAATCAAAATAAAATGTAAAACAAATTTGTATTATATATTTATGAATGATATAATACAAATGTTTTTATTTATTATGAATAAATGATTCAGTCTCAAATATTTCATATTTCATTACTAGATGAATCAGCATTTTTGAAAAATCTATTGGAAAAAGGTATTCAATGATGAATTTTTGAAGATTGACTGAATCATTAAATCAAAATAAAATGTACAAAAATGTTTGTTATATATTAGATT
This sequence comes from Danio kyathit, assembly GCA_903798195.1. Lineage (NCBI taxonomy): Eukaryota > Metazoa > Chordata > Actinopteri > Cypriniformes > Danionidae > Danio > Danio kyathit. Next base: position 43,985,193 of record LR812531.1, on the reverse strand, counting down.
ATGAATTATATAATAACTTATAACTTTTTTCATTTCGTTTTAAATTAACTATTGTCAATATTAAATATGTTATATTTCATTACTAGATAAATCAGTATTTTTGTAGAATCTATTGAAAAAATAAGATTTATGATTAAAGTTGCAGACAAAATTATAATTTCTATAAATTTGTCTGAAACTTTAATAAATGACTTGTTATTTTATTAAGTTACAGAATCAGATTTATGATCTCAATTTTCAACAAATACATTTTTAAGCTGAATTTGGCCACAATTTGGCAACAAAAAAGTAACTTTTTTTGTGTGTATTTCCAGATTCCAATGTAGCTGTGTCCCTGGATATTTTGGACCACATTGTAACCTGGATGTAAACGAATGTGACTCTTCCCCCTGCCTTCATGAATCTGTGTGCATCAACAAACCGGGGGGATTCGCGTGTGTCTGCAGTGCCGGCTTCTCAGGTACGTCCCCCTCGGCCAGAGTCAAGACACAAAATCAATGAGAGAAACCAGGGCTTATCGTGTCTACAAGGGCTGCGTTGCTCCAGCCTGACAGATTCTCAGTGGAGGAACACACAAATAGCTCATCAGCACATTTACCTCCTTAATTAGATCCACCAATATCTACACACACACACATTTGCAGATTCACCTTGAGTTAACTAAATAGCTTCTCCTCATCCGCTGCATTTCAATGGAGTACTTCCTAGTCTCCTCAGTTTTTATTTCTCATTCACTGTTTTCCTGTTCCCTGAGGGTGAGCTCGTCCTTATTTATTGTTTATTTGTGTGTTTGGATAGACGCTGAGTTGAACTGTCAACATATTGGCAGCATCTTAAATGTAAACACTTCATAAAAATGCAGTTTATAAGCATGAACTTGACAGGTGAGATGGTTAGCAACTTATATGCACAATATTGTATATTAGTTTATGGTGAATATTAAAAAGAATAAAGAGGATTATGTATTCCAGATTTCATTTTGAATTAAATTCACATGGGATAACATATAGTTTTTGCTATTCTATTCTATTTGTAATTTGTTTTTCAATGTGTTGATGAACTTAAATACTCTGCAATATAGTTCAAAGTTTTGGGGTAACCAGGGTACACTGAAAAAATATTTTACTTTAAACCAGCTGTTTTTATGTCATGTGACCACATGAAAAAAGGAACTGTTTATGTGCTTTCAGTTTTTATTTCTAAAATTGTATTTATTTTTGTGTGACATTTATAGCTATGCCGAAAGCACCAGCAGATAGTTTACCTCATTATTGAAAATAAAACAACTACCTATAGCATAGCATTATATATAGACATGGATTTTGACTTTAAGTGGAGCCTAATTTATTCAAAAAAATTATCAATATTTTACATCAATATTCAATATTTTACCTTTGAGTCAATGTTTTTTTTTTTTCCTTTGGGAGGAATAAATAGTTTTAGGAAGTACAAACTATACTTTGAGGGTAATTTATACATTTCGCTCTTACAAATTACAGTAATTTTGTCCAAAGTAAAAAAAAAAGTTGTTTTTTTATTTTATACCAATGTAATTTACATATACATTTACATACACACCTGTCTTTCGGATAAGACGTTTTACTTCGTGTTAATTTTTGTAACAGCAATAAATATTTTTGATTTAGATTAGATAAAAATTTATAGTTTGAACCAAAGGTAAATTATATTTGACAAAAAAAAAAAAAAAAATATATATATATATATATATATATATATATATATATATATATATATATATATATATATATATATATATATATATATATATATATATATATATATATATATATATATATATATATATATATATATATATATCCCAAATTATGTTTATAAGAGCAAAGAAATTTTCACAGTATGTCTGATAATACTTTTTCTTCTGGAGAAAGTCTTATTTGTTTTATTTCGGCTAGAATAAAAGCAGTTTAAAATTTTAAAAGCAATTTTTTAAAAAACATTTTAAGGACAAAATTATTAGCCCCTTTAAGCTATATTTTCTTCCGATAGTCTACAGAACAAACCATCGTTATACAATAACTTGCCTAAATACCCTAACCTGCCTAGTTAACCTAATTGACCTAGTTAAGCCTTTAAATGTCACTTTAAGCTGTATAGAAGTGTCTTGAAAAACATCTAGTCAAATATTATTTACTATCATCATGGCAAAGATAAAATAAATCAGTTAGATAGAGAGAGAGATAAGTTGTTAAAACTATTATGCTTGGAAATGTGTTGAAAAAAATCTTCTCTCTGTTAAACAGAAATTTGGGAAAAAATAAACAGGGGCGCTAATAATCGAGGGGGGCTAATAATTCTGACTTCAACTGTATATATGTATATATGTATACTCTGTGTGTGTGTGTGTGTGTGTGTGTGTATATATATATATATATATATATATATATATATATATATATATATATATATATATATATATATATATATATATATAGTAACAAAGCACAGTATTTTTTTAGTTTGTTCAAAGTGTTTTTTAGTATACACTGAGCAAAGATTAAAAATAATTTATAAAAAAAAATATGAAAGCATTAATAATGCTTCAAAGTATGCAAAAATATATAATAATATGTGATAAAAATATGTAATAAAAATACATAAAATAAAACTCTTAAATGTACTATAAATGTAATATGTTATATTAAATGTAATGGTAAATATCTAATAAAGAAACAAATTCATTTGTCAAAGTTCAACAAAGTTAGATTACAATATTTAAATAATGTTTTGATCAGTTATGCAGCCTTGGTGAGCATAAAAGTTTATGGACTACTTTCAAAGTAATCTTAACCACTTCAAAATTCTGAATGGTGCTGTAAAAGCTCAAGTGAAATGAAATCTAGTGAAATCAATATTGCTCCAACAATTGTTCACCGTTGTTCTGAACAATCTTTAAACATTAATTACATCCCACCAATTCTGAAAGATTTATAAACATTTGCCCCATCCTGAAGTATACACGGTGTACAGTACAAAATGTTACACTATACAGTACATGCCATCAATATATTGACATTGTGCGCATTATTATATATTCAGACAGACTGTGCTTCACTTTACATACACTTAAAAATATGAAAGATAGTGCACTTACCCACATATCAATGTTTCGATTGCCATCATCAATATGGAAGATAGTTTTTTTGTTATACCATGACTTTATCCCCATCCTATCAAGGGTTCCAAATTTCTTCATTCCAGTAGTCACATGGAGTAAAATGTAGATGCCATTATTATGTTGACATATTTTGTGTTACTATTGTGTTACTGTATTCCATTGTACTATTTAAAAGACTTCAAATATTTTGCGAGTGATGTTTAACAGAGCAAGGACATTCTTCACTGTCTTTCACAGTTATACAGTATATATGTTTCTTCTGGAGAAAGATATTTTCCCTTTTGTATGGTTAGGGCTGTCAACGTTAACTTTTAACTCATGTGATTAATCTGAAAATGTTAATGCTTTAATATTTATTTAATGCAATTATTCATTTGATAAGATTTGACCCAAGTTTCTTGACATCTTTACAGCCGTTTCATTCGTTCTTGACCCAAATATTTTTTTATTGGCTACAGAACACACTGTAAAATGAATTCTAGTATCTTGTAAATTAACTTTTACAATATCATTTACTGTCGTCCTGGCACAGACGTTAGCTATTAGAAATTAGTTAATAAAACTATTGTTAAAAATGTATTGAGAAAAAAAACTGCATTGTAATGTGGTCGATGTACCGGTCCGTTGTGGTAAAGAAGCAGCTTAGCCGAAAGGCAAAGCTTTCGATTTATCGGTCAGTCTACGTTCCTACTCTCACCTATGGTCATGAGCTTTGGGTCATGACCGAAAGCACAAAATCTCGGATACAAGCGGCCGAAATGATTTTCCTTCGAAGGGTGGCAGGGCGCACTTTTATGGATAGGGTGAGGAGCTCTGACACTCGGGAGAAGCTCGGAGTAGAGCCGCTGCTTCTCCACATCGAGAGAAGTCAGCTGAGTTGGCTTGGGCATCTGTTTCGGATGCCTCCTGGACAGCTACCTAGGGAGATGTTCCAGGCATGTTTAATAGGTTAACCTAATTTTTTCATGTTGTCTCAACACAAATCAGTTTTGTGGAACCCAGCATTTGTTACAGTGTAAGTTATACAAAGTTTAACATAATATTTTAGTCTGTTTGGTTGATGTAAGTTGAGATAACCAGAAAAGTTAAGCTATTTTAGTTTTTACAGTGTAGTTTTGTCTTCAACAGTATTTGTCTTATACATACATCTACGTATAAATACTAAAGACATTACTCTTCTCACCCAACATATCAATGGTGTATTTTTTGTAGGGGGGGGGGTGTAATCTCAATTGGCATCAGCTGGCTAGAAGATTAATTTCATTTGTCTTTTGTTCTGTATCATCAATTTATCCTCAATCCGCCGAGGGGAGAGAAGGAAATCTCGCAGGCCCAGAAGCTCGAGGGAGAGCTCAGCCTGACACTCGGGCCTTAATTCCCTACAGAAAGCTCTTTTATTATCAGGCCTCACTCTGCCTTGCACCAGTCATTACTTTCCTCTGTGCTCGCAGCTCATCTGAGGAATCGGACACGTCCCTGGAGAGCTCCGGCTGGAGGATATATGCTGGATTGGTTCAACCAACTGGGGCTCAGAGGAAATATTTGCCCTAATAAGACATGTAACAGCATCGCAACTTCTTCAGGAGGCAGAATCAGAGATACAAAAGGCAAAATATGCAGCAGGCTGCCATCCCACATGATCTGCGAGGAAATTATTTTTACATTCAAATGGCGTGTTGTTCTGGGATGGCTTATAAAGTGGCACATTCAATCAGATTGGGTTATTTGGGATCTTGCTTGGGTCTAGTAAGTGGTAGCTTTGCATGAGAAAGAGAAAAGGTAAAAAATATGTCTGTTATGGTATTATTTGTCTGCAGCATGTAAAGCTTAAAAACCTACACTTTCATATTCATTTTAGTTGTTTATAAAGGTCCTGAAGCATTTAAAAGAAAGTGAAATTCATCATATAAAATATAAATATATGCCTTAATCCTATGTGGCATAGATTCAACAAGGTACTGGAAAATTCCTCGGAGATTTTGATCCATATTGACATGATAGCATCATGCAGTTGCTGCAGATTTGTCGGCTGCACATCCATGATGTGGATCTCCTGTTCCACCACATCCCAAAGGTGCTCTATTGGATTGAGATCTGGTTATTGTGGAGGCAACTTGAGTACAGTGAACTCATTGTCATGTTTAAGAAACCAGTCTGAGATGATTTGCGCTTTATGACATGGCGCATTATCATGCTGGAAGAAGCCATCAGAAGATGGGTACGCTGTTGTCATAAAGAGATGGACATGGCCAGCAACAATACTCAGGTAGGCTGTGGTGTTGACACGATGCTCAATTGGTACTAATGAGCCCAAAGTGTGCCAAGAAAATATCCCCCACACCATTACACCACCACCACCAGCCTGAACCGTTGATACAAGGCAGGATGGATCCATGCTTTCATGTTGTTGACGCCAAATTCTGACCCCACAATCCGAATGTGGCAGCAGAAATCGAAACTTATCAGACTAGGCAACATTTTTTTTCTTCTATTGTCCAATTTTGGTGAACTTGTGTGAATTGTAGCCTCAGTTTCCTGTTCTTAGCTGACAGAAGACACCCGGTGTGGTCTTCTGCTGCTGTAGCCCATCTGCCTCAAGGTTCAGCATGTTATGCATTCAGAGATGCTCTTCTGCATACATCGATTGTAACGAGTGGTTTTGTTTTTGTTACTGTTGCCTTTCTATCAGCTCAAACCAGTCTGGTCATTCTCCTCTGACCTCTGGCATCAACAAGGCGTTTGCGCCCACGGAACTGCCGCTCACTGGATATTTTCTCTTTTTAAACCCTAGAGATAGTTGTACATGGAAATTCTATCAGCAGTTTCTGAAATACTCAGACCAGCACATCTGGCACCAACAACTATGCCACATTCAAAGTCACTTAAATGACCGTTCCTCCCCATTCTGATGCTTGGTTTGAACTGCAGCAGATTGTCTTGACCATGTCTACATGCCTAAATGCATTGAGTTGCTGCCATGTGATTGGCTGATTAGAAATTTGTGTTAACGAGCAGTTAGACAGGTGTACCCAATCAAGTGGCCGGTGAGTGTAATTTCAGTGTTGGACACTGCAAGTAGTGGCACTACTAGCTCAACTATATTTCTCAGTAGTGTGGCAGTAGCATCTCTAATTAGAAAATTAGTAGCGCAGTAACGTCCACACAAACTACTATGACCGATCGCGGATCAGTAAGTGAAAATAAAAAAAATGCTTAGATGGAGCTTAGCTACTTTTGCCTAGTAGCTTTTAGCTTAGCTTGCTACATTTCCCAGGAGGTAGCTTTTAGTGTATAGTTAAGCTATATTTTAAGTACAGTAACTGATAGCTTAGCTCACTACATTTTCAACATTTACAACACTGCTGAATTTAGTTTGTTTTTTAGTTTATTTGCTTATTTATTCATTCATAAAATATTTCATACTTTTTAAATACTTTATTTTTCAAGCTTCTTTTTTCCCACTTTATTTCACTATTCATATTTCAATTCATTTGTGTTTGAAAAAGACATGAAACATTTTATTTAAAGTTTTGGTAACACTTTTTTGCAGTGTCTTATTTAGATATTTTCTTACTTTAGTACTATATAGTACTATAGTAACAGTAAATTATGCATAATTGCATTGGTTTAGCAATAATCCTAAACCAAAATTGTACAGTAAGTATGTGTTTGTGTTACTTAATTTTACAATAATTAATTGTATTTATGCTGTAACTGCACTGTAACAAGACCATAGAGTACACTGTAAAAATGGCCGTGATTTCAACGGTAAAAAACTGTAAAAATGCTACAGTACAGATCCGTAACCTGGTTAACAGTATGTTTCCTTAATATATACGGCGAATAATCGTAAATTGACTTTCCCAGAATTCCCTGCATGGCACATCACTTTTTATGCTTTTTGTTGACATTACTATTGATCTTTTTAGTTGTTTCCCCATCAGTAATGTATATTTGTGAGTTATGTTACATCTAATGTTGATAAACAATGTTTATTTCATGACTTTAATTTTATGCCTGTTACCATACTGGTGTTTAGTAGCTAAGTGGATGACACTGAGAACCTTCTTTTCACTGATACACTTTTCTGATTGTGGGAAAAGTTGTTTGTGATGAGCATTGGTTCGTTATGTATGAACTTTCTCATCACCACCTGCATACGCCTGTGTTAACCTGTTTATCTGTGTAACAAAAGATGTGTAGATGTTGCTAATTTTAAATACAGATATGTTACCTCTATAAATTAATAAAATATAGTAGTTTACTGTAAAAATGAGTATTTACTTTTAGAGTTTGTACCGTATTTTTTACGGTTAAATACTGGCAACCACAGCTGCCGGTTTTTTACCGTAAATTTTACGGAATTATTTTTTACAGCCAATATTCAATGAAATTGTTATATTTCATTATACTTCATTGTCTATTTATTTGAAATACTTCTTGATCCATTTATTTAATTGGAATGAATACAAATTCCATGTATCAAAGGAATTGGGTTATTATTTTTTAATAATGTGCAGCCCCACTCTTGCTATATGAAGCTTCTCTTTCCTCTCTCTCTCTGCTGTTTCATCTTCTCTATCATTTTTATTTCTCTTTTCCAGTCGTTCCTCCCCTTCTTCTTCCTCAGCTTTCTTTGCTTTTTCTTTAGCTTCTTCTTTTTTCCTTTTTTTTTTGCTCTCTCGGATAGAAAATCTGATAACTCGCTGAGGCTTTGAGAAGTTCCTGCAGAGAGGAGTAATTGAGGAGTGGAGGCGAAGATTATATGGTCTTTTCTCTCCTCTCCGATGAGTACAGTGAGCACCCTTAAGAAAGCCAACATTAGGATTAACCCAACAGCTTCATAATCTCTCCCCTGCTTGGCTTCTCATATTCCACAAAGTCTGATAGGACGGCGCATTATTTGTCAAATCAGACAAGGAAATGCCGATTAAGAGGCTTTTGTATAATCTCATTAGGAGCGCTGACAGTGTAAATGCATTGTCTATGAAGCGAAGCTGCTGTGCACTTCTTTACAATCTACAGGCTTGATAGTGCAAGCCAAAGACAAAGCGTTTGATTGATGGCCGACTGCAAACAGCATGTCACCAGTGAACTCCAGTTCGTGTTTAGGGGTTAATATATTTTTTTTCTTTTCTTTATTTGAAGTTAATTCATATCCAGTCAATACAATGATGCTTGGTTGTGTTTATAAATGACTATCTACAAACACAAAATAAAGGGCCCTATCATACACCCCGCGCAATAAGGCTCAAGACATGTTTCCAAGACGTGTTGGTATTTTCAGACCAATGCAACCTTAATTTTTCCATTTTCCACCACGTTGTTTGAATAGCAAATCCATTTGCACCACTTTGTGGACTCATGGGTGTTCCGGTCTAGAAAAGAGGTGTCAGGAACTAAAATAGACTGTTCAATAGACCAGCTGAAAGCAGGTCTAAAGTCCAGCGCAGAGCAGGTCAGTTGTGCGCCTCGCTTACACATTGCTTAAAACACGCAGGATGTGCAGCAATACGCAAATATCTTTACAAATGAAAAAGAATTAAAGGAATAAAATATTACAAGAATTATTATTTTCTACATAAATATAAAAACCACTGCCTCCATGCCTTCATCTCAGGGGGGCTTTTTTCAGTTTATTCACGACAGTTTGCTTTTGTATAATGTTATTATTAGTATTATTTATTACATGCATATTTATATTTGTTTTATTAAAAACAAGCTTAGATTTGTCCACCTGTCAGGTTTTGGACCATATGGGGCATAGGACGTGTCTTTGGATATAACTCTCTTCTTTATTATTGTTCATTTATTCGTTTGCTGGAACTGAATTTAGAAATAGTTTTGAAACAAATCTTTGCACTTAACAACCGAAATTAATTGTGTAGGCTAATGGATGTCTTCAGTGTAGTGCGTCCAACACCGTTTTCTTATCCACGGAAAAGAGAAAGTGGTGAAGGCCAATTGGAGGAGGCTCATTCTTTATCCTTGCACTGCAGATGGTCTGTTTAACTATTTTCTCATTATTACACAATATAACGCAGTTACACGATTGGCTGAGTTCACTTCATGACAACAACCCTATGCGTTTCAGGTTTATTATGAACTTCCCTCTCACAAACTTCCAAACAAACGATTGACATTTTATGCCATCTCTATCTTGTACACATCATGCTTATTAAAAGACTACAGATATTTTACTGCAGTAGGCCAAATCATCTTTTTTGTTAAATTATTTGTTTATACAGGCTAGATTATTTGCATGGGTTTATTTTTTACCATTTATATACAGACCCTTTACTGAATACAGATCCACATGCGATTTTAAATTATATATTTTTAGTGAATAACCAAATATCAACTCAAGTAAGTCTTACAGACTTGTAATATAATAGTCATCATCGATCGTGCCACCACCATAATGTTTTCTTAACAAATTGAGATGAATAATAATTCTATAAAATACTTCTAAAATAATTTTGATATTTATAAAATAGTTTCATCCAGAAATTTAAAAGTAACATTGATATATCTTGCTTTTTCTGTGAAATTTCCATTGAAAGTGTAGCTCACTTATTTTGGGAATGTCCTTTTGTTCAATCTTTTTGGATTAATGTGATTGGATAAATAAATAAATAAATAAATAAATAAATAAATAAATAAATAAACAAATAAATCATTGATCTCGCCATGTGATCTGTCATCATGGAGCAAACTACGAGTCCCGAAGTGTCCGACCTGAGAGCTTCTTTTTCAGCTCTGTCCCCGCTTAATCTCCTTGATTGCCGGCTCCAGCCGTGGTTCAAGTCGAACGCACCTATAAGTACAACATGGCTGCTTGGACTATACCACCTTGATGTTAACCCCAAGGGGGAGAAGAGGTGAAACCACTGTCATTTTAAAGACTCTTTTTACATTTATATTTGTGAACGCAAAACACTTTTAAATTGACAGTAACGAAACAAGAGGAAATATATAGTAAAATCAATATACTTGAAATGATCCTGTTACATATGTATTTTGAAGAATGTTCCATATTCAAGTGCAAATCTTCTATTTTCAGGGTGAAAACTGAGTCTGATTTTCACATAAAGATGTATTGTATTAACCATATTCTTTCGCATGCACCGTATTCAGAACCTTATTGTCTGAAGATATCTAATTCTAATTGTCTTAAGATTTATTTCTATTGATTATTAGTTAGAAATAGCCTTATGCTGCCAATTGGTACTTTATTTTCTTATTATTTTTATTTTCATGTATAGTCATAACACACTTGCTTGTAGAGCAAGTCGTTTAACAGTTTACAGACATTTGTTATTCCTAGTTTTTTCCCCCATAGCTAAATGAATTGGAAGTCCTAAAATAATCACATATCACGCCCTTTCACATATCTTGTCTTTTGTGTTTCATTATTTAAGTTCATTATTTTAAATGGAAATGTGCAGCAGCAAGTGCATACAAGGTATGCTGTAAACAAAGCTATTCTGTGCTGATTGGATGACCCAGTCTGTTGTGATTGGTTGTCTGGGTTCAGCGCTAGATGGAAAGAATCGCCCACCGTGGCTATGAAGCAGCAGAGACTATTTGAGAGTCCAATGCAGGAATGCAGTAACGCAATGCAGTTACACACCAGCATATTACTCTACTCTTAAACCCAACCCCTAGTAAGAACAACGACACACATTCAGTAATAATCCACACAGAGGTTAACAATTTAAAAAATGGACCGCACCACGCGTGTGTATGGACAGCTGATGGTGGCCATAGCAAAGGCAAACAGCAGAGGATCACGAGTTCAGAAACACATTTAAATCAGTAAAGGAAGAAGCACGTGTCACGTTTTTAACGTGGTTTTGGATGCGATATATAGCCCATAAAGATTTAACCTGAGAGGTACATTACAAGCACTGATCTATAATAGATAAGTGATTACAAGTCACGCGGGGTGATTAAAACTTATAATAACACACAATTAAACACATATTTTGCAAACTACAGAATATGAGGCAACAATTTTAATTACTCTTACATGTTATGATCCGGAGGAAGTGGAGGAACTGGTCCATTTGAACTGTAACAGTTACTGACAAAACTCCCTGTTGAAGTCAGACGCAGGCTGCGTCCGAAACCGCCTACTAATCAGTAGGTACTGCATTTGAATTTAAACGTACTTCTCGGCCGTTAGAAAAGTACGTTCTATACAGTATGAATGTAAGAAGTATGAATGGAATTCGGACGTACTACATCCGCCATTTTGTCATGGTCACGTGACCTACCTGCGTCAGTTGCGTCGATTTACTTCCATTCATGAATTCTCTTACAAAGCATCATGGGATAGTGCAGCGTGCATGGGAAGCGCACTTCAGAATCTCGCCGGAAGTAGTAAGTCATCCGGGGTACTTCTCGCATACTGATTTTCGAATTCTATGAATTCGGACATACTACTCGGCTCGCATACTGATTTTAGCGTACTGTATAGTATGGAAGTATGCGGTTTCGGACGCAGCCAAAGCCCCATACATAATAGTCTCTGCTGCTCTTTCCTTTAATAGCAAATGGCAGACAAATCCCACATTGCAGTGTAGTTTATTGTATCAAATACCAGAAAAATGACAGGAACAAACACAGCACACGGTTGGCTATACTGTGGTGTTGTTGTAAAAATGACCTTTAACCTTTTATTCCCAGCAGCCGAATTTCCATCTGTCAGTGATCGTCATCTTCGTGCCATGATTAGTCCCGTGATCCCCCATGCTCTGCTAGTGTCTGAAGGGAAAGGTGCATTCACATTTTATCAGATCTGGAACTACATATTTGGTGATAAACCGTATTGACATCAACACATTCAAGCAAAAGATCCGAACCCAACTCGATTAATTTATTCAACTCTGAGTCGACTATTTTGTTAAAGAATCAATAGTTTTAAACACGGTGCACTTTTAGATTTAAATCTCAGCTGGATGTTTTCATTCACTTAGTGCTGTGTTACACACTGCATAGAAGGTCATTTTCAAAAACCCATAATAGGGGCTCTTTAAACCCAATTCAGTAATCATGGACTAATTATCTCAGAAAAACACAGATCATCCAAACACTGTGGTGCTTTTTCTTATGAATAAAACTGTATCAGAGCTGCGGCAAGGATTTGTCTAGCTTGATCTCATGAGGAAACGTATATTTTTATTTGTTTATTCATTAATTTTCTTTTCGGCTTAGTGCCTTTATTAATCTGGGGTCGCCACAGCGGAATGAACCGACAAATTATCCAGCATATGTTTTATGCAGCGGATGCCCTTCCAGCTGCAACCAATCACTGGGAAACAACCATACACATACTTATTCACACACATACACTATGGACAATTTTAGCTTACCCAATTCACCTGTACCGCATGTCTTTGGACTTGTGGGGGAAATCGGAGCATCCGAAGGAAACCCACACGAACGCGAGGACAACATGCAAACTCCACACAGAAATGCCACTGACCCAGCCGAGGCTGAAACCAGCGACCTACTTGCTGTGAGGCGACAGCATTACTTACTGCGCCACTGCGTCACCCTTTATTTATTTATTTTTATTTATTTATTTATTATTAACTTTTTTCCAACATATTTTACGTTTTGTCAGTTTAGTGGCTAATTCGTATGAAAATGTACGATTTTTAAAAGGAGGCATGGCACCCAAACCCCCCCTAAACACAACCGTCATTGGGGGATAAGCAAATCATACAAAATTGTACGAATGAGACCTTACGATTTCATATGAATTAGCCACTGAATTGAAAGTTAGGATTTGCCATGAGATGGCGTTGGTTTGTCAGTGGTGGTTTCTCGGAGAGCACAGCTTATGGTTGCTTAGCAACAGCAAAAGCCATGGGAGTGCAAGCACCTGAGCATGCTGAACTTGGAGGAAACGGCATGACTTGAATTTGTCACATTGTTTCAAACACTATATGTGAATGACCCCTGAGGTGCATAACTTCTCAGCTTATTGAATTTGTTGATTTTTTTTTTTTCTTCTAGGTAAATTATGACCTGTTAGGGCATTTGTCACTGAGGTAAATCTGGGCTAGCGAATAATTATGCATTGAATTTTGAGTACTACTAAAGTGCAAATCCCTGTTATTTCTGGCTAAGAGGATAAATAGTGGCTGTAAAACACTTTTTGCTTTCCATTAGGTAACTCATAATAGAGTGAAAATTATCAGGGAATGAATGTGCTCTGCCCTCCATAGCATGTTCTCAGAACACTTAGAGAAACAGTCAATTTCTTAATCCTAACTTTATGAATTCAAAAAAAAAAAAATTCTGGAAGAAATGTACAATTTAGGGTCTTTTTTTTTTCTTTGACGCTAACATTTTGGGAGAGGTTTTTGTTATTTGTTATTTTGTTATTTATTCATAAAAATAGATGAATGAATATATGATTCGTAAAATGCTAAACATCCATCCATTATTTTAACCACCCATCCATCCATCTATCCATCTCTGTTATTCTTTTATTTTTTCTCTCCATCCATCCGTCCATCTATCCATCCATCCATCCATCTGTTATTCTTTTGTTTTTTCCATCCATCCATCTATCCATCTCTGTTATTCTTTTATTTTTTCCATCCATCCGTCCATCCATCCATCCATCCATCCATCCATCCATCCATCTCTGTTATTCTTTTATTTTTTCCATCCATCCATCCATCCATCCATCCATCTCTGTTATTCTTTTATTTTTTCTCTCCATTCATCCGTCCATCTATCCATCCATCCATCCATCTGTTATTCTTTTGTTTTTTCCATCCATCCATCTATCCATCTCTGTTATTCTTTTATTTTTTCCATCCATCAGTCCATCCATCCATCCATCCATCCATCCTTCCATCCATCCATCCATCCATCCATCCATCCATCCATCCATCCATCCATCCATCCATCCATCTCTGTTATTCTTTTATTTTTTCCATCCATCCATCCATCCATCCATCCATCCATCTCTGTTATTCTTTTATTTTTTCCATCCATCTCTATTATTCTTATATTCTTTTCATCCATCCATCTCTATTATTCCTTTATTTATTCCATCCATCCATCTGTTATTCTTTTATTTTTTTCCATCCATCCATACCTATTTCTCTTCATCCATCCATCCATCCATTCATCCATCCATCTGTTATTCTTTTATTTTTTCCATCCATCCAAACCTATTTCTCTCCATCCATCCATCCATCCATCCATCCATCTATCTGTTTTCTTTTATTTTTTCCATCCACCCATCCATCCATACGTCCATCTATCCATCCATCTCTGTTATTCTTTTGTTTTTTCCATCCATCCATACCTATTTACCTCCATCCATCCATCCATCTCTGTTATTCTTTTATTATTGCATCCATTCATACCTAACTCTCTCCATCCATACATCCATCCATTCATCCGTCCATCCATCTATCTATCTATCTCTGATTTTTCCATCCATCAATCTATCCATCCTTCCATCCATCCCTCCATCCATCCATCTGTTATTCTTTTATTTTTTCTATCCATCCATCCATCCATCTGTTGTTATTTTTTTTCCATCCATCCATCCATCCATCCATCCATCCATTCATCCATCCATCTGTTATTCTTTTATTTTTTCCATCCATCCATCCATCCATCCATCCATCTGTTATTCTTTTATTTTTTCCATCCCTCCATCCATCCATCCATCCATCTGTTATTCTTTTATTTTTTCCATCCATCCATCCATCCATCCATTATTCTTTTATTTTTTCCATCCATCCATCCATCCATCCGTTATTCTTTTATTTTTTCCATCCATCCATCCATCCATCCATCCATCCATCCATCCATCCATTATTCTTTTATTTTTTCCATCCATTCCTCCATATATCCATCCGTTATTCTTTTTATTTTTCCATCCATTCCTCCATCCATCCATCCGTTATTCTTTTATTTTTTCCATCCATTCCTCCATCCATCCATCCATCTCTGTTATTCTTTTATTTTTTCCATCCATCCATCCATCCATCTCTGTTATTCTTTTATTTTTTCCATCCATCCATCTCTATTATTCTTATATTCTTTTCATCCATCCATCTCTATTATTCCTTTATTTATTCCATCCATCCATCTGTTATTCTTTTATTTTTTTTCCATCCATCCATACCTATTTCTCTCCATCCATCCATCCATCCATCTGTTATTCTTTTATTTTTTCTATCCATCCATACCTATTTCTCTCCATCCATCCATCCATCCATCCATCCATCCATCCATCCATCCATCCATCCATCCATCTGTTTTCTTTTATTTTTCCATCCACCCATCCATCCATACGTCCATCTATCCATCCATCTCTGTTATTCTTTTGTTTTTTCCATCCATCCATACCTATTTATCTCCATCCATCCATCCATCCATCTCTGTTATTCTTTTATTATTGCATCCATTCATACCTAGCTCTCTCCATCCATACATCCATCCATTCATCCGTCCATCCATCTATCTATCTATCTCTGATTTTTCCATCCATTAATCTATCCATCCTTCCATCCATCCCTCCATCCATCCATCTGTTATTCTTTTATTTTTTCCATCCATCCATCCATCCATCCATCCATCCATCCATCTGTTGTTATTTTTTTCCATCCATCCATTCATCCATCCATTTGTTATTCTTTTATTTTTTCCATCCATCCATCCATCCATCCATCTGTTATTCTTTTATTTTTTCCATCCATCCATCCATCCATCCGTTATTCTTTTATTTTTTCCATCCATCCATCCATCCATCCATCCATCCGTTATTCTTTTATTTTTCCATCCATTCCTCCATCCATCCATCTGTTATTCTTTTATTTTTTCCATCCATCCATCCATCCATCCATCCATCCATCCATCCATCCATCCATCCATCCATCCATCCATCCATCCATCCATCCATCCATCCATCCATCCATCCATCCATCCATCCGTTATTCTTTTATTTTTTCCATCCATCCATCCATCCATCCATCCATCCATCCGTTATTCTTTTATTTTTTCCATCCATTCCTCCATCCATCCATCCATCCATCCATCCATCCATCCATCCGTTATTATTTTATTTTTTCCATCCATCCGTCCATCCATCCATCCATCCATCTGTTATTCTTTTATTTTTTCCATTTATCCATCCATCCAAAAATTTGAAGTGCAAATGTCAAAGTCATGTTTAGGGGTTAATATGATTTTTACAGTTAGTTCATATCCAGTCGATACGCTGACTCTCAGTTGTGTTTATGGATGACTGTCCACAGGGAAATAAATTCATTACAGCTTAACCAGGAGGTCAGTATTGAGGGAATTAACAATGGTCCATGAATGAGCAATTGAGAAAAACACTTTAATTAGAAGATGTTAATGATGCGCCTCATTGCTATGTTTTTGTTCCTTTTATTTATCCGTGTTGCCTTTGAGAGACTTCAGCGGGAAGGAAACTTCTTAAGTGTGAAACGTCACGGCTAGGTGTTTGTTTTCTCGCTGGCTGTGTATTGAGGAGTGAGTAATTGAAACACAGGTTTAATTTATTGTCAGCGCATGACCTGAACTGCGGCTGATGGCGTCGCTTTCGCCCGAAGTGACTGAATTATTTGCGTAGTTAAGCGTGAATTAAGTTTACATTCCTGTAATATGCAGCGTATGATTCATAACGTTTAAAAGATCGCTTTTGCTCTTTATTTAGATGTCTCGGGGCTTTCAGAAATGGTTCCATTTGTTTGTGTAGTTACAGGGAGGAAGAATAATGGCCGTCTGCTCTTTAGTATCGCGGCTCTTTGGCTCTCGTTTTTATCTCCGTCATTTGTCAAGCTGTCCCTGAGTGTCTGTGGAGTCTTACTTGCCTCTGGATTTTACTGGCTCTTCTCAACTTATTGAATTTACAGCTTTTTCCCAGGTAAATTATGACCTATTAGGATGTTTTGTTACTGAACCCTTTTGAAGTGGATCTTACGTCATTCAGCCTGGTCATAAATCTGGGTTAGAGAATAATGTGCGCTCTGACTACGCATTTTATTTTTAAAAACTAAAAATATACATGTATAAGTGGATATAAATAATGTAGTAGTAGTAATAAAGTAGAACACCCTATTTTTACTCACACTGAGATTAATTCAAATGCAGGAAAAATCATTTAAGTGTGGTCTGTTTTTCACACAATCTGTTGATTTATTTATTTATTTATTTATTTTTTATGAGTAAAATTATATTATGGTCTGTGTGACTAAAAAACGCTTGTAGTGGATTTTACATGTATATAATTCAACTGAAAATAAGAATAATGTGCAATATGTTACTTGATTACATAACACAAATACAAAAATATATACAAATCCAACTGCTCGTTAATGCAAATTTCTAATCAGCCAATCACATGGCAGCAACTCAATGCATTTAGGCATGTAGACATGGTCAAGACGATCTGCTGCAGTTCAAACTAAGCATCAGAATGGGGAAGAAAGGTGATTTAAGTGACTTTGAATGTGGCATGGTTGTTGATGCCAGACGGGCTGGTCTGAGAATTTCAGAAACTGTTGATCTACTGGGATTTTCGCACACAACCATCTCTAGAGTTATACAGAGAATAATCAGAAAATATCCAGTGAGTGGTAGTTCTGTGGGCGCAAATGCCTTGTTGATGCTAGAGGTCAGAGGAGAATGGCCACCAGACTGGTTGGAGCTAATAGAAAAGCAACAGTAACTCAAATAACCACTCGTTACAACCGAGGTATGCAGAAGAGGATCTCTGAATGCACAACACGTCCAACCTTGAGGTGGATGGGCTACAGCAGCAGAAGACCACACCGGGTGCCGGTCCTGAGAGCTAAGAACAGGAAGCGGAGGCTACAATTCGCGCAGGCTCAAATGAGTCTCGATTTCTGCTGCGACATTTGGATGGTAGGGTTGAATTTAGCGTCAACAACATGAAGGCATGGATCCATCCTGCCTTGTATCAACGGTTCAGGCTGGTGTAATGGTGTGGGAGATGTTTTCTTGGTACACTTTGGGTCCATTAGTACCAATTGATCATTGTGTCAATGCCACAGCCTACCTTAGTATTGTTGCTGACCATGTCCATCTCTTTATGACCACAGTGTACCCATCGTTTGATAGCTACCTCCAGCAGGGTGTAACGCACCATGTCATAAAACGCAAATCATCTCACACTGGTTTCTTGATCAAAATCAAATCGTCACCTTAGAATTATAAGGTTCTATCTGACATTTGTGTCAAAATGGAGTTATTGACATATTCCTATTAAATGATAACTTCTTTACATTATTGGATGTTTTTTTTATAAGTTGTTTACATTTTAAGACTTTTTATTTAAACAACAAATGTTACACACATACTGTTTGCTATGGAATGCAAAAACTTTAAAGCTCAATATCTCCAAATTATTCAGAACGCAGATAGAACCTTATAATTTCAAGGTGACGAAATGACCTCCACAGTCAGATCTCAATCCAAAAGAGCACCTTTGGGATGTGGTGGAATGGGAGATTCACATCATGGATGTGCAGCCAACAAATCTGCAGCAACTGCATGATGCTATCATGTCAATATGGACCAAAATCGTTGAGGAATGTTTCCAGTACCTTGTTGAATCTATGTTATGAAGGATTAAGGCAGATCTGAAGACAAAAGTGGATCCAACCAGGTACTAGTAAGGTGTATCCAATAAAGTGAATAAAATATAAATATATATAAATGCTCCATATTTAATTGCAAATCTGCTATATTCTGGCAGATTTTCAACTCAAGGTAAATAGCGCTTACATTTAATTAAGCTTATTCAATATACCTTTTCCAGTGTTATTATGGCCTATTCTGTGTTTGTTGAATTTAATGTTGTTCAGCTTGGTTGTAAAATTAGGTTTGAGAATAGTGCTCTTGATATTACCTGGTCACATAAGAATACATGATTACACATTGTATTTCGACAAATTATTATAATGCTGCATATTGAAGGTCAAATCCTTGTTATTTCTGGGTGAAATCATCACTAGTGTTTCTAAATACACTAATATTTACTTCCATTTAGTCAAATCATAATGGAGGGGAAATTATCAGAGAATGAACATTTTATTGTGGTCTGTCCTTCACACAAAACTATCTATTTCATATACTCAGACATTTTAGAAAATAGCTAAATTCTTCATTCTTAAAATATTGAAATTACAGCTTTTTTCCATTTAAATTATGCCCTTTCTGGGTAATTTTTATTATTATTTATTATTATTATTATTGTTATTATTATTATTGAACCCTTTTAGTAGTAAATTTTACATCATTCAGCTTGGTCAGAAATCTGGGTTAGAGAATAATTAACTGTACAGTATGTTACCTGGTCACAACTTTGACTACATGTTATATTTTTTAAAATATGTCATCTATAATAACTAGTAGTGTTACAAGTCTTCTTTTTATTATTTTTTTTTACTGAGACAAATCACAAAACATTTAAAATGTCTTTCACACTAATCTATTGACTTATTTTTTGCTGTATAATTTCTCAGCTTAATACATTTTTGAAGTTTTTTTCAGTATTTTTTGTCAGAATCTTTTTGTGTTAGATTTTATGCTATTTAGTTAAAAAGTTAGAAAATAAGTTAGATAAGATGCAAAACATGTTGCCTGATCATGTAGCACTGACTAAAATATACTTTTTTTGTTACTGAACCTTTTAGTTCAGGGATTTTATGTTAATCAATCAATCGATTTATCGTGTTGGGATGAAATGATCACTAGTGGCTCTAAAACACTTTTATTTTACTTTTTTTTACACAAATCATCATTAGGAGAATATTACCAGAAAATAATTTAAATTGCATCTGCTTTTGTACAGAAAACTATTGAAGCATTTGCAATATGTACATTACTTACATTAACACTTACAGACATTGGTCTGTATTTCACACAAAACTATAAAATTGCTTGAATACGCTTGAATGGAAAATAGTGAATAAATTATCCAAAACTATCCAAATACATGATATAAATTAAGGGTTGAGGTTTGGCATATACACTAGGAAAAAATTAATCATTCATCCAACAAGAAAAATGTAATGGTTCACATCTAAATTTTATCACTTGACCCAATAAAAAATCTTTATGAGAACAATTTTATATAACCTGATACAAAGAATATTTGTCTTGTTCAAGAAAGTCAATTAAATTAAATGCTCTTTTTGTTCTAAACAAGAAGATATAGGTTTAATCAAAACAACAATTCTCCTAAAATGTTCATTCATCCAATTAAAAAAAAAAATAGGGTAACGGTTTCACATCTAAATTTGATCACTTGACCCAATGACTCATTATTCCTTATTATTATGCCTTAATTTTTTTAAGTCCATAAAAGTACAAAGCATATTGAGTTTCTGTTTAATACGCATACCCTGGTGTGTGAATAACTTTAATTTTACATTGGTCAAAACAAATATTTCTTAGTTGAGCTTTTAATCAAAATGTTTTGAACTTAAAATATATTACTGCAAAAATAAAATAAATAATATTAAACTGAAGTAAAATATATATTTTTAATTGGATAAAATACTACTTGAATTCTTTTCAGTGTATAAACTGATTTCCTGCTAATTGGCTTAAAGTTAAAATAATTGTTTAAGATTAATGCTGATTCATTTAACTGTTTTAAAGTCTTATCTTTATTGTACAAATAATTGGAAATATTTAATTTTTAGCATTTCAGCTTAGATTTTGCAAATGCTTGTTTTAAACCTTAAACACGTCTGTCAAATAGAAAGAAAGAAAGAAAGAAAGAAAGAAAGAAATCTGACATTCACACATTATAAATATAATGAATGAATCCATCACCTTGATATCCAAGCATTTCTAAATGTGATGTATTTATCTGCCATTGATTTTGTTCTTCCTGAAGGTAAATGGTGCGAGCTGAACGTTGATGAGTGCAAATCAAATCCATGCCGAAACAACGGGAGCTGCATCGACGGCCTTAATGGTTACCAGTGTGTTTGCTCCAGAGGTTTCATGGGCGATCACTGCGAGAGAAACACTGACGAGTGCTCATCCGGACCCTGTGTTCATGGGAGGTACATTAACCTTGCTGAGCCGTAACCACTTGTATTTCCAGCTCTGTGATTGAGAGCTTTGTAAATGGCCATCCCATCCATTCTGAAAGAGAGAGTATACCTGTGAGTCTTTTAAAAAACCAAATGTGCTCGCGGTCCTTCTTGCCAGCTCACTCTCAATTAGCTGTTTGGCAGTCTGGTACTCCGTAAACACAACATAATTAGTCATTACCAGCTGTTTCTTGCACTTTGAGCATCTAACCAAGTTACAGTAGTAATTTGATTTTGCATAAAGTGCTAATGCCTTAAATAGACACAGGTTGAATTGAACAGATTTGTCCTCTGGGAAGCATACCTGGAAAGCATCTTAGGTTTGTTATTTAAAAGTGCACATATGTTGTTGGCTGCATGTTGCCACTGTAATCAAAAATGTATGTATAGCAAGACTGGATGTTAATGCTATTTTTAATACTGTCTAGTTTTGGCTAGCAATTTACTTTAGTACTTATCAATGCAACAAACAATAACTTATAACTAAAACTCTAATATTATAACTATAACTTGTATACTTAAAATAACTATAACATAACTAATGCAACTTAAATGCAGCTACCCAATTTTAATTATTTTAGCTTTACTCGCTCTGTAGTATTACAAACACAAAAGAAGGTAATTTGAAGGACATTGGAAACTGGTAGCTATTATTCATTCATTCATTTTCTTTTCGGCTTAGTCCCTTTATTAATCCGGGGTCACCACAATGGAATGAACCGCCAACTTATCCAGCACATGTTTTACACAGAGGATGCCCTTCCAGCTGCAACCCATCCCTGTGAAGCATCCATACACACTCATTCATTCACACTCATACACTATGGACAATTTAGCCTACCCAATTCACCTGTACTGCATGTCTTTATACTGTGGGGGAAACCAGAGCACCCAGAGGAAACCCACGTGATCACAGGGAGAACATGCAAACTCCACACAGAAATGCCAACTGACCCAGCCGAGGCTCGAACCAGCGACCTTCTTGCTGTGAGGTGACAGCACTACCTACTGCGCCACTGCATCGTCTGGTAGCCATTACCTCCATAGTATTTTTTTTTTCCTACTATGGAAGTCAATAGCTTCCGGTTTCCACTGTCCTTCAAATTATCTTATTTTCTGTTCAACAGCATATTTTAATCAAGGTACAATTACTAAGATAAGATATTAAGAGAAAAAAGCAACAAAATGCTTAAAAATGGGCATGACAAACAAATTAGTCTTCTTTTTTAATTAAGCTTAAAAAATTAAACTTGTCGTTCTATATACTTCAAGTATTGTATATATAGAGAGAGATTGCTATATATAGAGATTGCTGTCAAAATATTGAAGCCTGTTACAATCACAGTATAATTATGTATGTAATATTTATAGTAAATGGCGGCACATAATAACGTTGGCGTGGGTTTCCTCCGGGTGCTCCGCTTTTCCCCACAAGTCCAAACACATGAGCTATAGGTGAATTGGGTAAGCTAAATTGTCCGTAGTGTATGAGTGTATGTCCTAGTCCTCCAGGTTAGGGGTTGAGCGTTGGGCCAACAACCCACCTCGTAAAATTTAGATGTTACGAAACACCAACATAGTGCGGCTAAAAATCAACTTCGATATAAACAGCCCTGGGAGTAAGTAAATGCAATTGCATTTATAAAGGTAAAGTTTATAAATTACAATTCTGTCTATTTTCTTGCAGTTAACCTAGAGTTGTTGGTGGTTTTTGTATCCTCCGAATTATGGTTTATTTCTTGAAATTGACAGTTTACATAGGATATTTTCATTTCTCACTTTATGGTAATGGACCATTCACTGTTGTTTTTGATAATACATATGTGAATAAGGCAGCATTTGTAAAATAATAAATAAATAAAAGTCTGCTTTTTCATATATACAGTTGAAGTTAGAATTATTAGCCCTCTTGAATTATTAGCCCCACTGTTTATTTTTTTCCCCAATTTCTGTTTAACGGAGAGAATACATTTACATTTTAATACATTTCTAAACATAATAGTTTTAATAACTCATTTCTAATAACTGATTTATTTTATCTTTGTCATGATGACAGTAAATAATATTTTACTAGATATTTTTCAATACACTTCTATACAGCTTAAAGCAGGGGTGCCCAAACTCAGTCCTGGAGTGCCGATGTCCTGCATATTTTAGTTCCAGCCCCAATTAAACACACCTGAACCAGCTAATCAAGCTCTTTCTAGGTATACAAAAACTTCCAGGCAGGTGTGTTGAAGGAAATTGGAGCTAAACTATGCAGGACACCGGCCCTCCAGGACCGAGTTTGGACACCCCTGACTTAAAGTGACATTTAAAGGGTTTACTAGGTTAATTAGGTTAACTAGGCAGGTTAGGGTAATTAGGCAAGTTAATGTATAACGATGGTTTGTTCTGTAGACAGTCGAAAAAAAGGGGCTAATGATTTTGACCTTAAAATGGCTTTAAAAAAAGTTAAAAACTGCTTTTATTCTAGCCAAATTAAAATGAATAAGACTTTCTCCAGAAGAAAAAAATATTATCAGACATAGTGTTAAAATTTCCTTGCTATGTTAAACATCGTTTGGGAAATATTTAAAAAAAGGAAAAAAAGTCAAAGGGGGCTAATAATTCTGACTTTAACTGTAGCTACATGGTGTAAAACAGATATTAAAAAACATTTGTGCTTTTTGTTGTTTTGGTTTTTGTTTCTAAAACTTATATGTATGGGATATATAAAGTTAAGTGTAGTGATGTTTTTTATGTATAATCCCATTCAGACAAACTCCAGGGGCCCTATCCTACACCCGGCACAATGTAGCGCAATGCGGTGCCAGGCTTAATGCAAGTGTTTTTCTAGTTTCAGCTCAATGCAGGTATCATATTCACATCCTGCACCACGTTGTTGGTTGCATTTGCGCTCTTTTGTGCACCCATTGGCGTGCTGGTCTGAAAAGGAGCTGTGTTAAGGCACATTGTTGGTGTGTTGCTCTTTTGAAGCAAGTTGACCAATTTGGGCAGTTTTGTTGTTGTTATTTAAAAAGAATATTAGTGATAGATGAGTCCAAAATGCACGTACACGTTGCTTATTACACACACAGTGATTCACAGCAGCACACAAATATCTTTAAACATGAACAATTAAAAAATTAAAATGTAAAAGATTGACATTGTCTAAATAAATATAAAAAATGCTACTTCCTCCCATGTGGTCTTCACCTCAGGGGGCTTTGATAAAATCTGGCTCATTCTGTCGATGGTCTGCTTTAACCTTGTGGACAAGCGTTCGGTTTTTCCTCCATGATTGCATTGTAAATAGTGAATGTGCTATGGTAACTGCTTCTTACATGTAGTGGGAGATGAGAGTATGATTGGTGTAATTCACATTATGCCAAAAAAACACCCATAACTCATTAAGAGAATAAGGACAACCATTTAGACCAGGGGTGTCAAACTCAGATCCTGGAGGGCCGCAGCCCTGCACAGTTTAGTTCCAACCCTGCTTCAACACACTTACCTGCAGGTTTCAAACAAGCCTGAAGGACTCAATTAGTTTGATCAGGTGTGATTAATTAGGGTTGGAACTAAACTGTGCAGAGCTCCGGCCCTCCAGGCACTGAGTTTGACACCTGTGATTTAGACCATGCGTTTGGTGTGCTGACATGCCTGTCAACCCTCCTGTTTTTTCCAGGATTCTCTTGTATTTACAATTGTATCCCGCTATCATCCCTTAAAGGTATTTTCCCATATTTCTCCCATATTTTTTATAAACAATAAAACAATAAACATTAAAGAGCCGATCCTCCCTATATGCAACTCATACCACCGAATCACTAGGAGGACACCCCTGGCTCTTGAATGTGAATCTGTTCTGTGCTTTCATTTTACTAAGTCATGAAAATACTGAAATAAGTCTAAAATCAGTGGGATTCTCTTCCTTTCCATTACAGGCATCGTCGCCCCTCCTATGCAATCCTCAAAACAGTCAGTTCATGTAGCGGTGCGTGACTGTCAGACGTGCTCTATAGTGATAAATAGATGCTGCTTCCCAAACAGATTCTGTACACGCGATTTGATGTGGAGTAAAAGTGGACACTTTGGTGTTTTGGGTGCGTGTTTGAACAGACATACACAAAATAATAATAATAATAATAATAATAACATATTTTGTCGATCTTGGTGGGTTTTCATTTAAACACAATATATTTTGTCTTAAATGGGCATAAACAGTTAGGAAAGCAATCGAATGCTTTCATTATAGATCTTTGCATTTTTAAAGTGACACCTCTGTTATTTAATGTAATAAATGAAAAATCTAAATAAGAGATTCATTCGCTGCTTTTTAATCAGAATGTTTAAATAATACAGTGAAGAAAAGGTTAATGAGATTTAATAACTTGATTCAGTTTCTTTATAATCGCTATTAATTGTAAAAGGCTAAACTTTCATTTATTTGCAGCTTTTTCTAATGTATGCTTTGTATAACTGCTTACTATTACTAATTATTATTAATAATAATAATTAGTAATAGTAAAATAATAAAAACATATTACTGACCGTTTCAACTGTTTGTTTACAATGAAACAGCTCCAAATCAACAGATTTAGTAGTTTGGCGAGGTGGTTGGTATCCCTTATTTTTACATCCCAATGTTGGCGGGTATGTGTGCCGATCGTTTTTTTTTTTTACTCCTTAAATTAGCAAAAGTGGATTCAGACATGCCCTAAGTTCAATAAGACCATGCGCTTAGATCATTATGATTGAACCCCAAGTTTATGTCTTGCAGTTTCAGATTTTTTGGGGTAGAAACAAGCTTCCACAGTGAAAACATCAATCTAAAATGATTGCGTTTTTATATGCCATTTAAATAATTTTAAAACAGCAAAGGATATAACATTTATATCAGCAAAAGCTACAGCAATGTTTTGCACATCAAACACAACCAAAGCTGCCTCGTTGCCTCTCTCCCTCTGGCCATTTGCCATCCATATTGTTGAGCCCTGTAAAATCTAGAAATGAAATAGGGAACACAGTTCATGCCGATAAACATGCATAGGTTTATAAAAAGATGCATCTTTAAATTTTATAATGCCATTATGCTGCTTATGAGTTTTTAGGGTGGATAAAAGATATGGGATGTCACCTGGCATTAGCTGTTAAAACAGCAAATGAGCTGTTTAATCACAACCTAGTAAATGTGGCTCTTGCGCATTAATTACCAATCAATGTGACTTCATCAAGACAGCAGGAGTGTGAAAAGTTGCAGTGTCGTGCATGTGACTTTCCAGCGTTTGTAATATGATCTGACCGTATATTATTTACAAGAGCCTCACTAATGAAAATCCCTTTTATAAGCTTGTTGTTTTATTAGTCCTGCTGTTTTACTGTAAAGCCTCTGTCAGAAATCACTGCGCAGGTAAACGTGGCTGAGGCTGATGCTTCATCGACATGTAAAGTCATCTCTCATAAATCATAAATAATGAATGCAGAATTTGCACATGTCAGAGCACATAAACGCTCTCCTTTTTCATTGCAGTTGCCTGGACGAAATTGATGCATTCAGCTGTCAGTGTGAGGTTGGATGGACCGGGCACAGATGCCAGATCAACATTAATGTGAGCATGTTTTTTTTTTTTTTAGCTTGTCCAATCAAGATTATTAGTGCATCTTTTGAGCTATCAGTTATTGGTGTATATTATGTATGTCAGCAGAATGGTAGCCACAAAAGCTTTAACATAAAAAACATTGGCCCTGGCATTTTGGGCCAGAGCGGCCCACTAAATATAATCAAAATGCTACCCATCTGTGCATGTCCAATATGTTTATCAACTCCTATTTTATAAAAACACAAAAGCCATATATATGAAATTAATAAATAAATACAGACATTAATCTCAATTTAATTTCTGTATACTGTTTATTAAGATTTTTGTTAGGTTCTAGAAAATATACTATTCGTTCATTCATTCATTTTCATTCAGATTAGTGCCTTATTTATCATGGGTTGCCTCAGCGGAATGAACCGCCAACTATTCCAGGATATGTTTTATGCAGCAGATGACCCAGTATCGGAAAACACCCATACACACTCATTTACACATGCACACACACTCATACACTACAGCCAATTTAGCTTATTCAATACACTATTCACTCAGCCTATATTAAATAATAAACATAACAAAAACTGCCTGCTGACGCATGGGTAAATCTTCAAAGGGAACAGTGTACTTTATAACCTCATTCACCTCATCCTGCTTGCTGTTTCACAATCTTAACAATGAAAACATAATATAAGAAAGTTTATTTCATTTTGATATTATGATTAACAGACACCAAACAGTCTCGTGTAGCTACATATTTATATGAGCGTCATCTTCACTCTATGCATATTTATAACAAAACAGGGCCTATAACATAACTGCCTCCTTTCATTTTCATTGAAAAATACAAACTTTACCCCATCTCTTTTGCTGAATATCAGTTTTAATAATCAATAATATGTAATGTAATGTAATGTAATGTGTATTTATATAGCGCATTTATTGTGTATGGCCATACACCCAAAGCGCTTCACAATCATGAGGGGAGTCTCTCCACACCACCACCAGTGTGTAGCATCCACTTGGATGATGCGACGGCAGCCACAGGACAACGGCGCCAGTGCGCTCACCACACACCAACTATTGGTGGAGTGGAGAGACAGTGATAAAGCCAATTCAGTATAATAGCCATTATAAAAGTATAACGTACAATAAATTTAAAGACAAACAATCAGTCAATGTGCAGAATCAGTGTGCGTGGTTACATAAATTAATATATTAACTTAAATTTGCACTCAGCCAAAGAGTAAGAACAAGTAATTCAAAAGACTGAAGAGTCGTTAGATGGAGACAACAAGATGAATTCAATATCACGTTTAACAACTATAGTGAGATGAGATCTAGCAGTAGATCTTTGATGAACTGTCCAATATGCACTTCTCTCACCTGGGCTTTTATGTTCAAACTCAAAGCACCCGCTGACCTACGGGCTGCAGCTTATGACAGAGTGTGTGTGTGTGTGGTCGCGTGATGTGCGTTTTTAGTCGTGTAGTAGAGTAGTATGGACAGAGAACTTTTCAGAACCGCTAAATGAAATGGCAGTGTCAGTGTTGCCAGACGTACGATAATTATCGTATTTGTACGATAATTTCGATCTCTGTACGATGTGCGATCAATAATGACAAAAATCCTATAATGTGCGATAATTTCAGAGTTTTATGGCATTTAAACAGAATTTCATTGTTATCTTAGGGCTTCTATACTAATTGATCTAGCTGCATCTTTTGTCTACTGTCTGTGAGGAGAACGTGGAGTTGGGCTCGTTTTCTATGACATCTCTTCACATTTTCTCAGGCAATCAATGTGGAGAATGGCTCTTTCTCACGAGTTAACATTCCTGCTGCGCGCGGCCGTGCTTAGGTCAGTAGTTTTCAGGTTGAGGTCGATCGTTTAAGCAATAAAGCTTAAAAAAATTTGTGCTGAAAAGGAAAGTGAGAAGGACGGGAGTTTGCCATTCAAATGCGTTATGTGAACGTGTTTTTTCCAAAGTTAATCTCATTAAAACACAGCCACAAAATCAGCTCATTACAGATACTGTGAATGGGCTCGTGCACACCTCAGAGTGTGTTAAAAATTCGGGAGGGTGCACTGCTTTGGAGCAAACCAGCACTGTTGCGGTCCAGTTTGTACCGCAAAATGAATCTTTCAACATCTGGCAACACGCAGGTATCCAATGACAGCGACTCGGACGTGGACTTTGAACCTTCCCACTAAGGGATGCCTATTTTATTAATTGTTTTACGTATTGTGGTAATTTGCACGTTGTGTCAAACGCAATTTGTCTAGATATTATCTGTATACTCTCCTGTTTGACTCGTGTACGATAATTTTCCTCCAAATACGATAATTTTGAGGTTCTGGTACAATACTTTGACATTTCCAATCTGGCAACACTGGCCAGTGTGTTTCCCGCAATTTCTCTGTGCCTCCCTCCGTTTCTTCTCCATCTCTCTGACTTCGACTACTTTGACAAATACACACTGACGTTGCATGCTTACACAGAGCCCAAAATAGGAGTTTGTGATTGGGCCAGCCCAATGTCAATAAAGAAAAGAACCAATGGGCTGCAGATTGTGTGACATGGGCGGGTCTGTCCGAAAAAAAGGATCTTACTTTCAGAGCGTCGCAGATCACATCGTCAATTAATTAGGCAGAATAAAACGATAGGCTGCTAAGCGTTTTATAGGCCGATCAGATCATAAAACGATGATAAACTCGGCCCAAAAAGTACGACGGCTCAGCGGAAAACTACCCGGTCTGCTAGATGACCATGGTCAAGATGCCCCTGGTCAAGACAATAACAGATCAGAGTCACATGTGGACAAAAATATCAGATTCGAGCCACATTTGCCTGCAGTGTGATAGTAGCCTAATATTCAAAATGACAACAAGCATATTTTGCTAACCCCATTGGCCAAAACAAGACAATCTTTTTTTTACTTGTCTGAAAAATGCTTCTTGATTTAAGTATTTGGACTATTTTATTTACAGTTTTTATTTTTATATTTAAGAAGTAGATTTGTTTTCTAAGTAGACGATATTTGGAAAAAATCCCAAGTAAGAAAAGCATTTTTGCAGTGCATTAATATGTATTATTTATCAAGGTTAATGTACGTTAGCCTTGATGTAAGTTTGTTTGTTTTTTACGTTAACCGACTTTTCATCTCAGATTATGTTACAGCAATGAAGACATTTGAGTTCCT
Organism: Danio kyathit; assembly: GCA_903798195.1. NCBI lineage: Eukaryota > Metazoa > Chordata > Actinopteri > Cypriniformes > Danionidae > Danio > Danio kyathit. Next base: position 43,955,111 of record LR812531.1, on the reverse strand, counting down.
TTTGGTGGGAATGTTTTGCCTGTTTATTGCATCTTCTATTTAACCATAACCAAGTCTCCTATGTAGATTTCCATACACATAAACGTGAGAGCCATAACAATCACTAAACCTTTCTTACACACTCCTCTCTCGTTGCACTTCCAGCACTGCTTTTTCCTTCAGGAAATGCAAATCTACTTGAAAATCTGTGGCTGAAAGTTACTTAGCATATGAAAACCAATAAACAGAATGTAGATATGCAGAAATACAAACAGTTCTGAGCCCATAAAGCACGCTGCATTCATTCACAGAATCATAAATCAGAATGAATATGCACATTATGTCAAATGGAGAGACCCGTGTCCAAAGAGTCCCCGGGCTGTAATGAAATCAAAGTTCAAGGTTTAACAGTGACAGTGAGTCTGTAAGACGTGGCCTCCACATTTCATTCAGCAAACAGGGAACTGTCATGTAAAACGGTTAGGACAGAATGCGGAATCAAACAAGGATACAAACAGAGTCTCTGACACACACTTTTTTCTGTGGTTTGAGCTGCGGATCACTCACTACACGCGCTATTGACAGGATCTACTTTTTGACGTTCAGCACTGCCACAAATGGCTGTCTGTGCCTTTTGTCCTAAAAATGGTTTGATTTGTGTTCAACTTTCAGCAGCGTTAACAATCAAATACAGGGGGATGGGTTGTGCCGCCACTGGTGTTGTATGCTGGAATGATCCCAGTCGGACGTCCTGTCAGATCTAGTTTATTGTCATTTCTTTCCTGTATGGGGAGAGAGGAACACAAAAACAGACACACTGCAGAATATATTATAAAACCCAGGCTTATTGGAAATACGAATGCAAAATGCGAAACGTAAAATATGTTGCTCTGGGTACATTTAGTTGCGTTATTAGGATGACTAGAGGATGTGTACATTTTTGCTAATTTGAAAATCTGTAGGTTTTGTTGTATATTTAATTTTCTGTCTTGTACATGTCTGTAAAAAATACAAATGTAAAATGCGAAACGTAAAATGTTGCTCTGGGTAAATTTAGTTGCATGTTTAAAATGTCAGATCCACTAGAGGGTGCTGTGTACATTTTTGCTAGTTTGAAAATGTGTAGTTTTTGTTGTACATTTCATTTTCTGTCCTTCTTGAACACATTTATAAGAAATACGAATGTGAAATATGAAACGTAAAATGTTTAGCTGGGTACATGTAGTTGCATGTTTAAGATGACAAATCTACTAGAGGGTGTGTACATTTTTGCTAATTTGAAAATCTGTAGGTTTTGTTATAGATTTAATGTTCTATCTTCTTGTACACGTCTATAAAAAATACAAATGCGAAAGGTAAAATGTTTAGCTGGGTACATTTAGTTGGGTGTTTTAAAAAGTCAGATCCACTAGAGGGTGCTTTGTACATTTTTGCTGATTTGAAAATCTGTATGTTTTCTTGTACACTTCATTTTTGGTCCTTGTACACATCTATAAGAAATATGAATGTGAAATGTAAAATGTTTAGCTGGGTACATGTAGTTGCGCGTTTAAAATGACAAATCTACAAGATGCTGTGTACTTTTGCTAATTAGAAAATCTGTAGGTTTTGTTCTATATTTAATGTTCAGTCTTCTTGTACACGTCTATAAAAAATACAAATGCGAAATGTAAAATGTTGCTCTGGGTAAATTTAGTTGCGTGGTTAAAATGCCGGATCCACTAGAGGGTGTGTACATTTTTGCTCGTTTGAAAATCTGTAGGTTTTGTTATACATTTCATTTTCGGACCTTCTTGTACTCGTCAGGCAGAGTTTGTCACACAGATCACCTAATTAATTAATGTTCTGTAAAAAATACAAACGTGAAATGCGAAACATAAAATGTTGCTCTGGGTAAATTTTGTTGCATGTTTAAAATGTCAGATCCACTAGAGGGTGCTCTGTATATTTTTGCTAATTTGAAAATCTGTAGGTTTTGTTAAACATTTCATTTTCGGACCTTCTTGTACTCGTCAGGCAGAGTTTGTCACACAGATCACCTAGACCAGTGAACCACTGACCTTCACAAAACCCAATCAATAGTGTTTTCAAAAGCAAGCATAAGAAAAAAGTGCACTGCTATCACATAGTTTTACCTTGATTTTACATGGCTTTTATCTGTTTTGTGGAACTGTTCACCGGACTCGAACCTGAGTGCTCTTCATCACAAGTACAAAACTGTACAAACTGAATGACTAAACTAAAATTCCCCTTTAAGCTGAACACTAGAATCTTGCAATATAGCTAGTAAAATATTATGCAATGTTATGTGTTGTCATCGCAGCAAAAAAAAAATAAAAAAAAATTATAAACTGTTATGTTTACTAATGTTTTGAAAGAAATCCTCTCTGTTAAACAGCACTTATAATTATAATATTTGTAATAATAATATTAATGTAATATTTAAAAAAAGAATCAAATTGTCACAGGACGGCTAATAATTTTTATTTAACTATACACACTCAAATGACTTTTGCTGCTCTTTCAAACTACTTATTTAGTTGAAACAACACAATTCTTAATTTGAGGAGACAACTTTGTTCAATCGAAATCAAATTTGAATTATAAACTCATGAGACACTTGGCTTTCAAGGCATATTTTTTTCTAGGACTTTACATTAATGTTTCCTGTGTTTGTAACTGGAAAAACAAATATTGAACACAATACAATTTTTTTTCTCATAACTTCATTATGTATAACTTTTCATATTTTTGAGCCTTAAACTTCCCCATTTGCCACAGTAAAGTGTCTTCTTTCCAATGATACCTAACTTGTGTTTGGAGCTTACTGGAGTCAAGAACTGTTACTATTTAATATTAGGTAGGTGTAAATCCCCATAAGTGAGTATTTGTAAGAAACTATTAAGTTAACTTAATCGATTTGTGTTGAGACAACATGATGGAATTGTGTGGATTTCTTTAAGTGCATGAATAGAGTATATGCACAGTAAGTATGTGTGTATACTGTACACAAAATAATGTTGTAAAAAATGTTGCTTTCTTAAATTAAGCTGAATCAAAGTAACGTTACAAGTCATTTCAACTCACATTAACCTAAACTTACATAAAACACAGTTGAAGCTCATACAGTCAAAAACAAAATAGTTTGAAACATTATTTTTAGTAAGTTAAAGTAACAAAAATTTAATGACTTATTGATTACATTTAGTGTATGTTATTGTTATACTACTATATGTGTGTGCTCAATCAATTAGCTACAGTCTAAAATAAAATTACAATAAAAAATTCAATCCTTCCTTAATAGAAATGCCTTTGAGTGGTGTTGTAATATATCAAGGCTGGTAATTGGTTCAGTTTTCAGTCTGGTTCTGCTGAAAGGTTGCTGGTGTATTCTGAAGAGCGATCCATAAGCCATCACCGTTGTGCCCTTCAGCAAGGCTCTTATTCCCAGGTTGCAGTGGGGGGTTGTTCAAGTTCATAGCAGCTTTCTGAAGGGACATCTAAAAGTCACAGAATCAAGTTCAACCAGATAAATAAAGATTGTATTACATCTTCACGGCCTGTGCTCTACACTGCCCTAGAAAGCTGAATAAAGTAACGATGGTTTTTGAATGATTTAATTTCAGTTTTACAGATCAGTGTTCTCTGAATCTAAGCTCACATGACGGATCGTAATATAGGAAACCAGATTTTCAGTTTTTAGTTGTGGAGTTGTGGTAGAATGATCAAATATGTTAGTCTAATATATTTGCATGTAGGGGAGAGAGGGGACGAAAGTAACAGCAATTTTCTGGAAGCCCTGACAACATTTGATTTCCAGGCTATAACAGCACATTCAGCATGCAACCCTTAATGAAGCTGCCAAATATCATGTCATATTGGGGCCGTGTGTCGTGGGTTAGGTTCGAATTTCTGTTTTTAAGTGCAGAAAGTAAATTATTGTATATATAATTGTAATATTGTATTTCTTTTTTTTCCTTTTTACAAGTTGTGTTTCTCTTTTCATGCATCACAGTAATGATCATTCTACAGGTTATTTAGTGCAATAACACATCCTTAAGTTTGCAATCTCTGAGTTTTTCAGTTAAAGTAAATCAGGTTTGAATGGCAAGAGTTCCTGTGGGGATGAAACTAACACTGTTATTTATGTCCCACTGCTAATAGCCATGCCTTATATTTCGCTTCCACATTAGAGTTTTCAGTGTTTCACTTCTGATGATTTATAAGATTAATGCATATTGCCAATAATAATAAAAATATATATTCAAAAATCATAGAATTTTTAACATTTAGCATTGTTTGGTTGCTTTTAAAACATTTGATTAAAGTGAAATTTAAAATAAAAATGCTGTTTAATTTTGTATTTTTTTTTTTTTTGCAAAAATAAAGAAAAAAATATATTTGCAGTTAACATTAACAATTAAGGTCATAGTGAGATATATTTAAAATAAGCAAGATTATCCAGTAAATCTATCAAATATTGTCGTGTTACTTTTGACCCACGCGTGTGTTACTTTCGTCCCTGCCTATAGGGTCACATAGAGGTGTGAACCCACACTGGTCTCATGGTTCGGTTTGGTTATGATTATCATGCCATCGATTCGATTTAATCTGATATCTCGGTGCATTGATGATCCTTTCCATAAACAATTTTATATTCTAATTAGCACCACAATAATTCTTGTATTTAAACTTATCATTTATGAATATATTTATATATTATTTGTAATACAATTTTGTCCTTGAATACAAGAAGTCAGATATATGTAGTGTACTTTTAATTTTATCTGCTCAAAGCAAACACTCTTTTTGAATGTATCAAACAAAAGTCAAGTATGCACAGAACAACATGAGCATTTATAGCAAATAAGCAAATGTAAATATTATCCTGCTTGCTCTTTGAGCATTGTTGAGCGATTTCTTAAATGCCTAATGACCACGTGCTCAAAAGAAAGGGCTCGCAGGAGGTCAATGGGGCCACAGAGAGTGAAAGAGAGCTGGGTTCTGATGTACTTTCCTGTCTGTAAAAGACTGTCCAGCAAACTCACAAGCAGTGAATTGTGTACAGTTATCTGCTTTTTAAGTATAGTTGGAGCGTTTTAATTACTCGCGGTCTCCTCCCTTGCCATAGTAAGCTACTGCCATATAACGCATATGTGATGAATGGCGTCAGTACATAATAACTTTAATAACTGTAGTAGTTTGAGATATGCAGTTGATATATAGTGTATAAGAAATAACATAGAGAGAATTAAGTCTGTAAAATTGCGAAAAAATACTGTCAGATACCAGGTTTTTGTACTGTAATTTACAACACAAACACACACAATAAATCACTTCAAACTATAAAAAATGTCAGCAAAAGTCACTTTTCAAACATTTCAACATCAAAAGCTTTTGGTGGAAAGATCAAGATTCCATAATGCAATTCAAAAACATAAAAAGGTGAAAACATAAATAACAAAATACAGAAAACTGCTGATTTACTGATATTTGTACAGTGTAGTGTGAAATGATATATTTTTCTGAGTTGGCTATGGAAATAATAGCATGTAAAAACCATGTAAAGACCTGTCTGTACTAATTATTGTACTTATTTTATGGGTTTAATTCTATATGTATTATCTTTAAAAAATATTATAAATTTCACTTTATCATAAGCTGTCAAGCAGAAATCAAGGTCCCAAAATGCAAATGGAAAGCACGAACAAACAAAAAGAACCTATGACATCTGTTAATTAACGTTTTAATCACCTCAGACTAGACGAGAATAAGCCTCATTCTACCTGACCTCCAGAAATGTAATATGTGGCCTAGTTGCGTATTCTAAACTTACAATGGCAACAAAGATGATAAGGTAAAAAGGTCAGACATATTGATGGGTTATGGTAGATTTTTTTATATATGTATAATGCTTAAAAGGGAAACGGAGCACATAATCCTCCTGAGAAGAGAGAAAATCCAGCAAAAAGCATATTTCACTGTGGAAACTTTAATTCGTCTATCATTGCTACAGCAAAAAAATCAGTATACATTTAACTCAATTTGAGTTTAACTTAACACTCTTTGGGTGTACATATGACTCCCTCCATTTTGGAGTTAAAATAACACTTTCTAAGTTGTGAAATTTGTACATTACTCTCAGAGTTCATTTTAACACCGTAAGAGTTTATTTTTGCATCGAACTGGAGTGTGTGTTACCCTTTAAAATGTTAATATATTACCTTTTTTCCTATATTATCAATTGGTGTGTGTGTGTGACTGATAACAGTGATCAAATATGTTGAAAAATGTTTACATTTATTAAATGTTCATTAATCTTTTCAGAAATAATTTCAATACATTCAACTCTTTGTGTTTTAAAATGCAACAAGATATGTTTCAAGTTTAAGTAAAACATACTGGTTTGATCACTGTTTGTCTGAAAGAACTGGTTCAAGTAAAAAAAAAAACAACTTCCCATCACTAGTGGAAAATACACTGCATATTGGGTTAAAGGTTTAACACTTAAAAAAAACTCTTGAATATGAACTCTTTCACACTTGTGGATTAAAATGTACTCTGGTTTGAACACTGAACAACACCAAAAAAATCACACTGTATATTTAAGACTGGAATTTTTGCTGTTTTGGGGTGTAATTAAGTATATTTTTTGTGGAAGTTTTACATTTTCTTTTCCACATTTTCTAATTCCCAAATCAGAAAAGGTTGGTACAGTATGGAAAACGCAAATAAAAAAAGAAAGTATTGATTTCTAAATTTACTTTGACATGTATATAATTGCAGAAAATACAACAAACATTTTTTAATGTGTTCCTCGTGATGTTTATTGTTAGTTTTTTTTTTTTTTTTTTTTGTATACAAATGAAATCAAGTTGACCAGACAAAACATGAAACATGTTGTGTTCATATTGTCCGCAATGAAACACAAGTCAAAGTCAATTTGGAACTCACTATCATTTTATATTTGCATTTTCCATACTGTACCAACTTATTCTGATTTAGGGTTGTATTAACTCAAACTCTATAGTTGAATGCTGTTCCTATATATCGTATCTCTACATGCATTAGATAGTGGGGATAATTCTCCTGGAGAACAACCACAAAATCATCTAAACACAAGTGCCTGATTAAAATGCTTCTATCCCTAATTGATTTAATACCTAGCGCGGCCTTAAATGTACCCCCGAGACGAAACACTTGGCTGCTTGGAGGACTTCAGAGGCTTGTTTGGAATAAATCATTAGCCGCTGTTTGCTCCTGTAATGACCATAGGACGAAATCTGCCATTCTGTTTCTCTGTACTCACTTACTGTATCAACTCCACTAATGTACCATATATCCTTTTTATATTAACGTCTTTAAATCACAGAAATGTAATTAAATGTAGCCGTACAGCATGCAGTAAAAACTGTATTAGTGCCCTAGAAAAATGGCATGATCAAGCAGTAAACTTGTGATTTAGTGAAAGTTTTATTGTGAAACATTACTTAAAATATACTGTAATATTAAGCATTATTTTATTATTTAAATATTGGTTATGGATATTTTTATTCTTATTCGAATCTGACTAGTTTTTTTGTTTGATACAATGCACTTATTCTGTACACACACTCAAATAATTGTTTTGCTGCTTGTTCAAAATACTAATTTAAATTGAGCTGGATCAACACATTTCTAGAGTGCTTTTGGGATGACTTAATTGTTTTATGTTCAGTCCAGTTAAATTTGTGAAAACAATTAAGTTAACTTAATCAGTTTGTGTTGGGAAAACAGGAATGAATTGTGTGGGACCCCACATTTTTTTACATTGTTCTTGTATATGTGGTTGTAGAACTTAGTCTTATGTTTTATGAGTGTATTTGTGGGAATAGGTAAAAAATATGTTGTATGAATCAAAATTATTGATATATATTTTATGCCAAAAATCATTAGAGTTCTGTGAATCATTAGAGTCATGTTCTGTAAAGAAATTGGTGGATAAATAAAAAAATGTTTGATTAGTAATATGCATTGTTAAGAACTTAAATTACAGAAATTTAAAGATGATTTTCTTAGGATTGATTGATTTGATTGATCAATTGATTGATTCATTCATTCATTCATTGATTCATTGATTGATTCATTGATTAATTCATTGATTGATTCATTGCACCCTCAGTTTCTAAATATTCAAATACTTTTATATCAGTCAGTATTATCTTATTTTAGCAAACAATACATCAATGGGAAACATATTCAGCTTTCAGATGATATATAATTTCAAAAATTACCTTCATGACTGGTTTTGTGGTCTTGGATCCCACATAAATAACTGAATGTATCTTTAATCACACTGATAAATCAAACCCTACCCCATAACCAGCCCTTAACACCAATCCATACCACATCAACTGTCTTTAGCCTTATCCATATCCACCCTATACACTTAAACAAAACTTAAACATTTTTAGTGACTGGTCACATCTAAATTTTTCGATAGGCCCAAATAAAATTTAGCAAAAAAAAAAAAATTTTTTTCAATTGTAGCAACAGCCTGTTAACATTGTCTCAATAAGAAATAATGTGCTGAGCCAATTGAAAAAAACATCAAGTCTGCCCAATCATGTTATTGGCTCAATTGAATGTTTTAAATTGTTGTATAATGTGTTTTTGGTGTCACCTAATTTAAAAATGTTTATTGGGAAGTCTACATTGCTAAAGCAACTTTACTTAATTGCTTATTCCACATTATCCTAAAAGAAAATGAATAATAAAATATACAAAATAATGATACATTAAACACGTCCACATTTATTTAATATTAAACAGAGACCATTGTGAAAATACATTACATAAACATAATGGATAAATTGAACTTTTCTATAAAGTATATCTTATAAAATCATGCATTTTATTTCTCATAAATTAATCAAAGCTGAAGTGTAATTAATACATCCACATATATGTGCAAAAATGTCAATAATACCATCAAATGTAAGTATTTTTGTGAGGTTACTTTAACCATTGTTTACTGTAGTCACCTGAATGTTACCGTATAAGGTAATCTAAACTTATGAAATCACATTTTTAATGTTTAAATCAGTTCATTAAACATACTAAAAACAAAAACGCCCTCAAATCTAAATAGTGGATTACTTAACCCAGTTGACAGATGATTCCAGAACAGAAAATACTCTCAAAAGTCTCAAAAAAAACTGAAGAAAAAAAAAAATCTTGTATTATGTTTTTGTCTTTATTTAATAAACAATGTATTTTCTATTTGGGCTACTTAAATTTATATTTGGGCTGCCAAAAACTGAAAAGTGCCTGCCTGAGGGCTACCAGGAATTTAGAAATGTTGTGAGCCCTGTATATAGGTAGTCATATGGATATTGCTAGAAAACTGTCCTTACTGATTCCACTGTCAATGTCTTACTTTTAGGAATGTGAGGCTCATCCATGTCTTAATGGAGGCTCTTGTGTTGATCTACTGGATAAATACGCCTGCATATGTGCTGATGGTTTCACTGGGAAGAACTGTGACATTGACCAGAATGTGTGTCTGCAGACGTCTCTGAATTTTTCCTTGTGTTTCAACGGAGGGACATGTGTGGATGGACCTGGAGCCCATTTCACATGCAGGTAAAATCAATATTGTCTTATATTACATAGAAGATATTACTGATCTTTTATGAGGTCTAATGACCCCGTGTTGAAGTCACTTGATTTACACTATGAATACCTTTACGGTATTTACACTATGTGGTAAACCATGTAACAATATATATATATATATATATATATATATATAATGCCACAAATATCAACACAAAAGAAAGAGAAATGTGATGCATCAGTTGTTCACACAAGTATAATTGAATAAATAATCATGTGTACAGACAATAAAAAATGTGAGTAGCGACAATCGTTTTGAAGGTCTGTATGTTTGAAGAAAATGCATCTAACCGTGTGGTCTTTGTGGTCACTGGATGTTCCTTATTTTGACTTATTGTCCAATACAATAAACATTCATGAACCAAGAGTAAAGATGAATTCAGTGGCAATGGTTAAACGCATTGACTTATAGCACCGAGTTGCTCATGGCGACCCGAGTTAGATTCCTGGCTTGAGGTCCTTTGCTGATCCTTCCCCGGCTCCCCAAAATTTTCTGTCAATACTCTGCACTGTTCACTGTTTAGTAAAGGTTAATAACCCCTATAAAAATAATTATAAAGCATTAAAGATGAAATGCGTTTCAAAATGAAGCATCTGTAAGTGTGGTTCGATGATAACCTTGTTTTCTCTTTTTTTGTTCGCTTAACTTACTGATCGATTCATGAATGTTCAGATTTTTGTGTTAGAAGTTAATTCGCTTTCATTTATTAATATTAATCTCTGCATAAACAGATGACTTTTATAAATTCTATAGGCATTCTGTCACTTCAGAAATCACTGTAAGAGCTGAGTGATATGACATGATGCATAAATGTGCATCATTCTACATGTGTTTGATGCCTAATCACAAGCATACGAGGCAAATTTTACAATACACCAGTGCAATCTCAAGTCAATTCTTAACTTTTTGATCTAGTTTGTTTTCATTTGTATGATCTCATTCATTCATTCATTTTTTCATTTATTCAATCATTTTCTTTTTGGCTTAGTCCCTTTATTAATCAGGGGTTGCCACAGCGGAATGAACCGCCTGGTCTCATTCATTTTATTATAATTTGCTTATACCCCAATGAGGGGTGGGTTTAGGGGTAGGGTTTGTGGACACGTCTTCTTTTAAAAATTAATTATGAAATCTTAAGCTTTTGCATTGAGAGGCGCCTTTTTTGAATGATTTTCTAATAGCCGAAAACGTTATGCGTGCTGTTTACGCACCCTGCACACCTCTCGTTTTAACCACCTGCTGCACGTCACATTTTTGTCATTGTGTTTCCGTGCGCCTGCAGAAAAAGCAAGTTCCACATATATAGAAAGCTTATAATATAAGCTTAGATCATCTTAAAAAATTAAGGGGAAAATTGTTGTAATCTCTCTAGAAATAGCCAATCATATTCAGCCTTGGGCATGCATATTAATGATTCTGTGTTTTGTACTGATTGGCCTGGACCTTTACACTCAATGAATTTACATGAGAATGAGGAAACAATGGTGTTTGAGGCTCACTGTAATGTTCAGGCACTGAACTCTTATTATTGAGCTAGGGTATTTCCAGATTTTCGTTATATGGCACTTTTAAATGGAGGCAAACTAACCATAAACCTACATCATGTTCTTTTTAAATATCTAACTGTAATTAGTTACTGCCAGACTCTGATTCAGATATATCCGTGGTGCCTCTTGGTCCTTTGTAAAGGTCTGTAAGGTTGCCAGAGTGGATTATTATGCAGCAGCTGCTACAACATTAACGCTGAACTGAAGGGCTAAAATTGCGTCGTGGTGCATTACACATTCTGCATAAAAGGGCCCATCCAACACATAACATATCTCATTATCTCGTCCTCCTAAGACAATATTCTAATGTGAATAAGCCCTCTGTCCAGACTTTCTGATTAGCCCTGGCGATAATGCTATTTGCAATTCTTATCGTGTCAGGTGGACAGATGCATGGACAGACAGACAGCTGTGGAATGAGAAAGCATTGTCTGTCTAAATGAGGCCTCATTGGATTGATTTTCTCAAATGGAAAACAAACGCCCCCGTCCCACTTTGTGTTTACTCTCATTTAAAATCACTTGCAGACTGATGACTCGCAGAACGATTGTATTAAAGGCTGGCTTATTTGGTAATGGACAAAAGCACACATTTTAAAGACCAAAAAACTGGAGTTCAATCAATTTTAAATCAGCCTCTGTCATTTCGCATACTGCTAGAGATTCAGAGCACACTCGGTGCTGATATGTTGATATGAATGAAATTAAAGCTGCCCAGGAATGAAAGAAATGCCTCTTATTCTGCATACATACATCACAGCATTTCCTATTATCTTTTTTCTTCTGGAGAAAGTCTTGTTTCTTATTATTTTGGCTGGTATATATTAAAAACTGGCTACAGAACTGAAGCCGAACCTGAAGACGAGACGTGACTTTTAAGGGACTGTTTCATATGGATTTATTAATCATTCTTACTGTTCAATAAACGCAAAACTGTCATAGATTATTAAAGATACAAACCCCTCACTGCACCTTCAGCAAACCTCCTAATTCCTGCAGCACGAGGACTTTATGATTGTTTAAAAGCGTCAAAAGTGGCTGATCTGTTTGGCGAAATATTTGACTGCGTGTCACTGCATTCCAAACGACTATAATGCTATAAAGAAATCTCCACTGTGCTGAGCGAGACCGCTTCTTACGCTGAACAGCGCATCATCGATGACGTAAGTGTGCTCAGGCTTGAATGCAATGTGAGTGCGGGCCTTCGGGGGAGACAGGAAGGGGGACAAGCGTGCTTCGGCCTGGTTCAAGGCAACTGTACATAGTGTGAGTACACCCTAAAGCTGGATTTATATGGATTTATATCGCCTGGCGCCGCATCACGCACCTCCGCTGACTGCGCGCGCACCTCTTGAAACGGATGAGGCTTTTATACTTTATACGTTGTCATATTCTTTAAAACGACAGGGGGCGGTCAAAAGGAACTGACTGTAAAATCAGTAGTAGGAAGTAGGAAGTTTCTGGAACTACATCATATCATTAATATCATTCAATATTTTTAAACTAATAATTTTTATTGTTTTTATAAATTATTTTAATGATTATAACATTTTTTATAACCATTCAAGATTTTTTTAATCAAACTTTGATGCATCACTTGCTTTTGTTCATGTCTCAGACAGTTTTACCTATTAAAGTTTATTAAAATATTAATGACAAGAGAACATGGGCTGCTCTACAAATATATATATTTTTATTATGGCAAGAATAAAAACTAAAAAAAAGTACACTTACAAATAAATACAGATGTTTTTTTTTTAGATTTAGCCCCCTCCACAATTGACACATTTACTGTCTGGCTAGTTTCTGTCCTCTTCTTATGCTAAAAAGACAATAATGGTCCAGCATTCCAGACCATTATCACCAATAAAGCCTAGAAAAACAGGGCATCAGTATATTGTAAACCGATAGCTTCAAATATGCCTTACCAGTTATAAAAGAAATAATTTGTTCCTTAATTCTAGTTTATTAAATTGTTTTAAATTCGAAAATTGCAATACATACATCAGTGTAAAACCTATGAATGGTGGAAAAACATATTTCTGTAATTGTGTACCTGGGTCTCCACTTTTGCCAGGGCGTCTTTTGGCTTTAACAAACTTATCCCTCAGGTTTTTCCAAACCTTTTAAAAAAAAAAATTCCTCCTTTCCCACGGTTGTTGCAATTTCTACCCAAGAATTATTGATCATTGGGTTATCTCTATGATCATGGATCACAAAGATGTCTGTACAGTCGTACTGTTTCAGACAAAATCTCTTCAAAGTGTTTCATCTTCAACTCAAATCAAATGCGGCGCCGCGCGCACTGTTCGAGTTAAAAAAAAACCATGCTCTACGCCAGCTGAAATCATGTCGCACGCACCCAAAGCTAACCTCCACAAACTCCGCGATGACGTCACATTCGCCGCACGCACTCAAGCGAACTAGCGGACGCGTCGAGTATAAACCAGGCTTAATTCATTTCAATTCACCTTTATTTGTACTGTATAGCGCTTTTACAATGTTGATTGTGTCAAAGCAGCTTCACATAGAAGATCATAGTAAATTGAAACGGTGTCAGTCCAGTTTTCAGTGTGGTTTAATAATCATTACTGAGAGTCCAAACACTGAAGAGCAATAACAGCCTTCTAAGCCTACTAGTAGGCATAGAAGGCCCCTACTGGCCCATATCTATCAGCTGATAACTATTGACAATGCCCATTCTATCGAGTGATAACATTCAAATTAACTGTTCAATCCAGATAAGTTAACACAAAATATTAAGTTATTGGGGCAGTGTAGTTAACCTAATTAACTTAGTTAAGCCTTTTAATTGCACATTAAGCTCAGTATTAGTATCTTGCAAAATAACTAGTAAAATATTTTGTACTGCTATCATTACAAAGACAAAAAAAAATTGTTATTAATCATTTAAAATATATGTACAGACACACACACACACACACACACACACACACACACACACACACACACATATATACTGTATATATATATATATATATATATATATATATATATATATATATATATATATATATATATATATATTTTTTTTTTTTTTTTTTTTTTTTTTTTTTTTTTTTTTTTTTTTTTTACTATACTATATATGGTGTCCCTCAGGGGTCGGTCTTAGGTCCCATACTTTTTAACATTTATATGCTTTCACTGGTGCATATCATCAGCAGGATACCACTTTTATGCTGATGATACCCAAATTTATATCAGCTCAAAATCCAATCTGTCTGTTACTGCCTCAATCCTCTCAGAGTGTGTACAGGAAATGAAAATGTGGATGCACCAAAATGTTCTACAATTGAATTGTTCAAAAACAGAGGTACTCCTTATTGGCACACCAGCAGCCACTCTCAAAGATTGTTCAAATTGAACTTGGATAATGCTGTCGTCTGTCCATCTACCAAACCACGTAATCTTGGTGTGATTTTTGACACTCATCTGTCACTAGACTCACACATCAAGACCATTACAAAATCTGCTTATCATCATCTGAGGAATATTGAAAAAACTAGGTCTTACCTCACTCAACCTGATGCTGAAAGACTCATTCATGCATTTGTCACTTCCAGGATTGACTATTGTAATGCACTCTTTGCTGGTTTACCTGCTAAATTAAACAAACGGCTGCAGTACATTCAAAACTCAGCAGCACGCATTCTCACGCACACTCCACCACAGCACCATATTACTGGTGTGCTTTATAGCTTACATTGGCTCCCAGTTTAGTCCCGTATCATTTTTAAAACACTCACACTTCCATACAAATCTACATGGTACAGCTCCTTCCTACATCTGTGAAATTGTCTCTCAGTACACACCTTCTCGTTCCCTGCGGTTTGCTGATACTCTCACCCTTCAACAGCCATCCTGTAGACTAAAATCAATGGGGGAGAGAGCCTTCTCTGTTGCTGCACCCAGGTTATGGAATGCTCTCTCTTAATCTGTAAGAAATGCTTCCACACTAGCTAGTTTTAAGAAGATGCTAAAAACTCATCTTTTTAAGACTGCATTTTTAGATTCTTGATTATTCTGTTTATATTTTAGATTTGTTTTATGTATACTTGTATTTTATTGCATGTTTGATTTCTCTGTTGTTGTAGCGCTTTAAGTTTTAGAAAAGCGCATTCTAAATAAAATGTATTATTATTATTATTATTATTATTATTATTATTATTATTATTATTATTATTCATTCATTCATTCATTTTCTTGTCGGCTTTGTCCCTTGCGGGGTCGCCACAGCGGAATGAACCGCCAACTTATCCAGCACGATTTTACGCAGCGGATGCCCTTCCAGCCGCAACCCATCTCTGGGAACTTCCACACACACATTCACACTCATACACTACAGACAATTTAGCTTACCCAATTCACCTGTACTGCATGTCTTTGGACTGTGGGGGAAACCGGAGCACCCGGAGGAAACCCACGCGAACCCAGGGAGAACATGCAAACTCCACACAGAAACGCCAACTGACCCAGCCCAGCCGAGGTTCGAACCTGCGACTCAGCGACGTTCTTGCTGTGAGGCAACAGCACTACCTACTGCGCCACTGGGTTGCCCTTATTATTATTATTATTATTATTATTATTATTATTATTATTATTATTATTATTATTATTATTATTATTATTATTATATACTGTACTGTTTATCTAATTTATATAAAGTAGTTCTGCTTTATTTAGACACTTTGTAAAGAACATCTAACAGTGACTTTCCTTTTGACTTTAGATTTTTTACTGATACCAATTGGCCAACTTCCCTTTGCTGAACATTATGCCGAGTTCAGACTGCATGATTTTAGCCCCAATTTTGACTCGGCGACAGGTTTTGAGAAACCGCCGACAAATGCCTGAAATCACAGGCAAATCGGTGCTTGTTCACGCGAGTAACAATCACACAGTATGAACTATCAAAGACGCAATCTGAGAGAATCGCTGAGATAATCGTTGAGTCGCTGACACCCGTGAGATATTTGGCACGCTAAATATCTTGAGATGTCTGCGATTCAAATCATGTTGTGTGAAATGTGCTCTGATTGAAAATAACATCAACGATCACCTACAACCAATGAGAGGGCAGCATTCACTACTGGGTACCTGCAGGCCAGCGGGAGATTGGGGGAGAAGTTAAAAGCACTCCTTTTCAGTTTATTTGGACCCAAGAAATTGAGGAAAAACTCCTGGAAATTTGGCAGGAGCACTGTGTCAGTTTGACGTGTCATCTGAGCAATATGCACAAAAAAGTTTAAGAGAAATTGCTCCCTTCAAAGCCAGATAAGCAAAATAAGTACATTTTCTACCTCACTAAAGGCGTCTTTCTCATTATGTAGTTAATAACAAGATATATATTACGTGACCTTGTGCTGTTTCCATGTCTTCTCACGTGCGTTTGGTTGTGAAACGTAGTTTGGACAAAGTTGTCGGCGATTCTTCCTATTTTAAAGTCATGCAGTGTGAAACACCCTGTCGCCCATACATCTTGCAGTGTAAACAAAGCACAGACGGAACGCTAGCCTAGATAGTCATGTAGTGTGAAAACATCTGTGACACAACTACTTTAAAAATCATGCAGTCTGAACTCGGCATTAGACTCGCTAATGTATCTTCATGTCTGTTATTTGCTCACAAACCTCTATTTACAGGTGCGGGGACGAAACAAACATTTGCTTCTTTGTTTGTTATGAATTATAGCGTTTCATGTGAGTTGATTTATGATTTATGCAGAAGTGTTTTTCAGATGTACAAGCACAACATTTGTCATTTTAACCCTTTGAAATGTGTATTTTAAGTGTGAACCACTCAGAGCTTTATATCAAACAGTCTCATAATGATCAGTGAATGCACAACATGTCAACCGAGTGTCATTTTTTCAAGAATTCCTCCTCCAGGTTTAAGGGTGCAGATAAATTGACCCAATCTGAAAAAATTCAGGAAATATTTAGGAAGTTTTGCTATAAGCCTTCAAACTTTGGTTAATGAGACATTTCTCCGTTTGCTCACCATCTGTGTGGCAGCGCTTTCACAAGCTTAGCTGACCATATGTCTGTCATTAATTATATTTTTTTCCCCTTTTGAATATTTGCTTTTTTGATGGGCTCAAGGCTGTGGCTCAGCAAGTCGTAGCATTCTGTTCAACCTTTTAAAGGGACATGGATTTAGAGAATAAAAACATCTGATTCTCTGTGCAATGTTTAAAGGAAGAATGCTTTTATTCAGCTGCCGGCCAGGTTTTATGGGAGATTTCTGTGAGGTGGAGATGAATGAGTGCTGCTCGGAGCCGTGCTTTAACGGGGCCATCTGCCAGGACCTCATCAATGGCTACCAATGCCACTGTCGACCAGGTGAGGCTTTTATCTTATAGAAAATATATTACACGTGAAAAGCAGTGAGTGTTATTAGTGCTATTTTAAGCTTTTAGTCAATACATAACATTTGTACATACCTTGATGACATGCATTTTTCCCCATGTTGATATATTTTGTGTTTTTCTAGCCTTATATGTAGAGATAACACAAATATTTTACCAAACAGTTGCTTATACTGTAGTTTATATGGGCAATATCACACGAGCAGCAGTGCGATATGGCTGTATATCGGCACTGGTGGGAGGCGTGCATTGGCTCGAGGCTGCATGCCAAGTGCCTTAGTGCCCCAACAGTGCCAATACACAGCCATATCACATTGCTACTCGTGTGATATTGCGTTTATATCTAAAAAAGAAAATCAAACACGGAGAGTCTTAAAAACCCTTTTGTGTGAAGAACTACTTTCTATAAAATCTAAAAATATTTCAGATCTTTTTTTTTTATTATTAAATATAATAATGTTGTATTCATTCATTTTCTTTTCGGCTTAGTCCCTTTATTAATTTGGGTTCACTACAGAGAAATAAACCGTCAACTTATCCAGCACATGTTTTATGCAGGTGATGCCCTTCCAACTCCAACCCATCACTGGGAAACACCCATACACTACCATCATTCCCACACATACACTACCGACAATTTTAGCTTACCCAATTCACCTATACCGCATGTCTTTGGACTTGTGGGGGAAACCCGCGCGAATGCGGGGAGAACATGCAAACTCCACACAGAAATGCCAGCTGACACCGCCGAGGGTCGAACCAGCGACCTTCTTGCTGTAAATTGACAGCACTAGCTAATGCGCCACCGCATCACCCCAATAATGTTGTATATAATGCTCAATTTCTTGCACAGACCAATCATTTTTCTTTATAAGACTTCAATGTATTGTTAGGAGCCACAGATATAAATGTTTTGTCAAAACAACCAGTACAATAAAGCTGTATTAGTTAACATGATCTAACAATGACTAATACATTTATTACAATATTTATTCATCTTTGTTAATGTTATTTAATGAAAATACAGTCATTCATTGTTAGTTATTGTTATCTCACAGTGCATTAACTAATGTTAACAAAAAATAAATTTAGATTTTAATAATGCATTGGTAGATGTTGAAGTATGATTAATAAATGCTGTACAAGTAATTGTTCATAATACTATACTTTAACTAATGAAACCTTAAAGTGTGATCAAACAATGTATTTTATAAATCCATAAAGCTAGTTTCAACTGTTCAGCTTGTGCCATATGTTTATGAATCTTCTTTCAATGTCTTTCTGAGGATCTTATTCCAGAACTAGTGCATAAGAGAGATTAAGATTTCTAAAACGTCTTGGCTTATTCATGCATCTTGATTCCACCATGCAAAAATCACTTACGTTCCTCAGGGGGGTCATTTGCTCATGCAGGCTATACTGAAACAGACACAAGCCTCATAGAGTATTAAAATGTATTCAGCCTGTCTGTATGTGCGCACCTCTGGACGCTTTCCAGAAAGATGCAGGAATGGAGACAGTGTAGAAAAGTGGAGGGAGGTGGAGAACTGTGGGGTTGAACTCGCTGTGGCACTCACAGGGGATTGCATTTGGGTTATTTTAATTATGATTTGTTTATTTGAAGAAAATATAAAGATTACCTTTAAAATGTTAAAATGTCTTTTTTTTTATCTTTAAGGAGGATTTTTTAGTAGCCCTGGTAAGATGATTTTTGTGTGCTGTCTATGTTTTGGAGTTTTTGTTTGTTTGTTTGTTTGTTTGTTTGTTTGTTTGTTTGTTTGTTTGTTTGTTTGTTTGTTTGTTTGTTTTACGCTGTGTATGTGCTAGTAGCAATTAAATAGCATTTTTTTAATTACCAAAGACAGTTTAAGCTAAAAAAATATATTTAATGCGAAAAGTCTCCTACAGTATGTCTTAATTGGATTGCAACAGTTTTTAATTTTTTTACGTGAAATATCCCAATAATATGAACAGTTTGGTTCAGCAAGGGCTCATTAATAATATTAAAATAAATTAGAATAATTTGTTTAACTATTTATTCATTGAAAACATAATTTAAATGTTAAGGGAGCAAATTAGCCAATTAAAATAAATACCGAAAGGATCATGTGACACTGAAGAATTAGTACATATTATTGGCATCACAGAAGCTGCATTATAAAATGTATGGTAAGACTTTAGTTTAAGTAACAATTCACACCATTTACTACTGGTTTATATTGTGAAGATATTAACTGGTTACTAACACTTATAAAGTATGGTCTTATTTTACATCCCTAACCCAACTACTACATTACTAACTGACTATTAATAAGCAGCTAATTAGTTTATTGATCTAAAAGTCGTTGTGAATGGTTTGTTTATAGCTTGAATTGTACATTGACAATAATAGTATGACCAAATACAGTCAGTGACAGTTCAAAATGACCAGTACCGCCATGTTTGATGCGCTGCGGGACAATAGGATTATTAAAATGTTTTTAGGTGAAACCGCAGTGACGCCAGTTGGCACAAAGGGACTGGATGAGAATAAACAGAAATATACAGTAGCTGTAAATTCCCTGCTACTTGTAAATGAAGATAAAATAATGAAACAAAGCATTATAATTCCTTCATAAATCATTATAAACTTGTTAACAAGCTTTTTTATCATTGTAAACTTGTGCAATGAGGATTTATTTTGGAAATTAAAATTAAAGAAATAAATGACAACTAAAATGAAAGAACATACATTTTATATTACACTGTGTTAGCCAGTAGCGTCGCTACAAATAGTGACGCTACTAGCTTAACTACATTTCTCAGTAGCGTGGTGGTAGCTTTGCTACTTTCTAAATCAAATAGCTTTTCAGTAGTGAAGCAATTTTATTTAGTCAAGTAGCGCAGTAGCGTCCACACAAGCTACATTTATCGATCGCAAATTAGTAAGTGACGCCACCGACATTCACAGAGCTGTGAGGCTGGTGTTTAGCTGGTGCAAGTAAATCCATTTGATGGCAAGAACGACGATATCTTCTTCCTGTTTTACGGTGGTTGACAACAAACTTTTTGGTGCGTTACTGCCACCTCTCGCTCCAGTCTGTGACGACGCCAACCAATTAGGCAAGAGAAACTTGATTGATACAAAGGTGACTGAGGGAGAAGAGTTATTTCTGAAGCAGAATTCCTTGTGACCATACCTTGAGAAGTACATGTTAAGATGGAATAACTTTAATTCTGATGCTGTGCTTTGCTAAAGCTGATGTGATGTTTAAAAGCCTTTTGTTAGTTGTGATGGTTTTAAATTACATTATAGTTTGTCCTGCAAATGTGCCCAAGTGAATTAATTTGTTGTGGTACTTTTACTATATATATTTTACTGTAAATATATATACAATATAATGCTCAATACTAAATATTTCCATTTACTATAAATTACTATAGTAGTTTAAATGTGTAATGCCCAATTATTTTTTATTATTATTATTATTTTTTTTTTTTTGCTGTTATATACTATAATTGTTTCTGTTTATTACAGGATATTGTTTGCAATAAATAACTGAGCTGAACTGGGGTGCGTTTCCGAAAACCATCGTTAGCCAACTAAGGTCGCAAGTTCCGTCATTACAAACATAGTTTGTTGATTTGCTGTTTCCCAAATCCATCGCTTGCAACTAACCTCTAGAGCTGTAGTTAGAAACATAGTTCCTGGCTGTGTTCTATTCCCAGTTGTTCCCCCTATGCCCTATTTGTTTAGAACATTCTAACATTTAAACTTGGAATTCTAAAAAAAAAAAAAAAGCATTAAATAATCACTCTTAGGTGTAATTTGCTTTCAAAGTATTTTTACACTTCAGTTTTAGCAATCTTCATGTTTACAAGTGCGCTTCCTTCATTGATGTCTTTTTGAACACAGCCGTGGCTCATGAAAAAAAGCTATAGCTGACCTATTATTTAAAAGCAGAATTTATGTTACGTCTCCAAAGCTTGTGAAAACAAAAATCATAGCATACGTTAATGCTTTTAATTTAGAGTAGGTTATTTATTAAGTATCTGTACTATATATGACATGGGCCTGTTGGTTAGAAGATTTCTGCAGTGGTTTGCATGTGTCAAATTGTAAAAGTAAACTTTTCAAAAAATAAAAAACAAGATCCTACTTAATAATAATAATAATAATCATCATCATCATTAATATTATTATTAAAGTAGGATTTTCTTAATTTCCTAATAAATAATAATTATTAAATTTCATTTCTTAATAAATAGCCTCATTATTTATTTATTTATATGAATTATATATGATATTAGAATACGTGTTAGCTTTTGGTAAGTGTTTTTATGTTTTAGAATAGACTATGTAATGTTCTCAATAATATTAGTAAAGCAAACATAGGCCCTATATGTGCCATTTACATATATTTCAATAATATGGAAAACGACTGCATGTTTTTATCAAAACTAATATTGGTTTTGCGTTTTTAAATGCGTGTGCGTGTAAAACGATGTAATTTGCACAAATAAATTATGGGGTTTTTCTCTAAAGAAGTTGTTACCACCCTGTTTAGAGCATCATTTTGGGGGTTTTACCTTATAACTAATGTGGTTCAAACAATGGATCTGCGACAGAGAAACTACGGGTTTTGGGAAACACTCATCACTACATCGTTCATTTCCCAATTGATGCATCGTACTATGGTAGTTCAGCCGCGAGTTACGTCATTGTTTGGGAAACGCACCCCTGAACAATTCTGCCTCATTTTTCATTGACAGTTTTATTTATCACTAAGATATGATTGACTTGGGTTTAAGTGGCTTCGATTTAAAAATGAAAATTACAAAAATAGCTTAGATGTAGCTTTTGCCAAGTAGCTTTTAGCTTAGCTTGCTACATTTCCCAGGGTGTAGCTTTTAGTGTAGTTAAGCTACGTTTAAAGTAGAGTAGCTAATAGCTTAGCTCACTACATTTTTCAAGTAGCTTTCCCAACTCTGATAGTACAATATATTAAATACATAGTATATTACAATTATCATTTTATTAATAATTCAATATTGGAATATTGGTTTTATATTGTATTTTTGGACCAAATAAATCCAACATTGGAGGGCAACTTTTGTGAGTTTGTGAGTTGTTGTTTTTTTGGTTTTTTTTTTTTTTTTTTTTGTCATCAACGTTTTATTGACAGTCAGTTTTAATCACTTCCGGAAAAGTTTGCATCCACTTTTCAAATGCACAGATCTTCAGTTGTGGGAATTCATGTGCAAGTTTATAAATCCCTTCAGTCAGTTCTTTTTACCCTGCTGACAATATCTCATGTGAAGTTCACAAGAGAAGATAAAGATTTCTAAAACGTCTTGGCTCATTCATGCATCTTGATTCCACCATGCAAAAATCACTTACCTTCCTCGGGGGAGTCATTTGCTCATGCAGGCTATACTGAAACAGACACAAGCCTCATAGAGTATTAAAATGTATTCAGCCCATCTGTATGTGCGCGCCTGTGGACGCTTTCCAGAAAGATACAGGAATGCAGACGGTGTAGAAAAGTGGAGGGAGGTGGAGGATTGTTGGTTATAGGCTTGAGCTCACTGTGGCACTCACAGGGTTTTTTTTTTTGTTCCTGGCAGGTTGGACAGGTCTTCACTGTGAAGATGACATTAATGAGTGCTTGCTGCAACCATGCAACCAGGGAATGTGCATCCAGAATGAGCCTGGCCATGGCTACACCTGCTTCTGTCGGCCCGGATTTGTGGTAAGTCTTGCTGAGTCCCCGCTTCCACCTCCTCCCTGAGCTCTTCATCTTCCCCTGAGGTGATTTTGTGAGAGACGCAATCCTGTTTGTCTTTCTCCTGTCAAGTATTCGCCATCCGTTTGTTTCCGTTCCAATATTGCGATGGCCTTTAAATATCCTTGACGTCCTCGGGACTGGAAGCGGCAGGGTTCTTTAGTATTCAATATGCCAGTGGTGCTTTTCAAGTGCGGCGAAGCACAGATGTCACTTATCAATGGCAGGATGTGCATACTATTTGGCTATTTTTATGTTTTAGTGTCTGCAGTGTTGCTGGAAGTATAGTTAAACAAAATAACAGTAAGATATGGTTTTATAGATATGATTTTATATTTTTCATTAAAATGTTTTACATTTGAAGAATGATATGTATGAAGCAGTTCGAAGTGCTTCACATAAAAGCATACATCAAATCATAAAAACTTCAAATACATTTGTGTAAAAAAAACAACATAAAAAACGTTTTTACATAAAATATATCACCAGAATAATGCTAATTAAAAGCTACAGTTGGCAATACTTTAACCTTGTTTAAAAGATATTGAGCAAACTTAGTTGAAGTAAAAAATGTTTAGCCCTCTGTGAATTTTGTTTTCATTTTCAAATATTTCCCAAATTATGTTTAACAGAGCACGAAATTTGTCACAGTATTTTTCTATAATATTTTTTCTTCTTATTCTTTTTATAAAGTTTTATTTGTTTTATTTCAGCTAGAATAACAGCAGTTTTTACATTTTTTTAAAACCATTTTAAGGTCAAAATTATTAGCCACCTTAAGCAATTTTTTAATTGTCTACAGAACAAACCATCAGTATAAAATGATTTGCCTAATTAACCTAGTTAAGCCTTTAAATTGCACGTTAATATTAATATTTTAAAAAATCTCTAGTAAAATATTATTTACTGTCATCATGGCAAAGAAAAAATAAATCAGTTATTAGAAATGAGTTATTAAAACTATTATGTTCAGAAATGTAGATAAAAATCGTCTTTTTTCGTTAAACAGAAATTGGGAGGAGGGAAATATACGGTGGAGGTGGAGCTAATGTACTCAGTGGACCTTAAATTAAAACCATAGAATTTTTTAATTGCTATTACACTTTGTTATTGATTCTTTTGAATCTTTACAACTTGTCAATTTTGATGAATTCTTGCTTGACCTTCTTGGAAATGTCATATATATATATATATATATATATATATATATATATATATATATATGTATACATATGTATATATATACAGCCAGTGCAGAATTATTAGGCAAATGAGTATTTTGACCACATCATCCTCTTTATGCATGTTGTCTTACTCCAAGCTGTATAGACTCGAAAGCCTACTACCAATTAAGCATATTAGGTGATGTGCATCTCTGTAATGAGAAGGGGTGTGGTTAATGACATCAACACCCTATATCAGTAGTGCATAATTATTAGGCAACTTCCTTTCCTTTGGCAAAATGGGTCAAAAGAAAGACTTGACAGGCTCCGAAAAGTCAAAAATAGTGAGATATCTTGCAGAGGGATGCAGCACTCTTCAAATTGCCAAGCTTCTGAAGCGTGATCATCGAACAATCAAGCGTTTCATTCAAAATAGTCAACAGGGTCGCAAGAAGCGTGTGGAAAAACTAAGGCGCAAAATAAACTGCCCATGAACTGAGAAATATCAAGCGTACAGCTGCCAAGATGTCAAGATGCCACTTGCCACCAGTTTTGCCATATTTCAGAGCTGCAACATCACTGGAGTGCCCAAAAGCACAAGGTGTGCAATACTCAGAGACATGGCCAAGGTAAGAAAGACTGAAAAACGACCACCACTGAACAAGACACACAGCCTAAACGTCAAGACTGGACCAAGAAATATCTCAAGACTGATTTTTCTAAGGTTTTATGGACTGATGAAATGAGAGTGAGTCTTGATGGGCCCGTGGCTGGATTGGTAAAAGGCAGAGAGCTCCAGTCCAACTCAGACGCCAGCAAGGTGGAGGTGAAGTACTGGTTTTGGCTGGTATCATCAAAGATGAGCTTGTGGGGCCTTTTCGGGTTGAGGATGGAGTCAAGCTCAACTCCCAGTCCTACTGCCAGTTTCTGGAAGACACCTTCTTTAAGCAGTGGTACAGGAAGAAGTCTGCATCCTTCAAGAAAAACATGATTTTCATGCAGGACAATGCTCCATCACACACGTCCCAGTACTCCACAGCGTGGCTGGCAAGAAAGGGTCTAAAAGAAGAAAAACAATTGACATGGCCTCCTTGTTCACCTGATCTGAACCCCATAGAGAACCTGTGGTCCATCATCAAATGTGAGATTTACAAGGAGGGAAAACAGTACACCTCTCTGAACAGTGTCTGGGAGGCTGTGGTTGCTGCTGCACGCAATGTTGATGGTGAACAGATCAAAACACTGAAAGAATCCATGGATGGCAGGCTTTTGAGTGTCCTTGCAAAGAAAGGTGGCTATATTGGTCACTGATTTGTCTTTGTTTTGTTTTTGAATGTCAGAAATGTATATTTGTGAATGATGAGATGTTATATTGGTTTCACTGGTGAAAATAAATAATTGAAATGGGTATATATTTGTTTTTTGTTAAGTTGCCTAATAATTATGCACAGTAATAGTCACCTGCACACACAGATATCCTCCTAAAACAGCTAAAACTAAAAACAAACTAAAAACTACTTCCAAAAATATTCAGCTTTGGTGTTAATGAGTTTTTTGGGTTCATTGAGAACATGGTTGTTGTTCAATAAAAAAAAATAATCCTCAAAAATACAACTTGCCTAAAGATTCTGCACTCCCTGTTTATATATATATATATATATATATATATATATATATATATATATATATATATATATATATATATATATATATATATATATATATATATATATATATATATTGTATGTATATATATATTGTATGTATATATATATATACAGGGCTTGACATTAACCTTTTTGATCACCAGCCACTGTGGCTAGTAGTTTTCCACTATTACTAGCCATTTTCACTAGCCACAATTTTGTTGTTGGGAAAATATAATTTATATGCATAAATTTGACTTTGGCATGGGTTGCGGCATGCTAAAATTACTTCATTTAGACTGTGTTTTTTCCACTTGCCTCCTCGTTCATTTAACTGTTTTTTGTTCATGAGCTTACTCAATGAGCATGAGCAAATGGGTTACGCTTTCATAAAAAAAGTGTCGCATTGCAATTAGTTTTCTTTCATAGGACTTGTCAGGGCTCAACACAATAAAGATTTTCCTTTTTTTTCTTTGCCCACACCAAACTAATTATTTCCTTGCCACAAATTTTAAATAATGTGTCTGTCTGTGTCTGTTAAATAATGTATACTGCTGTATACATACAGTTTTTGTTTAACAAAACAGCTGACATTTAAAACTATATTCTCACACATCTAAAACTTTGCACAGTGGTCTGTTCTGGCTCAAGATCCCAGATCACTAGTTAACTATGCATACAACAACATATTAAAGCAATATTATGGTAAAGGATGATTATTAAACTATATTAACAAAAATAACAGCAAGCAAAAGAAAGCGGGTAAAAGTCATTCTGTGCACTTTAATGAAAGGATGATGCCCCACACGGTTAAAGTTAGGCCAATAAAAATCTGTTCAAAGAATGGTTAAAGCGAAAGCGACAACAACTGCTGCTGCTTACAAAGATTCTCAAGCCCTTGAAGGACTGTGGGTGCACGAGCATCGCACTAGTTTTGTTTCCAGGCACTGTTGCTTTGAGTAAGGAAACGGCACAGGAGCTTTTAAACACTCACGCTCATCAAATCATCAAATCCAAAAAATATTTTTTCACATTGTCATTATGGGGTATTGTGTGTAAAACTTTGAGGAAATATATGAATTAAATCCATTTTTGAATAATGCAGTAACATAAAAAATGTGGAAAAAGTGAAGCGCTATGAATACTTTCCAGATGCAATGTATATGGTCCTACAAGCTATAAACAAATATGTTAAATAATATACTACAGTATTACCCATATTCTATAACTATTTCTGATTCAAGCACAAAACACACATAGTGTTTGGCGCAGTTTTTCAGCTATCCGAGCAGAAATGACAGATGCTTTTCCCAGTTTTATTTTTAGTCATGCTTTTTGTGTTCAGATGTTAACTAAATAAACTTATTTTGAAATATTATATTGGGAAAATCAGATCAGCCCAAAATAATCCCCATAAAACCCTTCAAAAATAATGCCCACAATTATCTTTCCAAGAATGCAAACATTTCCCTTTATTTACAGAATTGCAGGACATGATTACTGTTGTTTGCCTCAACGTTTTTAAGATTAAAAATGTATGCACTAAATTCTACAATGCAACACATTACATATTTTGATGTTTTTAAATAGAGGAAAAAGGCATGTAATTTTCCATGAAGGCTCTTATAAACATTGAAGCATAGTGAAAAACTGAAATCCATCTGAACAAGAGTGTATATTACAGTAGCAGTAGATGTTTGTAGTACATACGCTATATACAGTATTTATGCGAATACAACTGAAAGTGTAAATGCACCAGCTGCTAGGCTTTACCTACTGTAATTTACCCTCTTATTCAGACGTATTTCAGTTTTTCACTATGCTTGAAACCTAATGCCCCTAGCCTTGTTGTGCACACTGCATTTATTTCAACATATTGCATCAAACTTCATACTTGCTCACTGTAATGCCACATACTCGCGCAATTATTTCAGAAACCTGCCTTATTATTATGGCGTAGCATCAAACCATATCCCAGCAGGCATTTCAGAAACACTTAGAGAGAGATTTATGTTAAGAGAAAAGTCTCTTTTGTGTTTTCAGGGGGAAAACTGTGAATATAATTACGATGACTGCTTGATTCAGTCATGTCCTGAGACGTTTTCCTGTAAGGATGGCATCAACAATGTCAGCTGTGTCCCTGTGAAGACAGACACGTCATCGCTTCCTCCGATCTCAGTCGTATCTTGGAGAAGCACAGACATCAGCACAGAGTTACAGCCCACTTTCGCACCTGTGGAAAACTTGCAGCACACCGAGCAACCGACAGGTTGGTAGCAAAACATCTTATGCAATATAGTGTACTTTTGTAATACCTCTGCAGCTTCCTATACAAATATGGAAGCCCATTTCCATCATATGAGAAAAACAATGCAGGCATAACCATTTAAATATTGGTTTACTGATTCCAAATTTTGACTTCGAAAGTCGTTATTATAAGATAATATTTGAAATTATTACTTAAAAATCTAAATTTAGTTTCATAGAGAGCTTGGACTAAGCCAGTATTAGATCATAGTTCAGTTATGACATCTGAGTAATGTCTTATAAATGTGCCTTAGAAAAAAAATGATTATTGGTGTCCATCTTAAACTAGACGTCTGTCGTAAGTACACTCAAAAAATGTTTGCTAATTGTTCAAACTACTTATTCAAAACAATTCAGGCATACAAATCTAAATATTGGTTTACTGATTCCAAATGTTGACCTTATAAGTCATTATTATAAGATAAAAGTTGAAATTATGACTTAAAAATTGAAATATTGTTTCATAGACAGCTTGAACTAAGTCAGTATTAGACCATAGTTCATGTTTTATTAATGTGCCTCAGCAAAAATGATTATTGGTGTCCATTTTAAACTAGAATTTTGACATAAGTACACTGAAAAATGTTTGCTGTTTGTTCAAACTACTTATTCAAAACAATTCAGGCATACAAATCTAAATATTGGTTTTAGTTATGATGCTCCCAAAAAAATTAGCATATATCCGTAGATCTTTAACACAATTCTGTGCAGAAATAGCAAAAAAAATGTCAGCAGATTCCGTCTGGCCCTACTCATTACAAACATACACAGTAAATTTCACATATACAGGTTTAACTAAGAAAATATACATGTAAACAGAATGTATACCTTTCTGGGGTGGCGCTGAATCAATCTATAATCTGTTTATCCCACATTTTGTGTGTTGATGAGCTTTGAACTGGTGAGACGCATGGCTGAATATTTCGCAGAAAGCTGATTTACTTTTCCTGCCTCTCCCATTTTCAAAATAAGATTCCCACATCGATAGTACAGTATGCTTAGATCAAATAGAATAAGGAAAATACAGTGTTTATTTTCTGATTGGCCTTTCTGATTGTATTGGTGGGATTTAAGGCACAGGATGACATAAGAATGAGAAAACAATCACGTTAGAGGCTCACGATACGTCATTTTCATGTACTGAACTCTTAATATTTAGCTGTTCCCATTTATATTTTTATTCTATAGTGCCTTTAAGTCATAATTATGATATTTACCCCTGATTTCACAAACAAGGTTTAAGGCTAGTCAAGATTAAATAGCATGTTTGAGCTGTCTCAACTCAAAATAACTTTCGGTGAGATGTCTTAAAATACGTCAGTGTCATTTTTTGTCTCCAGGTGCACACCAGTAATGTATTTTTCTAAGGCCATTATTATAAATGTGGCTTAAATAGCCTAATTTAACTAAGGCCTAGTCCTGGCTCAATCTAAGCCCTGTTTGTGAAACTGGGCCTTAAAGTTTTAATTCAGGCTTAGTCATAATTTTAAAAAATTAGTCATGCATTTTTCAGTCATAATTTCGATTAAAGCCTGGCACAATGTGTACATTTTATGCCTGATTTATGTTTTATTTTAGATTTAGTGGACATGAGTTTTTTTAAAAGGAAGTCTTGAGCCTAAAATATCTCAGTCACAATCAGTTCCTCTTTAAAAGCATGCAAACTGTCTGTGTGTCTACAGTGAAACAAGCAAGGAAAAGGTTTTCACTTTTTTTTAAATTATAAGATTGACTTCCATTGTACTACCTTTAAATATTATTGGTAAAAGACTTGCGTGAATGAAAGACTTCATGAGCAATTGAATTCAGTCAATGAGATTGTGTGGTTTGTTTGGATTGAGCGGCTTCATTATCTGCTTGTCTTTGGAAACCCAGGGAGAATATTGACACCGCAAGACACATCATAAATTATGTTTTTGAAATACTTATCAACCTTACAGTAAAATACCAGATAGTATTTATGTAGACATGTATAAATATTGAGGCAAACAAAGATGGTTCACGGAAACTTTGTGTACAGTAAACACCTTTGTGGTATTTCAAACCTGAATTGCTTTCTTTTCTTGCTATTATGACACAGAAGACAATATTTTTGTCTATTGTTTGTTACCAAAACAGTGAAAATACTAACACCCTTTCGCTAAATATGTTTTATGTTTCACAAATTAAATAAATTAAGTACAGTACATACAGTAGATTTAGAGCAACTAAAGTGTAAATAAATTATTAAAGAATTTTCAGTTATATAGTATTTCATTCATCAACATTACAGTAGTTTGTGGGGTTTGTGGAACATAATTTAAAAACTTTAACCTGTTAGCCAGCACTTACTTTTGGGGATTTACTCTTACCTAACTTTAAATAGTTCTTGACCCCAGTGAGCTACAAACATTATTAAGGTATCATTGGAAAGAAGACACTTTGAGTTTTACTGTGGTCCAACTAAAAAGTGCTAAATGCTAAAGAATATTTATATTATGAAGTAATGAAAAAGAAAACTTGTACTGTTTAATATTTGTATTTCCATATACAAACACAGGAAAACATTCATGTAATAACCTAGAAGAAATATGCCTTGAAAGCCAATTGTCTTATGAGTTTATATTTCAAATTTGATGAAGATAGCATGCAAAACAAGATTTCTGTAAAAAGTTTTCTGAGACTATATCGGTTTCCTTCTTTCCCAAAAATGACCTCCCCAAACTAAAACAGTAACAGTTGCTGAATAATTTGCTCTCTCCTTAGTATATTTCAAATCTTAATTGCTTTCTTTTTTGATATTGTGACACAAAATACAATATTTTGTCTATTGTTTGTTACCAAAACAGTGAAAATACTGACGCTCTTTCTCTAAATATGTTTTATGTTCCACAAATTAAAGAAATTAAGTACAGTACATAGATTTAGAGCAACTAAAGGGTTATTAAATTATTTAAGAATTTTCAGTTACATAGTGTTTCATTCATCCACAGTAGTTTGTGGAGTTTGTGGAACTAAATTTAAAAACTTTATTAGCCAGCACTCACTTCTGAGGATTTACACCTACCTAACATTAAACAGTAACAGTTCTTGACCCCAGTGAGCTGCAAACATTATTAAGGTATCATTGAAAAGAAGACACTTTGAGCTTTACTATGGTCTATGTAAAACAGTGCTTAATGCTAAACAATATAAAAAGTTATTCATTATGAAGTAATGAGAAAGAAAAATTGTACTGTTCAATATTTGTTTTTCCATTTACAAACACAGGAAAACATTAATGTTATAACCTAGAAAGAATATACCTTGAAAGCCAAGTGTCTCTTGAGTTTATATTTCAATTGTGATGAAGATAGCATGCAAAATAAAATTTCTGTAAAAAGTTTTCTAAGACTGAGCCAGGTTTCTCTCGAGGTTTTTTAAAATCTTCGCTTTCGCCAATTGGTGAAGTTTTTTCCTCGCCGTTGTCGCCACTGGCTTGCATGGTTCTGGATCTGTAGAGCTGCGCATCGATGGATTTGCTATTCAGTGTTTGGACTCTCAGTAGTGATTATTAACCCACACTGAACTGAGCTAAACTGAACTGAACTTAATCTCTGAAAACTGAACTGACACTGTTTCAATTCACTATAATCTTCCATGTGAAGCTGCTTTGACACAATCTACATTGTATAAGCGCTATACAAATAAAGATGAATTGAATTGAATTGAATTGAATTGAATATCGGTGTCCTTCTTTCCCAAAAATGACCTCCCCCAAACTAAAACTAAAACAGTTACTGAATAATTTGAAGACACTTTGGGCTTTACTATCCACCATCTAGAGTTTATTATGCTCAAAATGCTCAAAAAAGTTATAGATGCTTAAATAACGTAAAAAAATTAAAAAATTGCACCGCACTAAACATTTTATTATTTCATAAACAAATACATGAAATTGGTCCTGGAGCAATACAGAAAAGTAATGGGTCAAAAGCCACACGTCTCCTGAGTAGATGCTTTGAATTTGATGCCAATATTATGCAACATGAAATTTTTGGGTGACGCAGTGCTGTTGCCTCACAGCAAGAAGGTCGCTGGTTCGAGCATCGGCTGGGTCAGTTGGTGTTTCAGTGTGGAGTTTGCATCTTCTCCCTGCATTCACGTGGGTTTCCTCCAGGTGCTTCGGTTTCCCCCACAGTCCAAAGACATGCGGTACAGGTGAATTGGGTAGGCTAAATTGTCCGTAGTGTATGAGTGTGTGTGGATGTTTCCCAGAGATGGGTTGCGGCTGGAAGGCATCCGCTGCGTAAAAACGTGCTGGATAAGTTGGTGGTTCATTCCGCTGTGGCGACCCCGGATTAATAAAGGGACAAAACCGACAAAAAAAATGATTGAATGAATGAATGAATGAATGAATGAATGAATGAATGAATGAATGAATGAATGAAACTTCTGGAATTATTTTTCTGAGACAGTGGCTGTTTCTCAATATGCGTTCTTCAGCATTCTTGCGTCTTATAACATCATCAACTGTTAAAGTTAAGTTCCAAAACTCAAGACCGCAAGAATGGAGGATGCGTGAAAGTTCCCAGATGTGTTCTTGATATTGAGGATGCATTGATGCAGACTTGAGCGCAAAACTCTCTCGAGAAGTCCCAAAAGTCATTGCAGCCGAATTAAGGATGTGGGAAACGCAGCATTTAGTGTAGATTTATTATTAAAGTTCAGAGATATAACTTATTTGTCTCAGGAGTTTCCCTAAATGAAACGGTGAAAGTAAACATTATCATGAAAATCTTAATAAAGACATAAACACATTAAGCGTGTTTGTTTGCTAAAATTTGTGTTAAAATTTGTTTTATTTGTATTGTGCTAAGTATATTTGTAAGGTCTTTATGCATAGTATATATTGTGAAAAGGGGAAAACTTGCCAGGGCTTGCCACTATGGCAATACTCTAAAGTACACTGAAAGATTTATCATTGTAGCTCTAAATGATACATATTAGTGCTTAGTACTTCAAAAATACACATTAGTATTTTAAAAGTACATTTTAGTACCGAAAGTGTACCTTTTAGGATTTTCTGAGAGTGTATTTAAGGGTTTTGAATCTGTGATATTTAGCAACTACATTTAAATAAGCACACATGAAGATAATAATATTTCTTGTATACATAAATAGTAATATTACTGAATAATTTTCACCTTTATATGGTACAGATTATTTTATTATATATTTAATATAAAGAATTTTGTAAGTGGAGCCTACTTTATAATTATATTTTACAGTTTTTATCAGTCGCTTTGGTACATTTCTCAGATCAGAATTGAAATTTTGCAAAACAGTAAGTACATTTCTCAAAACAACGCGTACAAATAGCAAAACAGCATTGATTAGCAGCAAAAGCCAGTCTCTTGCTAAAAATCCTTAGTCCATCTCTCAAAACTACATTTCTGTGTCAATTAATATATCAGTGCCATCAGAATTAAAAGTCCTTGTGTCATTGTGTATGGATAAGACAGTCAAATTACTTGGTCATGTTGCCATTTTGCATGTGAAGACTTATGCCATGAACAAACAATTAAATGTTGTGGGGGGTGAGACTATTCAGAGAGAGACAAAAATAATACATTTTGATCAACATGACATAAGCAATTGATAATGTAGGGAAGAGCAGAGAATTGCACATACTCATTTGCATGGATGTACAAACACATTTGCAACTTTTTTTTTTTTTTTTGATGTGCACAAGTGACACAATGATGTGAAGATTGAACAGATAGTTTTGAGAATTTCAATTCTGATCTGAGAAATGTACCAAAATGACTGAGAAAAACTGTAATTAGGTGATTTAATGAAATTATATTTGGAAGATGTTTGAAACATGTATTTTTGATCAATATCAGTATTTATAGGATAATATCTAATTAAAAATCTCTTATATTCTAAGATATTGCCATCACTCTTATTTGTCTCAATTGCCTTGGCTCTCCCCTATGATATCAGTGACTACAATACCATAAAGATACGTTACCGGAGGCGCCATCATACAGATAAAAGTCCTTGAAATATGCATAATGAAACAAAAAAAAATCCCAAATAACCTACATTTCGCTTTGCTTCGTTCCAAAATGTGCTGGGAGCCCCTAAAGGTTAGTAAGATAAACACTCTCCATCTGCGGTATGTCTGATAATAAGAGCCTTTTTCCACATTTGTTCCACTAATGTTCTCTGAAGAAGCAGTAGTTTGAACAAAGTCGATTAGTTTTGTCTGTAAAAAAAATTACAGCTAATTAGGAACTATATGCAGTGTGGTTTATGATGTTTATTGAGTTCGACACAAAACGCCCATTGGTAACAATGAATGAATTGCAGAGAGCCAAATGTCAGCACTAAATTTCCACATCACTTAGGAAATTGAACCATCCTTGCACAATTTCCTGACAATGGACTAATAAATGGATTCTGGAGGCTAAATTTGTCAAATCACTGAAGGTAATTTAGTGAAGTAAAAGTCTAAGCAAGTTATTTTAGACGACGAAAACCCATGAATGCACTTAAATTTCCCTAAAGCATGACTTTCTTTCAGAATTGATTTGAAATGAGCTGCTGGCCCGTAGCTCTTTTTTCCTTCTAAATACCACATTTCACAGTATTAAAGACTGAGTATGAGATGTCGTTCTCTCGGTTACAGGCTAGTTTTTTGTTGTACAGTTGATCTTTTGAACGCTGCGCTGCTAGAACAGTATCTAAGATTGCCGCCATTCAGAGCGAACTGCAAGAAAATCAATAGGCCAGTTACAGGGCCAGAATGAAGGTAAATGTGTTTCTGGCATATGTTGAGAGTGATTCTGACATTTAAGCTAGACTTTATGGTGGTCCTGGGGGGCACAATACAATGGAATTAAAGCTCTCCGCTGAATGAAAAATGTAGTAAACAGAGAAAGTGCATTTGGATCTCTTGAGGGCACAGAAATGTGTCTAGATATGACTGTTGAATGTTTGCTCTAAGATACCATCAGTGCTAATTTCTTCAGCCACTACTGAGAAAGACAAAGTGTGTGTAAGTCATTGCCTTCAGGGGAACAGTGCAGTTAATTTTCCAAACATGCACTTTGCAGAAATCAATGAATTTACAATGCGAAAGGCAAATGCTCCAGACAGCTTTAAAAGGTTTGCTTGGGCATCCATGGGTATTTTCTCAGAGTGCCCGAGAGCTACGATAGCTGAGTAATCGCTCTCCGATTGTCCAGACAGGGTGGAATTGAGGCCATTTTTTATGGAAGATAAAACTCAAGGAAGCCGCTATAGTCCTAACTCAAAAATGCTGGGATAAATCTATCATCACAAGTTGGACTCAGAAATCCATTTAGTCTCTGGAACGCACACGCTTCTCTGATGGACAACTGACTGACTGAGATCATTTTTACAGAATGGAGAATTGGATATGTTACAGTGCAGCCAAATTCTAGATAAAAGAACTATAGACATACTTTTTTTGCTTGATTGTTTGTTTTATGAGGGGGGTTATGCGTTTTTCAACATAGGTTCATTCTGAAAACGTAGCCCTATATACATTTCTGGAGAACGCAAATTATGTAGCCAGAAGTATGTATGGTTGGATTTCATTTTTTAAAATGAGCGATACGGGGCGGTATGATGAACGCTACGGGGTGGTATGATGCCATTCCTATTTCGCGCTTACCAGCTGACTGATTACTTCTGTATGGATGGCTTTTCCGCTGTTACCAGTTGTTACCATTTAGCTTGCCATGTACATCAGCAGACTTGAGAAGCAGAGAGGGTTGACAACGACAACAAGGGTTCGAGTCTGGCGAAAAATTGTATCAGAAAGCGGATAAGACAAAAACAGAAGCCAAAAAATAAAATAAACAAGTAAATAACAGGGTGAGAATATGGTAAAATCTGAAAATGTGGTAAAATCAGGCGAGGGCTTTTCTTTTTCTGGATTACTTTTTAAAACTGTCAGTTGGGTTTGGGAAGTGGTTGGGCAGGTCAGTTGGTGCTTTTAAAAACACTATTGATTGGGTTTAGGCAAGGAGAAGGGTGGGTCAGTTGATTGGTCAGTCAGTCGACAGCGCCCTCTGGTGGATTTTGGCAAAAACAGCAGGCACGAATGACACTCGCTAGAGAAATTTGAAATCTAAAAAAGCGTACACAGCAGCCTTTGGTGGATTCACGAAAACAAAAGCTGCAACAAAACGAACCTCCTGGGACGTATTTGGCGCTCTTCAGAAATGTATATAGTGGTACGTTTTCAGAATGAGTTTGGGTTAATGTTTTTGTAGTTTTGATACATTTTCCCCACTTTTGGATAACATTGTTTTTGTTTTTGAGTTTGTTCTTGTTTTTTGTTTTTTTGGTGTTTTGTTAAAATTTGTTTGTTCATTTTTTGCCTTTTTATTGCTTTTGTTTTTATTTGTTTATTTGTTTGGAGTTTTCTGTTCAGAGGTCAGTTCTTTATATGTCAATATTTAGCTGGATTTGATTATTGATGATTTGTCTTGATCCAGGATAGTTTTACTTATCAAAATTCATCCAGGATTTGTTGTCATAGCAACAGATTTGTGAGCTCATACCTGCTTGGAAGCAGGTTTAATTCAAATACAATGATGGTGTCATTTAGAGCAAAGTTGATGCTGAATATATGTACTAAGTGCTGTTTTTTTTTTTTTTTAAGTACTGTATTACATTGGGGAAAATAACTATATTTTATATATTTTTTTTTAGAAAAAATGAAGTTTAAACCACAATTAAAATTTTTATTATGAAATAAATGTACAATAACTGTCACGGGTGGTTGCTTTTTTGGGGGGGTTCAAAGAGGACGTTTCATTCTTTTTAGTGACTAGTACATTTTAGGTATTAATATACTTTTCAAGAGTTCACACATAGATATGCTTGGCGTTAATAGCAGGATTGGCATGCTGTCCTGGGAGAGAACCCTGAAGCCGGAGATAATTGAGCCCAAGGCTCCCGCCTGGTCAATAAGCATATAAAGGGGGTCCGAGATCAGGTAGGTCTCGAGAGCTCCCCTTAGAAAAGGAAGGAAAAGGAGGAGATGGGGTGGAAGGGGGGATTCTTCCAAACCAAAGATAAGGCAGTAGGGTAAAATCGGTCTATTTATTGTAAGCTTGGATCAATCTGATTGGATTATTACTGATTACAGATGGAAATCCAGCCGTGCTCAATCATATCACATACTCCTCTTGAATTTAGTTTATGAAACTTCACTTAGGAAACCATAATGGACCTTTTAGAGTTAAACATGTAAAGTTACTATGAAAAGATTCCACCCCAGCTTTATTACAATTTTTGAGAGTGTATGATATTAGACATGGACAAAATTCTCATTGAGAGATTTCTTTGTCATTAATGTTGCATGTGTGTGCGTGCCTGCGTGCATTTGTGTGTGTGTGTGTGCGTGCAACATTGAAAATGACCTCCAGTCAATTGCTGAAACGATGATCAAGATTTGAGTGTCGATAGATCTGTTTTTCACAGCATTTACAAGCATTTGCAGTAATCTCAGATCATTTTATCCAGGTGTTTATTTTGATTTACAAACCTTTTTGAACTAAATTAGCTCAGAAATTAATAAGATCAGTTATCTCGATTAAAAGTCCAGGATCTGCCAAATATTCTTAGATCATTAAACTGAGGGATAAAGAACAGACCCATCTTGTTTTACTTTTGTTTGTTTGTTGTTTGAATTCAGAAAGTATTCAAATGTTAAAATGAAAGTATTAAACTCATTTCGAATTAAATTTCAATTCAGAATTTAAATGCAGTTTAAAATGATACACAATCCTGCTGTTCATCCTTTCTGATCCACACTGAAGTCTCCTACAGTAAGCTTCTTCAGATGACTCAAAATATTGGTCATAGTAAAAATGAGAGCAGGATATTAGACTGCAACTAATGAGCAATTGGATCCTTAATGCCTGATCCAATTGTTATTTTTGCACTGAAACATTTGTCTCAGAATATAATAACTTAAAAACACACACTCTTTTTATTTTAATTATTTAAACAAGGAACTGTTATTCTGTTAACTTTTATATGGACCAACAAAGTCTCATCGATTTGTCTATGTAGGTCGCTCTCTAAAAACATCTTTTGCCCTAGGTGCAGCTATAAATAGATTAGCCAGGAACTTGCATGATACCTCGGCTCTCTCTTTCTGCTGTCCTCTCCTCCTCCTCCTCCTCTGAATTCACAGCATACTGCGTATAGAATCTATTTCAGATGGAATCAAAAGACAAAACAGTCTGAAGTATTCCACTTTGATGTCATGATATCAGTTGGTGGCATGTCGGGTCAGGCTGGTTTGGATGTAACTTCACATGCAGTTGGACAAATAGTTGATGCAACACTTTGGTAATGCACCGAAACTGTGACACAGTTGGGAGTTCGTCTGTGTGTCCATCATGTTCGGAAGCGTAAAAGAAGATATTTCCGATTTTATGACCAAACCTATTACGATAGTACGAGTAATATGAAAAAGTGCAACAACAAAAAAGTTGGCACACTGTTGCTTCTCACTTATTTTTTATTATTTTTTTTAGTCGAGCTTCTATGTAACAAATGAACTTCAAATGTGGCTGCTATTTCTCTATAACATGATCTGCCATTGCATACTGATGTTGAGCTTCTTTGAATTCTTGCGCATGTATATGTATGGGCTGATGAGTAACAGACAGGACATAAATCAGATGACAATAAAAGAAAATGATCATTAATTTATTTGCATAACTAGCATTGAATTATTCATCATGGTTTCAATCTGCTCAGCCTGTATCTCATTACCATGACTTATGAGGCTTATAAATCTGAGAGTTTTATGCGTTGTCTGCCTTATTTGCTTTTGGACACTTACTGTACGTGGTTTTGTTGTACATTTGTGTGTTTGTGTGTGTGTGTGTAGTTTAGTGGCATAAATAGAGTGCTATTTCTCTATAATTTATTTGATGTGTGACAGAAAAATTTAGTAAAAAATAATGTCATAAATTCCAGTAGTAGTTATATGAAAGACTTGGAAAAATGTATGCATGTTTTGCTTTATTAGCTGTCAATTTTGCATAATTACAAGCAACTATCCACAAATTAAACCCTAACCATAACTCTACAGTTAGTACATGTAGTTAATTAATATCACCTTGTACTTATTTGTACGGAAGTCCTAAGAGGCCATGCATTAAAATATTTTTTCTCTCTTGTTATGTCGTGATCACGACTTAATTATCTTGTGATCTCGACATAACAACTTGTTTTCTCGTCATCTTGACATAACAAAAAGTTGTTAGGTCATGATCACGACTTAATAAAGTTGTTATGTCGTGATAACGACTTAATTTTCTCGTGATCTCGACATAACAAAAAGTTATGTCGTGATCACGACTTTTTTTTTTTTTTTGCTTTTATTTATTTATGTATTTATTATTATTATTGTTATTATTATTATTGTTATTATTATTATTATTATTATTATTATTATTATTATTATTATTATTATTATTATTATTATTATTATTATTATTATTATTATTTATTAATATCTGGCAAATGTCTGGCCAGAGAGTCTACACCGGCCCTGCGAACAGGGAGAGAATAGCTCAACTGCAGACACGCATTTGTGCAACACATTAAAGGCGTCCAGAACAGCCATAATATGAGAGCAAACGCTCGTGTTCATGATTAATGTCCATTTCTGATTATATTCACGTATTTGATTATATACCATTATTTACAATAATATTCCCTCAACTGTTACCATTTTAAGGCAACTCTATATGGCACTAAATAAGTTGCTGCATGCATGAATTAAATGATGAAGAATGATGAAGATCCTGCTCTTGCTTTGATCCTTTCCGCAAATTATTTACAACTTTAAAAATGCGCCATAGAGTTGCTTTAAAATGGTAACAGTTGATGCAAATTATTGTAAATAATGATCATATACATGAACATAATCATGAATGTACATTAATCAGGAGCACGAGCGTTTGCTCTCATATTATGGCTGTTCTGAACGCCTTTAATGTGTTGCACGAATGCGCGTCTGCAGTTATTCTCTCCCTGTTCGCAAGGCCGGTGTCCTGACATTTGCCAGATATTAATACTAATACTACTACTATACTACTACTAATAATAATAATATTAGTACATAAATAAATAAATTAAAGCAAAAAAAATAGTAATTCGTGATCATGACATAACAAGTTTTTGTTATGTCGAGATCACGAGATAATTAAGTCGTGATCACGACATAACAAGAGAGAAAAAATATTTTAATGCATGGCCTCTTAGGACTTCCGTATATTTGTGCAATTAGACTGTAAAAACATTATTTTTTTATTATTTAAGTGTTGACATTTCTATGCATAACCTTTCCTCAAATTAAGCCATTTTATGAAGTTTAACGAATCAGTTATGACTGTACATTAAAATATGTGTTAATATGAAACTTGGTAAAATGTGAATTGGCGATTATCTGTTAAGAGAAATGACTAGGTTCTAGTTTCTACACCAATGGTCTCAAGCACAATTCCAGGAGGGCCACAACTCACACCTGCTTAATATGCTTATTTCACGCGGCCGCCATTTTAAAACACGAAAGCGAGGCTGGGGTGGGAAGAAACCCGGAAATAGAGGATCAGCACTGTAAGCATTGCAACAGCATGCTGTGGACTACAAACCTCCAGCTGTTGCTGCGATTTCAAAATGCAGAAATAGTGTAGACATCACTTCATTATCTTTCAGTTAAGTTTAATTCAAACAATCGAAGGCATATTAGGCATCAAACAAGTTTGCAATCTCTTTAAGAGTAATACGCTTAAGTGTCCTCCTGGGCTTCAGTTCATGGCAGCAGATAAACACCGCATCAGCCTATGTAACCTGGTAAGCAATAAATCAATGCAGTCCTCTGTAGCACACCCTCATGTTGTCTGTAATAGTGTTGTCTCGGTACTGAAATTTAAAAAATGTTTAATTTCCCGCTAACATTTAAATGCTGCTTTGCGCGTTCTTAAACACAGCTGATTTGCCATGGTGTTCACCAGTGCTCAACAGAAATGACTGTGATTGGCCGTGAAGGTCATCAGTTCACCGCTCTTCCTCGAGTGTGTTTTAAAGCCGCAAAGATCAGCGGACTGCTCATCTGTGTTTTAGACGTTTTTTATAAAATTCAGTACCGAAATTCAGCATCGTGACAGGTCTAATATAGTAAAAGAATCAGTTCATTAACTTGACTTTGATAAATGGCATCTAAAACGTGTGCTTGGGAAAGATAACGTAAACTAACTAGTGCCAAAATGAGGTCTGATATCCCTTTTTATTTTCACTATTCATTCAGAATGGACCTTCGGGTCACTCGGAAAGCAGCGAAATTATAAATTTGTGTCACTTTCTCTTCACTGATAAGATATACAGCCAGGTACACAACATTATGTGTGACTCAGGCGATACTTCAGAGTTTCTTCCCACCGCAAGCTCGATTTTGCTTTTAAATGGCGGCCTCGGGAAATCAGTCTATAGTGTCTAGTAGTCTTGAGCACCTTGATTAGTTGGATTAGCTGTGTTTGTTTAGGGTTGTGCAGAGCTCCGGCCCTCCAGGAATCGAGTTTCAGACCTACTGTATGTTCTACACTCTTAAGAAAAAATTATACTAAACTATAGTATATAACTATAATAACTATAACTATAGTATATAACTATTGCTATATACAAAGTATCTTTAAAGAGCCATCTTGTTTAGTGCAACAATAAAAAAAAAAAAAAAAAGGGGGGGGGGGGGGGGTGAAAAATTTCCTCACCCTCAAGTTGTTCTAAGCTTTGTATTAGTTTGTTTGTTTTTTGCAGCGGTGGAAAGAGTACTGAAAAATCCTATTCAATCATACAAAAGTAACCTTACTTGTCCAAAAATGTAGTGCAAGTATCTGTTGTAAATACTACTAAAGTATGAGTAAAAAAGTAGCCCTTTTAAAAGTACTCAGAAGTAGTGAGTGTTATGCTGTAAAAAGTTGATGTGTTTACATGTAACTTGTGGATGTGTTTGTAAACATAACATTCTGTAGTGGATTTAGTTCATGTTTTAGGCTATTTCATACAGGTCATCATAAAGTAGATATCCTTAATCTCCCCATCAGTGACATGCATCTAAATAGTCTCTTGGTCAATGCGCGTAAAGATTTTGGACATCTTCATGGACACTTTTAATGCTTCCAAACAGTGTGCTGCATTTATAAAGCATCCATGTCTTGAGGTTGTTCAGTATGATGTGATTTACATTCTATGTGCGATTTGATTGGACCGGAATCACACTACTGATTTTTCTAATCGCCATGAACATTCATTCATTCATTCATTCATTCATTTTCTTTTTGGCTTAGTCCCTTTATTAATCTGGGGTCGCCACAGTGGAATGAACTGCCAACTTATCCAGCATATGTTTTACGCAGCGGATGCCCTTCCAGCTGCA
Organism: Danio kyathit; assembly: GCA_903798195.1. Taxonomy (NCBI): domain Eukaryota; kingdom Metazoa; phylum Chordata; class Actinopteri; order Cypriniformes; family Danionidae; genus Danio; species Danio kyathit. Next base: position 43,912,198 of record LR812531.1, on the reverse strand, counting down.
ACCCATCTCCGGGAAACATCCATACACTCTCATTCACACTTATACACTACGGACAATTTAGCCTACCCAATTCACCTGTACCGCATGTCTTTGGATTGTGGTGGATACCCCCCCCCCCCCCTCCCACCTCACTCCATGAACAGGGAATAATAAAGTAGTGACTCAAGGGAAAGTAAAAGTACACGTTTTTAAAACTACTTAATAAATTACAATTTCTGAGAAAAACTACTCAATTACAGTTGTTTGAATAGTTGTAACTTCCATTGGTTTTTTGGCTACTGAACACAAGAGAAGAATGTTGTTATCCAAAACGTTAATGGTCCCATTGATTTATGTAAGAGAAATGCACACTATGGAAGTCAGTGTGAATCGACGATGGTTTGATTACCCATGTTCTGCAAAATATCTTCTTGTATGTTGTATGTGACACAATATACAGCATAACCTCTTTATCTTTTATGAGCACTACTAGAGATAGCTAATAATGTTTGTTTCTAATAAAAGTTGATTACGTGTAAAATAAGCAGCTAATTATGTTGGAAAATGGTGCATAAGTGCAAAGTTATAGTCTTGCATTTGAAAGCATTTCATATATATTTTCCCTCCGTCTATAGCTTTAATAGATGCTTACCATTCATACATTAAACAACAGTATTTCTGAATGGCCGTAAGGAAAACACTGATCTTTTTATACACACACACCCTCTTTTTTTCTCTCTCTCTCTCTCTCTCCCTCTGTTGTTCTTCTCTTTACAGAGATCTATATTTATACATCCCATAATAGTGTTCATCAGCACAACTGGCACCCATCCAGCCCAGTCAGCATTTCGCAAACATGAGCAATAACCATCCTCTCGAAGTGTTTGCGGACTTACTTTATCCAATAGGAGTTTTATGTTCAAGATTTCCTTTAGTGTGTCTTTCATAGCTCGCTCTGTCGATATTAACCACCGAATGAGCCCGCAATCACCTGTCCCTATTGACCGCTTTTGAATGTTTAAGAACCAGACTGCGCCAACCACGTGGAGAAGTTAGTGGTTGAAATGCAGATTTTTAAAACGGGATCTGGAGTTAACTGCTAATGAGGTGAGTGTTTGCCTCCCGGCAGCAATCACGGACTGCGTGAAAGCCTTATATCAGTCCAAACAAGCATCTCAAATTAATGAATGGCTCAGTCTCAAAGGGGTAATTTTCCATCATCAACGCTGGTAAACCTGCCTGGAACGCCAGGGGAGGGAGAAGGTAGACGCTCCATATAGTCATCCAGCATTCATCCTCATTAATCGCTAGTTTTCAGATAAGTCTTCATTCTTGCGGTCACAGGCCTCCCTCGCAGATATTTGTCGTATTATGGAGTGCAGGACTTGGGGGATTTTTCTACAAGCTACTTAATCGCCAGTGCGCCCCGGAGACCTTCTGCAACAGATCAAAAGATTTCAACATTAAAAAAGATTTAAAGTCAAGCAAATATTGATGAAGCCTTCATCTGATGTAGGTCCATTAATCGTGACAGCAATCGCAAAATGCTTGCTCTGTTTTGTAGTCGACGGTCAATCACAGGTGGAAGGAAAAAATACCACCGGCAGGTCCACATTATTGAACGTTTCGTTGCAAAACACCCCGAGGCAAGACCTTCCGTTGGAACTGTTTGAGATTGAAGGGCATTAACTCCAGACCAACGCTAATGCTCAGGCCAAATTGCTCAAGTCTGAGCCGCTCTTTTAAGTTCGTCCGCATCAGTACCCTAAATGATCTCAAAGAGGGTGGAAGTCTCAGAAAATGTCCCGTAATTGCTGAGCGATATGGATGACAGAGAGCAGGATATCATGGCTTAAAATGAGGCATGTAATAAGCTGGTATAATTTTTCTCAGGCAGTCACTCACTCTCTGCCGCTTTGCGAGGCGAATTTGTGTGCCTTTCTTGGCAAACCACATGCTACCGCGGTCATCGTGTGGGTTACTCGTCACTTGCTCCAAAAACCCCTCATGGTACAAGACTGAGGTTCCTTAAGCTGACAGAAAGAGGTTTACGCAGCAGAGAGATCATCTTAGACCTCCTCTAGGCAAGCTACTCTCATTCACAGTGCACCTTTTTAGCTTCATCAGCTCTTGGGATGCAAACTATGGTAACTGGCATGTTCCTGCGCTTTTTAGCATCTGAATGACTGCATCCTTTGAAATGTTAAACACAAAATGCTTTTAGATTTCATTAAGGATGAAAGATTGTTATTTTCCGCCGTCTCTAAGTATGATAGATGCACTACAGTGGTAAGGACATTTCGAGGTGAACATCAGTGGCTTCAGAGGATCCACTGACAGCGGTAGAACATTGGACGAGCAGCCTTTTTCTGCCTCTAATTGGAATAGACTTCCTCTGGAGCGTTATTCTTCAGTCCCCCCCAATTAAAGCCGATCTGAAAACTGCCTTTTTAAATGTACCAAGTCATGGCAGGTAATAGGTCACTCGTAGCTTTGATCAAACTCCAGCGAGAGAAAAGGAGCTACTGTACCAGCCGCAATTATCATAAAGTAGCTTTAAAATGAAAGACGGAGATCTTACAGACACCTGTTTTACAGGCCTTCGTCTTTTTTCTGTGAGTCAAATGAAAGCACAGTTTATAGCAGTAAGTTTTTCTCTTTCGTCAGATGTGGGAAATCTTTCTCTGAGATAGTTTGTAGGCTGCAAAGAAATGTTTTACTGTCGTCATAAGTTGTCTGCATAACTTATATGCATAATTCTAATAAATGTGATTCATCTATCTAGCTATATATCTGTCTGTCTGCCTATACAGTTGAAGTCAGTATTTTAGCCCCCCTGTTTATTTTTTTCCCAAATTTCTGTTTAACGGAGAGAAGATTATTTCACTTTTCCAAATGATCAACTAGAAGTCAAGTTATTGTTTGTTGCTCTTACAACTGGGATCGACAAGAAGACTTTTGTCAGGTTGGGTTTGACAGTATATTTGGAATTAATCTCAATTCCTATATTAATAACAGTATTCATGTAATTTGTGATAGTTTTTTACTTTTATATTTGCATTTTAAATACATATAAAATGCCATAATGCAGTGAAATATTATAAATAATAATTTAAACTAAATATGGAAGGCCTTGTAAGGAAGTAATGCAGTGACATACACTTCATTTTGGCAAGTGTTGTACAATATAAAGAAAAAAAAAAAAAAGAAAATAACCTCTGCTCAGTAAATTAAAATTATTAATTATATTATGGAAAACTATACAAAAGCACGCACATCCCTCTCAACTGGGTGCTCAGCCAAAAAACGCAACAGGTGCAAAATTATAGATTAAACCAAGGCGGCAACACCAAAGCTCCAAAAATACAAATTTATTAAATTAAAACGGCTGACACAAAGCGTGTAACGTTTCGAGCCACACAGCTCTTCATCAGACAGTGTTCATTACAATCAGGTGTTCCTATTTGTACACTTCCGGATCACATGATAACCTATCAGGTAACAAGGAAGAACGACTATAAATGTACACATACATATACAAATACATGCACATATACACGCGTACATCATACACACGCACATACATACATACATACAAATATACACAATGTATACATTTTGTTGTATATATTTTTGTGGTATCCTGGTACATTCAGTTTTTTATAAATTAGGATGTAATATAATGGTTTATTTCTGTACTGGACAGAAATATTTAGCTGTACAATTTGAGGTACATGTATGTATATACATGTATGTATATATGTGTGTATATTTGTATGTATGTATGTATGTGCGTGTGTATGATGTACACGTGTATATGTGCATGTATTTGTATATGTATGTGTACATTTATAGTCTTAATTATATTATGGGAAACAAATTAAGACTACTTGAAAATTAGGGCTGGGCGATTAAAGGAAAAGTAATCGAAATCGTCAATCAGAACCTATAATCGATCAAATTTTTCCAGGTTGATTTTTTTCAGTTACTTTCTCTATCGCGTTTGGAGTCACGTGATTTATACTTCTGCGGCCACTTTGCAGCCACATCTGATCTGAGGACGATTGACCCATTCTTGAGCCTTACTTTGCACTACATTGACGATGATTGAAAGCTGCGCCAGAGATGCCTTGAGACGGCATATTTTTCATTACATTAAAATTATTATTTACATTAAAATATTTGTTTACAGAAGATGCAGGATATGCACTGTTTAAGATATTAAGAGTTATTTTATTTAGAAGAGATACTGCTGATTTGCTATTTTTAATATGAAAAACACTGAAAATTTTTATTTTGTTTCCAAAAGTGCAAGTTTTTTATTTTCACTTTTTTATAAGAGAAGTTAAGTAACGTGTGTTTTAAAGTTTTTCAACAATCATGTTCAATAAATAATCATAGATGGTAGATAATGTGCATTTCCTTCAATTATTTTAAGATCAAGTAATGCACCCTTCATTCAAAAATCTCTCACTTGTAATATGTGAGCTTATTTACTGTACCAAACTTCTCGGTGAACTATGACGACAAAAAAGATTTAAATAAATAAAGTAACCGTTCATTAATCGTAATCGAGTTAAAATGTTCAATTAATTGAGATTTAGATTTTAGGCCTAGTCTCAGTTTCTCTGGATTTACTATTAGGTATAGGTTTGATTAATATAGTAATATTTGTTATATAGAGGAAAAGACAATTGATCAGAATAACATTTGTTTTAATGGGAAATCCATGAAAATGTTTTTCCACTAAATATAAATTTCTTAAATTCTGTAATTAAACATTTGTATTATGTTGTCTAAGATAAATAATATTAGAACATTGTTATTGTCTGCAAATAATGCTTCATATCCACCTAAAAAACTACTATACACACACTAGTTTCAAATCTCTGTTAAATAACATTCCATCTGCTCAGAGTTGAACATTATAAAACTAGCATTAACATATTCATAGGTTTAAAATCACTAATCATTTGTAACACTGTAATAATCAAAAGTGGTTAAACAATGTTGTCTTAATTGACTTACTGTTGGGAATGTAATGTGGAGAGAGCATCATTTTTGTTCATAATTTGTTACTCATATGCTTTCTCCAGTTTCGGTTAAACCTGCTGAAGTTGATTAAAAACTGATAGCGGCTGAATGAAATATGGAGCTTTGCCCATTAAAAAAGTTTAAATATTCAAAAAAACATAAATAACTGTCACAAAAGTTTCTTTTCCATGTGAGACTCAATTCATATCCCCTGTTTTATTCAGATTTTATTCATTCAGAGTTTATTCAGATTCTCCATTCTTATCGACTCAGGCTCTCATACGCATTCACAATGCAGTACTGAATATTAAAAAGGTTGTGTTGCCCACTTTTTTATTTGGAGTGACATGATAACAGAGGTTCAGTGATGTTCATTCTCATTATGATTCAGCAAAGCATAGGGCTACATTTTCTTGTACCCAGGATGAAATATTATCATATTAAATATATATTTTAGTCAACTGTATAATGACAAAAACATGTTGTTTTTGTTTACCAACCCCCAAAAAGAACTCAAATATTCGATATCTATGCAAATTTGGGTTCTGAGAAGCAACTCACATTCACACAAGTGTCAAGGTTTACTTTATACTGTTCAAGTTGAACAAAGAAACTGTGGCAGAGTATGTTTAACAGCCTACATTTCAATCCTGCAGATGCTAGTTTTGGAGGATATTCTGGGAATTCCTTTTTGGAGTTTGGAGGATTTGAAGTTGCTGTTTCGATCAGTGTCACAGTGAGATTCCAAACTGAATCAATGTACGGAACTTTACTGTATTCAGCCAGTGCCAAAAGAAGTGTGTTCTTCATCAAACTCTACATTTCCAATGGAACACTCCAGGTAACACCTCACATGCATTTGAGTTTTCAAAGAGTCATCCTTACATAAAGGAACGGTCACATTTTACAATAAGGTTTCATTAGTTAATGTATTTAGTAACATGAACTAGTTATTAACAATTCTTGTGCAGCATTTATTAATCATAGTTCAACATTTACTAATACGTTATAAGCATCCAAATGCATGCTTGGTAACATTAGATAATGCATCTTGAGTTAACATCATGAACTAACAATGATCAACTGTATTTTCATTAAATAACATTAACAAATACTGGCACTAAAAACTATGCCACATTCAAAGTCACTTAAATCACTTTTTCTTCCCCATTCTGATGCTCAGTTTGAACTGCAGCAGATCGTCTTGACCATGTCTACATGCCTAAATGCATTGAGATGCTGCCATGTGATTGGCTGATTAGAAATGTGCATTAACGAGCAGTTGGACAGGTGCTGATTAGAAATGTGCGTTAACGAGCAGTTGGACAGGTGCACCTAATAAAGTGACTCCCTCGTCCTAACTTTAGCACTTAACTTCTTGTGTGTATTGCCTTTTCTTCTTGTTGAATCGCTGAATGCCTCCAACTGTAAGTCGCTTAGATAAAAACATCTACTAAATGACTACTGTAAATGTACAACCTTATTGTAAAGTGTTACCAATGAAACAAACATTAGGCTTTAAATTAATTGATAAAATATACTAACGCATGCTATTCTTACACCCTTCAGTATGACTTTTTGTGCAACCAAAAGCAAGGAGTTCAGCGAATCAATACAGCACAGTGGGTTGCTGATGGAAATGAACATGTGGTGATTTTCAGGTAAGAGAATTTCTCCTCCAGCATGTAAGCAGTTTGAGATCACAGAGTTTAAAAATGAATCAGGTGTCTACCGATTGAATAAGGGACATGGAAGAAATTAATTAATAGGAAGCAGATGGTAAAACTGGTCATGTAAAGGGAGCCATTTGTGCCTTATCTGAAAGTTAAGTTAAATTTAGAGTGTAGAATGGCATTATTCATAACCAGACTGTAAATAAAGTAATTAGTTACTTTTTATAGGAGCCATGTGTGGCTTATCTGTAAGTTAAGTTAAATTTAGAGTATAGAAAGGCTTTATTCATAATCACACTGTAAAAAAGTAATTAGATACTTTAAAAATGTGAGTAAACCTGTTGCTTTTAGATCAGTTAGGTGACTACTTTTTAAAATGTGAGTAAACCTCTTGCTTTAAAATTATTAATGAATTGACTAAATATTTATACCATAATTATAAAAATTAAGTCAGGTTAATAGTTGCAAGTTACAACGGGTTTACTAACTTTTTTTAAGTAAAGTCAACTCGTCTCATTTAAGGCAATGGATTTAATCACTTTTTAAATATCTAATCACTTTTTACAGTGAAATCATAAATGATTTCAAAAGAAAATGGACTTTATGCACAGCTAGTGTTTTTCAGCCAATGATGAACTTCTGGTGAAAGCTTCATGTGACTATTTTCAATTTCATAAGGTTCCTTTTACAGCATCGATGTTGTAATGTAATTCAAATGTAATCAGTTAAATAGACATGAGCATCCATTTGGATGTTAAAGCGTAAAAAGAGACGAAAGGCTGTTTAAACGCAGGCGCCGTCATTAGCAGCAGACTAGCGCAGAAATTCCATTGAAAATACTGGGGTAAAATTCATTTCCATATTTTAAAGACATGGCATAAAAAATAGAATTTAATGCAGAGCTTCTTGTTTTTTTCTGATACCCACTTTATATCGTATCTCAGCCAGGCAGTGATGATCGCTGTTTTGTAAAGAAATCTGATCTTAAATGCTGCAATTGTGTATGGGATGACAATTAACCTGGGCTGGCTGACTGAAGGTCTCTGTGCATATACTCCATTGTGCAGTGACAGAGACATTTATGTGGCAAACATATATATATATATATATATATATATATATATATATATATATATATATATATATATATATATATATATATATATATATATATATATATATATATATAATATGTTGTTTTTTTTGTAAAAGAAAAAGTAATGACATTTTTATCATGATTTACAGAAGACAGAAAATATATTATCTAGTGTAATTATATAACATATGTTACCGGCAATGTGTGAAATCCCGGTATTGTATAGAATGCCTAGGAAATGTGTAGAGGCAAAGTATGAAATATCAGTTTTTTGTTAAGATTTTGCATATTTTTCCTAGGCGTTGTATACACTTCCTATATAGAATGACAAGTATCATTTAGTGTCAGAAGAGCACAACAAAAGCCTTTATTGACCATTTTGTATTCTAAAGTGGAAAGAATATGAAATGAAGCATATGCTATTCTTACCAGAAAAACAATGACAGCAGAACTGAGATTGAAGTATTTGCTACAATATTGTCTGTAATGTGGTAGTGGAACCTCGTACCGGCAATACACTCTCTTACAATAACATTCAACACTCATGTGCTTCAATCACCATTATCAAACATCGACCTAAACGCCACCGCCAACATCAGTGGCGGGAAAAATGGCGGGGGTAGGCTATTTTACATACTTCGCCTATAAAATGCGTAGGCAATGTATAAAGTAGCAATCATTTCATACTTTGATGTTCGATTTTAGGCATTCTATACATTTCCTAGGCCTTCTATAGAATGCCGGATTTTGCACATTGCCCGTAACATACAGTTTACACCAAAATCATTAAATACATTAAAATACTCTTTTTAAGAATCACATTGCAGCTTCAAAATATGAATTATTTGTCATTTAAAAATGTTATATATCATGACATCTGTGGTTTAGTATACATGTCAAGATTTTTTTAATATTATTTAATGATATAATAATATTTAATAATATTATTTTTTACACTTAATACATACAGATCAGAATAAGTACACCGTAAAACCCAAAAAGGTAAGGTAACTCAAACCATTTGAGGAAACCAATTGCAACAAACCATTTAAGTTCAAACACAAATCCTAATAAATACCGTGAACTTAATCCATTTGAGTAAAAGAAGCAATTTGAGCACAGTAAAACCCAATAAATAAGGAGAACTCAAACCAACTGAGTACTGTAAAACCCAATAAGTTAAGGCAACTCAAACCATTTGAGGAAACAGATTGCTACAAACCATTTGAGTTAAAAAAAAAAACTCATCTATATGAGTGCTGTGAACTTACTCCATTTGAGTTGAAGTAATAAGGTATTTAATTAACTCATTACCTTCAATACTGAGTTCAAAACTCTTTTCAAATGAGTAGAATTAACTTTCAGTCAATTTTGAGTTACTACACTCATTTCGTTTGATAAAGTTGACTGTTGGGTTTTACAGTGTATGTTATTAAATGTTCACATCGTCACCCATAGTTTGAAATTTTAAGTTCACAAAGGTTACTTGAAACACTCTACTTATATGCTGTGTATAAAATCACTTTTGTAAATGTCATGTCTCATCTCATCTTTGACCCATGCGCATTATGCTATTCAGCGAAATGATGGGGAATATTTCTTTCCAGCTCTTATTTGTTCAACTCTGTAATGGCTGCAATATAACTCCAAATTTGTCAGTCCTGGGAATTTGGACTAAAAGCTGTAAAATTGCTGAAAGGTCTTTGATGTTCAGAAGCACAATTCACTGAGGTCCATTAGGTTTGTTTCTTTTCATCCGATTCAGCAGAAAGTGAAATGCGCGGTCACACAGTCATTGAAAGATTTGATCAGATTTTGGGGTCTCTGAGAGACAGTGCAGCCTCTTCACATGCGGACGCTTTAGCCGGCTCCTGATCTTGAGTGTGTCAGCCTGTTTATGTCTGTTTTTCATAGAGATTTTTGAAAAGCTTCCAAGATGCACCAGCTGCACAATTCAGTCATTACTTTTGTGCCAACTAGCAAAAGACTTGGTGTGAAAGAGAGTTGTCAAAATGAGACTGAACAAAGAAACAGGATCGAGAGACCATCTCTTAAAAGGGGTCATATTATTCAAATCGCAATTTCCTTGATCTTTTGAAGTAGAGGTTGTTGTACTATAAAAACACACAGTGAGCAGTTGTGCCGCTTTTGGTGCTGAATGTCAGGCCAAAAACATGTGTCATTCACCACTGAGCCATTGTTCGCCACATACGGTTAATTTACTTCTCCTTAGTCGACCCAAGATGTACAGTAGATGACATTTCTTCTCCAGTAGATCATTAAGATTTTTGGATTTAAATCATAGTCCTTGGTGATTCATAACATGCATGTACAGTATTTTCATTTCATACATCACCAGGAACCACACTTTTAACTGAAAATCATCTTTAAACATGTACTGAAGAAAAAAAGCCAACTGTACATCACATAATAATAATAACAAGTAAATAAATGTTAATTTTTAGGTTAAATCAGAAATGTGAACCTATATATTTTAGAGATTCCATTATAAAATAAACAAAGTAATAATAGATAACACAACTCTGATTACAAGATTACAAACTCTATAAAAGTATAGATAACACAATTTAAACTAGATAGTGACTTAAAGGTGCTGTTATGTAAGTTTTTGACTTTTCTAAAGCACAAAAATACAATCATATGTTTGCAGATATTTAAGAAACAAGCCAAGTGAACATTCTTGTTTATCTGAAAAACAATGCTGAAGTCGGATATTCTGCTTTGAAAATGCGTGTTATGTGCCAGAATGCTGTCTTTGTTTTGGTTCTTTTAACCCGCCCAATGCCAGTTTAGCCAATTATATTTCAGCACCCCGAGTTGCCTTGTTGGAAAACCACATATTTCATACATTCATTCAGAAAGGCTCACAATGCATGCGTCCATGACCGAAATGCGACCTCCGGTGGACAGTAGCAGACTCCGAAATGAGAGACAGATTCAGAGTTTCACGTGAGGTTATTATTTACAAATAATATTACGAGGCGAGTGTAAACATTAGGCCTGTTACAATTGTAACCCCATGTCAAAACACGCTACATGACAAGATTTGCAGTGATAAGCAATTTGGCTGTTTGCACCAGACTAAACATGACAAAAATTCAAATACAGCTATTCAGAAGCACAGAATATGCACTCACTCACGAAATTCAAAAGGTTTATAATTAATATTAAACCTCTTTAACGTTATTAAATGTACATATTGAATCACTATGTGTTGGTTTGCATTATTTCAGAGTTCTAAAGTTCAATTTCAGACGGTTTATTTTATTTTCAAGATCTGAGGTGAACTATTTGCTGCTGCTTTCAGTAGTATGGCATGTAAAATTACATTTAAACTCGCATTGTTAGCATTTACCACTGAATAAAGCACATGAGGTATACCTGAGGTGATCATTTATTATGGTCATCAGCTGCAAGAAATAGAAGTCATTTCTAATTTATCAATCCGAGGTGTTGGTTAGAACAAAAGCTCCTTTTAACATTGAAAATATTCCTTCTATCGCATGCCATTGATTTTATATAGAACACGGTTTCAGCCTTTTCAGCCTTTAGGCTCGATTGTCAGACTCGCTTCAGTTGATCAATTCGGCAACCTGCGCTTGAGTTTGTTTTGATCCAGTAATGTAATACCTAGTTCAACCACTGGGTGTCAAATTTACATACTGCACCTTTAAAGAAGCATAGCATTTGCCTAAATGTGCTTTAATAAAGAAAACGAGTGACAAGTACAATTGATGACTCTCTTAATTATTTGAAATCCTTCTAACTTCTATCTCTATTGAAAGTCTATTCAAATAAAACTCTTTAAGGGATTAAGGGATCAAAAAAATCAAGATTAATCAAGACATTTAATCCAAGTATTCTGAAGAGATGAGATCACTTTAAATGCTGAACAGATTTAATTTAGACATTCACATATAAACATTGATCGGCAATCATTAGCAGGAGCTCCTCTGAACTTGACTGACATGTAAACTTTTAATTATTATTAGGTTAGTCATTAGGTTTAGTCAATTTATTTTTCAACAACACTGTCTTTCTTTAAATTGTAGTTCAGTACTTTTTCATTTATCATTCCAATTCATCATCTAATTAAACATCTCCATGAATCATGGCCAGTTCGATTCACATTAAAGCATTTGAACTGATAAAATTCAGAATATGTCAATAATAAATTGTTTTTCAGTTTTTTAAAGGCCCAACAACACAAAAAGAAACACCCTGAGGGTCACACAAAGGGTGGAAAATTGTCATGTAAAATTCAGTAACAACCAGCTCTCCTGCACAAAATAATGTTGGTGGACCACTGGGGGAAATATAAAAATGATATTCTTTCAAATAAAGGTACAATGCATCCCCTAAGTTTCACTCCCTTATTCATTCCTCACATGACCAAATGAAAGCATGAAACAGTTTAAAAGACCGTGCTGTGCTTTGTCACCTCTAAAGCATGTCTAAGTAAAAGAAGCATTCTCCATGCGTCCTGCTGGGGAACTGTCTGCTCAAAGACTCAATGGGACCGGTGGCTTTCTCTGGCCAGATGCCAGGTTCTTCCAAATTAACAGTCTCTCCGGCGGCTCCAGAGGGAGGATGTCCAGGGCCTGGTGGTCTGTTCTCCTGAGGTGCGGAGAAAAGCAAAAGCAGAAGAAAAAACTCCACATCCTGCAGATCACAGGCTTAACAAATCAGTCAAGATTGGCTTTTCTGAACCTCTGAAGAGGGGGAGATGGATATCAAGGCTGGTTGGGGGGGAGAATCTGCCATTATGAGCCGAGCATCTGTAGGCCAATCCTCCAGCTGCACATAGTTATCCTAGAATCCACACTGAGGTAATTATCTTTCCTCCCCTGTTGTTTGGAAGGGCAGAATGAGCTTTGGAAAACTCCCAAGGCTTGGGTACATCTCCGGAACAGTCTGTCCGAGTTGCATAAGAAGTCTTTAAAAAGGAAGATGGCAAATAATTAGCCGCAGGTGAAAGACGCCCTTGAGCATAACCAATCATTTGTTTTGTTTAGTGGATTTGCAACCGCCTGCCATTTTAATCAGCCTTTGATTGGCAGTAGAATTATTACTAATGGCAGTAAAAGTACTATTACTGTACATGTACAGGGTCTTTTTATGCTGTATCAGGACAATTATGTTGATATTTAACACATTTACATCATACATTTGTCCCAGACATGAACATATCCAAATGATGTTTAATTAGTAACCCCTTGAAACAATCAATAATAATGTTTTGGAATCTTTTGAAAATGTTCATGTAAAATTGTTTTATTGTTTTTTTGTAAAAAATGTTTTATGGTTGGTCAGAAGTGTGAAATAATGTGTATACAGAGTTGTACATTTCTGCTGAGTGAAATTCACATTTGAAATATATTTGAAGCTTGGTTTATTCTACTTTTAGGGTTACTATTATATAAAAACCCTTATACAACAAAGATAGCAATACTCAGATAAAATAAAAACGTAACATAATAATAATAATAATGTCATCGTATTGTAATCAGCATTAAAACTATTGTAAAGTAGATTTTTTTTTAATTAGAGCAATATTTACTGTAAGTGTACAGTATGTATGCCGAAATGTGCAGTTTAATCCCAATGACCACTATTGTTGTCAGTATGTTAACTTATTCTTTGACCACACTCAACAAAACGGAATAATTGTCAATTCATATCTTAATATTAGTCACATCTAAGAAAATTAAAGAATCTATTGTTTTGGAGCAACCAAGTTAAAGGTGCCATTAGGGTTGGGTATCGTTTGGGGTTATTTAGATACCGGTGCTAAATCGATACTTTATAAATTGCACATATTCATTGCACTACATTGCACTCATGTCATTGCATTCATTTATTTGAACTGTACATACCCATTGCACATGTTCATTTGTAATTATGTACACACCCACTGTACATATACATTTGTAATTATGTTTATCTATATGCACACTTATCATTATTAATAGCAACCTGTACATATATCCATCTATTGTAAATCTCTGTTCATAGTTAATACATCCTGTATATAATGTTCATGGTACATTCATTTGTAAATATCACCATAGTTTTTCTATAACTGCACTTTATAACTTATACCTGTATCCTGCACTTGCTGCTATTGCACTCCTGGTTAGACCTAAACTGCATTTCGTTGCCCTGTACTTGTACATGTGTAATGGCAATAAAGTTGAATCTAATCTAATCTAATCTAGTCTAATCTAATACTTTTAAAATGGTACCGGTGCCTGAACCGATACTTTTGAACCACAAAATTATGATGGATGACTCTAGAAAAATCTTAAATGAAAAAAATCTCAAAATTTTAATGTATATATTTTTGATTGAGCAATATAGTTAAAGTTTAAAAAAAATATATTAAATATATTTCTTTTAATCATTTGTTTGTTAGCATGAATTTAAGATTTGCATTAAGCAATACTTACTGCTAACCTGTAGAAAGGCTGTCATCAAAATCAGGTAACACCTTTTTTCTAGGGTTGGGCCTTTTGACTATGTTTACATGGACATCAGTAAACTTATGATTTGCCTTAATCTGAATAAGACAATAGTATGATTAAGGTGTTTGCATGAGATGCTTTTTGAATGTTTGTTTTCTGTGGTCTGTGTTTACTGTGGTCTGTGGTCTTTTAAAGTAACAAAAAATCACTGTTTACATGACTCTTAATCAGAGTGATGTCTTAATCGTATTAAAATTGGAGTATTGGTGTCCATGTAAACATACTCCGTGAAAGTGCCAGATGATGTCACAAGCTGTCAAAGACAGTGCATTCCCAGTGCATACCCTTTACGCGCAACTTTTGTAAAGCATCTGCTTTACGTTGCTGTGTCAAAATCCTTGATTGTAAAATATAGCCATACTTTAGAATGATTGGTTTAAGCAAATTTGATGAACGCAATCATGCGTGTTGATGAATCTGAAGGGAGTCACTCACTGAATGCACTGCATTGCGCACGTTGCCTGCGTGTGTGCATTTCCCTAAGCAACAAAAACAAATGCCTAACAAAGTTGTTTAGAATTAAACGTTTAGAGATGTGACACAACGCATACCTATGTGTGACTTTGATGTACTCCTTGATGCTTTTTACATTCTTGTCGCAGCACCAGTAGCACTGAAATTAGGCACCGAAATTCATATGCTGATTAAGTGTGGTGCATACCGGTTACATAGGTACCGGTGCCATAATGGCACCAGGTTTCGGTTCCCAACCTTGGTGCCATAGAGTGCATTGATTCAATGTGTATCTACATAGTAGGTATGGGGCTTAAACAAGTTTCACAATTCTCCAGAAAGAGTTTGGTATGCTTATACCTTTTTGGGGTGACGCTGAATAAATTTATAATCCCTATATCCTGCATTTTGTGTTCTAACAAGCAATGAAGACTCTGTGAAAACATAGCTGCCTGCTTCACAAAACTGCTCCTTTTTAGTCTCTATTTCTCCCATTTTAAAAATATGAGTCCTACATATATAATATGTTTAATGAAAGATAAATAAATAATAAACACCCCTGCTGAAAAATCCAGCTTAAACCAGCCTAAGCTGGTTGGCTGGTTTTAGCTGGTCAACCAGCCTGGTTTTAGAGGGGTTTTGGCCATTTCCAGGCTGGTTTCCAGCCATTTCCAGCCTGGTCTTAGCTGGTCAGGCTGGAAAATTATCAGCTAAAACCAGCTAAAACCAACTTGACCAGCCTGGTTTAAGCTGGACATAGCTGGTTTTGGCTGGGCTCCCAGCCTGGCTAGGCTGGTCAAGCTGGTTAAAGCTGGTCATTTTCCAGCCTGACCAGCTAAGACCAGGCTGGAAATGGCTGGAAACCAGCCTGGAAATGGCCAAAACCCCTCTAAAACCAGGCTGGTCGACCAGCTAAAACCAGCCAACCAGCTTAGGCTGGTTTAAGCTGGATTTTTCAGCAGGGACATTAGCTAAATAAACTAAAAAATAAGGAAATCTCAATAGAAAACATTGTGGCCAATCAAATTCAGCCTGGGTCATGCATAGTAATGATCCTGTGTGCAGTATAACAGTCTGTGCTTCGTTCCAATTGGCATGTTTTTCACTGGGATTTTACACTCACTAGATTTACATGAAAACAAGGAAACAATGGTGTTCGAGGATCACTCTATTTAGTTTTCATACTGAACTCTTATTATTGGTCTATGCCCTACTGTAGGTACATCCAGATTTGAATTTTATGGCACCTTTAAACCACTCTGGAAATGAGACAGTTTGTAGTAACCATGTGACACTGCAAAAATTTAATTGAGAACCTTTTTTCCACATATTTGCAGAAAATCCACTAAAACACCTGCTGGTAACATTTTAGAGCTTGGATTGGATTAAACGGGTTAAAACTCTTTCCACACATGGCATGACCTTAAAACACACCGTGAGCTGAAATCCACATTAACTATGATATTTTAAATGCTGTACTGGCTAATGAATTCACTGTGGACCTTATTTTTCCCTGTATCTCTCGTATCCATGGAAACAACACAGTCATTAGGAGTCATTCAGCATAACCTGTTTTTGGTCTGAATATTAAAAAAGCAGAAAATAATAACAGATAAAGCGGGCATTAGCAGTGCTTAGCTTTTAAAGTAATTGTGTTCTCCTTTAGGCATAGCAGATGCGTCTTATTAACATAAACCGAATTGCCTTAAAAGGTGTCTGTGGTATTAATACTAAATGTCATTAATTGAGTGCATTTAGAGCCATTAGGTGAAGAGATATACGGGAAAAAAGCACCTGAAGTGTTGATTGTAACAAGACAGAGAACATTTTGCCCATATGCACCTCACACTTCTCTTTATTTTTGTGTGTTTTAACAGGCAATGTCTCTCTCCGTGTGCGGCTGAAGTCACCGTTAGTGGTGTTAGGACTGTCAGAAGTGCTCCAGGCAATTACACATCAGCCTTGAGCTTACAGAGAACTGACCGTCTGTTTATTGGAGGTCTTCCTCGCCACCGTTCACCTTACAAAGTAAGAGATTCAGAAACAATTAGGAAATCACTTAAAAAGCCTCAATACTGGATGTTCTGGATTTATTATGTATGAGCTTGAGTAAAGTGTAAATGTTTATTTTGTTTCTTTACAGGTCTGATATCGTTTCGATAACACTTTACAATAAGGTTGTTTTAGGTAATGCATTTACTAACATGAACAAACGATGAACAATACATTTACAGCTGATTCAAATTTTATCACTCGATTGAATGGGCACTGTAAATGGTTATCAGCTGATAGATTTGGGCCAGTAGGGTCCTTCTGTGCCTACTAGTAGGCTCAGAAGAATGTTTTTTTGTTCATCCACATGGTTAATCAGCTATACAGTAGATCACATACGGCTATGGCCAGAAGTTAACAAGAATTATTTATCAGAATCAGAATTGGAATTTGTTTTGGCTACAGAAGCTTCCAGTGTACATAAAGTGACAAGTGACAACACGAAAATAAATATGAAAAAAGACGACAAACATTAAATAGATATACAATTAGTCAAAAAGCTCTGGATGTTGAATTGTATGTACAGATTTGTTATAAATGTACAGGTTATAAGGTGCTGTGTACAAATGCGTAGAGAAAGTATTGCGTATATTGTTGTTTATATTATTTATTAAATTTCCCATTAATTGTATTTTATTAACGTCTACCCCAACCCCAACCCTTAAACCCAACCGTCACAGTAATGTAAAAACAGATCTGAATCTGGAGTCTTCTCTATTAGTATAGCTGATTAACCATGTGGTTTACTCACTGTGCGTTAACTAATGTTAACGAGCATGAATTTGGATGTTAATAATGCATTAGCTAATGTTGAATGATGATTAATCAATGCTGTGCAAATATTGTTCATAATTAGCTCATGTAAGTAAATACATTAATGAAACCTTACCTTAAAATGTGACCAACGTTTCAAATAAAATTGTCCTTTGTAGCTACAAAAAAGGCAAGGTCAAAGCCGAGACTAAATCCATGTGCGGTTGCTTACTAAAAGCACTCTCTCTTGGCATGACGTTGCAGGAACTTTCTTTCCAGAACACGACAGTCAGTCAAAATGAAAGTTTTGGTAATTAGTAATAGTGTACCGTATATATTATGTAAAAATATATATAAACTTGTCTAAAAACATGGTATCTTTTTTGTTATTTTGATTAATTCTTCTTTTTTATGCTCTAAATCCCGTTAAACTCAAGCCCTGCCAAATCTGACCTCCCATATCATTTTATGTGGCTCGAGGGAGCATATGATTCACACCAAATGCGATATTTTTTTTTTTTTTTTATGTGGTCATGCAAGTGCATTACATACAAACTCAGTGCAAACTGGGTGGCACAATTGACGTGGAATACACAATGCGTTTCTTGTGAACACACAGAATTCACTTCAATCACGTCTTCAGTGCAATTTCAAGTTATTAAAATCAAGCTGAAAATTCGCGAGACGAAAAGCATAGTCATTCAGTCATCTTGCTTTATTGACTATAAACTACATCTTCCATAATGCTTTATTATGTTTAATAGTGCGATCCATTATTCAAAGTTCCATAGTTCTGACAAAGTTTGGAGAAAGGTAATGATACTGATCAATTTTGTTTTATTTATTTATTTTTTTTGATGGAATAATGTGGTTATAGAGGGCAGCCATAATGCTTAAATGGCCATCAGTGGGAATGAGTTTGACACCCCTGCTCTAAATAAAAATAATTGTATTTAAAATTTAGTAATATCATCAGTAGTTTGGAGAACAAAACAGCAATTACGTTTTACTCACACACATACTGTAACATTAAATTGTAAATCATTTTTTCCATTTGCGTGTGTACTGCTTTTGGTGATTTATGAGGATTTGTATAATGACATGCACATGACCTAGATATTACAATGTTAAGGTAGTTTATAAGGACATGGTGTCCTCATATGTCAAAGAACTTATCATACGTAATGGGTCTTCACATTCAGAATTTGCCACAGGTTTCCTGTGAGGGTTGGGTTTAGGGGTAGAGTAAGGCCATATAATACGCGCTTTTAAGAGTATAAATTCATTACATAAATGGAGAGTCCTCATAAATCACAAAAACAAGTAGGCGTGTGTGCATGTGTTTCTATTTAATTATATGCATTAGGAAGATCAGTAAGTATACTGATGTAACTAAGACTACTTTATTTATTTATTCATTCATTCATTTTCCTTCGGCTTAGTTCCTTTATTCATCAGGGGTCACCACAGCGGAATGAACCGCCAACTTATCCAGCATATGTTTAACACAGTGGATACCCTTCCAGCTGCAACCCAGTACTGGGAAATACCCATACACACTCATTCACACACATACACTACGGCCAATTTAGTATTTAATTCACCTATAGCGCATGTCTTTGGACTGTGGGGGAAACCGGAGCACCCGGAGGAAACCCACGCCAACATGGGAGAACAAGCAAACTCCACACAGAAATGCCAACTGCCCCAGCTGGGACTCGAACCAGCAAGCTTCTTGCTGTGAAGCGACAGCACTAACCACTGAGCCACCGCAACACTTTGTTTATTTATTTATTTATTTATTTATTCATTCCTTTATTCTCTGGGCCAGGAGTTGGTAGTGTTGCTTTTTAATAAAAAATTACTAGCCTGCACACAGAAACCTTCTTCTACAGTCCACCATTGTTGTTTTAGTTGTTCTTGAACCCACTTACAAAAGTTCTGTTTTCAACCCTTACAAAAGGTTGCATTTTAGTTGAAAATAGTGTTCAAGTCTTCTTCTTATAGAAACATTCTGTGAATTAGCAACATCAGATTGAAACAGTAAGTCATATGGTGGGGGGGGGGATAAAAACAACTAGAACAGTAAGAGGAGTTAAATTAAGTCATATACTTTTCTAAATCAATTTTTGATGTAAACTGTTTCATGGTCTACATTTTGCTTTGATGTGCAACTGAACTTGCTTTCAAGCTTTAAAAATGTTCGGTTTTCGCATAGGTTTTTTTTTAATCAAAAGGATTCGCAAATTGGTTTGAATTATTAATAAGTGAATCCTGTAATTCTCACCCAGAATTTGCTAATAACTATCTTTTTTTTAAGTCACTAAAATTAATTGGCCAACTTGAAACCTTTTATTTTAAAGTAAAACAACTAGAAAGATTGATGGTTTGCCTTTGTCACCAATACTACATATTGCTCTGGCCACTTACTGAAGGGACTCCACCAACTTAAATTGGATTAAATTAAACATGAATTTTTCCAGTAATTTTCAGGTTACTAAAAAACTGGTTCAGAGGGCTTCAAAGAACTGTCAAGGTCTACATATTGACAGTGATAAAGCTCTGAGAAACTAGCAGGCACACTTTTCATTTTCCTTCAGGCAGCCAGAAGCAGGTCATGGGCACTTGAGATACTGTTAGGAGAAGAAAAAGGAGAGGTTGAGATGTTTTCGTATAGACAACAAAGATTGGATCCTCATGCTGCGTTCTGTTTCCCAGCACTGCTAATGAAATGGAGGATATTTTTGTTTGTTTGTTTGTTTGTTTTTTGTTTTACATCAGAGCAATTTCTCCTGGTAATGCTGTGTGATGCATTTTTGTGTCATTTAAAAAACATATTGCCTTTAAAACATTAAATTGCATTTGTGACATATATACATTTTTGACATTTATAAATGTATAAAGCAGGGGTGTCAAATTCAGTTTCTGGAGGGCCTCAACTTCACAGATTAGTTCCAACCCTGCTCCAACACTCTAACTGTAGGTTTCAAACAAACCTGAAGGACTCAATTAGTTTGATCAAGTGTGTTTAATTAGGGTTGAAACTAATCTGTGTAGAGCTGCAACCCTCAAAGAACTGAGAGTGACACCTGTGGTATAAAGGTATCATTGTTTTTAAAAGGATAGTTGACCCAAAAATGAAAATTCATAATTTATTCTTCCTCATTTGGGTTTGTACCTTTTGTGTTTCTTTCTTCTGTACACAAAAAAAAAGATATTTTGGAGAATGCTGGTTTTTTGGATCCATCAGCTTCCACTATGGAAGTGAATGGCTCAGAGCAGCCAGCTTTTTTCAAAATATCTAAGAAACTTTTTGATTTTGAAAAAGTGATTGGTGAGTAAATGATGACAGATTTTTCTTTTTTGGGTGAACTATTCCTTTAAATGGCACCTATTTTTCCCCTTTTACAAGATGTAAGATATGCCTTTGGTGTCTCCTGAATGTATCTGTAAAGTTTCAATTCAAAATATTCATCAGCTAATTTATTATAGCCTCCAGAATATGCCCATTTTTGGTGTCTGAGTACAGATTAGCTGTTTTTTTAATGCAAATGAGCTGCTTCTCCCCACCCACCGCTCCCATATGTGAGTCAGCTTCTCATCATGCGTTATATCAGATAAACAGCAGTCAGTGATAGAGACAGACATGGATAAAGCTAAAATATAGCTCAGTCAAGTAATACCAAGTAAGTTTATTTCATGTATTTGTGGTGGAGTTTATTCAAGCCTTTCTGAAATGATGAGTCACACACAAATGCCATTCGCAGCACACACACACACACACACACACACACACACACACACACACACACACACACACACACAAACACATATATATGCGTGTTTACTGACACCATGCAGCCGTGGTGATTATAGCGGTTAAGATATGACAGTGGACACACTATACCTACACACAGTTCTGTTCAAACAGCTCACAAAAGATGATTTTCATCATAGGTGTCTTTTAATACATAAGCGTGGTACTACTATATACAGTTGAAGTCAGAATTATTAGCTCCTCTGTTTATTTAGAGAAGATTTTTTCAAGACATTTCTAAACATAATAGTTTTAATAACTCATTTCTAATAACTGATTTATTTTATCTTTGCCATGATGACAGTAAATAATATCTGACTAGATATTTTTTAAGACACTTCTATACAGCTTAAAGTGACATTTAAAGGCTTCACTAGGTTAATTAGGTTAACAAGGCAGGTTAGGGTAATTAGGCAAGTTATTGTATAGTAATAGTTTGTCCTGTAGACTATCGAAAAAATATATAGCTTAAAGGGGCTAATAATTTTTACCTTAAAATAGTTTTTAAAAAATTAAAAACTGCTTTTATTCTAGCCGAAAATAAACTACACAGTTTTAAAATATAGTCTTAAAATATTATTTTGATTTAAAGTAATTGTTTTTCCATGTTTAAAATATTATTTATTCTTGTGTTGAAAGCTTTTGTCATTACGCTACTTTAGTGTCTCAGAGTCATTCAGAAAGTATTAATAAATGCTGGATTAATGCACAAGAAAGTTTTTATTGTAACAGTTGTGCAAACACATACTATACCATTTCAAATATACATTTGAAGTCAGAATTATTAGCCCCCTGAATTATCAGCCTGCATGTTTATTTTTTCTCCAATTTCTGTTTAATGGAGAGATCTTTTCAGCACATTTCTGATCATAATAGTGTTAATAACTCATCTCTAATAACTGATTTTTTTATCTTTGTCATGATGACAGTAAATAATATTTGACTAGATATAGACACTTCTATACAGCTTAAAGTGACATTTAAAGGCTTTAGTAGGTTAATTAGGTTAACTAGACAGGTTAGGGTAATTAGGCAATTTATTGTATAACGATGGTTTGTTCTGTAGACTATCGACATGTTTTTTAGCTTAAACAGGCTAAAAATATTGACCTTAAAATGTTTGTTTTTTTTCATTGAAAACTGCTTTTATTCTAGAAGAAATAAAACAAATAAGACTTTCGCCCGAGAAGAAATATTATAATCAGACATACTGTGAAAATTTCCTTGCTCTGTTAAACATCATTTGGGAAATATTTAAAAAAGAAAAAAAAAATCAAAGGGGGGCTAATAATTCTGACTTCAACTGTATGCTGTTAAGTATACTGTAGTTCCCAAAATAGTACCCAAAATGAAATTTATTTAGTATTTACTCTTTTAAAGAAGCATTATGCAGCTCTTCCCAAACAACACCAGCTCATAATGACCAAAAAAAGACCCACAAAAGGGTGAAATCTGCTTAAATGTCAGAACATTAATTTCTTTAACTAATGTTAAATGCACAAGCCATTCAAATGAATGTTGTCTGAAAGTTTTGTCCTTGAGTGAACTGTTCAATAAAAAGTAACAAATGTGTTTACACATGCTTTCAAAAGAGAAAAAGAAGCGCACAGGTTTGTAAAGATATAAGAGTAAATAATGACAGAATTTTCATTTTTTGGGCAAACTATGTCTTAAAATGCAACCTCTTTGTTGTGTGGCACTTTCTTCTCTCAGAATAGCTGTATTTGTAGCCATTTTTCATTTTCACCCTTAGGCCTGAGATGTTTCTGTTTTCCTCTAAAGAAACTGCTTGAGACTTTGTTGTTCTGCGTTCCCTCAGGAAGCCGAGCCTTTCCACAACTACACCGGCTGCATTGAAATAATCGAAATTAATAAGCTCAGAAGATTCCACATGGACCATGCCATTGCCAGGAACAATGTTGACAGCTGCAGGTAATTGAACCGGATTTTCCATCAGGAATCAATACTACAGTGTTGGGAAGTCTAAAGCCATTTCTAATGATTCATGTTAGTGATTCGGTTTATTCAAAAAGAAAGTATTCACTAAAATACCTCACTGTTGAAATCCCAGTAAAGAATTGTGGATCATCTTTTCGTAATAAATTATTGAACTTTGCCATTTCATTGCTGATTTTTGAACAATTAAATATGCTTGAATGAATTAGTTTAAATACTGATCAAGATTCATTCATTCATTCAAAAAGCTTCATAAGTATTGATTGAATATGGTCTGAATGTGTTTTTTTTTTTTTTTTTAATTAATAGTTTATAGTGACTGCTCTACAAATGTTCCAGGTCTGTCAGAAGACACCCACTAAAATAGCATTAGTACAATGTCAGGCATATTTACAACAAGATTCATTTGATGACCTTTTAATATGCTCTATTTAATAATTACAGTGTAGCTCCCAAATACAAATTAAATGTCATTTAAAATGTTTGTACCTTGCCAATATTCTAGGTTTTGCTCATTTGTCAAAGTACAAAAAATTATTTCAAATATAATACAAATTAGCACAATCGCTTATTCATTTATATATTTTAAGTACAGGTCAGAATATGCATGTTGTTTAGTCTGTACATAAATATAGATGTCATAATAGAACATTATTTAATTTCATAGAACATTATTCCATATTTCACATATTTTAAATATTAAAGCAAACATTTTATTTATATTTTATCATATTTATATCAAAATAAAATAAATGCTTATGCCATATTTGAAGCCTAAAATATTTGTATGTGATGGGGGGGGGGGTTGTGCCCTGAGGTAGGCTTGTGAGTCTAAACGCGTTGCAATTTATTTCATTTTTTATTTCATTATTTCATTAAATTTTCTCCCTTCTTACAAGTGTTACATTTTGTCCACAATACCTTGTATGGTGGTGGAGTGTTCCAGACTTTTGCTTACCATAAAATATATATTTCTTATTATTTGAATAATTTTTTTTAATTATTGATTGATTGAATTGTTTATTATTATTATTATTATTATTATTATTATTATTATTATTATTATTATTATTATTATTTATCATAATCATCATTATCATTTTGCATTTTATAAATATGAGTTGTACTATATGTGACCATGGACCACAAATAATAGCCAAAATTACATTGTCAAAAATCCTTAGAATATTAAGTAAATATTATGTTTGATTACTATATTTTGTATATTTCCTTAAATATATAAAAACTCAATCTGTGACAATTATTGATTTTCTCAGTGTTTAGATTTTTTCGAACCCACAGATTCCAGATTTCAAATAGCTTTATCTTGGACAAATATTTTCCTATCTACCAGACAGCTTTTTTTTTTTTTCAGGTGATGTATTAATCTCAATTTCCAAAATGACAATTATGACTGGTTTTGTGGTCCATGGTCACATATTGGCAGGGCTGGATTAAGAACATATTGGGCCAAAGGGGCTGTAGCAAATCCTAGGGCACCATTTATTTTATTGCCTCACAAAAGTAGCATTTTTTTTGCTATTATTATTCTTCTTATTATTATTATTTATTTATTTATTTGCTAATTAACATTATTATCAAAATTTGCACTATTTGATTTATATTTAATTAGTATAAATGTTTTTTATTTTACTAAAGTAGGCATTCAAGCATACAAAATTAATCACATAACATTAACTTCAAATTTTAAACGGGTTTCCAAAATCAGCAAAAAAACAACAACAAAAAAACAACAAAAATAAAACATTTGCAGTACTTCCTCAAAGAGTGCTTTACAATGAATAGTTTAAATATGACTAAATCTTTTAAACTTTACTTTAAACGTTAAGAAATTCCTAAAATATATTTAAAAACCATGCTTCTCAGATATATTGTCTGATGAAAGCCAGTGCCAATATTTCATTGCTCTGGATTATTACTGCCAATTTAATAAAAGAGGAAAGTCATTCATTTAAAAGTTTGCTTTTTAACTGGTTGTGTTAGACTTAAGATTTTTTGCAACAATGGATCTTTTCATAACTGCTGTGTAGGCTATTTGAGATCTTCGTACACTGCCTTGGTTATATTATTTGAGTGCTGGATTGCGTGGGTACGCAGCCGAGACATCGCTTCAGTTATGACTACATTCTGCATGTTTCCACCTATCCCAGCTTCTCTTACTGCACGTTGATAATGAATACTGTTTGAATTAAATTTTTTGTTCTACAATGCGCTTGGCTAGCCTACCTTTGACTGGACTGTTCTCGTGGTAGAGCTGAAATAAGGAACTTTAAATAAGGACTTTAACTGTCCTGGAAAATAAGGGCCTTTCCTGGGAAAAAATGGGAGATCTGGTCACCCTTACAGGGGACTACACAGGGCTTTTCAATACCCTGATTGAGCTACAGCCATTTCAAGCCATAGTTTAGCGACTCAAAAGGAATTCTTCACATCATTGGCAGTGTTGGGGAGGCTACTTTGGAAATGTAATAGATTACAGATTACAAATTACTCTATTTAAAATGTAATATAGTAGCGTACCTTTTCAATTACTTTAAAAAAGTAAAGTAACTGATTACATCTGATTACTTTTTGATTACTTTTATGTTTCTAATGGATATTTTCAACTAAATCATTTTCAAGCATTTATACCAAGCAGGTGTGACCTTACAGTAGCTCTGTTTACTGTAAGAATTTCAAACTCTTTCATCACTTGAATTAAGATTATATTAATTTAATTTTAAAGTACAGCCTCCACAAAACCAGACCTTTTAACAAAAAAGTTAGTTGTGCAGGGGGATTTTTGTGGCATTTGCAATAAAAAATACTACTAAGCTATTTTTGCAATTTTCATTTTTAAATCGAAGCAACTTAAATCCAAGTCAATCATATCATAGTGATCAATAAAACTGTCAATGAAACATATGAGGCAGAATTGTTCAGTTCAATTATTTACTGCAAATAATATGCTGTACCAAACAGAAACAAATTATAGTATATAACAGCAAACACTAAAAATCCAATAAAACCAGGTGTTACACATTTATAATACTATAATTTATTGTAAAGGGAAATATTTAGGAATGAGCATTATGTTGTATATATATTTACAACTCTTCATTAATAAATTACACTACGTAATGTAGTATCATTAGTAACTATCATGAATTAATAGTAATTACCATAGTACACTTTAGCCTTTACTACAGTAAACTATATACAGTATTTATATAGACCTCCTCTCTCCTCTCCTTCTTCTTTCATCTTTTCATCAAGCAAATTTCTCATGTAAGCCTTGGTTGGCGACATCACCGACCTGGGGTGCGTTTCCTAAACAACGACGTAACTCGCAGCTGAACTATCATAGTACGATGCATGGTTTGGGAAAAGAACGATGTAGTGATGAGTATTTCCCAAAACCACTAGTTTCTCTGTCGCAGATTTATCGCTTGAATCACGTTAGTTATAGCGAAAAACGGCCATAATGATGCTTTAAATGGGGTGGAGTAACTACTTTAGAGAAGAACCCCATCATTTATTTGTGCAAATTAAATTGTTTTACACAAACACGCATTTAAAATAAATTCCAATATTAGTTTTGGTAAAAACATTTAACTCGTTTTCCATATTAATTGAAATATATGTAAATGGCACATATAGGGCCTATGTTTGCTTTACTAATATTATTGAGAAGTTGAACATTACATATTCTATTCTAAAACATAAAATCACTTACAAAAGCTAACACTATTCTTATATCATATATAAATAAATAAATAATAAGGCTATTTATCATAAATATATTTACTTTAATAATAATATTAATAATAATGATGATGATGATTATGATTATTATTATTAAGTAGGATATTGTTTATTTATTTTTTTATTTTTTTGAAAAGTCTGCTTTTACAATTTGACACATAAACTACAGCAGAAAGTTCTAAGCAACAGGCCCATGTCATATACAGTACAGATACTTAATAAATAACCTACTATAAATTAAAAGCATTAACGTATGCTATGTTTTTTATTTTCACAAGCTTTAAAGATGTAACATAAATTCCGCTTTTAAATAATAGGTCAGCTATAGCTTTCGCTATGAGGCTGTGTTCAAAATTATATCAATGTTATCAAAGTGCACTGCGAAGGGAGCACAATTGTAAACATGAAGATCGCTAAAACCGAACTGTAAAAATACATTGAAAGTAAATTACACCTAAGTGACATGACCTTGATGCTATTTATTTTTAATAATTCCAACTTTGAATGTTAGAACGTTCTAATTGAATAGGGCATAGGGGGGATAAGTGGGAATAGAACACAGCCAGGAACGCTCAGGTTACTAAAGTAACCCTCGTTCCCCGAGGGGGGGAACGGAAATGCTATGTGGAAAAACTTCCACTATGGGGATTTCGTCAGAATCCAATCATCTGAAAGAGTATAAAAACGGGCCAATGAAATGCCAATGAGTTGGCAGCGTCAGCGTGCACAGCTGTCTTGAATGACAATCAGTGTGGCATAAAAGGCTAGCATGTGCTCAGCAACGCTATCCTTTTCTAGCTGAAGAGGCTTTCACACTCAACAGCTAAGGGACAATCATTGTGGCGAAGGAACATAGCATTTCCGTTCCCCCCCTCGGGGAACGAGGGTTACTTTAGTAACCTGAGCGTTCCCCTTCGGGAGGGGAACTTCAATGCTATGTGGAAAAACTTCCACTATGGGGAAATTTATGGAAAGCGCCACAACGAAAGAACCTTACCATGTCTCCAGTGAGGGGCGCGCCACGCAGTAGTACGAGCGCACCTGCATCGCTGGAGACACAGTCCTCCAACGTGTCCCCTGGCCCTTACTTACCCTACTTACCTTTTCTGGTTTAGATATACTTTTCGGGGAGTCGTAAGATACACCTAGTTAGTTTCTAGGAATTTTAGATACGACAGTACGTTGGGAAAGCGTTCAGTCCCGATAGGGAGGACGCTGCGGAGGCCACCTGCTGCCCGGGGAGGGGAGACCTGGTGGCAAGTTGTATATGGACTAGCCCTGAGAAGGGGGAGTGCACATATGAAGATGGTTAGCGGGGAGGGAAGACACGAGTCCGCCCCGGAGGGGGGAACTACATCGTGGCTGAGTGAGCATATGGGATCGCCAGCGGGGATCACACATAGCAGGCACCTATACCCAGAACGCGGGATGACCAGCGGGCATACCTACAACGTAACGGGCCATCGCCTGACTCCTCCGCTGAGTCAGGTGGTGGGGGCCTCGGAGGAACTCTGCAGGGTTCGCCAAGCGGGGAACTCGACTGGCAAAGTAAAAAAGGCGCACGGATCTCTGTGTTAGAGAGAGAGGCGCAGCAAACGTTTACAACACCTACCGATTTTCCTCATGACTCGGGGTTTCCCAACACCCTTGAGGAGACCGGCTCCACTCGAAGATTGTAAAATCTAGCAAATGTATTAGGTGTCGCCCAGCCCGCAGCTCTACAGATGTCTGTAAGAGAGGCGCCGCGTGCTAACGCCCAAGAGGAGGCAACGCTCCGAGTGGAGTGTGCTCTAACTCCTGGGGGACACGGCTCGCCCTGGCTCAGGTAAGCGAGGGAGATGGCATCCACTATCCAGTGGGCCAACCTCTGTTTAGATACGGCACTTCCCTTCTGCCGACCACCATAACAGACAAAGAGCTGTTCAGAGGATCTAAAACTCTGAGTACGGTCCACATAAGTCCGCAAAGCGCGGACAGGACACAGCAATGAAAGGGCTGGGTCTGCCTCCTCCGGGGGCAGCGCTTGCAGGCTCACTACCTGGTCCTTAAACGGTGTGGTAGGAACCTTGGGCACATATCCAGGCCGGGGTCTCAGGACAACGTGAGAGTAGGCCGGCCCGAATTCCAGGCACGAGTCACTGACCGAAAATGCCTCCAGATCCCCTACCCTCTTAATCGAAGCCAACGCGACCAGCAGAGCTGTCTTCAGGGACAGAAATCTCAAGGATACTGAGTCGAGTGGTTCGAAGGGATCTCCCCGTAGGCTCGTGAGCACTACAGTGAGATCCCAAGAGGGCATAAGAGGGGGGCGGGGGGGGAATATTCGCCTCGCACCTCTGAGGAACCGGATGACGAGGTTATGCTTACCCACGGTGCCGCCGTCCACCGCGTCATGATGAGCGGAGATAGCGGCCACGTAAACCTTCAGTGTGGAGGGCGACAGCCTCCGCTCCAACCTATCCTGAAGGAAAGAAAGCACAACACTGATCTGGCAAGATCGGGGGTCTTCTCGGCGAGAAGAACACCATTCAGTGAATAGACTCCACTTCAGGGCGTAGGCATGCCTCGTAGAGGGTGCTCTAGCCTGAGTGATGGTATTAACCACCGCCACCGGTAGGTTACCTAAGTCTTCCTCGCGTCTATGGACCACACGTGGAGGTTCCACAGATCTGGACGAGGGTGCCAGATGGTGCCCTGTCCCTGAGAGAGGAGGTCCTCTCTCAACGGGATCTGCCAGGGGGGGGGCTATCGCGAGGAGGGAGAGTTCTGAAATCCAGGTCCGGTTGGGCCAGAGAGGCGCAACTAGCAAGACCTGCTCCTCGTCCTCCCTGACCTTGCACAGTAACTGCGCGAGTAGGCTCACTGGGGGGAACGCATATTTGCGCATGCCCTGAGGCCAGCTGTGGGCCAGTGCATCCGTGCCGAGGGAGCCCTCGGTCAGGGAAAAAAACCACTGGCAATGAGCGTTCTCGGGGGAAGCAAACAGGTCGACCTGGGCTTCCCCGAAGTGCGCCCATATCAGCTGGACCGACTCGGGGTGGAGTCTCCATTCTCCCGAGACTAGAAGCTGCCGTGAGAGCCCGTCGGCTGCACGGTTGAGCTCGCCTGGGATGTGAATGGCACGCAGCGATTTGAGCCGCGTATGACTCCAGAGGAGCAGACGGCGAGCGAGCTGAGACATGCGGCGGGAGCGTATACCCCCCATGCGGTTGATATACGCCACCGTCGCCGTACTGTCCGTCCTGACCAGTACGTGTTGCCCTCTGAGCACCGGTAAAAAACGGCGCAGGGCGAGCAACACTGCCAACAGCTCTAGGCAATTGATATGCCAATGCAGCTGGGTTCCCTTCCATAGGTCCGCAGCCGCATGCCCGCAACACACGGCCCCCCAACCCGTACTGGAAGCATCCGTCGAGACGACGACATGCCTGGACGCCTGTCCCAGGGGCACTCCGGCCCGTAGGAAGGAGGGGTCCCTCCAGCGGTTGAGGGTGCGGCGACACAGCGCAGTGACAGTCACTCGGTGTGTGCCCGCGTGCCATGCGCGTCTGGGGACTCGATCGTGAAGCCAATGCTGCAGTGGTCTCATATGGAGCAATCCGAGCGGCGTGGCCGCAGCTGCGGATGCCATATGCCCCAGGAGCCTCTGAAACAATTTCAGGGGGACCACCTTTTTTCTGTCGAACTCCCTCAGACAGTTCAGCATCAGCCCGGCGCGCTCTCGTGAGAGGCGCGCCGTCATGGTGACCGAGTCCAGCTCCAACCCGAGAAAAGAGATCCTCTGCACGGGTGCGAGTTTGCTCTTTTCTCGGTTGACCTGAAACCCCAACAGGTCGAGGTGCCGGAGCACCTTGTCTCTGTGCGTAATCAATTGATCCCGCGAGCTGGCTAAAATCAGCCAGTCGTCGAGATAATTGAGTATGCGTATGCCTGCGAGTCGAAGGGGCGCTAAGGCACCCTCCGCGAGCTTGGTGAAAACTCGCGGAGACAGAGAGAGCCCGAAGGGGAGGACTTTGTACTGCCATGCTCGGCCTTCGAACGCAAACCGCAGAAACTGCCGGTGGCGTGGAAGTATGGAAACATGGAAATACGCGTCCTTCAGGTCTATTGCTGCAAACCAATCCTGAGGACGAACACATCGGATGATGCGTTTCTGCGTGAGCATTCTGAACCGCAGCTTGTGAAGACAACGGTTCAAAACGCGCAGGTCTAGGATTGGTCGTTGCCCACCGCTCTTTTTGGGTACGATGAAGTACGGGCTGTAGAACCCGCGCTCCATCTCGGCTGGAGGGACCGGCTCGATTGCATCCTTCGCCAGGAGGACAGCAATCTCCTCTCGCAAGACAGGGGCGGACACAGGGCTGACCCTGGTGAAATACACACCCGTGTACCTGGGAGGCCGTTTCGCGAACTGAATCGCGTAGCCGAGTCTGATCGTGCGGATGAGCCACCGCGATGGGCTGGCCCGCGCTAACCAGGCAGGCAGAGCCATCGCTAGCGGCTTCATTCGCACGATCGCTGACGTACCAACGGTGGGGCAGCACGGAGTGGGTGGGCTCAACCGGGAAGCACTGGGGTCCCGCGGGAGAGCAGGAGGCGAGAGACTCACTCTCGTCTCGCACCCATACTCCGGAGGGGTGGTCAGGAGGGGAAGAGAAAGGAGACCGTTCTCTTGCGCTCCGTGAGCCACTGGCGAAACGCACCGATCCTGCGAGCTGGAAGGCATAGCGTCCCAAGCTGGCAGTGTTCGGGCAGTCACATCCGGGGAGGTGGAAAAATGCTCTTTCTTTGGAATTTGCGTGGCGTTGAAAAACGCCGTTGGTGTTATTTGTGGGGCCCGGCCCTCCGCCGGGGAAAGAGCAAGTTCCCTCCTCTCCGGATGGCCCGTCTCAGGGACGCTTCGCGGTCCGTTTACCGGACTTAGCGGCGCCCTGGGGCGGGGGCGCTGGCTGCCTGCGGGATGCTCGGCGCTGCCGCTTGGCCGGAGGCGCAGGCGGGGGCGTGAGAGCAGGTCTTGTGGCCGCAGGCGGGCGCCCTCGGCGAGGAGCAGCGGAGGTGGATGGTACGGCGGGGGGAGCGGTCTTACGGTCCCGCCGATAGATGACTTTGCCCATCGCATCCGACTGCTCCTTCACCGCCGTGAACTCCTGGGTGAATTCACCGACGGTGTCGCCGAACAGGCCAGCCTGGGATATGGGCGAGTCAAGAAAGCGGACTTTGTCAACATCGCGCATATCTGCCAGGTTTAGCCAGAGGTGGCGTTCCTGGACCACTAGTGTGGCCATCGACCTTCCCAGGGCACACGCAGCCGACTTGGTGGTACGCAGAGCCTAGTCGGTTTGCGGTGCGGAGCTCATGGAGCAGGCCTGGGTCGGAACCACCCTCGTGCAGCTGGGCCAGCGCCTGCGCTTGGTAGCGCTGGTAGGTGGCCATAGCATGCAAGGCGGAAGCAGCCTGGCCCGCGGCTTTGTAGGCTCTGGCTCCGAGGGAGGCAGATAACCTACAAGCCTTGGACGGGAGACGGGGCTGACCCCTCCAGGAAGAGGCGCCACGCGGACATAGGTTGACCGCAATGGCGCGCTCAATCTGGGGAATCGCCTCGTACCCCCTGGCTGCTCCACCATCCAGGGTGGTGAGGGCGGAGGCGCACGCAGATCGGGCAGAGAAAGGTGCCCTCCAAGACTGCGTGAGCCTACTGTGCACTTCCGGGAAGAAGGGGACGGGAGGCTTAGAAGGCTTCGCCTTTTTGTCCTCCACGTAGCACCCATCTAGTCGGTCCGGCCGCGGGGCTGGGGGATAAACCATCTCCAAACCCACGGCCGAAGCAGCCCGGGAAAGCACGGCCAGCATATCCGCTTCTGGATCCGAAGCCACGCTCACAACCCCGGAGGGAGGGAGCGGGTTCGGATCCTCGTCGGATAATGATAGCCCACCCTCCGATGCATTGATGGACATCTGGTCCTCGGTGTCATCGAG
Organism: Danio kyathit; assembly: GCA_903798195.1. NCBI lineage: Eukaryota > Metazoa > Chordata > Actinopteri > Cypriniformes > Danionidae > Danio > Danio kyathit. The sequence continues at coordinate 43,879,099 of LR812531.1, read as the reverse complement.
TGAAAGGGCGACCATCCGTGAAGATGGACCGCTTCCTTCACTCGAAGCTTGGATGGAGCGCGCTGAGGAATGAGAGGTCCGCGAGCCCGAAGGCGGCGGATTAGCTCCCACCGTAACCCTCAGATCTGCCCGAGTGCCAACCGCAGAGCGGGGGACAACTGGGGTGGGTCGCCCTTTTACAAGAGCGAGCCGCGATCTTAGCTGCGCAACAGACATGACGTCGCAATGACGGCATGCACTGCCCGCGAGCACCGCATTGACATGCTGGACCCCCAGACATGCCACGCAGTGCTCGTGCCCATCATCCGAGGACAGGGAACCACCACATCCAGAAACGCACGGTCGGAGCGACATCTTTAAAAAGACGCACTGCACGACCGTGTTGCTCTTTTAGGGAAGCTTGCTTCCTATACAAACCGCTCAGTTTGAGGACCGGACCCAAAGGACGCCAGGCAAGGGAGAGAAGACCCAGCTCGACCGTCTGCCGCAGCGTAAACGCACTCTGGACCGGGAGAACAGCTCTCAATCTCTCTCTCTGTACAGACAGGTTGGAGAACCCTCAGCAACTCTCTCAGAAACTTGTGAAAGGCTCTGAAAGCGAAAAGGATAGCGTTGCTGAGCACATGCTAGCCTTTTATGCCACACTGATTGTCATTCAAGACAGCTGTGCACGCTGACGCTGCCAACTCATTGGCATTTCATTGGCCCGTTTTTATACTCTTTCAGATGATTGGATTCTGACGAAATCCCCATAGTGGAAGTTTTTCCACATAGCATTGAAGTTCCCCTCCCGAAGGGGAACTATGTTTCTAACTACAGCTCCAGAGGTGTCGTTTCAAGTGCTCAATTTTGCGATGCAGTTTGCAAATGTTCGTTAGAGCGATGGATTTGGGAAATGGCAAATCAACAAACTATGTTTGTAACAACGGAACTTGCACCTTAGTTGGCTGTTGATGGTTTTGGGAAACGCACCCCAGAGCGAGAGGTGGCAGTAACGCACCAAAAAGTTTGTTGTCGACCACCAAAAAACAGGTAGAAGAAGAAATCGTCATTTTTGTCATTATATGGCTTTTTTTCATCAGCTAGACATCGGCCTCACAGCTCCTTGAACGCAGATGTCGTCACTTATTGATCCGCGATCTGAAAACATAGCTTGTGTGGACACTACTGCGCTACTTGACTAAAAAAGAGCTTCTTTACTGAAAAGCTATTTGATTTAGAAAGTAGTGACGCTACGGCCACACTACTGAGAAATGTAGTTATAGCAGAATAGCACCGCTTTAATAAATGGCCTTAGCAGAAGGCATCGTGCATATCAAAAACAGGCAAAGCAACAGATTAATATTATTCAACATATCCCAGATTTTTAAAGAAAATTTTTAGATGTAACCCCATTTGTAATCTTTAACATTTTCATAAGTAACTGTAATTTAATTACACATTTTTTCTCAGTAACTATAACGAATTACAGTTACATTTATTTTGTAATTAAATTATGTAACGCCGCTACAAAGAGGCGTTTCCCACGTCATGACGCAAATTAAATCTTCAGCCAATCAAGAGCCACCTCCTTTCGTGGGCCCTGGGGCTTCAGCCCCACCTAGCCCTTATGTTAATCCGGGCCAGCATATTGGCACAATTTAGATTTTCTCAGCTTCAACCTATGAAGCAAACACTTAGTTCTTCTTCATTCATTTATTCATTCATTCATTTTCTACCTCTTTTCCGGGGCTGGGTTGCAGGGGCAGCAGTCTTAGGAGAGAACCCCAGACTTCCCTTTTCCCCGAAACTCATTTCGGCCGCTTGTATCTGAGATTGTGTCCTTTCGGTCATGACCCAAAGCTCATGACCATAGATGAGAGTAGGAACGTAAATTGACCGGTAAATCGAAAGCTTTGCCTTTTGGCTCAGCTACTTCTTTACCACAACGGACCGGTACATCGACCGCATTACTGCTGCCCCTGCACCAATCCGCCTGTTAATCTCATGTTCCATCGTTCCCTCACTCGTGAAAAAAAAAACTAAATACTTGAACTCCTCCACCTGGGGTTAGGACTTTCTTCCAACCTGGAGATGGCATACCACCTTTTTCCCGTGGAGCACCATGGCCTCGAGGTGCTGATTCTCATCCCAGCCGCGTCACACTTGGCAGCAAACCACCCCAGAGCATGCTGTAGGTCCATGTTTGATGAAGCCAACAAAACAACATCGTCTGCGAAAAACAGATGAAATCCTGTGGTCCCCGAACCGGACCCCCTCCAGCCCAAGGCTGCGCCTTGAAATTCTGTCCATAAACATTATGAACAGAATTAGTGACAAAGGGCAGCCCTGCCAGAGTCCAACATGCACTGGAAACCATGCTGACTTATTACCGGCAATGCGAACCAGACTTCTACTCTGTTTATACAGGGACGAGACAGCCCTTAACAGAGCACCTCTGACCCCATACTCACAGAGCACCCTCCACAGAATGCCACAAGGGACACGGTCGAATGCCTTCTCCAAGTCCACAAAACACATGTGAACTGGTTGGGCATACTCCCATGAACCCTTGAGCACCTTGTTGAGGTTACAGAGCTGGTCCAGTGTACCTCGCCCTGGACAAAAACCGCATTGTTCTTCCTGTATCCTAGGTTCAACCATAGTTCTTCTTTTCTTCTGTAATTTAAAGTGGTAAAATCCCACATGATAATTAAATATATATATATATATATATATATATATATATATATATATATATATATATATATATATATATATATATATATATATATATATATATATATATATATTTACATGATCGGGACTGCTTTAGAAATAAACTGTAAATGGTTACTTAAGGATTAAATAGCCTGCAATGTAGCTAAACACAACTTTTAAAAACTATGATGGAAACAACACTGAGTATTTTGAGAAGTTGCAGTTTAAAATTAGACTTTCCAACACTTGATATCTCGATATTCTGTTGTTTTTCTCTCTTGCCTTGTGGCTCCTGGATGTGGTGTTTGCCACCCGTGTCAGCTGTCTCTCAAACACACAATCTATAATTTAGCACGTCACTTGAGTGCACAGGTGCCGAACGTTCATGCTGTGTGCAAATTGCTCATCAAGAGTGAGATTCAGGGGATGTTTAAGTGTTTGGCTTCACACTTCGTTTATTATTGTTCCAAAGAAACTGCAAGCACTCGCTTTTGACATTCTGGCTATTTCTGTCCAAAACCCTGGAAATGAGTATTGAGTGAAGTATGAGATTGGTCACCATGCAGAGTAGTTAATATTTAAATAAAGTTGATTTGCAGTTGCTCATTATTACTTATTCTGTCCTGTCATCTGTCTGGAATTGCTTTGGAATAGGGAAATGGGGTTTCCAAAAATAAATGTGGCATTTAGTCATATGGTGTCATACAAGGTAGACTCTCAGGATCTGGGACATATGAATAATATAGCATGAATGTTTAATAATTAGAGAGATGATTGATGTGCTGGAATAACTGTTTTGAACTTTTATGACTCTATCATGTTTTCTAATTAGCGCTGCTTAATGTGATGCATTATAGTGTTTGTACAACAATAAGTAGCAGATTGGCATCAGAGTAACTGGCCACTATATATATTTACTAGACTTGTTGAGATGAATGTTGACACAAATTACACATCGTCAGGCATAAGTGTTTTGTCACCATCAGCTACAGAACTGAAAATTTCTTGTCATGCTAAAGTACAAAATAGATAGAATAATAAAAAATAAAACTTATATTATCACTTATATAGGAGACTGTGTATAAAACTTTTAAAGGTTAAGCACAGACCTCTCCTAAACCAAAAAAACAATATTTATTGTGCATTCAATTTAAAATTCCACTGAAATCTCTTTCAATGAAAATGCTAGCATTGTACTGTAGGTATCAAACCTTTATTAATGCAAAAGCGAGTGCAACTCATGTTGTCTTGTGTGTGTGGCATGTGGTGAGATAGGATGATGTCTGTTCGGCTAATGGTTGCTTAGCAATGACAGACACCACGGAAGTGCAAGTTCAGAAGCACGTTGAAATTGGTGAAGGAAGTGGTGCGCCTCATGCTTTCCATGTGGTTTTGGATGCAATTTTTTTATTTATTTTTATTTATTTATTTGTTGCGAACTCTCTTACTTTTGGGAAATATGCACCCTGGGCTACGTCTGCTTGCGATTTTTGTTTTCACAAATCCACTAGAGTCTGCTGTGTACATATTTAATAATCTTAAATAAGTTACTGTGGCATGTTTTCTCATATGTGCCATTTCTCCTAAATCCACTGGAGGCCGCTGTGTACATTTCTGGAAATTTTAACGTCCTTCACATTCGCGTCGGTGAGAGAAGCTGGTCGGTTTGTCGTGCATAATATTTTAGCCTGATATTGACTGACCTATCAACCCACTTCCTTAAACCCAACCGATAGTGTTTTTTTAAAAGCAAACTAAAAGAGAATTTGCAGCCACATTTTTTGGAGTTTTTGTTTTACCTGGTTTCTGGAACCAATCTTCACTGGGCTCAAACCCTAGTCTGTTACAGTCCACTCCGCTCCCCATTGCAAATCTGACGCTATACGTGAGCTACCGAGCAAACCAATCACACCAAAAAAGCCATCGGTGGTCGGTGGTACTGCCACCTTGCATTTGTTTTACATACAAAATACATATTCCCTAGGAATGCAACAATTATAGATTTTGGTTGTACGATTATAGTCTGAGGAATAATCATGGTTATAATGATTATTATCCATTCATTATTTTTTTAAATAATTTTTCTTTTTTGACTTAAAAATAAGTGAAACAAGTTTTTGGCATTTAAACATAAGTAATAATTTTACACTGAAAATAAATGACAGAACAATGAACAAATAAATGTTTGAATAAATCAATAAATAAAAATAAGAATAATAGAGTATTTTTTTCTCATGTAAATCTAAGCTACATGTTAGCCAAGTATTTCTCTTTTAAAGAGAACAAATGTAGTGAAGGACTGCTGAACCTTTGTCTGAAAGGCTGTCTGAAACGGTGTGTTGCTAGCGTCAAAAGGGATAAGGGGCTTAGCCCCAAAGAAGTCAGAAGTCAGATTACAGTTATTTTATTTCACCAAAACTACACTCATTTTATACTGTGAAAACAAATATTAAGCTTCATCAGTAGTTAGAACTATTCAGTTTTGTGAAACAGTTGTATTATTACCTCAGAAGCTTCAGCTCCTCAAAATAATGAATGAATGATGATACCGTGCCACTCCCACCTGCCGGTAGAAACAGCTACTGCTGAACGGCTAAATATTTAATTACCCGACACAATCGTTGCATTAAGTGGAATGCGCGTGATGTATGTGGTATTTTTAAGTACTTAGTTAACAAAATAAATGTTATACAACCTATTTTTATTTAAGTGCAACACATCCCAAAAGATCAGAGGCTTTTGACAATACATCAGGGGCTTAAGCCCCCTAAGCCCCCCCTCGCAACGCCACTGGTCTGAAAGACTTTTGATCAACTATATTGCAAAATTGTTTGGTATTTTCCTTTTTTCTCATTGTTTCCGTTTTTCTCATTGGAGTAGAAATGTGTGTATTCCATAGGAAGTATGAAGCTGATCAGTCAGTTCTTGTCACGTGACTCACGGTGCACTCGTGTCATTTGTACAACTAGGTTCTCCTGGAAAGCGTGAGCACGTCGTGCCGCTTGCACACCACGTGCACGTCGCTGCCAATATCCGCGCACAAGCCGCACGCCTCCATTGGAAATAACGAACTTGTGCACGCAAAAGATGGAATATGTGAACGGCCCTCAGTTAATAGCCTCAGCCATAGTTAAAATTAGCCTTTAGTCCATTGTGCATGCCTATTAGCCTCAGTGTACAAGCTCAGGACATTAACTAGTGCACAGTTGGCATACAGTAACTTTGTTTATTTACAGCAGTTTTGTTCCGTGCAAAAACGAAGTGTTGAGAAGCCTTTACGATTAATTAACCGTGACGAATTAAATCGCGGTTAATAGAAAATCGGTTAATTGTTGCAACCCTAATGTACTCCTGAGCACATATTTCTTGGTTCTCCAAAAAATAGCCCTGGGTACAAATTCCCAATGAGCCTCTGCTGGTTTTATTTGACAACACCCCATCATGTGAAGGTGTTTTTAAAAAGCGTTTCAAAATTGGGCAAATTGTTTTGGTTAAATTGTGTTACTGACACCACTCTTAGCATTTTTATTTTGTTTGTTTGTTTGTTTTTTTATTTTTAATGATAACCTATTTACAAAGATCAGCCAATGCTTGCTTACAATGCTTGTTAAAGGGTTAAAATGTCTACGGTGTCTGATGATTTTTCTGGATGCTTACTTAACAGATCTAGCTGTAGATTTATGTCAATAATGTTGTGCATTCGTTTTATGTCGAACAAGATAATTAACATAGATTTTGAATAAGCATGAAAGTATGGTTTTAACTTTAACAAATGGGGCTTCTCTGTGTTGTGTGTAATTATAAGATTAAGGAATGTGGAGGAGGTTGCTCCATACATCCTTTACTCCTCTGATTAAAACACTAGGGGGGAATTCACTAAGAATGAAAGTCACCCACTGAAGCGTTGCTTATTTGCATGCACCAACTGAATTGTTTTGGTACCCTGTTCACTAAAGGAATTATGCAAATCAGATGAATGTCCACAATCATCTGTCTATTTGTATGTTGCAAGAAGCCTTTCTGTCTATATGTCTGTCTCTATCTATCTATCTATCTATCTATCTATCTATCTATCTATCTATCTATCTATCTATCTATCTGTCTGTCTGTCTGTCTGTCTGTCTGTCTGTCTGTCTGTCTGTCTGTCTGTCTGTCTGTCTGTCTGTCTGTCTGTCTGTCTGTCTGTCTGTCTGTCTGTCTGTCTGCCTGCCTGCCTGCCTGCCTGCCTGCCTGCCTGCCTGCCTGCCTGCCTGCCTGCCTGCCTGCCTGCCTGCCTGCCTGCCTGCCTGCCTGCCTGTCTGTCTGTCTGTCTGTCTGTCTGTCTATCTATCTATCTATCCATTTATCTATCTGTCTCCTTATATTTCAAGGATTTTTAAAGCTGCATCTTAAAAAAAATAGCTTTTCTATACTGTACCAAAATTAAAGTTATTTTTGAATTTCTTTGAATTTTAAAATAATTTGAATTCTGCATACTTACATTAATTGCTGTTGAATTGCTACTCTGTATTCTGTTTGTTCCTTCAAATTAAATTCAACGATTGAATCACAGTTTTAAAGGTAATCTCTATTAAATTATACAAGAATTAAATCCACACCAAACTCTGGTCTGCAAGCAACTCTTTTAAATGACATTTCATTCACCGCTTGCTTTTTTATTTATTTAGCAGTTAAAGGCTGTGATTAGGCTCGCAAATAAGTAAGTAATTGTGAATAATTTACCTGGATAAACTGCGATACATGTGCTTAGCGTATCTGCTCTGAACTAATTGTAAGTGATTAAGGAGTAGTAAAAGTGCCCCATGGAAATCTGTTTCGGTGGATCGTTTTTTGAAATCCATACCTTTTTATTTAATCTCATGTTGTTTCTGCAGGTCTCAATGGCATCATGAGCCACCAACAAGCTCCACACATTCTCCCGCTTTGCTCATCACAGTGGAAACTCCTCCTGGAGACTGGGTCAGAGTATTATCACCTACTCAGCCTGCACCCGTCTGCCCGCAGGGACTCTGTCTCAATGGGGGCACATGTCGACCTGTCTCTCTGCCCAGTGGAGCCTCGTCTTTCTTCTGTGACTGTCCTCTGCACTTCACAGGACGTCTGTGTGAACAAGGTGAGACTATCTCTTCCCTTTCCCCTCTACATCACTGCCAAAATCCTCCAGTCTCAGGATATGTTTGCATTACTACATATTCGTTTTAAGACAACTTTTGCTAGAGTAACACCTGGCATTCACACTTCTCAGGAGTTGACAATTGACAATTTTTTGGGAAAAAAAAAAGAGTTGCATTTCTATGTAAAAGGACCAAAACACAGACTTTTAAAAGCAAAGGGTAACACTTTACTTGAAGGGGTGTTCATAAGACTATCGTGACACCTTTATAATCATGACACATTATAAATATTAATAAGATTTTATGCATTCACTCAGTTATGTAATTTTAAATGCAAAGGTGACATTGTTAACTTGCATTACATACAACTATAACTTGACATTACCAAGACAACATAACTTGTCATAAACATGATTGTCATGAGGCCATTATATTATTGTGCCATAAATTTTATAACAGTGTCATTAATATTTTTCTTGACCTACAGTGGTACAAACTGAATTTGTCATTAAATATTATTTATTATATATACAATTATTTGAGAGAGCATTGACATTTTGGATGAAAAAATTCAGTTTATTCCACTGAAACAAAGTGATCAGAAAAATATTCAAAACAGTGTTTTAAACTTTATTTTGCGATTATTATCTTGTTTTGTTCTATACATTTGTAAGGTTTAAGGATTTACTTCCAAATTAAATGCAAAAAAATAAATGACCTAAATCCAATTAAAAACCTAAATCCAATTAAAGTTTTGAATATGAATATCGTTATCAGAGTTGTGTGTAACGTGTTTCACAGTAACGCATTACTGTAATCTAATTACATTTTTGAGAAACGCAGTAATGTAATCAATAACATTTTACATTTGTGTAATCTGATTACAGTTACTGAAGTCAATTGCATTACTTACGTTACAAATATGATATTTAGAAGAAAAAAACGCTTCTTTTAAATAACGTTTTCCACTGCAACGTATGTTAATAAGCATGAGCATTTAAATTTCTGGAGAACGTGAGCTGAAATAGCTGCTGTTGAGAGTGGCTGCTTCTTTAAGTGGAAATAAAGACATTTCTTTGATTTCATTAGCATAAAAAACTAAAATATTGTTGTGAAATTCACAAGTCTTTGTCCAGTCTCTAAAGAACCACTGCTTTTAACTTGACCAGAAACTTGTTGAAACATTTGAACAGAAAACCTTCTAAGACAATACTCGTCACCAAGGAAGACACCGGCGCCTAAAAACACAGCGGCCCAACTACATTTTTGTACAGGATCGGGAGTGAAGGTATCTTCTGAATGTGAAGAGAAGCGTAGCTGCTTATGGGGCCATTCACATATTGCGTATTTTGCTTGCACGCATATTGGGAGCGCATATTGCATGCGTGTGCGCATATGGAGCACATATTGCGCGCACGCTCACATTTCCTAGGCGCACCAGTTAAAAACCGCATGACAAGAACTGACCAATCATTTTCATAAGGAATTGTAAGGAATATACACATTTTGGTAGACTAAATGCCTTATACAAACACAGAACACCCAAACACTGCAGTACTTTTTCATACTATTGATGTCAATGCAGTTTTCTTCATGTCCTTTTTTGTGTTAAAAAAAATTGAGAGTGAATGATGAGAGAATTTTAAGCTTTAGGCTCTCTTTAGTTCTTTTGAATATGTCAAGCTGCTGTAATCAACCCGTTGTAATGTTTTTCAGTGAGTATTAAATTAAATTATTAAAGAGCTGCAGTTTATTTTATATTTTTATAGGTCTATTTTATATGTTTTAAAAGTAACTTCAAGGTAAAGTAATTAGTAACCGGATTACTTTTTACATTATGTAATTGGTAATGTAATTAGATTACATTTTTCGAGTAGTAATTAGTCATTTGTAATCTATTACTTTTTAAAAGAAACTTACCCAACACTGACATTATAATGTTTGTTATATTTAACACCTGGCTTCTTCTTGTGAGTTGAAAATGTATACTTTTTGGAGCTACTGCAGACCCCATTTTAGTTTGAAAACTCTAAGAGTAACTCTTTACTTGAAGTGGTGTTAATAAGAATGAATGTTAATAGAATATTATGTATGCTTATGGCAACTGTCAGTAAGTGTCATTCACTCAGTTATGTCATTTTAAATGCAAAGGCGATATTGTTTGAGATGCCTTTGTCTTTGATAACTTTACCCAGACATTAGACTCCAAGACTTTTGACATTACCAGCACAGCGACAGCTGTGAACGAACATGAACAAACATGAACTATTGCTATTTAACTTCATTCATTCATTCATTCATTTATTTTCTTTTCGGCTTAGTACCTTTATTAATCAGGGGTCGCCACAGCGGAATGAACCGCCAACTTATCCAGCACGTGTTTTACGCAGCGGATGTCCTTCCAGCCACACCCCAACACTGGGAAACACCCACACACTCTTGCACACTCTCACATACACTACGGCCAATTTACCGCATGTCTTTGAACCGTGGCGGGAAACTGGAGCACCCGGAGGAAACCCACGCGAACACAGGGAGAACATGAAAACTCCACACAGAAATGCCAACTGACCCAGCCGGGGCCATTTAACCTAAATAACATTAACTAATGTATGTGTTTCTCACAGACAGGATCTTGACATTCTGAAGTTAGTCAGAGGATGCAGGGTTAACTAATACCCAATTAGTCCGCTTGCCTCCTGCTCAATCCTACTAAAAGTGTCTCCGAGCTGAAGTGCCGACTGCTCCAAACAGTCTCGTGCAATTAGTTTGGATATCATGTACACAGATCAAGGTAGCACATAATCTGGATGTAGAAGATTTCAGAATTCAGAATGCATCAAAACTTAACACTTTATTTTCCAGATGAAAGTGTATCATGCCAATTACAGAATCAAACAATAGAAGCTAATGAAGTAAGTGCACAACATCAATTAGTCAAAGATAAATCTAAGACTATAGAAGAGTATCCAAATTAGACATAGTGTTGAGCTTGAGAGCTTTAAATACCCAACGAGGGCAATGAATGGTTATTTGGGTAAAGTTAACCAGTGACTTTAAGATTTACTCATATGTTGGGATTCAATCAAAAGTTATCAAAGATAGTGACAACTTCTTTACCAGTCACTCCTGATTATTTATTAACACCAGAGGGGAAGGAAAGTTTAGGGACGAGAGCAAGAATGTGTCAGCCTATCCTGGGCCTTTTTTCTACAGATTTCAGAGTTTTTGTTGTTTTATTACAGGACACATTTAAGTCTGAGTGAAATCCATCCCTACACTAAGCAGCCAAGATTAACTTGGAGATTTAAAATAAGTCAATTCATAATGTTACAGATTTAAAAAATAACCTGTAAAATTATTAACCGATCTCCAACCTAACGTTTTGACTAATAATAAATGCAGAAGCAATGTTAGATAGCAGACACGCCATGTGGTAGATTTTCTAAAAGAAAATGGAAACCATGACCTGTTGTTGGATCATTTTAAATAATTCATGATGTGATTAAAGCAAAATCCATATAAGCAAGTTGTAATGTCAGAAACCCGTCTATCTGCTCACCTCAGTGTCCTACTACAAATGAGATGGTGACCCTGTAACCCGTGTTCTCCAGATTCATTTTACCTCCTCTGCCTCGCGCCAGGATAAGACATGAATGATATTAAATTCTGGTGAAGGGAAAGTCTTTTACAGAGCCAACCCAATTGATATTGACTGACACTCAACTCACTGTACTGAACTGCCATGACAGAATATTTCACACTTTAACAATTTACTCAACTCCGAGCTGACAACGGCTGTTCCTTTCATCAAAATCGCCACCCCGTCTGAGAAAACTGACATTTTATGCACGTCCAGCAATTCGGCATTCATCATAATGTGCTCTACCATAGTGCTAATTGCTTTTTTATTGTATTTTGCTCCCTCTCCTGCTGACTCACTATGTTTTGGCCTGTATCAATAAGCCAATGTTCAGGTAAAGAGCTAATTTGCTGAGCTACAAGTTCATCCGTCTCTATTGATGTAACATTCAGATGCTCTGGTGGTGAGATGCCCAGCTTCAAATTAATTAAAAATCATTTATTCTTCTTTCAGGTTTCTATTTTTGTTCAGTGCCAGACGTTGATTGATATGTTTGTGAGTAGATCAGTTCAGTTTCTCTATGAGAAGGGGAAAAAAAGATATTTTTTTAGATGAAGCTGTCTGAATTTTCATGTTTATTTACTGCAGATTATGGAAAAGTACTTAACATTTTCAACCAAAATTGTGTAAAAAATTCTAAACTTTAATTATTTGTTTTGAGCTGTAGGATTAAATGTGAAAAATCAGCTTTAAACAACATCAAAATAAGGCTTACAATTTTATACAATGTAAAAAAATACTGGCTTCCACACAATTCCTTCATGTTGTCCTAACATAGACCGATTAAGTTAAATTAATTGTTTTTACAAATTTAGGTGGATTGAACATGAAACAATTAAGTTGTCCCAAAAAAATAAGAATTGTGTAGCAGCAAAGATCATTTTTAAGTGTATATTTGTAATTATATTTTGTCCTAGTATTATTATTATTATTATTGTTGTTATTATTATTATTATTATTATTATTATTATTATTATTATTATTATTTTTATTATAATTATTGTTGTTGTTGTTGTTGTTGTTGTTGTTATTATTATTGCGTCGCGCCATGGTGCATTTGCTATTTACATGGCAGACTCTGTAAGTGAAAAAACTGAATGCTTCACAATAGTGAGAAAACAGTTAAACAGACCATCTGCGTGAGGATAAAGAACGAGCCTACTCCATTCGGCCTCTTTACTTTCTCTTACTTTACTTTTACTCTTTACTTTACTCCTTTACTTTTATGGATAAGGAAACGCTGTTGTACGCACTCCACTGAAGACATCCATTAGCCTACATATTGAATTTGTTTGTTAAGCACAAGGATTTGTTTCAAAACTATTTCTAAATTCTTTTCTAATGTCCAGCAAACTAATAACTGAACAGTAATAACGAAGTGTGGTCAAAAAAATTTTTTATCCAAACACACATCCTATTCTTATGTCCCATATGATCCAAAACTCGAAAGGTGGACAAATTTAAACTTGTTTTTAATAAAACAAATATAAATATGCATATGATAAATAATACATTATACAAAAGCAAACTGTCATGAATAAACTGAAAAAAGTCCCCCAACATGAAGAAGGCATGAAGGCAGTGGTTTTTATATTCATGCAGAAAATAATAATTTCTGTAACATTTTAATCCTTAAATTGTTTTTCATATGTAAAGATATTTGTGTATTGCTGGACGTCCTGTGTGTATTAAGCAATGTGTATACGTTTAAACCTACATAGGCACACAACTAGCGTGCTCTGTGCTGGACTTTAGACCTGCTTTCAGCTGGTCAATTGCGCAGTCTCTTTCAGTTCCTCAAAATAGCAACGCGCCAACATTGTGCCTTAACACACCTCCTTTTTAGACCAGCACATCCATAAATCCACAAAGTGGTGCAAATGCATTTGCTATTTAAATAATGTGGCGCAAAATGTGAAAATTTGGTCTGAAAATAGCAACAAATCGTGCAAAACATGTCTTGCGCCTTATTGCGCCGGGTGTATGATAGGGTCCATTCTGTTGTGTACACGTTAACAAAATTTATCCTTTACATTTCTATCAATATATTTTCATATTCTGTAATTCCTAGTAATAATTTAGGTGTTCTTGTCTATTTAATCAAAATCTTAAATAAAATGGATAGATTTTATATCATTTTAGACTTTTGTTATCTTGCCTATTTACTGTATTTTATTTTTTGCTTCAAACGCACATTGTGGTTTTTTTTTTATGTGTCCACGTTTATAAAATATATCCTTTACCTTTTTAGCAACATATTGTCATATTCTGTCATTCTTATTAATTATTTAGATTTTATATATTTTGTTTATTTAATAAAATCTTTAAAAAGACTTTTATGAATGTTGCCTATTTACTCTAATTTACTCTATTTTTTATTACTTTAAACACATATTGGGATTTGTTTTGTGTCCACGTTTAATAATAGTAACTGTAAATCTCAAATAAAACCCATAGAAACTGCTTCATTTAACAATTTCAATCATTTCAAGTAAAGTGCCACTTGAAGCCTGATGATATGTAAAGAGATGTGTATTCACAAGCAAGGGCATGTGAAGAGGCTTTTGCATTTGCTGATATTTATTGCATTAGTAAGAAACTAAGCTAAATAACCTCATCATCTGATTACATTCATCGTAACTTCTGTTGGGGCGACTGAAGAAAATACACAAAATCTAAAATAACTAATTCTAATGCTGCTAGAAAGCAGTTTTCCAGTCTTCCTTAGTTCTTCTTTTTATTTCTTAACTATACTTGAAAGCCTTTGAAAGAGAATCTGCTTTTCAGCTCTCTTTTTCTCCTTTCTGATTTTCTTTTTCTTCTTCTTTCAGACATGCACAAGCAGAGCTTTCAGTTTCAAAGCTTCTGCTTTAGACCACGTCAACCCTATAAGGTTGTTCAAAGTTGGCAAGACAGATCAAGAACTAGAAAAACAAACAACCGTTGTCATGCTGTATCATTATGAAGAATTAAAAGTGTAGCACGACAAAAGTTAAGAGTTCTTTAATAATATTGCGAGTCTTGGGAAAATAAGAAGAGAAAAACAAGCAAGACTAGTGTAGAAGAAATAAAATTCAGAAGCAATTAGATGCATTTCCAAAATAATACTTGCATGGCCAGTCATTTGTGGCCTGTGGAAAAAAATACAAAGGGGATTGTTGCCTAATTGTGTTGTTTGTGTTCATATAGCATGCATAAAAACAACCAAAAAAATAAGACGTTTTTATGTGAACTGGAAAGGAAAATAAATATCTAAGTGATGTGGCTCAACTAAATTCGTGTTTGACCAAACATTTAGCTAAACCTAATATAACTACAACATAAAGCAACTTTTTCATTTTTATCCATTAAAGCACATGACTTGATAAATATATTTATGGAAAAGATGAGATAGCAAATATTGTGAAAATGTCTTAAATATATATTTAGAAATATAATGATAATTGGCTAAAATAACCATAAACATTCAGTTTTAGGGGTCAGGTCAAAATGACCAAAATAGGTCAGCTGGTACACTGCTAACAATTTCCTGTAGAATCTACAGTAACCCACTGGCAGCAGTTTGACAGTAACTTACTGTAAATCAATTACAGCAAAAAATGCCTTATTTACATTTACAGCACATTTATCTTGCTGTATTTACAGTATTATATGTACATATTTACTGTAAAATATACAGTCATTTTCACAATGTAACTTTAAAATACAGCAACATACTGCATCACTGTCCTACAGTAAAATGCTGTTCATATTACAGTTAAATATTGTGTAATTTACTAAAATCGTTAACAGTGGAAAAAATTTTTTTTCACTTGTTCAAACTACTTATTTAAAATGAGCTGAAACAACACAATTCTTGAGATTTCATTGGGACAACTTAATTTTTTTTATTTTCAATCCACATAAATTTGTTAAAAGTGTTAAGTTAACTTTATCAATTTGTGTTGGGACAACATGAATGAATTGTGTGGAACCCTGCATTTTTTACAGTGTATATTTTTTTACAGTGTGTAACACTTTATAATAACTACACACTATGAATAATTTATTATGCATTAGCGAATAGTTCATTCATTATTTGTTAAGCATTACCCTACATTAACAGCATTAGTAGACAGCTTATAAATACAGCTACAAATGCTGTATTCTTGACTTATAATCACATGTATAATGTTGAATGACAGGAGTGCTAAGATGTAGCATACATATAATAATTTAACAATATGTTGTGAAACAATATTTCAATGTTAATCAGCAATGCTTAAACTGTACAGTCATTTTATTTTAGATAGGATTGCAAAGATTTATTTTTCATTTGATACGGTTTCATTTGTGTATATTGAAATTAATAAAAATTAATAAAGTCGTTTCTTTTCTTTTTTTTTTTTTTTTTTACCTGTTTAGAATATAATTGAGCCTTTAATTGTCATTTATAAAGGATTTATAAATAGTCCTTTAGTGACTTTAGGTCACTAAACTGGATGAAGTTGAGTTAATAAAGCATTGATTAGCATTCAAACTAACTGTTACTTAATGCCATTAATTATTTACTTACACAATGATCTTAAAAAAAACACCAGCTATTATTAAATAACTGCTTTGTAAATAATGCAATACTTCATTTAGTAATGAAATATGAATCATTAACTAAGTATAAAAAAATACAATCATTAAGCACATTATACATGTGCTCATATGTCAAGAAAACTGCATGTGTATTTATAAACTGCTTACTAACGTCTCTTGGGGCTGGGCGATATGGCAAAAATGCAATCTCGATAAATATTTTTCATATTGATTGATAACGATACATATTTCAACATAAATTGTTAATGCATCTAGCTTTAAAAGAGTATCCCAAAAATAACTGAAGCCACAAAGATTAGACACTTAATTAAATAACATTTTAAAGTATTGTTTATTAACAAAATGTCAAAGGAAATGTGAATAAAAGCAGTTTTTAATTTTTAAAAAAACATTTTAAGGTCAAAATTATTAGCCCCTTTAAGCTATATTTTTTTTCAATAGTCTATAGAACAAACCATCATTAAACAACGACTTACCTAATTACTCTAACCTGCCTAGTTAACCTAATTAACCTAGTTAACCTTTAAATGTCACTTTAAGCTGTATAGAAGTGTCTTGAAAAATATTTAGTCAAATATTATTTACTGTCATCATGGCAGAGATAAAATAAATCAGTTATTAGAAATGAGTTATTAAAACTATTATGTTTAGAAATGTGTTGAAAAAATCTTCTCTCCGTTAAACAGAAATTGGGGAAAAAAATAAACAGGGTGGCTAATAATTCAGGGGCGCTAATAATTCTGACTTCAACTGTATAAAGTTCCTATTGGTGTGTGTGCACCTTTGTGTGTAATGTTTGTATGTTTATAACCACCTCTGAGCACAGTGAGGGTTACAAGTTACTGGAGTTGTTACTTTGGGGGTCACAGGCTGAAAAGTTTGGGAATCCCTGAAATAAACAACAGTTTAACAGCTAATACTGCTGGCGGGAAAGTGAATCAAGCTCGCTAAACATAAGAGGCTCAGCATGTCTCTAATATCAACACAATACAGATTACTGTTGTTGCATATGTCTGTGTGATTGGCTCTTTGCATTGATCAATATCGAGTAAAAAGGTCCATATCTTATCATCGCTATCATCGTTATCGACCCAGCTCTAACGTCTATTAATGTGGAGTTAATGCTAACAAATAATGAATTAACTATTTGCTAGTGCTTAATAAGTTAATCATAGTGTGTAGTTATTATAAAGTGTTACCAAATGATACCAAATCTCCTCAACTTATTTCAATCAAACTGTTAAAACATATTAAGTTACACTTTGCATTACTTAAAAAATGTAGTTGAAACCTGCATGATTGCTTATTTCTAAGTTGAAGTAAATTAAAAACATTTATAGTCATGAATTTTTGTCATATCTTTTTTATAGTTTACTAATAAGCCACTGACAAACAATAAAAAAAACGTTTATATTAATAACCTTCTATTGATATGTTAGCAGAAGACTCCAGTATAAACTCAAGACAAACTGACCTTCGTGTCACTGTAATTTAGTCTTCTCATAATTAACCTTCAGTAGACATGCTAGCATCAGCAAACATGTCAAGACAAAACAGCGGCAAACATCCTGAGGGGTGAGAGAAGATGAGAGAGGGTGTCTGTGACTTCATGATGAAAATAGGGTCACATTCAATCTCTTCAATGTTAGACTGCAAATAAGAGGACAACCAACCTCAGTGATGGCTTTGCAGTCTACTAGCTATTCCTTTGGTGTTTGTGAAGCTGGGTTTCAGGATAGAAACCGGATGAAGGTCGAAGTAGTGAGAATAATTAGAAAAAACAACTTGGTTTGCAAATGGATTTGAAATTACGGATTGTATGGCGATGTTTAGCATCTGTTTGTCTGAGAGCATCTTGACTAATGTGAGTTTTACCATTAAAGTATCTTTCTGCTGTAAGTAAATTGCAGAGGAGGGAAACCAGTTTCGTGGTCATTTTTATGCTTCTCTGTGATTCTCCCTGGTGAGATTTTTACAGCATGAGACTGAAGTATGTTCTATCATCTGCAGTGTTTCTTAACTCTTTATAGTGTTGGGTGAATTTTTTTGTAATGTCCTTCCATAGCAAATGTTTTTAGTTTTATTCACTATTATTAACAAGTTTAGTATTTTGTGATTTATAGGTGTTTTCCATTTATTTACAGTTACTGAATTGCTTTAAAGGGTAGCACGGTGGCTCAGTGGTTAGCACTGTCGTCTCACAGCAAGAAGGTCGCTGGTTCGAGTCCTGGCTGGACCAGTTGGCATTTCAGTGTGGAGTTTGTATGTTCTCCCCGTGTTTGCATGGGTTTCCTCAGAGTTCTCTGGTTTCCTCCATAAACCAAAGACATGCAGTATGGGTGAATTGGGTAAACAAAATCAGCCTTAGTGTATGAGTACATGTGTGAATGAGAGAACCCATATAAAACATATGCTGGAATAGTTGGCGGTTCATTCCTGTTGTGGCGACCCCAGATAAATAATGGACTATGTCAAAGGAAAATGAAGGAATGAATGAATGAATTGCTTTATGGGACCTTTATATCTGCTCTGTCTATATTTCATGTTGCAACTGTGCAGTTTAACAAAGTGACTTTTATTAACAGTTTAGTAGTTTGAAACAATATATTGTATAATAAGTCTGTTAAATAGCATAAAATGTACTGGCAGTTTATTACCAGGTTTTTGTGCCATAATGTTTTTGTAAATAATGTAATACTTCATTTAATAATGAAAAATGAATCTTTAACAAAGTATGAAAATATAACCATTAAGCACATTATACATGTGCTTATATGTCAAAAATGCAGCATGTATTTATAAACTGCTTACTAACGTCTCTTGGGGCTGGGTGATATGGCAAAAATGCAATCTCGATAAATATTTTTCATATTGATTGATAACGATACACATTTCAATATAAATTGTTAATGCATCTAGCTTTAAAAGAGTATCCTAACAATGACTGAAGCCACGAAGATTAGACCCTTAATTAAATAACATTTTAAAGTATTGTTTATTAACAAAATGTAACGAGATGTGACGCTGACAAAGGAAGTGTGTCCATGAAATGGCGGATTTGTAGTCCGTTAGCGATCGGTGTATATATCAGCGATCTGCTCAGGCTGGATCGCTGATGACCATGACACAAAAACAGTTTACACATTACTTTGATTTTTTTTTTTGGAGATTTCAATTTTCTATAATATACTTATGATATACAATATAAAATATAATATTCTGAAGAACTGTCATTGACATCATATATGCAGTAAAATAAACATAAATACTTGTTGCATTTTCTAAAAAAATAAACAATTACAGAATTATTTTAAAAGATATGTTTTAATTAAAATTGTAAAAATATTCATCATTAAAATAAACCTGTGGTTCCAAAAGCGGGGGTCGTGAGACAAAGAGTGGGGATCACTTGGTGATTCCAAAAACAATCATATGTTATTAAACTATTAGAATTACCATATTTTATCCATAACCTAGTTATGGATAAAATAAGTTTAGTTTATGTACATAATGTATAACACCAATCCATAAAATATATCACTTAAAACTATTACAAATGTCAATAAAAGTCACTTTTTTCCAAACATTTCAGCATCAGAAGTTGTTGGGGGAAACCACAAGGTCCCATAATGCAATTCAAAAGCATAAATAAATGAATTAGCTACTAGTTAATTAGTAAAAGTTATTAGTAACTAATAAAGCCATGTTAAATAATAACCTTAACTTGTCTGATTTTGTTTGTAAAGCAATTATGTACAATTTTGAAACAATAATTATTGCGAAAAGTGCTATACAAATAAGCTTGAATTGAATAAATGGAAAAAACATGAATCACAAAATACGGAAAACTGCTAATTTACTGGTGTTTTTACAGTAGGTTGTGGACATGTTCTTGTTTTACTGAAAATATGTGCTGGTGCGATGTTTTCTCGCTGTAAAACCTGATACTTAAAAGAGTACTTCATATATTTGTGGAAACTCATTGTCTAAAAACATTTGAATTATTTTAAACCTTTTTTTATTAACTAAAATATTAAGTTATTTGAACTTTAGTAGTAAATTTAATACTACACAAACATGTTAATTAGTTTTGCTGAATAAATAAATAGAAGTATAATATAAATATTTGCATAAATTAAATATCATATGAACTAAAACCCTTAATTTAACACTTAATTTAACATTCACATAATATTCATAATATTTAACATTTAATATTCACATATTCACATATTCACTAATTATTAACATAAAAAATTATCCTATCTATCTATCTATCTATCTATCTATCTATCTATCTATCTATCTATCTATCTATCTATCTATCTATCTATCTATCTATCTATCTATCTATCTATCTATCTATCTATCTATCTATCTATCTATCTATCTATCTATCTATCTATCTATCTATCTGTAACATATAGTCGGGGTGACAACAGAGTTGAGGATCCAAATGCTACATCTTTATTTACAAGAATAATCAGTCAGGCTATGGTCAATCACAGGAGCAAACGGGTACATACAGGTAATCCGTAGAAGCGTAGTTAGAAACAGGCGAATGGTCAGTAGAGGCGAGAAAACAACATTAACAGAAAAACAAAGCAAGGGTTCAAAAACACAGCTAGATACGGCAAGACAAGGAAACGCTTAGTGGTGTTACAAGTTAACAAGACTCACCAAAGTGAGTGGAAATGTGAGCAGCATATATAGTATGTCCAATCAGTCTTTGATCAGCTTCCAGCTGTGTGTGTGTAATCATCGGTGATCCAGAACAGGTGTGTGTGAGAGATGTATCACAGGAGTTGTAGTTCTGGTGATAATGAATGTTCTCCAGCAATCTACAGTATAAGGGCAAGATTGCTGGTGGTCGTGACACTATCATGGAAGGTGAGAGTCATTTATTCAGTATTTTTCTTTTTTATAAATGAAAGTTAAAAGGAACAACATTTATTAAAAACAGTAATCACATCCTTTGCCGATCCTTCCTCCCTCTATACATGCTTCCCATGTATTCCTGTTTCAAATCCACTGTCTTATAAAATAAACGTGAAAACCCCCTAAAATATATATATATAAACTGTAATCACTGTAACTTTAGTAACGTCTTTAATATATTTGCTGTCCCTTTTGATCAATGTACTGTATATGTTTTGATCCATGAATCCATTCTTTCTGAATAAAAGTATTGCTTATCTAATCAAAACTATAATAACATCAATAACAACTATAATGTATATTGCAAAACCTGAACTGTATGATGTAGTGTTATGAGTAAATGCATATACACTCAATCCTGCTTTATAGTCAAGAATATGGCGAGCAAAATACAACACCCATACATATGCAAGTGAAATTTAAATAGTCAAAAAAAGTGATGTCAGCAATGTTCCTAATGACAAGTTGCCATCAAGATGAAAAGATTTTATTTGCCTCTCAGCATTTTTTCTTCACAGCTTGGTCAGGTTGTGGCCTCCTTTGGGAGCTGTGGATACACATGTGCCTTACACCTCAAGAGTAATAATACAGACAGGGTTTGGTGTCAGGGCATTAGTATATATACAAGATGGTTTCCACTGTGTAAAACTGCTCGGCTTGCTTTCTGACTTATTTTGGGGCATAATCTTGACACACGAGTCCCTAAAGGAGGAAAAGAGCTGTGTGCTGAGTATATGTTGCACACTGTTATTCAGACAGCATTTACTATACAACTCTGTTCATTTTACCTGTGACATGATCAGGCTTTTTGCAGTGATCACTTTATTTTTTTAATTCAGTTCAAGTTTATTTGTGTAGTGCTTTTCATGATTTATAGAATTTCAAATCAGCATTACAGAAAGAAACAATGATTTTGCTTTGTAAGAGTTAAAGGACACCCATTTTAGACCTTTTTTAAGATGTAATATTAATATTATGGTTCTTCTGAGTGTGCCAGTTTAGGTTCAGTTCAAAACACAATTCAGATTTTTTTATTATAATGTGTTAAAAAGTGCCATTTTGGGGGCGTGTACACAGTTCGCTGTTTTAGGGGCGTGTTGCTTCACATGAAAATTAGTTTTGACTTCCCGCCCAACTTAACAAGGGGGCGGAGCCAAGAGCTGACAGGCAGACAGAGGGAAGCAACATGAGTGAGAGGACCAGCATTCAGCTGTACATGTACGACTCGGACACAGACCCAGCAGAGACTACAAAATCATTTGTGTCTTTGTATAGTTTTACAGCCAACTGTGTGCTAGTTTAAAGCTCAGAGCTTGTACCCTACACCGATACCAATAACCAAGCACACTGGATTAACTTTGACTAAAGGGGATCACACACGCGCACATGACAGTTGAAAGTATCACACACTTGCGGCGCCGGTGTGTGTCCCCTGATAGAAACTTATGTTTAGATTTCAGAAATGCATGCCGCTGCGTGGCGCGACGCTGCTTGTCGCGAGCAGCGCTTCTGGTGTACGACCTGCTTGAGGCTATAACTAAAGGGCGTCATACACCGGATGCGCTGCTCAGAGCCACAACACGGCATACCAGATGCGCACATTCAGATGTTATTTAAAATGAAACTATTCAGATAACGCTCTGTGGCGCGGCAGAAATATGAAGTGTCCTGAGCAGGGCCAGCGCGTCCAGAGAGGCAACCTAGGCGGCAGAATAGTGAGCGAAGCCCCCCGGTCCTCACTTTCATCCGCGACACTGCGAAATGCATGGCGATGCGCGTCGTTAGTTTGTTATTTCCAATGGAGGGACGCGCACGTGAGGCAACGCGCTCGCACTTTCCAGCTGCACCTAGTTAAGATGACAGGGAGCGTCTGTGACCGCGGGAAATGCAAACCGCTGAAGTTTAAGGAAGATGCAATGAAAAGTACACATGTATGGAAACCCACCAAACCCCACAAACACTGGCGGCGAGGAGAGCGATAACTTGGTGAATGTTGAGCCCAATGAGCCTTACATCTAAAAATAGAGCAAGGGTGTTTCTTTGGTGACGTCGCTTTGACTCACACGCTGAAAATGGCGGATGTGAAACAACATACTGAGGATATGGTAATGCGCACCTGTTAATCAATATTGGTGGGCGGGGGGACCGCACTCCTACGTCAAGTTGCGGTCGATCTCAAAACCGTTCCAATTGGTCCACCGTTTTTATGTTGTTAAATTAGAAAAAAAAGGACTGAGTGTGTTTATATCACCCCAATATGACGGTCTATACACTATACCTACACATATGTCTGTCCAAACAGCTTGAAAAGTAGATTTTTCACCATAGGTGCCCTTTAAGAGTAAGAGGCATTTAGAAGTTACCATGTTAAAGTAATGTTCATATTGCAGAAATGTAATGCTCAGGTTTGAATGTCAAGATGAGTGCGATTACATTTTGTGATCATGATTACAATGTAAGGAAATTGACTTATTAATAAGTCTTTTGAATTTTCGTCATGTCTAAAAAAATGAGATGGCATAGGTTATAATTTTGGATTACTAAATTGAAATTGTGACTTACAAAACTGAAATAATGACAAAATCCAAATTATGAGATTAAAAATAGAAATTGTAATTTACTAAATTGAAATTATTACTTTGTCATAAATATGAGATAACGTATGACCTAATAACTCATATTTTTGTCTTACTAAATTGAATCCATCCATTTTAAGTTGAAATTATGAGATTAAAAAAATGATAATTTACTGTTATAAATTATGGCTTTAAAAGTAACAATTATGAGCTAAAATGTAAAATAAAGAATCACTTGATTGTATTTTTGTCTTTGACATTTGTGATTTTGTGTCTTTGTGATTGAAATTTACTTTTTATATTTATACTTTTTATATATGATATTGTAAATAGAAATTATACTTTAGTAAAATATAATTTACTTTAAAAGTAAATTATGATTTGCTAACTCATATTTTTGTCATATTAAATTCAAATGATAAATTTTTAAGTCAAAATTATGTTATTAAAAAAATATATATATAATTTACTGTTAGAAATATGGCTTTAAAAGTCATAATTATTAGATAAAATGTCAAATCTCTTATAACTTGTGTTTTTGTCTTACTAAATAGTTACTGTTTTAATTGAGATTATTAAATTATTTTTATAAAATGATATATATATTTTTTGGTTTTTATTTTTCCCTAATTTATTTATGCTTTTTAATTGCATCATGGGACCTTGATCTTTTTTACAATAAATTTTAACCTTGAAAAGTAAAATAGTGACTTTTTTAATAGTTTAAAGTTTGCATGTTCTCCTCGTGTTCACATGGGTTTTTGTCCGGGTGCTCCAGTCCAAAGACATGAATTGGATGAGCTAAATTGTCCATAGCGTATGAGTGAGCGTGTGTGAATGAGTGTGTATGGGTGTTTCCCAATACTGGATTGCGGCTGGAAGGGCATTCACTGTGTAAAACATATGCCGGAATAGTTGGTGGTTCATTTCGCTGTGGCGACCTTTGAAATAGAGACAAAACCGTAGGAAAATGAATAAATGAAATATAAATATGTATGATCATTTGTATGAAGCATCAAAAAAAAAACTGTGTAAATTCTCATTTATTTGTATGCAATTTACAATCATTGTACAATCCATATGCATGTGCAAAACAAAATCAGCATATAAAAAATATCCATAAATTTGCAGTTTTGAGAATTTTGTGATTCATGTTTTTATTTTTCCCCCAATATCTTCTCTAAAGATTATTTCTTACGCATTACAGTATTTCAAACTACTAAAATGTCATTAAACATCACTTTGTTAAACTATAGAGTTGAATGTTTAACATCAAAAGTCGACAGAGCAGAGATCAAGGTCCCATGATACAATTCACAACCATAAATAAACATAAAACACTTGTGAATAATTAAAAGATTTTAATTAAGAGTGTAGCTTCTGTCCATCAGATTTCAAGCAAAGTTAAACATAGATTTTTCTTAATATGACTGTAGTCTGTGAGTCTTTCATACAATATATGTGAAAGATTGGCTTCTTCAGGCATTCATTGATGAAAGGAGTCTCCGCTCCTATAAAAAGCAGGAAGGCAACCGGTGACCTCTCCCAATAACTCACTCAGCACTTCCGCGCTCTTCGCCCTTTCCTCGCCACCTCCGCCATTTGTTCTCCAAGTGCTAATTTGCAGATAATTAAGTAATCCACTGAAATGTTATTTGTCCCTCTGGGCACTGTGCGAAGCAAGGGGGTCTGCTATATTCAGAGCTGACTCATTTGTAGTTCCCTCTTGGGAAATATCACATAATCAAGCAGACACTGTATTAAATAATTCCTCCGAGCTTTAGCGCTACATGTAAAGTTGGGCAGATTTTTTTATTCCTGATGACCACACAACTGATCCATCCAAGACCTAAAATAAACACATGCCAATAGCCAAATGCAAGTGTTTGCAAATTGGCGTTGTTGAGTGTAAGAAAGAGTGTTACTGGCCAGTTGCCCGGCTACTTACTTGTTTATTTATTATTATTATTATTATTATTATTATTAACAATACCTGAGAATGTGATGTGGTTTAGCTTGATTATTAAACAATTAATTTATTTATTTATTTGTTCATCCGTTTGTTTGTCCGTTTGTTCGCTCGCCTGTTTGTTCATTTGTCCGTTCGTTTGTTTATTCGGTCGTTCGTTCGTTCATTCGTGCGTTTGTTCGTCTGTCTGTCCATCCGTCCATCTGTTCGTTTGTTCGTCCGTTCGTTCGTCCATCCATCCGTCCATCCATTCGTTTGTTCATCTGTCCATCCGTCTGTCTATCTGTCTGTTTGTTCGTTTATTCGTAAATATTTTTTTTCTCACATGAGCATCTCAGTCTTTTCAGTGTCTCCCAGCAACAATAAATCATAATAGTTAGTGTTACTGGCCAGTTACCCAGCTATTTACTTGTTTGTGTATTATTATTATTATTATTATTATTATTATTATTATTATTATTATTATTATTATTATTATTATTATTATCATTATCATTATTATTATTATTATTATTATTATTAGCTTGACTATTAAACAATTTATGTATTTATTTATTTATTTATTTGTTCATCCGTTTGTTTGTCCATTTTGTTCGTGCAATTGTTTGCCCTTTGTTCGTCTGTTTGTTCGTTCATTTGTTTTTTGGTGCATTCATTCATCCGTTCATCCATCTGTTCATCCGTTCGTTTTGATAATTTAGTAGTAGTGGTTATGAAAATAATAATAACTACCAAAATAACTAAATAAATAGTAAGAATAATTTCTATTTGAAAGTAAATTAAAAATATTACATTTTTATTTTTACTATTGTTCTAAAAAATTTATAATAATAATTACTAACTAACTGGCTAGCAATTTAGTAAAGACATTGTAGAAACATGGGTTAATCTTTGAAAAGCTAAAGTAAATAAAAAATAGTTTTATACTTTTAATGTCATTATATAAATATTGATAATAATTCTATGGTGTTCTGTGGTGGAACATTTCAAAGCAAATGTATATATTTTTTTACTTTTATTGATTTAATAATAATCATAACAATAACTACTAACTATTAACTTATTTAGTAGTAACTAAATAATTACTACTAATAAATAAGTAAACAAAGTAAGGATTTTGTAAACATCATGGATTTTATGGTTTGACATTTGAAAGAAACTAAAAAAGTATTAGTTTTATACTTTTACTGTTGTAGAAATTAATAATAACAAAAAATAATAATCATAATAACAATTACTACTAATAAGTAAAAAAAAGGTTTTAATAAAAAGAAATAATATGGGTTGTATTGTTTAACATTAGAAATAAAAAGTATTAGTACAAGTATTGGTTTTATACTTTTACTGTTGTTATAGAAATGAATTATAATAATAATGTCTAGTATATTTCCCATGAAGACCTGTTTAAAAGGAAAGCGCTCTCTCTCTCTCTCTCTCTCTCTCTCTCTCTCTCTCTCTCTCTCTCTCTCTCTCTCTCTCTCTCTCTCTCTCTCTCTCTCTCTCTCTCTCTCTCTCTCTCTCTCTCTCTCTCTCTCTCTCTCTCTCTCTCTCTCTCTCTGTATCTATCTGTAAAAAGATTTACAGAGCACAGATATATGAGATCATATTATTTTCCGTCATTCACTATACTGTATTTGTAGTGTGGTCTGGTTACTGTTGCAGATGCAGAGCTTCAGATAATGATCCATTATGATCAGTGTGATAAAGTGTTTGGGTCCAACACTGTGTCGAGCTGCTTGTTACAGATGCTGATTCGACTCGCAAGCCATCCATTCTGAACATAATGACAGCGAGAGACAGAATTTCCTCCTGAGCATCCTGTGAAAAATTAATGAGTCTTTGACGACCCTTTTGACCTTTCCAATCTGCATTTATGTGACACTTTTGCTTTTGTCATTAAACCATAGAGACTCCATCTCACAAACTTTGATAAATGCGGCCGAATTGACCGTTTTCTCTTCAGCAACATGTCTATAATCAGATTTTCAGGAGACGGACTGTAAATCTGTTCAGTAGAAGCAGAAGTATCTGTCACACTTGTGTACCAGGATTAATCTCGCCTCAGAGAATATTACTCTGAAGCGCCAACAGTGACAATAATCGTGGTGCCAAGCGGCAAACTCCAATTTGACTCCAACTAAAGCAAGAGAAGCTTCTCTTGTCAAATCCCTGGTTATAATAATTCTCCCCGAAAAACTTTATACTAGTATTTTTTTATGGATTTGTACAGTACTTTTCTCACTTTTTCTACAGTTTAAACTAGCAACTTGTACTTCTGTACATTTTTCTGAAGAAGAAAAAAATGGATGTGTTTTTTCTTCCTTGTAACTAAAACAAAAAATCTGTCAACGGAGTTGAGGATCCATATGCAGCTTTATTTAACAGAGAACGGTCAGGCTCGCAACGGTCAACAGGCACAAACTGAGACATATACAGTTTAAGTCAGAATTATTAGCCCCCCTGAATTAATAGCCCCCGTTTTTATTTTTCCCCAATTTCTGTTTAATGGAGAGAAGATTTTTTTCAACACATTTCTAAACATTTTAATAACTCATCTCTAATAACTGATTTATTTTATCTTTGTCATGATGACAGTAAATATATTTTACTAGATATTCTTTTTAAGACACTTCTATACAGCTTAAAGTGACATTTAAAGGCTTAACTAGGTTAATTAGGTTAACTAGGCAGGTTAGAGTAATTAGGCAAGTTATTGTATAACGATGGTTTGTTCTGTAGACTATCAAAAAAATATATATCTTAAAGGGGCTAATAATATTGACCTTTTTGTAATAAACCTTTTTTAATAAAAACTGCTTTTATTAGCCGAAATAAAACAAATAAGACTTTCTCCACAAGAAAAAATCTTATCAGACATACTGTGAAAATTTTCAGACGCTTCAGATGCCTGCTAGCATTTTGCTTAGACAGGCTTTTCTTTGGGAGAAGTGCTTAATACTTCATTACATGGGACTCGTTTGTGTTCTGACCACATGTGCTTGGTTGTGCACTATACAGTATAAGGTGTTTAGTCTTTTAAAAACCCTGTTGTAATACATTGAGCCACTAAACATTGTTCTTATGACGTTTTTCTACGGGAGGAAAATGCTAATTACTTCCAAACACTTCAAATATAGTTTGTGTTAGTAAATGCAAGGATGTTTATGAAATCCAGGCATAACACTGTATGACAATGTTTCAGATGACTGTTTTATAGCCTACAGCTAATCAATCTGTCAGATTCTTGAGTGCATTTCAGATCTAAAGAAAATTATAAATGATAATTTATCTTAAATAAAACAAATACATTTATAGAGGTGGTATACAAGTCTATAATTTCACTCACCTGGAAAATGGAGGCCGCTTGAATGGTTTGTGAGCACAATTAAGTGCACACAGCATGCCATATCATCTGATAATTTTAGGAAATAATTCCAAAATGCAATTGACTGTGTAAAGCCACATAAAATAAAACACAAATATGATGTATATGTCGAGTTCATCAGCTAATCAGCCGGAAGTGACAGTGACCAGCGAGACCTAGCTGTCACTCAAGTGGCCACGCCTTTAATTATGCAGACTTAATAAATTCACCCCCTCACTGTTGCCATGAATGGTAATTTCTAGCTATATGAACCAAAATCGTTCTTTGTACCAGCCTGTAAACACCTTTTTTTCTGCTGTAAAGTTGGCCATTTTAACAGTGAAATTGCAGTTTCAGTTACTTCCGTATTTACTTCATGAGGGATACGGGAGGTTGCCGCTTGGTGTCCTGATGACTGTCAGCTGTGGCAAGAGTGATTGAAGCAATGACTTCTGGGATTTGTAGTCAGCGGCGGATTTAACCAATAAGTAAGATAAATGGCCACTTAGGGCTCCAGGAAATCTAAGGGCCCCTAGAAGTATAAATTATACCTTTAAATTATACATAACATCATTTGCTATCATATTTAGATGATGAGTGTCTAGAAAAATAAATGTTTAATGTTTAGTACATCTGCGCAAATGTATCCCTCACCCTTAAATATGGAGAAGTCCAGCAGTCAAATTGGGTAAAGATTTAGTTTTAAAAACGAAATAGTTTATATGTAATTTTTAGTTGTGGATTCATTTTAAGTTTCCCAGTGATGGGTTGCAGCTGCGTAAAACATATGCCGGATAAGTTGGCAGCTGTGGCGACCCAGATTAATAAAGGGACTAAGCTGAAAAGAAAATGAATTAATTAATTAATTTTAAGAAAACAAATAATTAAAAAAGTTTCACAAGATGCTTTACATGTTGTTATTATTATTTTGCATTCAGACAAAATGTAGAAAAGGTGTAAATTGATTGATATAAATTAATTAAAAATAAATTAAAGTACAAAAGTTGCATTTTCGAACTTTTGGGCCCCATGGCCCCCAAATCACTTAATTTGCTTTATTTTTATTTTTGCTTTTATTTTAAATTTTATTTATTTATGTATTTATTTATATTTTATAGTCGTGTTTGAGTAAAATGTAGTTTTGTATTATTTTGTAAAGTACAGATGACACACTGTTAAACATGCTGAGTTCCACACAAACTATTTGTGTTGGGGCAACATGAAGAAATTAAGTTATTAATTTATAACTTAAACTTATTAGTTTTTACAAATTTATGTGGATTGAACATAAAACAAATAAGTTGGCCCCATAAAAATGTGTAGAATTTTGTTGTTCCAGCTCATTTAAAAAAAAAAAGTTGTTTGAACAAACAGCAAACTTTATTTGTGTCCATTACTTTACAATTTAAAATAGAAATAGAGTTTTTTTTACATAAAATAACAAAAAAGACACGTGCCATTACCCAATACCAATATTTTAAAGAGTTACTTCAACCAAAAATTTAAATTCTTACCCTTTACATTTCAAACCTTTGATTTTTCTTTTCTTCTGTTAAACACAAAATAAGATTTTTTTGAATAATGCTAGAAAAGTGTAACCATTGACTTGAATAAAAACATTTTCTACTATAGATGTTAATGGTTATGGGTTTTCAGCTTTCTTCAAAATATTTATACTGAACAGAAATGTTAAAAGAAACTCATAAAGGTTTTGAAATGACAAATTTCCTTTTTTGGGTGGCATTTAACTTCTGAAGATTTAGGCAAGGTCCACACCAATATGATTTGGTTTAAAAACACATATTTTTCTCCATGTTTTGACCTTCCACACTGACACTGCATCCAAAATTGCATACATTTCCTACTATGTAGTTTGCGGAAAAACAGCATGTGAGACGAATATTGTGGGCTACAAAAATGGAGACTTTTAAAAACGATGATGCATTTGAGTCATGTGACCATTTCAACTAGAATGGTGGACAATATCATACAGCAGTTGCTTTGTATGCTCTCCGTTTGGACAGTGTTGAAGATTAATGTCAGTTTATATAGGAATCTTTTCTTCAAAGAACACAGAATAATTACTCAGAGCTGTTTTTTTGGCACATTTTTTCGACATATTACCACAACGTTTCAAATAGGTGACACAGCTCAAAGTGTCTTACATCTTACATAGCACAGTATGGGGAAGAAAGCTTTTTTCAGTTGTTTCAGTGTGGATAATCATCATATTGCGCTGTTTTCAAATTTATCCAGATTAGTGGTGATGTAGCCTAAAAAAAAATCAATATTTTGTTTAATTGAAAAATCCTTTGATTTAAAATCACAACTAAATAAATTATTTATTTTAACCAACTGACTTTTTTTGAAATATTATAACATCTTAGTAATATTATCATAGCTTCACAGAATAAAACACAAATTTACATTTATTCAAACCCATACCTAGTAAATCCAGAGAAACACTTTTCAACATCTCTTCATTTTATGAATATCCATTAGCTGCCTTTTTAGTATATTGGCAGAATGCAGGAGATTGAGAGCATTTAAAATGTAGTAATGATAATATGATTTACAGTTAATAATTTAGTGCGGTAACACTTTATTTTGGTGTTCCATTTGAGTATTAGTTGACTGTCTGCTTAATATCTGTTGATGCTGCTCCTTCAACAGACATTTAACTGACTATAAGAAACTTTGCAAGTACATGTCAACTTACTCTAACTCTAACCCCAACCTAACAACCTACATGTAGATGCAATGTAATTTGATTCAACAAATGGACCATCAAAATAAAGTGTGACCTTTAGTGCTAAATATAATAAGTTGTTTTTCTGAACTGTTACAAATCTCAAACAAAGTATTCAAAGTAGTATTTTGTGTTAAAATATTTGTAAAAAAAAAAATGCTTGATGATCTTACCTTACGTAGATAAATAGTATTACAATTATATATTGTTGACCTTTGCTATTTATTTTAACCCTCTTCAAGCAAACTATTTACTGTACGTCTGTCTAACAGATTACTTTATTAAATTAATTTTACAATAACACTTTACTTGAAGGGGGTGTTCGTAAGACTGTCATGAAACCTTTATAATCATGGCATGACTTATGTGAATAAGATGTTATGCATGGTTATGACAATTGTTATTAAGTGTCATTTGCTCAGTTATGACATTTTAAATGCAAAGATGGCATTGTTTGTTATGACAACTTGACATAAACAAATACATCACAACCGGTCCTAATCTTTGACATGACAACTTGACATTACCAAAACAACATAACTTGTCATGAATCCATCATAAACATGATTGTCATGAAGCCATCATAAATGTGTCTGGAATTTTTTTTTTTCTGATCACTTTTCCAGTGGAACAAATTGTATTTGTCATTAAAATGTCTCATTTAAAGTGTCATTACTCTGTAGAATTATTTTTAAGAATGTCATTAACAGTTCATGACATTTTACTGACAATTCAGCTTGTACCAATGTAGCTGAGGTCAAAAAATATATTATTTACACTTATAACACTCATAACAGTCATGCTCATGACAGATTTATTACAAGTTTAGTTGTCTTAGTAATGTCAAGTTGTCATGATAATATGTCATGATTAGAAAATAACAGGTT
Source organism: Danio kyathit (assembly GCA_903798195.1). Classification (NCBI taxonomy): domain Eukaryota; kingdom Metazoa; phylum Chordata; class Actinopteri; order Cypriniformes; family Danionidae; genus Danio; species Danio kyathit. Next base: position 43,846,572 of record LR812531.1, on the reverse strand, counting down.
GTAACATATTTAAGTCAAGTTATCATAACAAAGCAATGTCATATTTGCATTTGAAATGTCATAACTAAGCAAATTACACTTTTTATAAGCATTGTTGCATTCGTTTTGTTACTTTTTAATGATCAAGGGGGAACAAAAAGGACAACATTAAGCCAGTTGTAATTGTTGCCATTTATAGATGAGGAACAACAAGACACGAAAGTATTATTTAAGTGAACTTGTTTATTATAAACAAGCTGTAGATGCTGTTTAAATGCTTATAGAAAAATAAAGTTTTTCACAACAGTAATAATAAGAAATAAGACAACAATTTCACAAAAATAAACCAACCAAGTTTAACAGACATAAGGAGGACAAAGGGAATGGAACCGTGCCAAAGAAAAGAATAGAATAAAACAAAACTCAAATACCTAAGCCATTTACCTCTACAAAATAAAACAAAAAGTAAACCTTCAACATCCAAGATGTCATATCTTTCTTACTCTCTCTTTCCAAAGCAAAACTTACAGATGTGGCACAAATCAGTAACCTAGTGTGTATAACTAAAAGAATGCTGCGTGTGCGCCATGTATGTCACGTGACAGAGTTTACCTATTCCCTCTCCTCCATTCAGAATAATACACAGATACTATGTTCACATAACAGTTCTCAAAGGAGTTTGAAACAAAGATGTGTCAATATTACATGGCAAACAAAGCACACAAACAAAAGTTAAACAATGGCAGAAGAAAGCCAATTGGAAAGAAACATAACATAAAATATAAAATAACATAAAATAAACATAAAATAAATATCAAACAAAGCTCAAGGTCACACAAAATGGCGAATATCCTGAACTGATGCAGCTTTTCTCCAATATAGTATCCCACCATCCTGAAATATAACGATTGGAGCTCCTCTCAATTGTGTCATCAAACGTCAGTCCATGTCCCGAATGATTGCCGTCCAACACAGCCAACCCGCGTATCCTATAAACCTAAACAAACCAGCAAAACCGAAACAACAGTCATATGGACGTAACAAGCATACATAAAATCTCATTCACCACATTTAATGATTATAAAGGTTTCATATGTTACACCCCTTCAAGTAAAGTGTTATCAATTTAACTTTGCATTAGAGGATCATTCAACATGATGAAGCAAGAATCCCCACTCATTTTTAGCTTTTTTTAGGCTGCTTTTACATTTTAATACTTAAGTAAATGTACTTTTTTTAACTTTTAGTTATATTTTCAGCCAGATACTTGAATAAAATGTTCGCTCAGAATCTGTACTTTCACTTGAGTATCATTTCTTTGAGTACATTTCTTTTTTTGGGGGCCAACAAAAGCGAGTTTGAGGCTCAGAAAGCGGTCGAGCAAATCGAGTGATTCCCAGAGCTCCACGCAGATTGAACTGCAGCCTTTCAAACGCTTCCCGATTCCTCAAACTCAGCAGAAAATAGTGCAGACTCTGAGGGCTGCTGTTTAAGGGGGAGTTTTACGAGGCTGATGAACCGTGAGATAAGCACAGATACAGTCTTGATGGATAGACGGAGGGAGAGAAAAGCAAACCGCTGCCTGAAAGAGGTGACGGTGCCTTTTTCTTAGGCTTGATGCAGCAAACGGTTGAATCTTCACTATCAGTGGTGACAAATATAAACTGATTTACAATGCTCTTCACATACACTGTTCAAAGTGAGGCTTTGAGGTTGTTATTGGAGTGTGTTTTTATCAGAAAATACAATTTCAGTCTTTATACTTAAAAAATGAATGTTTAATTCAATGTGATACTTGCTGTTTCTTTGTCATTCTGAAATTTGTTGCAGCAATTGCTGTGTAAATGGTTAAAATATTTTTGTCTGTAAAAAAAAAAAAGTTTTGTTTTGGTTGTTGTTATTGTTGTTGTAAATAAATCCAGGATTATTGGAGCATGTTTTTAAAGAACTTTATTAAATTCCATACAAAGTTGAATGCATTACTGAAGCTATTTGTGAATAAAAATAGATGTAATTTGCATTGTGCATGTATGGAATAATAAAATGTGCATTTAGACAGATTTAGAATGGAGCCAGATATGTGTTAAAGCCCAGAATTTGTCAATTAAAGGTGCAGTAGGTGATTGTCTTCAGAAATTTGTTTGTTGTGCTGGCTGAAAGTCTATTCACATTCCAATAGTAATAATATTTAAAGTAAATGATCTAGATGTATTTATATGTATTTTTATATTCTGGGTAAGGCATAAAAGGTTCATCCAATTAAAATATGCCGGGGTGACAACTCTCATAATTCTGATAAATAGCCCAAACTGTCTGTCAACAAATGTAGATTTATTCACACAGACAGATCCGCCGTTTGCGCATACACGCGGGTCGCACTAATGTGCACACGAGTGACAGCGGTGAAAACAAATGCTAAATCAAAACTTTAAAATCCTAAATCATTATTGGAGTTACTTTAGCCTGCTTTACTGAGGTGAAGTTGGTTTTATATTCACATTGGTTCATTTTTGAACAATGACAACATGTGACCTATATTGTTTACTATGTTACTTTGAATATTCGGTCTGAAATAGCCTGTAAGTATGGCTTAGTACTAAGTGTAATTCCTGCACGCTGCCGGCCAAGCACTAATCATACTGGAGTCACTTTGGGACAAACCGCGTGAGAGTGTGAGACATGAGATACTTGCACGCATGAAATAATGCACATCATGAAAAGTTTTGCTTGTTAAACACACAATTGAAAACATGCTAGATATAATAGCTTTTCATTGGGAATTGTAGTATTATAAAGTACTGTAAAGTTTTCTAACTAGCGAATGACATGATTTGTCGACTGTCGTCTGTAAGGTCTGTGTTCGTGATTTCAGGAGGCGTGGCTTTGGACTTTTTTTACTAGATTTAAAATGATCCAATACGACTGGGAAATGCGAATCACACCTGAAAAACTAAACAAAAGCAAAACATAAAGAAACATTCTTTCATTGTATCTGGGAATGTGAGGTGGTTAAGATTTACTGGCAAAATGTAATAGCATTAATTTCCCCAATTATTTCAAAACCAATTCCAGTTACACCTGAATTATGTGCTTTGGGTTTATTTCCTGTAAGTTTGTCAGTACCAGGTTATCAAACTAAAATGATTGACAGGTTTGATAGCACTCTATTAGAAGAATATAGAAAGTCCATCCATTGACCACTGGCTGAAAGATTTCACACATTGCATTGCACTAGAAAGAATTACAGTTTAAGGGGCAAATTAAAATAAAATCTGTGATCTGTTTATGCAGTTCCCATACATTGCCACAAGCAAACCCCTCTCACTCTACTGATTGATTGATTGATTGATTGATTGATTGATTGATTGATTGATTGATTGATTGATTGATTGATTGATTGATTGATTGATTGATTGATTGATTGATTGATTGATTGATTGATTGATTGATTGATTGACATGTGTACATGTGTATGTTTGTATGTGGAATACAGTAGATCAGGGTTGTCCAAACTCGGTCCTGAAGGGCCAGTGTCCTGTGGATTTTAGCTCCAACTTGCCTCAACACACCTGCAAGGATGCTTCTAGAAAGCCTAGTAAGACCTTGATTAGCTTGATCAGGTGTGTCTGATTTGGGTTAGAACTAAACTGCAAAGGACACCGGCCCTCCAGGACAGAGTTTGGACATCCCTGCAGTTCATGTTAATTAATTTCATTTTAAATTCAACATGCTAATTTTACAATAGAAAATGTTAAAAAATATATATTATTATCATTTAGGGCCTTACATTATAAAAAAAAAGAAAAGAAAGGAAAGGGAAAACTAATGCAGAAAATAATTTTTAATATTATTTATTGTTTATTATTATTGTTGTTGTTGTGATTATTATTATTCATTTGTCTTTATTATCATTATTGTTAGTTTCCTTTTTTGATTATTATTCATTCATTCATTTTCCTTCGTCTTAGTCCCTTTATTCATTAGGGGTCGCCACAGTGTAATGAACCGCCAGTGTAATGAACCGCCAACTTATCCAGCATATGTTTTACCCTTCCAGCTGCAACCCAGTACTGAGAAATGTATTATTATTATTATTATTATTATTATTATTATTATTATTATTATTAATAATATTATGTATTTGTAATTATTATAATTATTATTGGCGATGCAGTGGCGCAGTAGGTAGTGCTGTCGCCTCACAGCAAGAACGTCGCTGGGTCGCAGGTTCGAACCTCAGCTGGGCTGGGTCAGTTGGCGTTTCTGTGTGGAGTTTGCATGTTCTCCCTGCATTCGCGTGGGTTTCCCCCACAGTCCAAAGACATGCGGTATAGGTGAATTGGGTAGGCTAAATTGTCCGTAGTGTATGTGTGTAAATGAGTGTGTGGATGTTCCCAGAGATGGGTTGCGGCTGGAAGGGCATCCGCTGCGTAAAATCGTGCTGGATAAGTTGGCGGTTCATTCCGCTGTGGCGACCCCGGATTAATAAAGGGACTAAGCCGACAAGAAAATGAATGAATGAATGAATAATTATTATTAATAAACAACTGAAGAAAAATATCATTATAAATACATTATGTATAAAACTTAATAAATGCATAAATACAAGCAATACACAATCACAACAAATAAAAAATAAATCTTTTTCTGGAAAAACAAATGTTCTTAATAACAATATATTTACTTAAAATTTAGACAAAATGTTATCAGACCTTTATAATATAAACTTGTTTTAACATTTAACTCAAATATTGGGCATTTTGTCCTTTAATCCTTTCAAACTGTTGGTAATCACAAGTTTCAGATTATAAAAGTGTCTTCATTTTATAGTTTTGGGCTTTTATGCCTCTGTTCAGTTCTATACATTCTTGTACAGCTATTCTCCAAAATGACAGGCATCGATTTCTACAAGTAACAACCGAAACCGCTCTCTCGAGTTGCTTAGTTACAGCAGATGTGTTTTAGGTTTCCTCAAGAGTCCTGAATTTCCAACCTCCTGCTGTATCAGTGGTAATATATAGCATGTATCCGCATGTAACAGCACCGGACGGGTCTTCCTGAAGTCCTGTCAGCGTTCTCCTGACAGTGTCGCGCCACATACATTGGCTTGTGTGTAAAAGCTAACAGATCATTAGCGCAGCTGTGAGGTCCTGACCAGCGTGGTCCTGTTCTCCTGAAGTCAGTGTCATCTGTCATTTTCTGAGAGATAAACACTGCTCCACAACACAGCCTGACAGCAGCCTCTGCCTGTGTGTGTGTGTGTGTGTGTGTGTGTGTGTGTGTGTGTGTGTGTGTGTGTGTGTGTGTGTGTGTGTGTGTGTGTGTGTGTGTGTGTGTGTGTGTGTGTGTGTGTGTGTGTGTGTGTGTGTGTGTGTGTGTGTCGGACACTTAACCACACTGAGACAGACGTCACTGCTTTCACACTACAAATTACACTAGCCGACCGCAAACGTTCATGTCATAATGACCTATAAGCTATAGGTTGTGTAGATTGTTTAAAGATTTGAAGATGACTGGAAAATTGTTCAAAGTTTATATATATTGTACAGTTGAAGTCAAAAATAGTTTTTTTTTCTTTTTCAAATATTTCCCAAATGATAATTAAAAGAGCAAGATATTTTTCACAGTATTTCCTATATTTTTTCTGCTGTTTTATTGTGGCTAGATTAAAAACAGTTTGACTTTCTTTTTTTTTTTACAACCATTTGACACAATCTACATTGTAAAAGCGCTATAGAAATAAACATGAATTGAATTGAATACTGAATCCTTGTTTATGAAATATTACAATGTTAGTTAATTCATTAGTTAACGTGAACAAAAAATTGGGTTACACAATCTAATCTAACATTATAATTGGCTTATGATAAATTCAAAGTTCCTGATCAATGTCAGCGACAAAGGAGTTTTAAATGGACCCTCTGTTTGTTAACTGTTTACTAACATTATTTATTATTAACAAAGCGTTTGTTAATGGAATTAGGAGCCTTATTGTAGTGTACACTATTCTGACATTACCTGATGTTTTATTAACATTCATGAACCGTTTGCTAATATGATGTATCATTAACAAAGCACTTGTTTATATTATATTATATTATATTATATTATATTATATTATATTATATTATATTATATTATATTATATTATATTATATTATATTATATTATAATTTATTATATTATATTATATTATATTATATTATATTATATTACATTATATTATATTATATTATAATTTATTATATTATATTTTATTATATTATATTATATTATATTATATTATATTATATTATATTATATTATATTATATTATATTATATTATTTTATATTATATTATAATATATTGTATTGTATTGTATTGTTTTGTATTATATTATTTTATATTATATTATATTATTTTATATTATATTATATTTATTTTATATTATACTATATTATATTATACTATATTATTTTATATTATATTATATTATATTATATTATATTATATTATATTATATTATATTATATTATATTATTTTATATTATATTATATTATATTATTTTATATTATATTTTGTTATATTATATTTTATTATATTATTTTATATTATTTATAATATATTATTTTATAGTATATTATATTATATTATATTATATTATATTATATTATATTATATTATATTATATTATTTTATATTATATTATATTTTATTATTTTATATTATATTATTTTATTTTATATTATATTCTATTATATTATATTATATTATATTATATTATATTATATTATATTATATTATTTTATATTATATTATATTATATTATATTATATTATATTATATTATATTATATTATTTTTTAAATTATATTATTTTATATTACATTATATTATATTATATTATTTTTTATATTATATTATATTATTTTATATTATATTATTTATATTATACTATATTAATTATATTATATTATATTATATTATATTATATTTATTATATTATATTGTATTGTATATATATTATTATATTATATATATATATTTATATTATTTTTTATAATATATTATATTATATTATTTATATATATTATATTATTTTATAATATATTATTATTTTATGTTATTATATTATATTATATTATATTATATTATATTATATTATGTTTTATATATATTATATTTTATAATTATATTATATTATATTATATTATATTATATTATATTATATTATATTATTTTATAATATATATATTATATTATATTATATTATATTATATTATATTATATTATTTTATATTATATTATATTTTATTATTTTATATTATATTATATTATATTATATTATATTATTTTATATTATATTATATTTTATTATTTTATATTATATTGTATTATGTTATATTATATTATATTATATTATATTATATTATATTATATTATATTATATTATATTAATCTTGATTTTATATTATATTATATTATATTATATTTATATTATATTATATTATTTTATATCATATTATTTTTATAATATATTATATTATATTATCATTATATTATATTATATGATTTCTGTATCATATTATATTATATTATATTATGTTATTTTTATATTTATATATATTTTATTATTTTATATTATATTATATTATATTATATTATATTTATATTATATTAATTATATTATATATTATATTATATTATATTATATATTTATATTATATTATATTATTTTATATCATATTATTTTATATTATATTATATTATATTATGTTATATTATATTATATTATATTATATTATATTATATTATATTATTTTATATTCTATTATATTATATTATTTTATATCACATTATTTTATAATATATTATATTATATTATATTATATTATATTATATTTATATCATATTATTTTATAATATATTATATTATATTATATTATATTATATTATATTATATTATGTTATTTTATATTATATTATATTTTATTATTTTATATTATATTATATTATATTATATTATATTATATTATATTATATGATTTTTATTATATTGTATGATTTTTATTATATTATATGATTTTTATTATATAAAATTTTACATTTTGTGTCAGTTTTGGGCCTACATTTAATTTATGAGCCAGGTTTCTCTCGAGGTTTTTTAAATTCTTCACTTTCGCCAATTGGTGAAGTTTTTTGCGCATCGATGGAATTGCTCTGCAGTGTTTGGACTCTCAGTAGTGAATTTTACCCCACTGAGCTAAACTGAAATGAACTTAATCTCAGAAAACTGAACTGACACTGTTTCAATTCACTGTAATCTTCTATGTGAAGCTGCTTTGACACAATCTACATTGTACATAAGCGCTATACAAATAAAGATGAATTGAATTGAATTGAATTTAAAAAATGTACCCAATCATTTTGGCCATATTTATAACCAAGCTGTGTGTGTGCGTGTGCGTGTCCGTGTGTGTGTGTGTGTGTGTGTGTGTGTGTGTGTGTGTGTGTGTGTGTGTGTGTGTGTGTGTGTGTGTGTGTGTGTGTGTGTGTGTGTGTGTGTGTGTTATATCATGTAAGCATATCGGGAGAAAGAGAGACAGAGAAGAAATTTGATATATTTTATTTGTCTAGAAATATATATATATATATATGAGAGAGAGAGAGAGAGAGAGAGAGAGAGAGAGAGAGAGAGAGAGAGCATTGTTTTTACGCAGCGACCCTGCGCTGCTTTGGCAATACGAATGGACAATTTTTTGTCATGCCAATAAAGCACCGAAAATGTGAATGAGAGTGAGAGTGAGAGAGAGAGAGAGAGAGAGAGAGAGAGAGACAAAGAAATATTTATTTATTTATTATTTTATATACACATCGTTTTAATGAAACTTAAATTCAAGTCCTGAATATGTGTTTAATATGAATATATTTTTCATATTCTACTGTATAAAATCATCTTATCTTCCATGTATGACCAATATTAGCTATATTTAAATAGTTATCGTTATAAGAAAATCTGATTTGCACTGTACACAAATATCTGTACTTCTAAAACTTGATTTTCACCTCACAGGCATTTAAAATCCCACTATTATTCATCTCACAAAATGGTGAAGGAATGGAATAGATGTTCACTTCAATTGTCGACTTCACTTTTTACCACTAGAATCATTGCTATTTTTATGCCTTTTTTCAGATACCACAGTCTTTTCCCCTCGATTTGATGGTAACTCTTTTTTGGAGCTGCCGTCCCTGACGTCCCTGTTTCAGTCTGACACTCACTTCCCAAGTCGCTCCTCGGAGGACAAGAGGATCCTGTATTTGACAATGAAGAGCAGGACGACTCATGGTTCTCTGCTCTACTGTGAGTATCTGAGAGTCTCTTCTAGACCACATCAAATCAAAAAAAGCTGGAAGTCTTTGTCTGGTACAATAGCTTTGAGTCCGTCTATGTGCTAAAACCAATTTTTAATAATATGGACGCATTTAAAATTGACTTTCTCTTCTGGGAAACTGACCAAAATACAGATGACTCATCTAGCACACAGGGACACATACTAATTTCTGTCCATTAAAATGCACTCTGAGAAAAAAAATCCTCTTCTTCCACCACCATCTGTGTCCAGCCGAGAGGTCAAGGTTTGGGTGGTTAGCAGAGACCAGTTAGGCCTTGCAGATAGATAAATATGTATATTAAGTGGCCTTAACTAATATGCACTTACACTAAAATTAATCATTTGTAGCAATGTATTTTTTGTGTAAATGCGTGTTTTTACATTATACTTATGATTGATTAAATACCTGCATGTGATTACATCTGTAATTAATAAATTACAAATTACACTTGTATTAACCATCATTTACACTCTTAAAGCTACCCATACCCCCAAACCTTACCCGCATCCCACCTCAAGAGCACCACAAGTGTCCTGAAATACATTATGAACACGGTAAATAGTTAAGGCCACTTAAAGTAGGAACAACATTCTAAATTATCTAAGAATTTATTAAAAGCAAGTAAAAAAGTGAAGATTAAAACAACAACAACAGATTAACAAACTGTGAGCACTAACAATAAAAATATATCGGTAACACTTTACAATAAGGTTGCATTATTTAATGTTAGTTAATGCATTAGTTAACATGAATTAACAATGAATAACACATCTATTAAGCATTACTTAATCTTTGTTAATGCTAACTTAACTAAATATTTATTTATGTGTTAGGTAATGCATTAGTAAATATGATCTTACAGTCTAACAGTTCGGCATACTTAATCTTGGTTAATGTTAATTTACTTGAACAGCATGTACTCTTTACATGAACAGCTTAATTAGTTAATGTTTACTTACTCATACTCTAATGTATTTGTTAATGGATTAGATAACTTGACCTAATAATGAAGAACACATTTATTCAGCAATACTGAATCCTTGTTCATGAAATCTTACAATGTTAGTTAATGCGTTAGTTAACGTGAACAAAAAATCTTTGTTCATGTTAACTACTAATATACTAATGTATACTAGTTGGTAGAGCTTATGATAAGTTCATAGTTCCTGATCAACATCAGTGACAAATGAATTGTAATCGGACCCTCTATTGGAGTGCATTCATGTTTGTTAACTCTTTACTAACATGATTTATCATGATTCATAAGATTTATTAAATCATTTGTTAATGGAATTAGGAACCTTATGGACCCTTTTCACAAGACTGTCATGACGCATTTAACGGTCATTATAATCTTAAATCCTTGAAAGTTTTTAATATTCTGATTTTTTTTTAAACTTATAAACATTTCTATGCATTTATGAATGTATTATATCATTTTTGCGTCAAATTACAAAATACAAGGTGCTTCTAATGCAGTGTCTATGGGGCTGAGAGTAAATTTGACGTTAATCTCTCGTCTGGTAGCCGTCATCAGTCTCACAAAATTTTTATCTTTTTTTGAAAGTCTTGATAACACCATTGTGGAGTATTTCTTTTATTATTTCAGCAAAAAGGATTGTAAAAAAATTATTTATTATACTCTCACATTCACTGCGCTCTAAGTTTACCCAACTATGATGAGTTCTGCTACTGAGAAACCTGGAAATGTGAAAAGGGTCTATTGTAGTGTACACTATTCCAACATTACATAACCTTTTACTAACCTTCATTAGCTCTCACTAAACATGATTTATCATTAACAAAGCATTTGTTAATAAAATTAAGAACCTTATTATAAAGTTTTACCAATATATCCTAATTATTCATTCATTCATTTTCTTTTCGGCTTAGTTCCTTTATTAATCTGGGGTCGCCACAGCAGAATAAACTGCCAACTTATCCAGCATACGTTTTACGCAACGGATGCCCTTCCAGCTGCAACCCATCTCTTGGAAACATCCATACACACTCATTCAAACTCATACACTATGGACAATTTAGCCTACCCAATTCACATGTACCGCATGTCTTGACTGTGGGGAAAACCGGAGTACCCGGAGGAAACCCACGTGAACATGGGGAGAACATGCAAACTTTTTACAGAAATGCCAACTGACCCAGCCGAGGCTCGAACCAGCGACCTTCTTGCCTTGAGGCGACAGCACTACCTACTGCGGCACTGGATCGCCTATCCTAATTAAATAATTCTTAAATAAAACAAAAATGTTTTTAGATTTTTAGGTACAAATATGAATAAGTCAAAATCAAATGCCCAAATAATATTGCATCTGTTATAATGCCGCATCCTTGTTAAAGCTACAGAGGTTATTCAGTCAAGACCAATGAGAGATTTTTGTTTTATTTCCTTTTTTTTTTCTTTTTTTAAAGTACACCAGGAAAGTTTGAATGCTGGGATCCAATGCTACACATCCAATCCCTTTGACAGCTGTTTCTGTTCGTTTAATACATAAATCTAATACCGTTTTCAATGGTCTCACCAAGATGGATATATTGCCATGAATTTTGTATGTATTTGTCAAACCAGGTCAGTGATCAATCCATCAGCTTTCCCAAGTGTCTTTCACACTGTCCATGGGTCATTGGCCCGTCTTTATTGTTAAGCTCTAGTATAGAACTATGATTCATTAGGTCATTTTGCCTCAAACTTCAGAAACACAATCTGTCACATTCATTTGAGGACTTTCAAAACAGTATAGTATAGGACTTTTTTAGGATTATTGACTGCTGTGCTCTTAAAGGCTGCATTTATTTGATCAATAACATTGTAAAATATTATTAAAAATTCTATTTTAATATATGTTTTATAATATATTAATATAAAATAATTTATAAAGGATTCATATAATGTTTTGAATTCATTTTAAATAGATTTAATCATTCAACACTGATTTTGGAGATTAATATTTTGCGGAAACTTGATACTTTATATAAGAATTGATGAACCGAAGTTACAAACATCACTCAGTTAATTTAGAAATCTGATCTTACATTACAATAAAGTTCCAATAATTAATGTTCGTTAATGTTTTCACTAACATATACTAAGAATGAAAAATACTTGTGCAGCATTTATTATTCATAGTTAAAATCATAAATCAACATTTACTAATGCATTATTAAAATGCATTCAAAGTCGATCTTTCTGATTAGTTAATACACAATGACTTAACATTAGTTAATGAAGAGCTGTTTTCATCAAGTAACATTAACAAAGATGTGAACTAGTGTAATAAATGTATTGGTCATTGTTTGTTCATGTTAGTAAATACTATAACTAATGGAACCTTATTGTAAAGCGTTATCAGGAATCCTTTGTTACATAATAAAAGTCTTTACTCTTGGTTTTGATCACTTGATTAATATAACTGAAACTGAATAGCAGTACTAATGTCTTCTACGGCCCTATTTTAACAATCTAGGCACAAAGTCCAAAGCGCAGGGCCTGTGACAGAATCCACTTTTGCTATTTTAAGGACGGGAAATTCCGCTTTGCGCCGCGGCCCATGGTCTAACTGGGTTGAACTTAGGGTGCTTTCACACCTGCCTTATTTGGTTCGGTTGAATCGCACTAGAGTTCGTTTTCCCTCTTGGTACGGTTCGTTTGGGCAGGTGAGAACGTAGCAATCGCACTCGGGTGCGCACCAAAAGCGGACCAAAAAAGCGTACCGAGACCTGCTTGAAGAGGTGGTCTCGGTACGCTTTCAAACGAACCCTGGAGCGGTTCGTTTGTGGTGAGAACGTGATCCGAACTAAAACAGACCCAACCGCAATAAGTACTGCGCCTTTTGGACTAATCCAGCTGCCGTAGTCCGATGCGCTGTCTATCTTATGGGGTTTGGAGGAAAAATATTTGTTGACAGCGCTTTACCAACAGTTTTAAACAGAGAGAGAGAGAGAGAGAGAGAGAGAGAGAGAGAGAGAGAGAGAGAGAGAGAGAGAGAGAGAGAGAGAGAGAGAGAGAGAAAGAAAAAGAAACAAACAAACAAACAAACAAACATTACCTGATGGATCATTGGTAATATTTCCGGAAGATGACCATGTCGCAGTTTAGCTAAATTAATTCACGCCTTCTCCTAATGCCTTGGCCATTGCAATGCATCAAAACATTGTTTTCCAGCCCCAGCCGCCCTTCATTCTCGAAATGTATAGTTTGTCTAAAGTGATGTATACAAACTACATAGTATACTATGACCAGGGATACTGCGTCAGCCAGCGCAGCGACATATGTGTGTCTGCCGGTTTGTTTACTTGCGGGAGTTCCACGTGAATTCTGACCAATTGAAAAGCAGTTTAGGAAATACGTTCAATAAAATCTGGCCAATGAGTGATGTAGATTTTGTCACATGACTGCATTTTGGTTCGTTTCAACTGGTTCGGACCAAAGCAATCAGTGTGGTGTGAAAGGGACCCAAAACGGCAGAAAAATGCTACAATGTATCATTTGTTGCCTTTGGTCCGGACCAAATGAACCGAACCACATATGTGAAAGCACCCTTATTCTCTTAATGAGTTATAGGTGTGTTCGGAGAATAAACCAATCAGAGTCTTATCTCCCATTCCTTTTAAGAGTCAGTTGCATTACGCCATAGCGCATTTGCTATTTACATGGCGGACTTTGTAAGTGGAAAACTGAACAGTTCACTAGTGAGAAAACAGAGCATCTACAGCGAAAGAATGAGAGAATGAGCCTCCTCATTCTTTACTTTCACTTTCACTCTCGTGGATAAGGACACGTGTTGTACGCACAGACATCCATTAGTCTATTCATAATTCATTTTGTTTGTTAAGCGCAAAGATTTGTTTCAAAAATATTTCTAAATTCAGTTCTAATTTCCAGAAAACGATAAATGAACAATAACAATGAAGTGTGGTCAAAAAACTGAGTTATATCCAACTACACATGTTATGCCCCATATGGTCTAAAACCTGATAGGTGGGCAAATCTAAGCTTGTTTTTAATAAAACAAATATAAATATGCATATAATAAATAATACTGCTACTAATTATAACATTATACAAATGCAATTTGTCATGAATAAACTGAAAAAGCCCCCTGAGATGAAGAAGGCATTGAGGCAGTAGTTTTTATATTTATGTAGGCTAGAAAATAATAATTTTTGTAATATTTGAATCCTTTTATTCTTTTTTATTTGTAAAGATATTTGCGTATTGCTCGACATGCTGTGTGTATTAAGCAATGTTTAAGCGAGGCGCACAGCTAACGTGCTCTGCGCTGGACTTTAGACCTCCTCTTATCTGGTCTATAAAACAGTCTGTTCTAGTTTCTCAAAATAGCAACGCTCCAGCAATGCGCCTCAACACACCTCCTTTTTTAGACCAGAACGCCTATGGGCGCACATATGAGCGCAAATGCATTTGCTGTTTAAACAGCCTGGTGCAAAACGTCAAAATGACTCTTGCATTGAGCTGAAACTAGCAAACAACAATTGCGTCGCACCTTGCGCCGAGTGTATGATAGTGCCCCTAGAGTAGTCATGTAAAAGGATAATGTGGGACTATCAAGTGTAAGGTGCCTTATAGATTGCTATTTGTGAGTTTGTATAAAGCTTTCCCAAACCATTTTCATTTTCCTTCAGATGAATTGAGTCCATTATTTGAGCTTTTCTTTTTCATTTTGCTTGCTGAACATATCCGATGGCGTTTGCCATGGAAACCTCGTTATAACTTCAAACATTTCTTGCTGAAAAACTTCCACCCAGACTTCATTATCTGTGCTAATTTCAGACCAGTGACATCTTCTTTCTATGACTACCTGCTCACCGCTTGCACCAAGATTAGAGTGAACAGCTGCACATAATAAACACACATAAAGTATGTTAGAATAATAGTGTCAGATTGATTTGAGAGGCAAGGGATTCATTTTGACGTGGCGTTCATGATATATTCACCGGTCACATCTGACGTGTCTATTGAATAGCAATCACCTCCAAACGATGCAGAAAGTTTGACTGGATAACTCGCACTCTATCACTGTGTGCTAATGAATAATTGGCTTTCCCAGCAGCGGATTACACACGCTGAGTTATGAGACGCTGAATATAACAGTAAGCCTCGGTGCTAAATTAAAAAACGCCGGACCGTCGACTGTACCTCTTTATCCCGTAATGAAGTCCTCTCCCAGGACATGTTAATGACATAGCAAATGTCTCTAGGTGAAATCAATCACCTCGGATATGTGCTGTGGGCTGAATTTAAAGTTATGATAGCTGATCCCATTAGCTAATTGGCAAACCCTGCTGGATGATGCTCTTCAATTACTTTGTCCTAAACAAATATGGTCTCTTGACTGGGCCGAACTCCAAATGAATGAGTATTTGGGGATTTTCCCTTTCTTTTTTTACCTGTAATTGAGTGAATACAATTTACATGAATTAGAATGTATTAAAATTGGAAGTAGTGTCATTAACTGAAAGCAAAAATATATTATGAATAGTCTTGTTTGTTCTATCAAACATTGCTTTGCTGACAAATCTCTTGTGTGTTCTGTTTTTTTTTTTTTTAATAGAATCATTGATGTAATAATTGTTCAAAAGTTCTGAACCTCTAAATGATTAGCATGAAACTTTGTTGAAATCCTTGTTGTACACAATTTACAGCATGCTTGCTTGGATAGTTTGGTTTTCATCTACTCATTTTTATTTTATTGATTGCCTTTTTTGCATAAAATTATGTCTTTAAATAAACAGGACAAATGCATGGGGATACTATGGGGGTGGGAGACAATCTGTACTGTTTGATTCTGAAATCTCAAAAAAAATGAAAGATGATCAGTAATGAAGAAACATTTATTAAATCTAAATTTATGAAATATGAATGATGGACTCACCTGTCGATCTCATTGAAAAGATCAGGATGAGCAAATGAGTTTGAATCTTGACTATTAGAATAGCACTTTACAGGAAAGCAACCTTTGTTAGCTCATTAGTTAAGTTGACCTAATAGTGATACATCATGGCAAAGATAAAATAAACTAGTTATTAAAAATGAGTTATTAAAACTATTATGTTTAGAAATGTGTTGAAAAAATCTTCTCTCCGTTAAACAGAAATTGGGGAAAAAATAAACAGGGGGGCTAATAAATCAGGGGGTTGAATAATTCTGATTGCAACTGTATATATATATATATGTGTGTGTGTATATATATATACAGTTGAAGTCAGAATTATTAGCCCCCCTTTGAATTTTTTTCTTTTTTTTTAAATATTTCCCAAATGATGTTTAACAGTGCAAAGACATTTTCACACTATGATAATATTTTTTCTTGTGGAAAAACTTGCCTAATTACCCTAACCTGCCTATTTAACCTAATTAACCTAGTTAAGCCTTTAAATGTCACTTTAAGCTGTATAGAAGTGTCTTGAAAAATATCTAATGAAATATTATTTACTGTCATCTTGGCAAAAATAAAATAAATCAGTTATTAGAGATGAGTTATTAAAACTATTATGTTTAGAAATGTGTTGAAAAAAATCTTCTCTCCGTTAAACAGAAATTGGGGAAAAAATAAATAAACGAGGGCTAATATTTCAGGGGGGCTAATAATTCTGCCTATATATATATATATATATATATATATATATATATATATAAGCAATATCTTTAGTCCTAGTGTGGGCGGAGTAATACCTCACGGGTAAAAAAAAGCTGTACAAGTGCTGATATTGCTTTAAGATCGCATAGCTATCATATTCGAGAACCAGACAGAACTATATATACAGTTGAAGTCAGAATTATTAGCCCGCCTGAATAATTTTTTTCCCCAATTTCTGTTTACCGGAGAGAAGATTTTTTCAACACATTTCTAAACATAATAATTTTAATAACTCATTTCTAATAACTGATTTATTTTATATTTGCTATGATGACAGTAAATAATATTTTACTAGATATTTTTCAAGACACTTCTATACAGCTTAAAGTGACATTTAAAGGCTTAACTAGGTTAATTAGGCTAACTAGGCAGGTTAGGGTAATTAGGCAAGTTTTTGTATAATGATGGTTTGTTCTGTAGACATTCAAAAAATATATAGCTTAAAGGGGCTAATAATTTTTTAAAAATTAAAAACTGCTTTTATTCTTGCTGAAATAAAACAAATAAGACTTTCTCCAGAAGATAAAATATTATCAGGCATACTGTGAAAATTTCCTTGCTCTGATAAATATAATTAGGGAAATATTTAAAAAAGAAAAGAAATCAAAGGGGGGCTAATAATTCTGACTTCAACTTTATATGTATGTATGTATGTATTTATGTATCTTTATGTAATGTTTTACATTATTTTTTTATAGAATTTTCAATTCACTTATGCTTTGAGGCTGTCTATTTGTCACTTGTGGTATTGATTAAGTATCGATATCAAGTTATTACATTCTTGTATTGTTTAAAATTCAAACTAGTTCAAAATTAACCACTGTAGTTGTGTTTAAATTAGTAATTTCACAGGAACACGTTAACTAGGCGTCATGGTGACGCAGTGTGTAGCACGATCGCCTCACAGCAAGAAGGTCGCTGGTTCGAGCCCCAGCTGGGTCAGTTGGCATTTCTGTGTGGAGTTTGCATGTTCTTCCCATGTTGGTGTGGGTTTCCCTCGGGTACTCCTGTTTCCCCCACAGTCCAAAGACATGCGCTATAGGTGAATTGAATAAACTAAATTGGCCGTAGTGTATGTGTGTGTATGCAAGAGTGTATGGGTGTTTCCCAGTGTTGGGTTGTGGCTGGAAGGGCATCCGCTGCGTAAAAAAAATATATGCTGGATAAATTGGCGGTTCATTCGCTGTGGTGACCCCTGATTAATAAATAAAGGGACTAAGCTGAAAAGAAAATGAATGAATGAACAAATATTGACTAGCAAGAAACTGGGATTAATGAATTATTAGGTAATAGCAAAATGATGACAATGGTAGTGCACTGTTAACTAATTAACCATTTGTTCATTCTTACCAGAGAACTAATGAGAAAGTTTCAGAATTCTTGCAGAACTAAACAATAAAATAAAATAAACAATTAAGTAAAGCATGACAAATGACTAGCACTGCATTAACAATAAATTAACTTCTGATTATGTTTTGATAGTTAATAGATTATCAATATTATGTTACTTATTTCCTTTTTAGATATTAATTATAACCAGTATTGTCTTAATCACGTTAATATCTGAATATCGTTGTCCATGTAAACATACTGATAGTTCAGAAGTTTCCATCCTAAATGCAGTGCGTATGACATGAGTAGCAGCAGTCAGGCAATCAGCTGACATTTAAATAAGCTGATAGGGAAGTGAGTCATGTCTATAAATTGTTGGCAGTAAAGGCAGAAGGGCTGGATGAGCTGTCATCTTTGAATGAGATTGCTCTTGATGTCAAGTTAGAAAATTCATTTTACTTCCACCCTGTCAGATTAGCCGTGCATATGCAGCTCACCTGACACGGCCAATATGACAGTGTTTATCTCATGTCTCAACCTGTCAGAGTCCTCATGAAATTCCTTTTATAGATTAGCCATGTAAAAAAAAAGACAGCGAGCAAGCATTTGGGTTTCGCTCTCTCGACACATTCATCAATTTTAGAGGAAGGAAACTGACTGATTTAATTAGAATGATTCCCCTCCAACCCGGCGTGAATGTGATTAGAACTTATTTATTTTTTGGTGGCCAGTGGGTTTTTGATCAATGTCAGTTTTAGTATTTCAGTTCGTACAGTGTGGTCCAAAATTATATTATATTATATTATATTATATTATATTATATTATATTATATTATATTATATTATATTATATTATATTGTATTGTATTGTATTGTATTGTATTGTATTGTATTGTATTGTATTATATTATATTATATTATTTTATGCTATGTTATGTCATGTCATGTCATGTCATGTCATATTATATTATATTATATTATATTATATTATATTATATTATATTATATTATATTATATTATATTATATTATATTATATTATATTATATTATTCATTCATTCATTTTATTTTCGGCTTAGTCTCTTTATTAATCTGGGGTCGCCACAGTGAAATAAACCGCCAACTTATCCAGCATATGTTTTACACAGCGGATGCCCTTCCAGCTACAACTCTATACTGGGAAACACCCATACACACTCATTCACACATACACTACAGCCAATTTAGTTTATTCAATTCACCTATAGCGCATGTCTTTGGACTGTGGGGGAACCGGAGCACCCAGAGGAAACCCACACCAACAAGGGGAGAACATGCAATCTTCACACAGCAATGCCAGCCAAGACTCGAACCAGCAACCTTCTTGTTGTGAGGCGACAGTGCTAACCATTGCATCACTGTGTCGCCATTATATTATATTATATTATATTATATTATATTATATTATATTATATTATATTATATTATATTATATTATATTATATTATATTATAATATTCATTTTCTTTTCGGCTTAGTCCCTTTATGAATCCGGGGTCGCCACAGCGGAAGGAACTGCCAACTTATCCAGCACATTTTTACACAGCGGATGCCCTTCCAGCCGCAACCCATCACTGGGAAATATATTATATTATATTATAAAGATTCATACTCTGTCAAATTCAACTTTGTCAAAGTCAATAAGGGTTTTTCAAGCATTAAAATAAGTGTAATTAAATTAAAATATATATTATTATCATACATTTACTTGATTTACAGAAAACATACCTAAAATGTCATTTAGTGTAACAACAATACACCAAATATTATTGTCAATCATATTGTGAACAAAAGTCAATTGACAAATTAAAAGACACAATTTTATAATTACCATGCAACTCTAAAACAATAATTGTTTATCATTATAGTTCATTAATTATCATTATCATAATCAATTACTAAAAGATTATGAGATTATTTCTTTATAGTTCTACACAATCCTTAAAACCACTAGGGGCCCTATCAAACACCCGGGGCAATAAGGCACAAGACGTGTTTGGCGCGATTTGTTGCTATTTTCAGACCAGCGCAACATTAATTTTTACGCTTTGCACCACATTGTTTAAATAGCAAATCCATTTGCGCCACTTTGTGGACTCATGGGTGTGCTGGTCTATAAAGGAGGTGTAAAGGCGCATTATTGGCTCGTTTCTATTTTGAGGAACTGAAACAGACTGCGCCATTGACCAACTAAAAACTGGTCTAAAGTCCAGCGCAGGTTATGTTAGTTATGTGCCTATACAGGTTCAAACGCTTACACATTGCTTAATACACACAGGATGTACAGCAATACACAAATATCTTTACATATGAAAAAAAATAAAGGATTAAAATGTTATAAAAATTATTATTTTCTACAAAAATATACAAATCACTACCTCCATGCCTTCTTCATGTTGGGTGGGGGCTTAATTCAGTTTATTCATGACAATTTGCATTTGTATAATGTTATTATTATTATTAGCAGTATTTATTATATTCATATATGTATATGCATATTATATGCATATGCATATACATATACATGCATATACATATTAATAAAACAAGTTTAGATTTGTCCACCTGTCAGGTTTTGGAGACATATGCATCACCATATGGGGCATAAGAATAGGATGTGTGTTTGGATATAACTCAGTTTTTTGTCACACTTCATTATTATTGTTCATTTATTTGTTTGCTGGAAATTAGAACTGAATTTAGAGATAGTTTTGAAACAAATCTTTGCTCTTAGCAAGTGAAACTAAATATGTAGGCTAACAGATGTCTTCGGTGGAGTGCGTACAACACTGTTTCCTCATCCACGAAAGTAAAGAAGTAAAGTAAAGAGTAAAAGTAAAGTAAAGAGAAAGTAAAGAGGCCAAATGGAGGAGGCTCACTCTTTATCCTCGCACAGATGGTCAGATGAGACAGTGATTGGTTTAATGCACGTTATGCTCAAAACACACCCACAAGAGAATAAACACAACCGTGTTAGACTATGCACCGGGACGCAAACTGTATTTTTCTGGCAAAAGTTGATTCCGACATGCCCTTAATGCTTTTGCGCCATGCTCTTTAGACTTTGTGCATAGATCTTTAAAATAGAGCCCTAGGTTTTACCAATTTGTGTATAATAATCTAATAAATACCACAAAAAATCATGCTTACACAAATCAATTATTTGTATATTGTCCTTTAATTTAAAAGTAACTTAAAAGACTTTGAAAAAATCTGAAATGTGGTAGGTAATAAATATTTGCAGTTAATCTGTCTAAAAATCTGTAAAGTGGGGTCAAAAGGTCAAGTTGTGTCATTAGCTGCACATTGATATTCTTCTCATTATTTCTCTATAATAGCTATAATAAATTGAAAGTCTGGCCCATTCACACAAGCCCATTAACTTCCACAGTGCAAAAAAATAAGGTGGAAAACAAATCAATTGGGTATTTTTATTTAGCCTGTCACTAAATTAACCTCCTGAGTCTAAGAGTTCTTTCCCTCTGGTGGATTGTAAAACTCGGATTGTGTAGGTGCACAGCCCAGTCTGAATTTAAAAACTCCAGAGATCAAAGGAAGCAAAGCATCAAAAAGCTGGCTTACACCTGCATCTTACAGTAACCGTTCCCTTCCTTCCAAACAAAACCTTCCCTGCGTCAGACTCCCGCTGGGCTTCAGTCATCAGCCGACAAGAGGGAGTGTGAATATAACAGGTGACAGGTAGTGACAAGAGGATGCACGCTCTGTTAGAGCCAGCACAGGGTAACAGGGCCATTGGGACAATAAGGAGTAATTTGTCATTTCCTTACCTCCGCCCTCATCCCCTTTACATAAAAAAAGACCAGGAGCTACAACTGTAGTTGATGCAGCAGGGGCCGAGTGCATCTGCAGTCGCTGGGGTTGTTGCCAGATATGCCAGCAAGCAGGAGGCTCCACAATATTGTTATGTGACAAGCTCAAGCTCAGGAGGGAATATAACAGGCAGTTATTGATTTAGTCGTGATACCTTGTGCTTTCTGTATACCCTGATATGCTTATGCACTTATAACGTATATACTGTAGCATGTACACAATTAGGTTGTCGGTTCAGCTTTTTGTGCTTAAAATTGTTCCGTACACATACAGTTCAATAATTTACTCCTGAAAAATGCACTTAGGGTCAAGCACATTTGTGTAAATTTGTGTGTGGGTCGAAGACAAGAAGGGCTTTCAAGCCTCAAAAAAAGTGTAATTAAATTCGAAGGGTTTATTTAGCAAAAAAAAGTAATAATTATCATACATTAATCTAACTGTTATAGAAAACACAACTATAATGTCATTTAGTATTACATGAACACATCAAAAAAAATAGTTAAGCATATTAAAAACAAGAATCAATTGATGACTGAATAGTGATTAAAAAACACTATTTTAGCATCACTGTCCAGCTTCAAAGCTTGAATTACTTATCATTACCATTCATTAAATATTATTAGCCAAATCAATTACCAAAACACTGGGTTTTAACAATATGTCAGCAAGATGTTTAATCACACATTAAAACATAATGAAAATTTAGGAATCAAGTCAAATCTGAATCCAAATTTATATTCACTTGCTGTCTCGGGAGTTGCTTTCTTTTCGAAGGCAGCATACAGTAGATGTGTCCCACAAGCCTGTGCATTTCATTTCTGATATACAGTTGAACTAAAAAAGTAAAGATGGTGTCTCACAGCTCTGCTTGGGTGTCATTTTGTGTAAATGTCATCAGAAAATGTTTTGATTTTCATATGAATTTGTATGATCTTGTTTGTACATTTAAATACGATTTGCTCATCCACCAATGACAGTTGGGTTGTGGGGTGGGGTTTGGGGGCCTCCTTTTAAAAATTGTACAAATGAAATTGAATTAGTAATTTTTCGGATTATGTAAATTAGTTACATACATGTAAATGTACATTTTTGAACAACGTTCTCCACTTTTGATGGCATTTCTAGCAAGAAGTATTAGTATTGTAGTAATTCATTTATTATTTTATATACATAAATAAGTAAAGACCATAGCAAGCATTTTGTTTCATTTTTACAGTGCTAAGCATATACTGTATAAGTACACCCCTCACAAATCTGTCTTCTAAATTCATATTTTTTAAAGAAAGCTATACAATATTGTATGTGTGCATATACAGTTGAAACCTTTGCATATACTCTAAAAAAAGGAACATAACCATTTTTAAAAAAAAATGTCTGATAGCAAATCATACTAAACATTTACTATTTTAGGTCCGTTAGGATTACCTGAATGATTTACATTTGCTAAATGCCAGAATAATGAGAGAATTTTTATTAGATGATTTTATATTAATTTCTAAACAGTCAAAAGTTTACGTATATTTCCTTGGTATTTTCTTAGCTTTGCTTTTAAACTGTATAACTTTGGTCAAATGTTTTGGGTATCCTTCCACAAGCTTCTCACAATACTGTAGTTTGAAGGAATTTTGGCCCATTCCTCCTGACAGAATTGGTGTAACTGAGTCAGATTTGTTCAGATTCAGATTTGTTTCAACTCTGCCCACAAATTTTCTATAGGATTGAGATCAGGGCTTTGTGATGGCCACTCCAAAACATTCACTCTGTTGTGCTTAAAGCACATTTTAACTAATTTGGCAGTATAGTAATAAATTGTAATCTGGCTTTTTTGTTGATTCTGGCTTGTTGATTTTCCCATGTTGTCACACAAGGAAGCAGTGTGTTTGAAGTTTTCCTTAAATACTATTCTACAGTTGTGCCTCCAATTAACTCAAATGTTGTCAATTAGCCAATCAGAAACGTCCAAAACCTTGACACCATCATCTGAGCTTTTTCAGAGGCATAATAATCTTATTGTATGTAAATTTGACTTTCAAAAAAAATTTCTCAAAAAATATCTCTCTCATTATTCTGCTATTAAGCATAACAGAAACCAATTTGATAATCCTAATTTACCTACAAGAGAAAAAGTTTAGTCACATTAACATCTGACTTTTTTTTAAATGGTTATGTGCCTTTTTATACAGTGTATGTAAACTTCTGGTTTCAACTGTACATTAGATTAGTCAGTACTGAAGCCAAATCTGGAGCTTATCTAACAAAATAACTTTCGATAATGGTCCAAAAACTAGTACACCCAAATTTATGTTATAGAAAAATATTAAATACAAATTTTAAAAAGAGGAAAAATCACAAAAAGCAAAAAAATGTACATATTTTGTTAAAATTTTGTAGGTTGTAATTTATTTTTGCAATATTTTGCCTGAATTTGATTGTATTATCTTTCAATTTCTAAATAAGTTTGGTGACTAAAACAATATTTTAATAAATATATCTGTTTAACAAATCTGTTTCTTTAAATGCACCAAAATACATTGCCTATATTCACGAAGAAATGAATAAAAATATTCATTTTCAAAATGGGGTGTACTCAATTATGCTAAGCACTGTACATGAATGTTATTCAGAATGATGATGGAACATTTTTCCCTGAAACATTTGATTTCAACTAAATTAATTTCAAACATCAAAGAACAATATTTAATTTAATGTGCTTAGTTTATCAATGCCATATGTTTTATATACTATCAAATGTCTACAATCATGTACATTATGTTTGAAATGCATCTGCTTTATGTACATTTTCTGTAATTTAGAATTTGGTATTTCATTACTGAAATCCATTTGAAAGGAATAGATATTTTATTTCATTTATATATTGGTTGAATCAGATGAGAACCAGCGTTTGAGTGTCTTCACGGATTCAGTATGTCTGAAAGAGGGTTTCTAGCCACAAATTAAAACAGGTCATCACTAAATCTCATTATGATAAGCTGTGAATGAAAGCTTTCTCATCGCTTTATATTCCTTTTGCCCTTTCAGGCCGGGAGCAGGATTTGGGAGAGCGTTTTCTCCATGTGTTTCTCCAGAATGCAAGAGCTGTGGCCAGGCTGGGCTGCAGCGCTGCTCACGTTTTGACTGCAGTTGCTGCTCAGAATATCAGGAACGATAGTTTGGTGGCAATTACAGTGAGGTGAGAATTCTTTCATTTATTTTACCACTGCAAAAGACAACCCAGACTAGGATTACTTGATTATGGGAATAATTACTATTTTGGTCAAAATTTGAAGCATGGTTATTTAAAAAATTATCAGTGGGCCATAACCAAAAGGATTTGGACATATGTATATATAACTTTTTCCCTGTAAATAAGGTTGCTATTACACTTATAAAGACTGTGATTTAAACATGTTCACTCTAAGAATTCAACTTGATTCGTTTCTTATTAAAGTTAATTCTATGATTTCACTTTCACATTTTCCCAACTTTTTATATTTGTTTATAGCATAACAAACAAATTAATGTTTTTTTTTTTTCGTAATAATAGGATGACAAAATCGGAATTGAATTTCGATTAATTGAACAACCCTAGCCCAGACTCATTCCTAATATGTAATTCCGGCTGCATTTATTCAAAACCTGAAATATGTTCTCACTGGTAGGTTTTGCTACCCTTTTCTTATGGAACATGAACAGGACATTAGTTTTTGTATGCATCAACACTAAAAACACTTTAATCCTAACCAAATGTTATTAAAAGCTAACTTGACACAATACACCACTTAATGAAGCTACCACACCATTATACATAGTCTTGTATAATGCTGAGCTAGTAAAATATATCTTAATTGTCAGTGATCTGCTCCTCTAATAATCTGTGAGCAAAAGGACAGTTGTAGTTGGTTTTTATGTCCTTGTAGTGTAATCTCACCTAGAAAATGCATTGAAAGGTGTATAAGTACGCTTTTGTGGTTTTGTAGAAATGTACCCAGAATTACATCACTGAAAAAAAAAAAAAGATTCATTTGATTTACAAAAAGTTTTTGAGGTAAATGGTTGCAAAAAAAAAAAAAACAAATTAAGTTTTTTGTTTATTGTTTGCAACCACTTACCTTAAAAACAATTAGTAAATTAATCTTTTTTTTTCAAAGTATTACAAATAAGCTTGGTTTTTCAAAAGTCTCTTTCTTAGTATTTTTGTGATGTTTTAAAACATTATTGAAATGAGATTATCTTGCTTCAGAAACCAAGCTGAAGAAGAAAATGTTAACACATATTCAGTAGTTGTTTTATTCTTATTTTAAAGTGTCATGAAACCCCTGTGTTGTTGTTTTTAGCTGGTAATTCACACCTAAGATTTTATAAAAATTAAAGATTCAACACACTCATCATAAAGCCTAATAACTTTATCACAGCAAATTCAACAAAAATCTCCCAAAGACATATATCCTGAAAATTTATAGGAATTTTATTTGGTATATAAATGAAACCGCATTAAAACTTCTAAGAGACACTGGTCTATAAAACCAGAAAGAACATTTAAAAGGTCTGATAATAAATTAATGACATTTAAAAGCAATACTACAAGCCTCTAAACAAATGGCACATGTCAGTTTTAAGGTGCAGTAGGTGATCTTTCAAATACAATCCCCCCCCTGTCATCCAAAGCCACGCCTCCTGAAATCGCGAACGTGTGCATTAAAGATGACAGAGACCCACAAGATCATATCATTCACCAGCAAACATTATAGTTCTTTATAATACTACAATTCTGAATGAAAAACTGTATATCTAGCACGTTTTTTAGTCATGTAGTTAGCAAGCAAAGTAGCATGGTAAACAATATAGAGAGCGCGTCACAGGTTGTCGTTGTTCAAAAATGAACCAATGTGAATATAAAATCAACTTCACCACAGTAAAGCAGGCTAGGCGGAATAGCGCTATTTACTGATGTTTTATATTGTTAAAATAAATAAAAATCGACATTATCAATGCTGTAAAAAGTCCCTTATGAAACATAAAAAAAAAAATAGTAACATCAATCTTTCACCCGAAGATTTCAGTGGCTGAACAACACTTCCGTGCATATAACCCATTCGTAACAACAAAATTTACATAAGCTTTGCGTGACTAAAATAGTTTTTAAAAATAACATTACCTGTCTAAAAGAAATACTTCAGCGGTTCAGCCGTGGTGTCATCCTTACTCCAGCATGTAAAAGTAACTCCAGTATTGATTCAGGATTGAAAAAAGTTTTGATTCAGCATTTGTTTTTAGCTCTGTCAGTCATGTCCACATGACCGCTGCCCGCGTGAACACGCATCGGCGCATCTGCGTAAACGGGTGCGCAGTTGATCAAATCTACATTTGCTGAACAGACAGTTTGGGCTACTTATCATAATTATGGGAAATGTCGGCCCAACAAATTTTAATTGGACTAACAGTTTTTTTAGTTTTATGCCTTACCCAGAATATAAAAATACATATAAATACATTTAGATCATTTACTTTAATCATTACTATTGGAATGTGAAGAGACTTTCAACCAGCACAACAAAACATGTTTCTAAAGACAATCACCTACTGCATCTTTAATAGAGTAGAATTAATTGTGTTTGTGTGTTTGTTTTGTTTGCAATCATGCAGTGTTCTTTTTTCTTATATATTTTTCTACTTTAAGTATATATTTCAGTTGTTACGACACGGTAGCTTAGTAGTTACCACTGTCGCCTCACAGCAGAAAAGGTCACTGGTTTGAGTCCCGGCTGGGCCAGTTGGCATTTCTGTGTGGAGTTTGCATGTTCTCCCCGTGTTCGTGTGGGTTTCCTCCGGATGCTCCGGTTTCCCCACAGTCCAAAGACATGCGCTATAGGTGAATTTAAAAAACTTATTTGGCCGTAGTGTATTAGTGTGAATCAGTGTGTATGGATGTTTCCGAGTACTGGGTTGCAGCTGGAAGGGCATCCGTTGTGTAAAACATATGTTGGATAAGTTGGCGGTTCATTTCACTATGGCGACCCCTGATGAATAAAGAGTCTAAGCCGAAGGAAAATTAATGAATGAATATATTTCAGTTGAAGAAGACAAGATATATGTGCACTTGTGTGATTCATGTTTACTGCAGAAGTGTATATGTAATGTAATGTGTATTTATATAGCGCATTTATTGTGTATGGCCATACACCCAAATCGCTTCACAATCATGAGGGGAGTCTCTTCACACCACCACCAGTGTGTAGCATCCACTTGGATGATGCGACGGCAGCCAAAGGACAACGGCGCCAGTGCGCTCACCACACACCAGTTATTGGTGGAGTGAAGAGACAGTGATAGAGCCAATTCGGTGGATGGGGATGATTGGGAGGCCATGATGGGTAAGTGCCAATTGAGGGACTTTGGCCAGGACACCGGGGTTATACCCCTACTCTTTACAAGAAGTGTCATGGGATTTTTAATAACCACAGAGAGTCAGGACCTCGGTTTAACGTCTCATCCGAAAGACGGCGCCCACTGACAGTATAGTGTCCCCTTCACTTTTACTGGGGCATTAGGACTCACACAGACCGCAGGTTGAGCGCCCCCTGCTGGCCTCTCTAACACCACTTCCAACAGCAACCTAGTTTTCCCATTTGGTCTCCCATCCAGGTACTGACCAGGCTCAGCCCTGCTTAGCTTCAGTGAGTAACCGGTCTTGGGCTGCAGGGTGATATGGCTGTGGCCATACTGTATATGAAATACAGTTGAAGTCAGAATTGAAGTTTAATTGATGTCAAATGATGTTTAACAGAGCAAGGAAATTTTCACAGTATGTCTGATAATATTTTTTCTTCTGGAGAAAGTCTTATTTGTTTTATTTCATCTAGAATAGAAGCAGTTTTTAATTTTTTAAACACCATTTTAAGGACAAAATTATTAGCCCCTTTAAGCTATTTTTTTTTTTTCAATAGTCTACAGAACAAACCATCATTATACAATAACTTGCCTAATTACCCTAACCTGCCTAGTTAGCCTAATTAATCTATTTCAGTCTTTAAATGTCACTTTAAGCTGTATAGAAGTGTCTTAAAAAATATCTAGTAAAATATTATTTACTGTCATCATGGCAAAGATAAAATAAATCAGTTATTAGAAATGAGTTATTAAAACTATTAGGATTAGAAATGTGTTGAACAAATCTTCTCCATAAAACAGAAATTGGGGAAAAAAATAAACAGGGGGCTAATAATTCAGGGGGGCTTATAATTCTGACTTCAACTGTACTGTATGTTTAAAGCTTCATATACTGTCTTATTTTACATGTGTTGATAGTCAAACTTCAGCTTATGTCCAAAAATAATAAATAAACTTGATGTCACACACTAAATGACACTCTGAATTTGCATAAAATGTATATAATTAACTTAAAGTAAATGCTTTATTGTTGTATTCTTTTTTCATATCTGTCATGAGCAATTTAAACTGATTATATCACAATCTATTTTAAAAGCAGCAAAACCACACAAAACAATCAGGAGAACATGATCAAAAAAAAAGATTTAATGTGACCTTCATTTCAAAAAGAAAAGCTGAAGTCTGTTTTCATAAAGAACAATCCCCAGGGAAATTAAAGTATCATTAAAGCACCAACATATGTTTAGTTTTTTCGTGTTTAGAAGTCAACCCTATACATCTCTCCTATACTGTATGCCAATTTGAAATGCTCCAGCAGTATATCATAGCTTTTTTTAATATTGAGAGTGTTATCACTTATAAATGACAGCAGCTCTATTCTAGGCTTTTTGTTTGAGTGTTTGCTGGGTGAATCACATGCCTGGGACTCATGAGTTTTGACATGTGAATGCCGAGGGAGTCACATCAAAGCTGCTTTTATATATGCTTTTTTTATATGGCTCGGGTTTAATATCTTTCTTTGTAGTAATTTTCATAATCACACGGCAACAGTGAAACTTATTGCTACATGTTAGTCTTTCTTCATTCCAGTGCATAATAATAATGCTAATTAACATTATCTTGAGGGAGCCGGTCTCCACTTGTACATAATTCCATAATTAATATAATGAAATGAACAAATATACAACTGCTCGAATAGGAGATGCATTTAAGGACACCAACTTGCATTGTTACTGTTACAATTTTCAAGATGTCTTAAGTGAATTTGACCGTTTTTGAATATATTGCGAAAGTAATTTGCATAAGAATACAAAAGGCTTCAATGTCAAGAAGCTGTTAATATAATTTAATTTGGCTTCTATCAGTGTAACTATTGTTATTAGATTTTAAGTGAGTCATTATATATATATAATGTGGTTAAAAAAACTACAACCTCAAATCAGAAAAAATTGGGACAGAATGTAAAACACAAATAAATGATTTCTAAATTTACTTTGTATATCATTAAGACAATACAACAGCATATTATTTAATGTGTTCCTCATGATTTTTTTTTTTTTTTAAATAAACAAGTTTTCCAATTGTGGTTCTTGCAAAACATTTCTACTTGGATTGACTTTGTAATGTTGTCATTCATTTTCACAACGAAGTGATAAAGTGTTTCAGGAATAATTTTGTCCCATTCTTCCTGCAAACAAGTCTTAAGGCTAGCAACAGTACGGGATCTTCAATGTCGCATTTTGATAGACATATTGTCTATCCATTGCTTCCAAAAAAAATACCTGAAATACTGATTCCTCTGACCACAGTACACGTTTCCACTTTGTGTTGGTCATCCCAGATGCCTCAGAGCCCAGAAAAGTCAACGTTGATTTTGGACACTGTTAACATAGGGCTTCATTTTGGCAAAGCACCATTTTAATAGGCATTTCTGGATGTAGCTACATATTGTGGTACTTGACAAAGGTTTGCCAAAGTAGTCCTGAGCCCATGTGGTGATATTGCTTATAGATGAATGACGATTCTTGATGCAGTGCAGTGCGGAGATCACGGTTGTTCAGCTTAGGCTGTTTACTGAATTAGGCTGTGTCTGTCTTAAGTCTGAATTATCCTCCAGATTCCTTGAATCTTTAAATTATGTTATGCAATGTCGAAGGTGAAATATCCACATGTCTTCATATCTTTCTTTGTTTTTAAACATTTCAATCATTTTCTCATGTATTTGTTGACAAACTGGTGATCCTCTGCCCATCTTTGCTCCTAAAGGAGTAGACCTTTCTTGGATGCTGCTTTTGTACCAAATCATAATTACAATCACCTGTTGACATTACCTGTTTCAAATCACATCATTGTTTAACCAATTTACCTGATTACTTTGCCTAAACTGCTCCCGTCGCAATTTTTTTTTTATGCATTGCAGGTCTGAATGACTGGAAAAGATGTATAGTTACAAATGAAATGAAGTTGACCAGACAAAACATGAAATATGTGGTGTTCATATTGTCTGCAATGAAATACAAGTCAAAGTAAATTTGGAAATCACTACTTATTATTTTGAATTTGCATTTTCTGTACTGTCCCAACTTTCAATGTAAAATATCAGCAAGAAGGTCTGTATGCTAGTCTGTGTGTAATTTAAAAAATATATGTGTTAGTATCAGTTTAAAATAATAATTATAAAACATTATTTAGATATTTTAAACAACTCATCCAACCCTAGCCTCGTACCTAATCATTTGTCAGTGTAAAACACATGAAATAAAGGAAAAAAACTACAGTCACTTTTCAAAAAAGAAAAAGAAAAAAAGCCAAGTTTTCCAAGGCAGGATGGGTTTAGACAAATATGCGAGGGAAATAACTGATAATAATTGCAAATAATTGATATTCATAATCTCAAAATTAGCCTACTTCATAAAAAAAGCTGATAATAACTAGTTATGGTACACATATTGAACAAAAGTTTTGTATTTATTTATTCATTAGCTAAATAATAGAAATAATCACAAGACAAAAACAAAAACCCTTTACATTCAATAGAGAAAGACTTCAGATAAGGACAGCACCTATGCGCTCACCTCGCACGCCATTTTACATTTACTTGCATTAAGTCATATCCAACTGCATTTGTCTGACATAGTCCACAAGATGTGCATTTTGACAGCTGTTCGTGTTTTTGACAGTTCAGGCACTAAGAGAACAGATCTCACACAGTCTGAGGGAGCTAAGATCGCACTGGTATTACGTGACTCAGTTGTTTGTTCCAAGTCGTCTTTTAATAACTAAAGCAAATTACAAATAACATATTTGGCAAACAATATGTTCGGATGATGTGTTCCTCTGGCATTCCAAATAAATATGTACAGTATTTAAAAAAGTCTTCTACCTCATACCACAGGCTCTCTGTTCTCTACGCCGCCTCCTCCAGCAACAACAACTGCAGCTGTTTATTGAGCGCAACATGAACGTTTTTATCAGATTTAAAAGTGCGGTATGTAGGATTGACACCTAGTGGTTGACTTCGTATTGCAGTCCGAATTCAAATATTGAAGATATTACAGTAAGCTGATCAGCTAATTTTTAGGTTTGTATTTGTATTATTTGCTAATTAAAAATAGCTTCATGTGGATTTTTATAACTCTGAATGTGCATCTCATTTCCGACTCTGCATTGTACTGTCATCTGGAGTTCGCATTTTTGGCTGCATCTGCATACATTGATGCAGCCTTCATGACTGAAATGAAATACAATGTTTTCCATTAAGGCAACCCGCTGTGTCGAAATATTATTGGGTAAACTGACAGTGGACGGAGTTACACAGACCAAAACAAAGACAAATGAGAATAACTGATTTAGCATTGTTTTTCAGATAAACGAGAATGTTCACTTAGCATGTTTTTTATATATCTGCAAACATATTATGGTATTTTTATGCTTTAGAAGAGTTAAAAACCTACATACATCACCTTGGAGCAAATACCTGTAATTTGAGAAGTGCAAATATTAGTAAATCGCATTGCGTAATTCATTTAAATACTCCTCACCCACATAACTGAGTAGGATAAACTTTTTGTTTGATAAGAAAAATGTGCATAAACTATGATGGAAACCCTTTTACCGAATAAATTCCAGTATGCGCATTAAGTCACACTGAGTCGGATCAATGTGCGTAAGGCTGCTGGACCAGACGGTATTCCTGGGCGCGTCCTCAAAGCATGTGCAGAACAGCTCGCTGGGGTATTCACAGACATTTTTAACCTGTTCCTTAACCTAGCAGCTGTGCCAACATGTTTTAAAACCACCTCTATTGTGCCAGTGCGGAAACACCCAACAGGCCTGAATGACTACCGCCCTGTAGCACTCACACCCATCATCATGAAGTGCTTCGAGCGGTTGGTCCTGGCACATCTGAAAGACTCTCTCCCATCCACACTGGACCCACATCAGTTTGCCTACCGTGGCAACAGGAGCACAGAAGATGCAGTCTCCATAGCACTGCACTCTGTACTCACACACCTGGACAATAAAAACACTTATGCACGAATGCTGTTTGTTGACTTCAGCTCAGCATTCAACACTGTCATACCCTCTTTAAGTTAATGATCAAACTTAGAGACCTGGATATCGACACGTCTCTCTGCAACTGGGTTATGGACTTTCTGACTAACAGACCTCAGAATGTTAGATCAGACCACATCTGCTCCACCACCGTCACACTCAACACTGGTGTACCACAGGGCTGTGTGCTGAGCCCCTTCCTCTACTCCCTTTTTACCATCGACTGTAGACCTGTGAACAGATCCAACACCATCATCAAATTTGCAGATGACACCACAGTGATTGGTCTAATCAGCAGCAATGATGAGACTGCCTACAGGGAGGAGATACAGCATCTGGCCACTTGGTGCACCGACAATAATCTGCTCGTTAACACCACCAAGACCAAGGAGCTCATTGTGGACTTCAGGAAGGGACGAACAGGCTCACATGAGCCCATCCACATCAATGGGATTGCCATTAAGCCTGTCTCATCCGTTAAGTTCTTGGGGACCCACATCTCAAAGGACCTTACCTGAACCACCAACACGTCCAGCCTGGTCAAAAAGGCTCAACAGCGCCTATTTTTCTTAAGGCAACTTAAGAAGAACCAGCTCTCATCAGCCGTCTTGGTGAACTTCTACCGCTGCACAATAGAGAGCATCCTGACCAACTGTGTCACAGTCTGATATAGAAGCTGCTCTATTGCTGAGCGTGAGGCACTGCAGCGGGTGGTGAAAACTGCCCAACGCATCACAGGGACCGAACTTTCAGCCATTGAGGACATCCAGAAGAAACACTGTCTGCGCTGAGCATGCAGTATTCTTAAGGATTCCTCTCACCCTGCTCAAAGACTGTTTTCTTTCCTGCCTTCCGGCAGGCGCTTCAGGCTCCTCCGGACAAAAACCAGCAGACTGGGGAACAGCTTTTTCCCCAGAGCTGTCTCCCTTTTGAACTCTGCACCCCACTGACTCTTTTGCCCCCCTGATACACCCCCACACTCTCCTCATAACTTATACTCCTTATAATCACTGCACTATTTAACATTTGCACATTTAAAAATTCATGTGTAATGACAATAAAGTTGAATCTAATCTAATCTAAAAAATCTAAAAATTCTCATTCTGAAAATGTACCCCTATATACATTTCTGAAGATTATTTTAATTATGTAGCCAGAGGTACATATGACCGCTTATCTCCATGTGGACAGCTTTTCTACTGTTACCAGTTTGTCCAGTTGCTCGCCGTATATGTCGGTGAACTTTGACCAGACTTAGACCATGATGACAAAGTTCGAGTCTGTTGAAGAACGGTTCCAGACCTGCTGTAAGACAAAAAACAAAAGCCAAAAAATCAAGTAAACAAGTAAATAACAGGGTGATAATGTGGTAAAATCTGAAAACATGGTAAAAATCAGAACATTTCTTTTTCTGGATTGCTTTTTAAAACACTGTCAGTTGGGTTTAGGGAAGCGGGTGGGTGGGTCAATCTGTGCTTTTGTAAACTATCGGTTGGGTTTAGGACAGGATTAGGGTGGGTCAGTCAATCAGTCAGTCAGTCGACAACAGCCTCTGGTAGATTTACGCGAGAAGAGCAGGCGCGAATGGCACTTGCAAAAAGCATACACAGTGGATTCGCGAAAACAAATACGTCATACTGGGACGTATTTGGCGCTCTCCAGAAATGTATATAGGGGTAAGTTTTCAGAATGAGCCAGGAATTTGATTTTGTTATAAGAGATCATGTGATGATAAAAAGGGGTGCGATGAACAGCATTAATGGACAAACCAGTTGAGCGAGTACATTGTAAAACGTTTTGGTCATTCTGAAGTGCCTTAACTATTTCATCATTTGATTATTACCTCCAGAACTGTTTTGCCAGCATGTGTTCATTGCATGTTGCCATTATCTTCTGAGGTGCAAGTTATATTTTAAATAAGGAAAAGACTTGCACTGCTTCTCCTACCACAGCAAATGAAATTTTTCTTTTTGATATTTGCTGCCAGTTTATCAGGAATGGATGATTTTTCCCTCTTTGACTCACTGGAAGGAAACTGCATTATTCACAAAACTTACTGTATAATCGATATTCCAGTTTTGTGCATATGTTTAATTTGCATCTTTGGATGGAAACCGCTAAATAGCTACAGTATTTTTGACTTTTAGTTGATCTATTCCTTTAAGCAACATTTTATTGCATGTCATATTTTTTTAAATAGCTGTACTTTTTGCTTTTTTGCGGATGCATACAGTAGTCTTTGGCCACTGCTTTCAATTGTATATTTGATGCTTTTCTTGAACAGCTTTTCTCCCATAGGGGATGTGTTTAGATGCCAAGCACTTCTAACTTAACAATCCGACAGCCTGTATCAGTTTTCTCTAGATATTCCTGCTGTCTTGTTTGACTCAGTGGTCTCATCTCTTAGGACTTGGAGAAGGTTTCTCTCCTTCTGTCACTTGTCTGTATAGAAATACTCTGGCTGATGGAATGGAGATATTGTCAGATGTGCCATCTGCACTTTTCTGAATGTCTGCTTTCTTTGTTCTCAATATTTCCACCGAATGAGTCATTCTTTTGACATTGGCACATCTATGCTCAATATTATTTTGAATGATGTTGTGAGGCGCTGTGAAAAAATGTGCATATAATCCTTTGGAAATAACTGCAGATGGTAAACTGAGAAATTAATTCATTTGACATCTTTAAGCTGGAGCGTCAATAGCAGTTAAAGGAATATTTCACTTATATACCTACATACTGTACATACATACATATAGATATAAAATCATATTTTTATTTTATTTTATTCTAAATATTTTATATAATTTCCTTGTCTGTATAATGAAATTGATGTCAATGGATGTTTTGGGGGCCTCACTGTCCCTTACTGAGTTTTTTTTTAAAAAGAAATAAAAAAATAGAATATATCTGATATAATGCAATAGAAATAAGTGATACAAATATTAAATAAATTTATTTGGAGCATCAGTAGTATATATATATATATATATATATATATATATATATATATATATATATATATATATATATATATATATATATGTAAACATATATATATATATATATATATATATATATATATATATATATATATATATGTAAACATATATATATATATATATATATGTAAACATATATTATAATAATATATAATCTAAAAATTTATTTAAAAAAACATTAAACTTTTTTTATTTCAGCTAGTTGCCA
Organism: Danio kyathit; assembly: GCA_903798195.1. Lineage (NCBI taxonomy): Eukaryota > Metazoa > Chordata > Actinopteri > Cypriniformes > Danionidae > Danio > Danio kyathit. Next base: position 43,809,686 of record LR812531.1, on the reverse strand, counting down.
TTGTAATCCTTTAGTGTTGCAAAGCACAGGCATGAAGCAAAAAAATACAAGACTTGAATTGTATTCTTACAAGTCAGCAGGTGGCATATGATAACAGTCAAAAAAGTGTCTTAAGCATTTAAATTGTGCATTTGTATAAAACGCCTTTAAAAGCAGCAAGGTTCAACAGCAAGTTCGACAGCATCAAAAGAAATCCATCTCTAGTTAAAAAATTGAAGCAGCAATTGACACAGCATGATGTCGGAAGCAGTGAGCAGAAGACTGTGCTGAATTGGCCAATGTGCACCAGCAAGTAAACCCTTTTAAAAGGAGTGCAGTATTGTCATTTAAATAACATTAAGATAGCAGCAAGTTAAAGACGTCATTACAAACAAACACACATGCACCATGCTGTGCCAACAACTCATGCTAAAAGGCAGCCGGGAGACCTGTTGTCATTCTACAAAGTGTTTTGCATTCACATTTGAAAAAAAAAATATATATATATATTGTAAAAAAACTGAGAATGAAATGTATCCTGTCGTATACATATTATCTTTGTGTTCATGTGATATAAAAAAAGTAATAAAAATCCAAATGCAGATTTCATTTGCTAACATCATTGTACTCAACATGTACATTTTCATCAATTTAATTTAACAGACTAATTAAGGATTGTTTGTATTTAATAACAAGGGTTAACCCTTAACGTTTTGATTGCACATATGTATGTTTTAGCTAAATGTATTCCTTTACTCCAGCCTTATAGGATTAAAGGGAACTGGTTGTGCAACTTTTTACAATACACAGTATGCCTCTAGTGTCCCCAGAATGTGTCTGTAAGGTTTCACCTTAAAATACCTCCCAAATAATAGAAGCAGAAACCCCCAGTTTTTGTGAGTGTCTCTTTAAATGTAAATGAGCTGCTGCTCTCCACCCCCATTTCAGAAGAGGGTGGAGCCTTTACAGCTTGTGCCTCAGATACTTACTATACTAATTAGATACTAATAAATTGCATTGAGAGAATACAAAGCCATGTTTGAGCTGACAGCAAATCTTATGTACAGCAAATTTTTATTGGTATTCAGTAACATGTAGAAATATGTACAGTGCACAGCATAAATGAATACACCCTCTTTGAAAATAAATATATTTGTATACATTCTAAGTGAATATAGACAATACACTTACCAGCCACTTTATTGGGTAGACCTTACTAGTAATGCGTTGGACCCCCTTTTGCCTTCAGAACTGCCTTAATGATTCATGGCATAGATTCAACAAGAAACTAGAAATATTCCTCAGAGATTTTGGTCCATATTGACATGATAGCATCACGCAGTTGCTGCAGATTTGTTGGCTGCACATCCATGATGTGAATCTACCGTTCCACCAGATAGCAAAGGTGCTCGCTTGGATTGAGATCTGGTGACTGTGGAGGTCATATGAGTACAGTGAACTCATTGTCATGTTCAAGAAACCAGTCTGACATGATTCGCGCTTTATGGCGCGTTATCCTGCTAGAAGTAGCCATCAGAAGATGAGTACACTGTGGTCATAAAGGCATGGTCAGCAACAATACTCAGGTAGGCTGTGGCATTGACACGATGCTCAATTGGTACTAATGGGAACGAAAAATGTGCCAAGAAAATATCCCCCACACCATTACACCACTACCACCAGGCTGAACCTTTGATGCAAGGCAGGATGGATCCATGCTTTCATGTCGTAGACATCAAATTCTGACCCTACCATCTGAATGTCGCAGCAGAAATCAAAACTCATCAGACCAGGCAGCAGGAGTGGCACTCGGTGTGGTCTTTTGCTGCTGTAGCCCATTCGCCTCAAGGTTGGACGAGTTGTGCGTTCAGAGATGCTGTTCTGCATACCTCGGTTGCAACGAGTGGTTATTTGAGTTACTGTTGCCTTTCTATCAGATTGAGCCAGTCTGGCCATTCTCCTCTGACCTCTGGCATCAACAAGGTTTTTGCGCCCACAGAACTGTCGCTCACTGGATATTTTGTTTTTTGGACCATTCTCTGTAAACCATAGAGATGGTTGTGCATGAAAATCCCAGTAGATCAGCAGTTTCTGAAATACTCAGAGCAGCTCGTCTGGCACCAACAACTACGCCACGTTCAAAGTCACTTAAATCACCTTTCTTCCCCATTCTGATGCTCAGTTTGAACTGCAGCAGATCGTCTTGACCATTGCTGCGTCCCAATTCGCATACTTATACTACGACCTAAAAGTATGTACTTTTTTTGTGGAGGAAAAATATATACTTTTGAGTGTGTAACAGAAAAGTATGCAAGCTTTGGGACATACTACTTCCTCGTTACACAGATCGTTGTGTTGCTTAGTTAAGAGCCCTGTCAATCATCCACATTTCTGTCGTATTTAATTTCCTATCTTATTGGAGAAGCAGCAGCAGGATAATCTCCCATTCACGAGTCTTTCATGCAGAGAAATCTCCTCAGGTCTTTGGATAATTCTGCATTCAGATGGTAATGTCCAAACACGTCTTTATATAAGTTCAGTATTGTTGTTGCAGATGAAATATAACACAGACAATGGTATTTAAATATTCTCCAGTGGGCTAGATATTAATTAACAGTCATACAAACATCTTTACCGAAGCCTCTCTGCTTGACGGTTGGTCTCGTGCGTCCATCATGTTTGTAGTTTTTTCCACTTTTCTCCCACGTTTTGTAGTTCTAATCAAATTCACTTCCAACGCGCAATGTACTGTGGGCAATATCAGCGGTTAGAGTATGGACGCTTCTACACTTAAAATTTTGACCGGAAATAGTAAACCATCCGTGAATTTTTGGCATACTCTTTTCAACATACTGATTTGGGACATACTAATTCTATTTTCACATACTATTTAGGATGGATAGTATGCGGATTGGGACGCAGCACAAGTCTACATGCCTAAATGCATTAAGTTGCTGCCATGTGATTGGCTGATTCGAAATTTGCATTAACGAGCAATTGGACAGGTGTACCAAATAAAGTGGCCGGTGAGTGTATATTTTGGTACATTAAAAGAAAAAAGTTTTATTAAATGGTAATATTCATTAAAATAACAGTGCGGTTGCCTTACATCTTCAGGAATAGAATAGAATAGAATAGAATAGAATAGAATAGAATAGAATAGAATAGAATAGAATAGAATAGAATAGAATAGAATAGAATAGAATAGAACAGAATAATGCATTTAAATGAAAGTTTTAAAAAAGTTAGTTTTTTTACTTTGATTAAATATTTTTTCCCTTAAAACATTTATCATCATATACTTGGTTAGTCATTTATCTTTGCAGATGTGTTTCATGCTTGACATGCAGCATATATGAAGTGGCAGCATATATGAAGCATAACAGAGCCCCTTTGGGTTGATTGTAATCACAAAAAACTTGCCATTTTCATCTCTGTCTGCGCACCCTGTCCCTGACCCTCACGCACCGACACGAGCGTCTAATCTCCTCCTCCTGTCAGACGGTGAGAATAAAGCTGGCATTGTGGATATCAATAATTCTACCTCTTGATTTTGAGGAGTGGAGATCTGATGAGATCAGGCGTTGCGTGATTCTGGATCAAGGTCAGCCAAATGGCTCTTAGGCAGAATGTTAATGCAGCTGGAAGGAATGTGCTACCTTTCATTAGAGGAGAGCATCTGAATGGAATGTTAATTCATTATTTCTTTTTAATTACCTTGATTGAGTTGCTGTTTTTATTTATCTGGCATGGTGTGCATGACTAATGTGCATGTGTTATTTTTAGTTGCTATAATTTATATTATATTACAGAGTTTGTCAGAGTTTTGATTCCTCTTTTTACTTTCATTTTAGTAGATTTTTGTAGTTACCGTTTTTGAATTGCAAAATATCTTTTTTTTATTATTGTTTTTGTCTAATTTTAAAATATCCAAATGTTTATTTAATCATTTAAATTATTTTTTTCTGTTTCCGTTTTGATTTCAGTTTAAGTAGTTTTATTTGTAATTAGGTTTTGCATTTTTGTTATTGTAGTTAGTTTTCGTATGTCTAAAATCTTTAATTTCTGTTAACGTTTATGTTTTTTACTCTTGGTTAAATGTTTTATTTTTTAAATAGATAGTTTTATATTGTTTTATTGTTCTATTTTTGTTTTATAGTAAATAAATATATATTTAGAAGCCAGAAATTTTGTAGAATCCAGTAATTTTTCATTTGTAGTTTAATTTTGTTTATTTTTATAGTGTTTATTAATTTTATTTTAGATTATATTGTAGTTTTAGCTTAAAATAAATAAAAATGAAAAATATTTTCGTGGAAGCTAGCTGAAATAGATTTTGACTATGATATTAGTTAATAATAATTACCCTGACCAAAAGTCCATACACATGCTAATGTAATTAATGGCCAACTCATTCTGTACATTCATTCATTTTCCTTTGGCTTAGTCTCTATTTCAGAGGTTGCCACAGTGGAATAAACCACCAACTATTCTGGCAGGTTTTACATACACACACACACACATACACACACACACACACACACACACACACACACATACACACACACAGACACACTATGGCCAATTTAGTTTATTCAATTCACCTATTGAGCATGTCTTTGGACTGTGGGGGAAACCGGAGCACCCGGAGGAAACCCACGTGAACCCCAATGAATATGTTAGGAAAAAATTAATTAATTCATTTTTCTTTGGTTTAGTCTCTATTTCAGAGGTGCAGAGATGCAAACATCACACAGAAATGCCAACTGGCCCAGCCAGGACTCGAACCAGCGACCTACTTGCTGTGATAGTGCTAAGCACTGAGCCACCGTGGCGCCCGTTCTGTACAGTATATCTCTAAATTCTGATTCAACATGGGCTATTGTTGTTGTTGTTGTTGCTGTTGTTGTTGTTGTTGTTGTTTAGACATAATGATGAGTGATAACACGAGGTGAGAACTTTTAAATGTGTGAACAAACAATCCTTTATTTAAAATAATACTCTTTTTTACTATATAGTGCAAATTTACATATACAATTCATAATACTGTTTTTATAAACAACATATGTCTAGTAATAAATTGTATTGAGAGGTAAGTCATGTTTAAGCTGTCAGCAAATCCTTTATTCAGAACACAAGAAAAAAACATGTAACTATATATAATTATAGTAATAGCATAAGTTACATTACAATAATTAGCTATATAATTATAGTGCAAAATTATATAAACAGCTATTAAAATGTAAAAAAAAAAATTAAAAAAAAAAACAACATATGTTGAGTAATAAATTGCATTGAGAGAGAAAAAAAAAATAATGTTTGAGTTGGCAGCAAATCCTTTGTACAGCAAATTTTACCAGTATTCCCTCAAATTTGAAAATATGTGCACAGCAAAAATTTGAGTACACCCTCTTTGAAAAATGAATATTTTGATAATTTTTTTCTGTGAATACAATATATTTTGGTGTTTAAGCAAAACTGTTTTATTAAACCGTTATATTCATATAACATATAACATTTTAGCAGTAGAAAGATAATACATTCAAATGAGGTGTTGCAAAACAAGTTACAAACTACAACATTGAATTGATTGAATATTTTTATGGTTGTCTTGATTTCTCCTCTTTATTAAAATTGTATTTATATTTTTCCCTAACAGCCGGCACGATGGCTCAGTGGTTAGTACTGTCACCTCACAGCAAGAAGGTCGCTGGTTTGAGTCCCGGCTGGGCCAGTTGGCATTTCTGTGTGAAGTTTGCATGTTCTCCCTGTGTTCACGTGGGTTTCCTCTGGGTGCTCCGGTTTCCCCCACAGTCCAAAGACATGCTCTATAGGTGAATTGGATTAACTAAATTGACCGTAGCGTATGAGTGTGTGTGTGTGTGTGAATGAGTGTGTATGGGTGTTCCCAGGGATGGGTTGCAGCTGGAAGGGCATCCGCTGCATAAAACATATGCTGGAATAGTTGGCGGTTCATTCCGCTGTGGCGACCTCTGAAATAGAGACTAAACCGAAGAAAAATTAATTAATTAATTTTTTCCTAACATATTCATTGGGGTTTGCGTGAGTTTCCTCCGGGTGCTCCGGTTTCCCCCATAAGTCCAAAGACATGCACCAAAGGTGAATTGGCTAAGCTAAATTGTCTGTAGTGTGTGTGTGTGTGTGTGTGTGTGTGTGTGTGTGTGTGTGTGTGTGTGTGTGTGTGTGTGTGTGTGTGTGTGTGTGTGTGTGTGTGTGTTTCCCAGTGATAAGGTTGCAGCTGGAAGGGCTTCCGCTGTGTAAAACATATGCTGGATAAGTTGGCAGTTCATTCCGCTGTGGCGACCCCAGATTAATAAAAGGACTAAGCTAAAAAGAAAATGAATGAATGAATATTCATTGGGGTCTACTAATTTTTGCACCATAAGTTAATAAGTTAATATGTCCTAAGGTAATTGTTTCGATTATTTCCATTTTGGGCTTTAATGCTGGCTAATGTAGTGTACAGTATATACACAAAGATATTATTGCATAGCATCCCATAGTAGAAAGAATTCATTTAAAGGGGACCTATTATGCACAAATCATTTTTATAAGAGGTTTAAACAAAACGGCAACCTCCCGCTCTCACTCGTGAAGCTAATACAAAAGTAACTGAAACTGCAATTCATCAAAATTCCGCTAGTCCTGGCTCCATAATAGAGCAAATTTCTATTGACCCCACTGTTAAAGTGGCCAACTTTACAGCAGAAAAAACGGTGTTTACAGACTGGTAAAAAGAACGGTTTTGGTTCATATATTACCCTTCTTGGCAACTGTGAGGGGGGTGGATTTTTTTTTATAACTCATCCGTTTCGTTTATGTTAAGTTATATTAAATCTGCGTAATTAAGGGCGTGGCCACTTGAGTGACAGCTAGGTCTTGCTGCTCGCCGTCACTTCACCTCAGCTGATTCCGGCTGATTAGCCGCTGAACTCGGCATATACGTTGTATTTTGGTTTTATTTTATGTGGCTTTACACAGTCAATTGCCTTTTGGAATTATTTCTTACAATTATCAGATGATATGACATGCTTTGTGCACTTAACTGTGCTCACAAACCCTTCAAGTTGTCTCCATTTCCCAGGTGAGTGAAATTATAGACTTTTGTATACCATCTCTATATATGTATTTGTTTTATTTAAGATCATTTATCATTCATAATTTTCTTTAGACCTGTAAAGCACTCCAGAATCAGTCATCTGAAACATTGTCATACAGTGTTATGCCTGGATTTCATAAACAGCCTTGAATTTACTAACACAGACTATATTGGAAGTGTGTGAAAGTGCGCGTTTTCCTCCTGTAGAAAAACATCATAAGAACAATGCTAAGTGGCTCAATATGTTACAACAGTGTTTTTAAAAGTCTAAACACTTTATTGATATATTGCACAACCAAGCACATGTGGTCAGAACACAAACAAGTCACAGATAATGAGGTATTAAGCATTTCTCCAAAAAAATAAAAGCAAAATGCTAGCAGGTGTCTGTAGCTCCGCTCACGCTCCACCTCTTTGCCCTTGTTTGGTATCCCCCAGTTAGTGCGATGACAAGCGAACAAAATGGTGACGGTTGGCCATGCCCACTTGTAGTTTCTTTTGTGTTCTTCGGAAACCTAGGGGTGATGTCACAGATACTACGTCTATATCTTTTACAGGCTATGGTTTAAACACAGTTGTGTGGCAATAGTCATTAGTCATTTGAATTTAAAGCGACAGTTACCAAAATGGCACAATAAGGATCAAAGCTTAAAAGGGTCAGTTTTAAAGAGTTATAAAACATTATCTGTGGTGTATTTTGAACTGAAACTTCACGTACACACATCAGAGACTTATTTTGTATTTTTTTATCTTGTAAAAATGGGCATAATAGGTCCTCTTTATTAGAGAGCTCTGTAAAGGGTGTACTCATTTATGCTGGGCACCGTGTATGCAATTAATGCATAAAACAGAAATTTTTAATGGCATTTTTATAAACAACTTTATGATTTGCACTTCACTCTTAATCCAGTATCCATGTAAAACATTATCATTTGGCAGCACGGTGAGACGATGCATCTGGCACAGACTGTATAACTGACAATTTATACTTTTCCTGTGTGTGTAAGTGTGTGTGTTTATGATTGTTTGACTGCAGCATCAAGTTAGCAATGCTATGACACCATGTATACAAGATACTCAACCGTGATCACCGATTTTGCCATTATAATGTGGAAAAATTGAGTTTTTGGTCAGACGGATACAGATTTGTTTTGCGTAAATGTGTATTCCTCCTTCCTGCGACTTGATTTCAAACGACCGTGTTGATTATCTCAAACTCTCGGTGTGGATTTCCATCATCTCGGGCTTTGCATTGCCGGCTGTGTAAATGGTCACTTGAAAATCAAGCACTGGAGAAAGTAATGTGAATGATTGTGTTCTGATGATATACCTGAGAGCGATGCGGGGAGTCTGAGATGCTCAAGTCTGTGTCAACGGTCTATTTGGCCAAAGTCCTTCAGCACTTGAGATGTCAATGTTTATAGATGAGGCCAGCGGAATTATGGCAGCTGTTGAGTCCCGCTGAAGAATGATTGAAAACCTTGTCAATTGTCTGTGTAACTGAAACGTGTCACGTTGCCACCATTTCTTATGGATTGCTTATTAGTTTGGGGTGACGCTTTAAATGCAATATGCATTAAGCACCAGCAGAAATGCGGTTTAGGTCAGCAAGCTTTTAAATATGTTTTGAATTGTATTATAAAGAAACTGGAATGATTTTTCCTGTAAATAATGGTTTATGTTGTCAAATACCTGGAAAAGTGGTCGTTTCTTCAACATAGGCTCATTTTGAAAATGTAGCATTTCATATATATTATCATATATACATTTCTGGAGATTGCGAATTATGTAGCCAGAAGTACGTATGGCTGCATTTCATTCTTCAAAATGAACGATACGGGGAGGTATGATGCCGTTCCTTTTCTTGCTGCTTATGACTGCTTACCTCCGTATGCACGGCTTTCCTGGTGTTACCAGTTTGTCCAGTTAGCTCGCCATGTACGTCGTACTTAAGAAACAGAGAGGAGTTGACCACAACGATGGGGTTCAAGTCCCGCGAAGATTGGTTCCGGAAAGTATTTAAGACAAAAACAGAAGCCAAAAATAAAATAAACAAGTAAATAAAAGGATGAGAATGTGGTAAAATCTGAAAACATGGTAAATATCAGGCGAGGGCTTTGTGGGTGGTGAATGCTGGTCAATCTGTGCTTTTGAAAACACTATTGGTTGGGTTTAAGGAAGGAGAAGAATGGGTCAGTCAGTCAGTCGACAGAGGCATCTGGTGGATTTACGCGAGAACAGCAGGCGTGAATAGCACTTGCGAGTGAAATTTGAGATCTGAAAAAGCGTACACAGCGGCCTCTGGTGGATTCGTGAAAACAAAAAGAGCAACAAAACGAAGCTCCATGGACGTATTTGGCGCTCTCCAGAAATATATATAGCGGTACATTTTCAGAATGAGCCTGCATTTCATTTCTTACATCTTATGGACATTTATTGACTTTTTCATTTTAGTTTTGGTGATCATTTTGGCTGTGTTAATGTAAACAGCATGAAATTTTAACAGAAATTTTAATATTTTTTATCTCTTTTGCTTTTGTAAATGTGTTTTACACTCAGTGTTTGAACTATACCGTGGCATTTGGGGAAGAACTTTTTTTTCTAATGGGGGGCGGGGGGAGGGGGATGGGTGGTGTCCCTTGCCACAATGATAGGCTATACAACACACAGGATCACTCCGGTAAAACATAATAACCATAAACACAATTGAAAGGGGTTCCATTTTGAAGCATCTGGCTGTCAGTCTTTGACATGAGCAGACTTTGCTCCTCAGCGCCCCCACACCTTGATGCTCATGACAAGAATAGCATGTGTTGTTATCTTTTTTTTAAGTGAGGTGTATATTGCCATCATGCATGAATGAATTGGGTTGAGTTGGGTTGGGTTGGGTTGGGTTGTGGCTGGAAGGGCATCCGCTGCGTAAAACATATGCTGGATAAGTTGGTGGTTCATTCCGCTTTGGCGACCCCTAATGAATAAAGGGACTAGGCTGAAAAGAAAATGAATGAATAATAATGCATCAAATAATGTTGTTTCTAAAAAAAGTTAAGAGTTTTGGATTGAAAAAGATTTGTATTATGCTATATATTTACTTAACCCTGTATAACAGTACATTTATAATCTAAAATTGTTAAAGTTGCACTTGGTTTTTGCTTGCGGTTCATTCATGATAGTGCAAACAAAAGGTCAAGCTGAGTTCATAGCTTTGATGAAAACAGTATCCCACGCTGGGAGCTCTGCTCGATCCTACACATTTTATCAAATGCAATAATTCCTCTGCTATTACATTCACACAGAACTTTACACAGCACTGTATCCATACTACTTAAAGCTAAATATTAAGTTTAATTAATCTTCACTCTTTATATTACATGAATGTATCTGACGTGTGTAGTGAAAAACCAATATATTATCCACTGGATAATAAATGTCAACTGTACACATTTAACAGCATCAATAACTAAAGATACTAATAAAAAAAGAACTGCTGTTAGCTTTCAGTGTTATTTTAGTACACTGCAGCATAAAGCTGCCTCTAAAAGGTGCTATGTAATGAAAATCTGATTATACCTATAGGTATAGTTGAATATTAAGAGCTCAGTACATGGCATGCTTTAAGCCTCAGACACCATTGTTTCTTCATTCTCATGTAAATCCCGTGAGTGTAAAATCCTGGTGAAAAACAGGTCAATCAGAACTAGACACACTACATGACTGCTACATTGCACATGGGATCATTAATATGCACACCCCAGGCTGTGTTTGCTTGGCTGCAATGTTTACTAGTCAGATTAGAGCAAGGATAATGTTCCCCCTTATTTTTTTAAGTTTATCTAAGCTTATGTATGTGGGACTCTTATTTTGAAAACTTGAAAGGCAGGAAGACGAAAGCTCGCCGGTAAAGTCTAGATTGGATACGCGGCCGGCCGAAAGTACGATATGCATATTAATATAGCAGCATTTTTTAATGACACTGCATAACAATAATTAATATTTTTACAGTACTGTGACGATTGGGTTTAGGGTTGGGGTGGGGGTAGGCGTTAAAAAATACAATTTATTGGGTAATTTAATAGATAACATAAATAATACACAGTACAACTACTGTTTTTACGTTACTGTGACGGTTGAGTTTAGGGCTGGGGTGGGGGTAGATGTTAATAAAATACAATAAATGGGAAATTTAATAAATAATATAAATAATTCTCGTTAACTTCCGATCACAACCATATCCGATCTAGCAACAACCAAGCTCGCCACCTCACACTACATTTTTACTTTGTTTTCTATTGGTTGCTGACAATTCCTACTCAATTCGTTAAAGGACCAATAAAATTAAAATAGTTTTTTTTTTATGTTAGTATCAGTATTGTTGGTTTTTAGGAGATCTATAAGCTAATGTGCATCAAAACAATGCCAATGACAATATTTGTGTTTAGAAAATATAAAACTGATATATACTGATAAATGAATATAAAACATGTAAAGCTTGCAGTTTGTCACTTCTGCCTAAATGGATCAACGGTTTTAGTCACGTCACCTCATACTTTAGTTTCTCATCAAATCATGTCCAATCAAATGCACTCTAGCATCTGACATGCCCCGCCCCCTTTAAGACACTTCTCATTTGTTGTGCTTGAGCTCAACCACTCTCACTGACAGATCAGTGATAAAACAAAATGCTATTGGCTGTTTTTACAAATGGGGAGGATGAACAAAATTACGTCAAAACTCGAATAAAAAAAAGCACATTTCAAAGCATTTCACTGGACTTTTAAATTATTTTTTGACAAATAAAGTATGGTTATTTTGTGTGGAGGAAACATGCAAACTCCACACAGAAATGCCAACTGACCCAGCCGAGGCTCGAACCAGCGAACTTCTTGCTGTGAGGCGATTGTGCTCCCCACTGCGCCACCGTGACGCCTCTTCAATGCCATATTTTGTACCATAATTTAAATCAAATTTCTAAAAATGTCAGTAAAAGTCATTGTTAAACCTTTCGATATTCAAAAGTTGTCAGAGCAGAAATCAAGGTCCCATGACTGTGTGCGTGCCTGCGTGTGTGTGTTTATTTGAGGTACTGCGAGTGATTCACTCTATTATGGTGTTCATTTTGTTCTGCTATGGCTTGCCCTTTTGTGTTTACTGGCCCGTGATGCACAGTTCTGTTCTGCGTGACACTGTGCCATCGTGACAAGCAAATTTCCCCTCAGGGATCAATACATTTCTATCGTATCTGATCTTACTCAGCTCACATAAATTCATATCAAGTGACAAGATGAGGCGACCACACAACATACAGTACCGCCGCTTCAAGAGACGACAGAGGAAACACTTCAGTCCAAACTTTTTGATCAGCCTTCCTAAACTGCTGATCCAGATTCCAGACTTCAAAGCGCACCTCAGAGTTTTTAAAGCTGAAACTTACACCTCGTTCTCCCATTTCTGGGAATGATATTCTGTTGTGAATGTTTGATGTATTCAGATCACTTGAAGAACAATCTTTTATTCATACGTTGATCTTATTAATTCATACTTTGTGAACGCAGTTTGACTGTGCTGTTTCTGAGCGGTCCGGCCCTCCTCTTCTCATATCTGTCTTATGGATAAATATAGTGCAAGCAGGCATTATACTGCACTGTTGGCTTCTTTTGCATATGCATACCATTAGCAGTCGACATGATCTGTGCGCTGCATGTAAGGTTACCCATGGAATGTGGTCTGTTGATCTTGCATATGTATTGCCGGAGGCTTTTCAGGGTTGAGCTTGCTTAAATCTGCTGTAATACTGGTCTACGCAGCAGACAGGTTAAATTAGGTTAAAGGCTTGCGGTGGTGACATATTGTTTACCCTGTGAGTTCCTCCAAGTCTGTTGCGAGTGTTTATGTGTCTATATCTGTCTGCATTGTCAGATGCTTCCCCTGCGATTGGCTTTCACCCAAGCCTGTGAGTCATTTCTGTTCACACACGAAGCCAAAGGTCAACAAGCGCGAGACGCTGCATTACACAGCATCACGTCCCATCCTTTATTACACATGAACTTTCCAGTCCCTAGCTTGTATTATTATTTAAATGTATGCCATTTATTCCAGGGGGACCACTGCTGGTTTTTCCTGAATACAAAAAAGAGCATTCTTAATGGATCAATGCATTAGATCTGCAGGTATTTTTTTGCTTCTTCCTGTTTATTTACTCCCGAGACCCCATTTTGGTGGTGCTTTCTGTCAAGTTTGGTTTTTGCATTGGTTATATGGTGCATGTAAGACCATGAAATGAGTTTGAATATGAAACACTTTGACAGCACGGGAAAGAAAATGCACTCGAACAGAAAATGTGAATTAGTTCATCCGTTTAAAGGAAAACGTGTTGGTGCTCTGGACCTGCTTGCATGTGGCATCAGGAGGAAGGACGTTCTAGAGGGAGTTTGACATCTGTGAAGTGCAAGATGAGTCATCAGTATTTTTGCACCATTTTCCTGGAAAAGATGATAAGTCATTCAGTTCACATGGTCCCTACATGGTGTACACTGTTCCATATGCATCTGTTTGTGGGTGTCCACTTCATCCGTTCTTATTGAGTATGATCAAACAGAGGTTATGAGGAATGTATTCTTATGCTAACAGACATCTGGTAGTGCTTAAGTTTACTGATTCTCACTATTAACTACTGGCTTATTACCTGCATATTGTTAAGATATTGGCTTTGGTTTATTAGTACTTTTAAAGTATGTTCTTATTCTACATCCCTAGTCTTTCCCAATACCTAAACCCAGCTTCTAATCGTTAACAAGCAACAAATTAGTAGTTTATTGAGCTAAATGTCTTAATAGTTTGTTATTAGCGAGAATTAAACCTTATAATAAAGGGTAAAAATTGTGTGACCAGAATTATGCTCACCAAATATTTATTTAATAAAAATTGCAAATAAATATAATTTAAAGGTATTATGTAATGAATAATGCATGCTTTGAATAAATGTTTGTTCACTTAAAGTGTCTCAATATTTAAGAGAATTTGAACTGTATGTCAAGATGTAGATTCTTACCCTATTCACTGATGAGCCATTTCAGATGCAGTGTTGAATCGATTGACCATTAAGATTCAGACTTTTGGGGGGACTTGAATGAGTTGATGACAGTAAAAAAGGTGCAGTATCATAGAAATCACAAATTTCCAATTTCTCTTGTTGTGGATGAAACGGTTGTCAACTTTGCCTTCATCTAGACAACCTGCTGTCAGAGGGTTTCAGTCACCTTAAATTGGCTCACTATCTTCAGTTCAATTGAGTTTGTGTGATAATTATTGAAATTTGCAGAAGGTTCCAGATTAACACCAAATAAATGGGAGGTTTTCTGAAAGTGTTCGGCAATTTCCTCAGTGCCTTTAGTGGACAGAGAACACAACATGTACAGTTGCAATCAGAATTATTCAACCCCCTGATTTATTAGCCCCCCTGTTTATTTTTTTCCCCAATTTCTGTTTAAAGGAGAGAATTTTTTTTCAACACATTTCTAAACATAATAGTTTTAATAACTCATCTCTAATAACTGATTTATTTTATCTTTGCCATGATGACAGTAAATAATATTTTACTTGATATTTTTCAAGACACTTCTATACAGCTTAAAGTGACATTTAAAGGCTTAACTAGGTTAATTAGGTAACTAGGCAGGTTAGGGTAATTAGGCAAGTTATTGAATAATGATGGCTTGTTCTGTATACTATTGAAAAAATATATAGCTTAAAGGGGCTAATAATTTTGACCTTAAAATGGGTTTTAAAAACTGCTTTTATTCTAGCCAAAATAAAACAAATAAGACTTTCTCCAGAAGAAAAAATATTATCAGACATACTGTGAAAATTTCCTTGTTCTGTTAAACATCATTTGGGAAATATTTAAAAAAGAAAAAAAAATTCAAAGGGGATTTAATAATTCTGATTGCAACTGTAGTCAGAGTTTGAGTACTAAATCGCAGACCTTTCCTGATCCCATCCCTCTCTCTCTCTCTCTCTCCAACTTTACTTCCTGTCAATATACTATCCTGTCAAAATAAATCCAAAAAATGCAAAAAAATAAATTAAAATGTAGTTTATATATATATATATATATATATATATATATATATATATATATATATATATATATATATATATATATATATATATATATATATATATATATATATATACATATATATATATATATAACTACATTTTATATATCCTTATATATATATATATATATATATATATATATATATATATATATATATATATATATATACATATATATATATATATATATATATATATATATATATATATATAACTACATTTTATATATCCTTATATATATATATATATATATATATATATATATATATATATATATATATATATATATATATATATATATATATATATATATATCCTCTTATAGCCCAAGGTGTTTTTTTACATGCATTTTTTATTTCTCTTTGCTTTTTGGGCTTATTGGAACCTAATTAAAATAAAAATCTAACTATCATCTTTTGATATGATGTACTTTTAGAGAAAAAAAATGATGTTCATATATGTGGACTCGTGGTCCGAATTTACATAAAACACTTTTTCCTGAATTTCCTTTTATGCATATTTAACATAGAATTTTTTTTTAACTTGCTTTGACTATCAGAGAGTAAAAACAAATTTTTTTTCCCATTTTGGACAGTTAAAAATAGGGTTTGGGACATTTCATATGCTGCAAAACAGTTGCAGGATGACACTGTATGTCTGTAACAAAATATAAAACATTCAAAGTATTTTAAATAGCCACTTAAGAGCTAAAAATGTGCTGTCCATGTATGTGGACACTCGGGCCCTAGGAGGATATATATATCCTATAATTTATATATAGTATATATATATATATATATATATATATATATATATATATATATATATATATATATATATATATTATTTATTTATTTATTTTTTATTCTCAACTGATCAAATTCAAAATTAATTCAGTTTTTGTTATACTGGGCTTCAAAATCTGCAACTCCTAAATTTTAAAAACTTTTCTTTTACTCCTGTTAGAACCAGTGTGTCACCAATGTTGCCAATATCGATTGCATATGTGACCCTGGACCACAAAATCTTATGTTGCACAGGTATATATTAGGTAATAGCCCATAATATGTTATCAAAATTATCAATTTTTCTTTTATGCCAAAAATAAGTGAAGTTTATTTATGAACTAATTTCAGGAGGAGCATGTGCTTATGATTGGTCATGGCTGGTCCCGCATTAACTAACTCATGATTCACCAATCAGATGATTCCTTACTCATTATAAATATTCAGAGTTTCTTACTTCAGTTATCTTCGTCTTGAAGAATCCCCCCCTTCCACTCCTACTCCTCCACCTTTCCCTTTATAGGGTGGTACCCAAGTGGTTAGCACTGTTGCCTCACAGCAAGAACATCACTTGTTCAAATCCTTAACAGGCCAGTTGACGCGTCTGTGCGGAGTTTATATGTTCTCCCCTTGCTCGCGTGGGTTTCCCCGGTTTCGTCCCACAGTCCAAAAACATGTGTCATAAGTAAATTGATCAAATCTAAATTAGCACTATAGTCGAGCTCTTAACCAGCAGTATATCTCTATATAACAATTTATAATCTGTCATCAGCTGTAAATAAGGGAGGAGTTCTCGAGACCTACCTGAGCTCAAACTCCCCTCTCGCTCTACAAATGGGACGGAGCCCCGGGCTCGAGCATCTTATGAGCTCACGGCTCTCTCCCAGGACAGCATGCCAAACAGCTAAGTGTGAAAATAGATATAAAGTAAAAATCAAGTTCCATGAAGACATTTAGTAAATTCATTCATTCATTCATTTTCTTGTCGGCTTTGTCCCTTGCGGGGTCGCCACAGCGGAATGAACCGCCAACTTATCCAGCACGATTTTACGCAGCGGATGCCCTTCCAGCCGCAACCCATCTCTGGGAACTTCCACACACACATTCACACTCATACACTATGGACAATTTAGCTTACCCAATTCACCTGTACTGCATGTCTTTGGACTGTGGGGGAAACCGGAGCACCCGGAGGAAACCCACGCGAACCCAGGGAGAACATGCAAACTCCACACAGAAACGCCAACTGACCCAGCCTAGCCGAGGTTCGAACCTGCGACCCAGCGACGTTCTTGCTGTGAGGCAACAGCACTACCTACTGCGCCACTGGGTTGCCCATTTAGTAAATTTCATACATTAAACATATCAAAACTCTATATTTGATTTGCAATATGCTTTGCTAGCCACTTCATTTAGACAACTTGAAATGCAATTTTCTCTGTATTTTGATTTTTTTCGAACCCTCTGATTCCAGATTTTTAAACAATTGTATGTCAGACAAATATTATGCAATATATCTTACAAATATCTTACCGAACCATACATCTATGGATATCGTATTTATTCAGATTTCAGATGATGTACGAATCTCAAACAAAAAAAATTGTGGCTACATTTGGCTTTAGATCTAAATGGCTTTATTATTTAAAAAAAATAAAAATATTAGTTTTCTTACCTGCTTCACAGCATATGTCAAGATAATGGCCAGTGAAGTCAGTTTTGCAGGAGTGTTGCAACGATTGGGGATATTTAATTTTTACATTCTCCCTGTAATTATGACATCTTTAGTACAGCTGCTGCTCAATTTGTTCTTCCATGCGCCCTTATAAAATATACCCGCTTCCTTGGAGTAATATTTGTCTCTTGTTATTCTTAATCAGGAAAGTAGTCAGACAACTCCTGCAAAAAACCTCATCTGGAGCCTCGTCTTGAAGCCGTAGGGCGCGCCTGTAATTTGGGTCTGGGAGATCAGCTGGAGACATGACTAAGAACACAGAGTGCCCGAAATAACTACAGGCATTCGAGTGAGCTTGTTATGCAAAAAATAGTTTGACACTTTAATGCAAGAAAGTCTGTGCAGCTGGCTGAGTGAGGGGCTGCGTCTGTCTTTATCGGCTCCCTCGGTAGGGGAGATCAAGCGAAGCGCCGCTACATGCCACCGGCCTTTGCAGCGCTATAGTATGTCCCTCAAAAAGAAGCATGCATGCGGGAACAAAGCTCTTCTGTTCCACATTCATCTTGTCTTGCTTATGATGACACAATAAGTGTGAGCTATATTGACATGTCTGGACAATGCGATAAAAAATGATCTATGAGTGGCAGCAATTGTGTCTCTTAATGGCTCTCATTTAGATGAGGAGCAGTAAAAGCAGGTCGAAGTGGACGTGTGAATGAACTGTAGATCTATTTAATAGCCTTTAATTAGGATGAACACATATTTATCTGTAGTATCATTAAATTGTGTTGATGCTGTTTCTGAGATTATCACCTTGAACATCGCTGTTTGGTCTTACTGTTGGATTTGCAGTGTGGCATGAAGTAAAGTCATCTCTAATTTCTGCCTTTGTTTTCACCAATATAGAAGCAGCAGTTTGTGTGTGTATATATCTGTATATATATGCATGTGTGTGTGTGTCTGTATTGCAGTGCTGCAGCTTCATGATGTTTTACTGCCATCTGTTGCCAGTACTTTATACCTTTTTTTGGGGGGCCAAAAGTGTCGCTGGGATGCTCTGTGTCTCCCAGCCTCCATTCTGGTGAAGTGTGGCATGAACTGCAATCATGTTAAGCTCTTAGATTTCAGAGTTGTTGAACGGCAGCACTTGTGTGCATGTCATGTCATGATGTTGCATCAGGTCTGAGCACATTTGCACAGAATGGCCCCCGCAAACCCTGCGAGCCAATGATAACATAGAAAATCTGTCAAATGAATAGACCGTATTTAAAATGAGGTTTTTAGCATGTATATGCATGCATGTATATACAAGACACATATATACAGTGTATGGGTGTGTGTGTTTGCATTTTTTGTATGTATGTGCCTAGCAAACAAAAATATAATTATTGATAAAAAACCATAATGCATAGTGCAGCCGGAGTGCATTAGTGACTGCCCATTTTTAATAAAACATTATAAGGCATCGCCATAAACCCAACTAACCAGCAGCAATGTATGTGGCTGTGTATATCTCAGTATTTGTATAAATAGAAAATGACAATGTAAAAATAAAAATGAAGCAGCACAACAGTGTATTGGCAAATAAGAAAAATAATAATAAATAATACATAAATTAGTGTAAATCTGTATATTAGTGTATATATAATCAAATTAATGACTAAAAATCTACTTCTTTTTTTTTCAAAACAAAATAATGTTGATTCTAAACTTCTTTTAATATATTTAAATATACATTTTTATTATTATTCTCTTCAGAACTTTCCATTTACTAAAACAATACATCCTGGAAAACATTATTTATTTATTTGTTTATTTGTTTGTTTGTTTATGGCCAGCTAGCGGTGGGTTACACGTGGGGGCTCATCCGGGATGGGAGTGAGGTTTAGTGGGGTGAGCGTAACAGCCATCTAGCGAAGTGCTGTGCAGGTAAACCTCACTCCTCTGACCTTAAAGATGCTCTAGCTACAGATGCTAGAGGTCATGGTTTTTAACCTTCTTGTCAGAGCAACCAACTTCCATACAAAGAATCTCCGGTTCGATCCCAGCTCAGAACAGGTTGGGTGCGGTAGGACCAGTGGGTTACACGTGGGGGATCGTCCGGGATGGGATGGAGGTTTAGGGGGGTGAATGTAATGGAGGCCAGCTAGCGAAGTGCTATGCAGGTAAACCTCACTCCTCTGACCTCTATAGATGCTCTAGTTACAGATGCTAGAAGTCATGGTCTTTAGCCTTCTTGTTAGAGCAACCGACTCCCATACAAAGAATCTCTGGTTCAATCCCAGCTCAGAACGGGATGGGTGCAGTGGGACTGGAGGGTTACCTGTGGTGGCTCTTCCGGGATGGGAATGAGGTTTAGGGGGTGAGTGTGATGGAGGCCAGCTAGCGAAATGTTGTGCAGGTAAATCTCACTCCTCTGACCTCTAAAGGTGCACTAATGACAAACTCTAGAGGTCATGGTCTTTAGCCTCTTTCTTAGAGCAACTGACTCCCATAAAAAGAATCGCCGGTTCAATCCCAGCTCAAAACGGGATGGGTGCAGTGGGACCGGTGGGTTACACATGGGGGCTCATCCAAGATGGGAGTGAGGTTTGGGGGGTGAGTGTAACAGAGGCCAGCTAGCGAAGTGCTATGCAGATAAACCAGATAAACCACTCCTCTGTGCTTTAGTGACAATCGCAAATAATTGCCGGTTTGTTCCCTTCTCAGACCAGGTTGGGTGCAGTAGGATTGGTGGGTTACATTATTTCATATAAAATTAACAATTTTAGTCCTTTATTGATTAAATTAACACACCACCAGTGAGTATGAAAGAAGCTAAAAACAAAACAGTCAGTAAAACCATAAAGCTAGAGTTTGGTTGTAGAAAGTTTCCCTTCAAGTAAACAGATAATCAGATCTGACTGAGACTCCCACATGACTGTATTGTGCCCTTTCTCTTAGTGTAAATAAGCAGCGTGCTCATTTTGCTCCCTCAGGACTGCATCTGTGTGTCTACAAGAGCTCATCAGAAAGAGTGACACCAGCGCCCAGTTAAATCAGCACAGACACTGAACCGCAGCACTAGATGTTCCCTTAGATCTTTCCAATATGA
This sequence comes from Danio kyathit, assembly GCA_903798195.1. Lineage (NCBI taxonomy): Eukaryota > Metazoa > Chordata > Actinopteri > Cypriniformes > Danionidae > Danio > Danio kyathit. The sequence continues at coordinate 43,788,915 of LR812531.1, read as the reverse complement.
GCCTCTAGACATATTAGCCGTCTTAGCATCTAGCTATTTAAGATTGTGTCATCTGCCGCATTTTAGCACATGGCATTTAAATTCTTTTTAATGTTATGTTTATATTGTCCAGCTTAAATGCACTGAGTAAGTTTTTTTCTCTTTCAGTTTTTGCTGCCTGTGGTTCATTTGATTTAATTCTTTAAAGGCAGCAACCCCTGTAGATATCAGTGGGTGGGATGCATTTAACTGCTGCGTGCGTCTAGAGAAGAAAACAGTAACACAGTGAGCTGGCTAAGAGTTTAGTTTTAAACACAATTGGCCACAGCATTGCCTGAAATATGCCATTGGTTTGTTTAAAAAAATATAGTCACACACCCACTTTCAATCAAAAAAATACAAAGATACTATATTGTTCATTAAAATATAATTAAAATATAATTGTTGATAAATAAATGTTTGTTGATAAATAAAAATAAAAATGAAGCAGCACAGCAGTGTTTAGCCTCAAAAGAAAAATAATAATAAATAATCCATAAATTAGTGTATATCTATGTATTAGTGTATATATATTTATACACAACAGTTCTGTCTGGTTCTCGAATCTGATTGGTGAATAGCAATAACCGCACTCTTACAGCCTTCTCACTCTTGTGTATTACTCCGCCCACATTGAGTGACAGGAGATCTATAAACTCCAGGGGTGTCAAAATTAATTGTTTCTTCGGTGCACCATGATGCAGACGTGGACAATTTGGTATCGGTTCAGTAATAATCATAATCGGTTATTGAGTACTGACCTCATTTATCTCATATGCGCTATGTCGCCGTAGCATACTATAGCGAGGGAGGCGAGCGAGTGTTTACAATGCTCCAACTACTTAAAAACTCAGAAACTGTGCACAATTTCACTGTGCGTGTGTTTGCTGGACAGTGTTTTACTGCCACTGACAGCAGAACCCCCTATTTCAAGGCGATTAAGAGAATGAAAGTAATCTCCATTTCTCTCTCTCTCTTTCTCACTGTGGCCCATAAGTGCATCTGTGAAGAGCGCCAGCATGTAAGAGCCAATCCCAGCCCTTTCTGTTGAGCATGTGACCAATCAAAGAGGGGTGTAGGAAAGAACTTTGTAAACAAGGCTCAGAAGCGGGATATTTATATTTGTATTTGTTGCTTGTGTTGTTTAAAGGTACAGTTTATATATCTGACTGTTTCTATTAAAGGACAAAATTGTTTTACAAATAGTATATAAATATATTTATACATTTTAATACAAGAATTGTTGTGCTGTGAAGAAAATATAAAACTGTGTATGGAAAGAATCGTCAATGCACCGTGATTCACTGAGATATCGAATTGAACCGAATCGATGGCATGATAATCGTAACCGGACCGTGAGACCAGTGTAGGTTCACACCTCTAATAAACTCACTACAGTTTGACAAATATTAGCAGCTGTTGAACAACATAATGTACTTTTGAGGCTTTTTAAGTGAGAATGTAGTTGTTTAGATTGCAACTATGCAGTTTATTTTTAAGAATAGTGCCTATTTTAAATATTTACTATTTCAGAGATCATACTGAGCAGAGCAAAGACGGTTGCGCCACAAGATTGCGACATAATAAGTCCTCAGGGGAGAAAAACTCATCATGTGCCATATTTAGACCATAGTAATCTGTTAGTGTTTGCTTTGCTTTGGCTTTTTTATGCTGTAAATTATTTTGATCTCCTGATTGCAACAGAGAAATACTGGGAAATCTCTGTAGTCTTATGGCATTTCATGTAGTTCAGCCTTATTATCTTAAAATGTGAGCAAAATCACCTGTTTTGTCATCACTTTAGATATTATGCTAGAGAATCTTTCAAATACTAGCTCTAAAGTGACATTGGTGAATTAGTACCAGGTTCTGCTGTTCTGACGGTCAGCTGTAGATGTGAATAAATGGCGGAAGAAAGTTGTTCCTCGTACAAAAGGATTTTTGAGACTCTCCATGTTTGATTTTCTGTATACTGTATATACCGTCAAACTGTTGTATAAACGCAATATCACACTCGTAGCAGTGCGATATGGCTGTATATCGGCACTGGTGGGAGGCGTGCGTTGTTTTATAAAAGTGTTTGTGTTTATTACTATTGTTATAAAAAGTAGTTAATATTATTATTATTATATTCATGGTATATAAATATACTGTATATAACCTCTTAAGGCCCAAGGTGTTTTTTGACATGCATTTTTTATTTCTCTTTGCTATTTGGGCTTATTGGAACCTAATTAGATTAAAAATCTAAGTATCATCTTTTGATATGATGTACTTTTAGAGAAAAATGATGTCCTTATACAGTATGTGGACTCGTGGTCTGAATTTACATAAAACACTGTTTCCTGAATTTTCTTTTATGCATATTTAACATAGAATTTTTTTTTTTTTTGAACTTGCTTTGACTATCAGAGAGTAAAAACTATTTTTTTTCCTATTTTGGACAGTTAAAAATAGGGTTTGGGACATTTCATATGCTGCAAAACAGTTGCAGGATGACACTTTATGTCTGTGACAAAATATAAAACATTCAAAGTATTTTAAATAGCCACTTAAGAGCTAAAAATGTGCTGTCCACGTATGTGGACACTCGGGCCCTAGGAGGATAATGTGTATATTATTTCAAATGTGTGAAAATATAATCATTCAGAGCATTTATTTTCAGAAAATGATAGTATGTCAATTTTAATCAGGCAATATTTTAAGTTGTTTTCTTTTATTTAATATTTTAAATAGGATAAATTGAACAGTTTCCACTTTATTTATTTTTTTCACAAATAAATGCTCCAATTAATGATATTCTTATGCGAATTTTTGAAAACATGATCAATAGTTTATTATTACCTATGGCAAATATTGAGAGGCAATAATAACTTTGAAGTGGTCTATTATTTTTTCCCCATTTGTTTAAAATATCTCCCTTTCTATTCTCTTTTAAAATAACATACAGGGCACATTGAGCCTGCTGAGAAGCCTGCTGAAATGCTAACAGCTGTCCGATGCAGCTAAAGTGATTATCGAGCCATGATTAAAATAATTAGTACCTCATAACATCATGCTACTTGGACTAATATCAGAATATTAAAGTCGTTGCAGGAGCCTCAGCGAACAATCGAATCAGCTCATGTCCTTATGTTCAGGATTCATCAGCAGGACTGGTTCAGCGGTGGGCTGTCAGTCACGTTGAATTTCCTTCTCGTGGTCCCAATCGGGCATTAATTTGTCAATCTGTATGCAGAGCGACTCTCATAACTTCCCCAGTGTTGTAATTAGTGCTACCTGAAGTTGTAGGGCTTTGATTGCCTTCAGGGAGGTGTCCTGCAAGGCTGTTTCAAATTAGCATGAGGGCAATCGCCCTGATTACTCGCATCTGGTCATTAAAGGAGAAGGAGATTTTTCTCCCCTCTTGCCCTGAACCCAACATGGGCTGAAATCAAAAGCTGATACTCGAATAAGCAAGTGTCGAGTTTTTCAAGTGGCTGAAAGAGCTGATTGGACAGCGAGAAAATCTATAGCTTTCGCATCACACGCAAGGCCTAAAATTAACATTTGTTAAGTGCCAAGTGCAAGTAAACACTGGTGCTGGTGAGTATGTGAAACTGTATTACTCTCCAGTTGGCTGATACATTGTTTTGTTAATTCTACCTGCGAATATGATATCGTTCAGTGTGATTATCAAATTACACAACAGCATTGTTTAATGAACAATATCACATGAGGGATTGTGTAGCATGCATGGCTCTAGATCAGTGGTTCTCAAACTTTTTTCATCAAGTACCACCTCAGAAAAAAAATTGTCTTTACAAGTACCACAGATTCCTAATATTAAGAATATTTATTGTTGTCAGCCACTTTAATCATTATAAATAGTTTGAACATTAACTGTACTGTGCTTTTAGGTAAAAAAAAACATTTAAAAAAGTAGACTACTGTTCTTAAAGTAAAAAGAAAACTGCTGTACTTAAATGTAAAGTATTAACAAATAGTATTCATCAAAACCTGGAAATGTTGCTTAGACCTCATAGATATAGGCTATATGGCATCATATTCATATATAAACCATTTTGATACATTTTGAAATATGTTGCATGTACACATGACATTTGTATATCTTTGAAATCTAAACATTAACTTGTATTTTAAAATAAATGATTTGAAATTACATATTTAAATTAGAAATTAGATCTGCTTACTGTGCGTCCTTTACAGTATGTCAGAAAATTGAGGGATTATATGCAGATACACTGCTTGACCAATTCATAAGTGATTTATCCATTCATACGTGCGGAATTTTTCGTAATTTCAAATCTCATCTTAAGTGGACCGTGGAGCTTGTGTAAACCGCACACAGAGACTAACTTTAATTAGGCTATATTCTAGCTCCAAGCTTCAAGCAAGGCAAAGTTGCTTGAGTCAATGTTCTGTGTCCCGCGACATTTGAATCACATTCAGATAAATTAGCCTAAATCTGAGGTAACAAATTAACCAAAAGCCACGCTACTTTACAAATCAAATATATATATTTGTGTTATATATTGAAAACACACATTATTTTACACAACTACGAGCACACATTTAACACATTTGTCATAATTATTTTACCAATGGTGCAGCATGGGGAGATTCATGAGTTTGCAGTAAATGAAATGCCAACACAACAGCACTGGTCTGCAAAAGAGCTTCTCTAGCATGTATCTGCTCCGCAAGTGCCACACGCCTCTTTCACTGGCTGTGCACCAAAGGCGGTTGATTTTTAGCATCTGATGATGTGATGAACTAAAGTAAACATTCTAAGCACACCGATGTGATCGTACGCTTCAGGGAACAGCCGGTGCTGATCACATCAGTGTAATCAATCGCGTCAAAGGGTTAAAAGTGTGTTATTATTATTATTTTTACCACATTATTATTTTTGTACCACAGTTTGGGAGCCACTGCTTTAGATTATCTAGGTTTGGTTGAACACATGAAGCAGCAGGCGAGTGTGTGTGTTTTTGTTTTGTTTCTTTATTGCATTATGTACAGTATTGTAATGTCTTAGTAATTACAAAATAAAGGGTCTTGCACATACAGCAAATGCATTTAAAAAAATCAAATCAACAGAGATCTGTTTGTATTACTCTACTGCATCTTGCTGAAAACTGTTACTCATCAGTTGGCTGATTACTCAGATTACAGCAAAATAATGGCCACATTGTAATCTAGCATGAAGATTTATACGAAGTCAGAAAATTAACTTTGCCGTCAATCAGAATGGTTTGTTCTAAAATAAATAATAGAATAATGAGACTAAAGATTGGCCATTAGATATTCATTCATTCATTCATTTTCTGCCGCTTTTCCGGGACCGGGTCGCGGGGGTAGCAGTCTTAGGAGAGAACCCCAGACTTCCCTCTCCCCAGACACTTCCTCCAGCTCCTCCGGGGGGATCCCGAGGCGTTCCCAGGCCAGCCGAGAGACCTTGTCCCTCCAGCGTGTCCTGGGTCTTCCCCGAGGCCGCCTCCCGGTGGGACATGCCTGGAACACCTCCCTAGGAAGGCGTCCAGGAGGCATCCGAAACAGATGCCCGAGCCACCTCAACTGACTTCTCTCGATGTGGAGGAGCAGCGGCTCTACTCCGAGCTCCTCTCAAGTGACAGAGCTCCTCACCCTATCTATAAGAGTGCGCCCTGCCACCCTTCGAAGAAAACTCATTTCAGCCGCTTGTATCCGAGATCTTGTCCTTTCGGTCATGACCCAAAGCTCATGACCATAGGTGAGAGTAGGAACGTAGATTGACCGGTAAATCGAAAGCTTTGCCTTTCGGCTTAGCTCCTTCTTCACCACGACGGACCGGTACATCGACCGCATTACTGCTGCCGCTGCTCCAATCCGCCAGTCAATCTCACGTTCCATCCTTCCCTCACTCGTGAACAAAACCCCGAGATACTTGAACTCCTCCACCTGGGGTAAGGACTCTCCTCCAACCTGAAGATGGCAAACCACCTTTTTCTGGTGGAGCACCATGGCCTCGGACTTGGAGGTGCTGATTCTCATCCCAGCCGCGTCACACTCGGCAGCAAACCGCCCCAGTGCATGCTGAAGGTCCATGTTCGATGAAGCCAACAGAACAACATCATCTGCGAATAACAGAGATGAGATTCTGTGGTCCCCCAACCGGACCCCCTCCAGCCCCAGGCTGCCCCTGAAATTCTATCCATAAAAATTATGAACAGAATTGGAGACAAGGGGCAGCCCTGCCGGAGTCCAACATGCACTGGAAACAAGTCTGACTTATTGCCGGCAATGCGAACCAGACTCCTACTCTGTTCATACAGGGACGAGACGGCCCTTAACAGAGCGCCTCTGACCCCATACTCCCCGAGCACCCTCCACAGAATGCCCCGAGGGACACGGTCGAACGCCTTCTCCAAGGTCCACAAAACACATGCCATTAGATATACCCAAAATTATTGTATTGCTTGTTTAATCACTACAGAGCAATGTTCTCAAACACAATTCCTGGAGAGCCACAGCTCTGCACAGTTTAGCTCAACCACCTCCATATCACACCTGTTTAATAGTCTCTAGTAGTCACCTTGAACCTTGAACACCTTGATTAGTTGGATCAGCTGAGTTTGATTTGGGTTGGAGCAAAACTATGCAGAGCTGTGGCCCTCCAGGAATCGAGTTTGAGACCTATGCTATAGAGACATACATCAGAGCCACCAGTAGATTCCAGAATAAGTATCTAAGGTACAACTATATTTTTATGTACTTGTTGTTTCTCTTTACATTTTTTACTCTTTCCCTTACAAATAAATGTAGGTGTAGTTATTAGTATAAGTTATTTTGTCAGATTAACTCAAGATTTGGCTTCAGTACTGACTGATCTGATGTATGTGCGCAAATATAATATTGTAGAGCATCTTATAGAAAGATAGATTTTTGAGGGGTGTACTCATATATGCTGAGCACTGTATATGCAGGAAGGAGTTGTCTTTTAACATTTTGAGATGATTGAGAACATATATCGCTACAGTAGTAGAACAAAAAAATATGAAGACAGAAAAATGTATGTTTTGACTGCGTGTGAAGGAATTTGAAAGGATTTTTCTTGCGTGCAGTGGCCTAGTAGTGGCCCAGAACTCCCCTCACCAATTTGTGTAGTTTTCATGCTTAAATGGATTTATTGTAAATGCTGCATTATCTAATGCGATTCATTCCTCCTTCCTTTGCCCTGCTTCTGTCTTACTTTCTCATTCTTGAACTGTGTTCTCTCTCTCTCTCTTTGTCTCACTCTCTCTCTTTGTCTCACTCTCTCTCTCTCTCTCTCTCTCTCTCTCTCTCTCTCTCTCTCTCTCTCTCAGATATGCATTGCCATCTCTTAACAATGGCCGGCTTTGTTTCATTGAAATAGCTGTTGATAACGGAACTGCTAATCAGCAGCAGAAATACATGGATGAGCCGGAGTCAGAGGTAAACCTGCTCCTTATTCAGTTATTTAAGACATTTGTGTGTCCATACATGTATGCATATACACATTTTCTAAAACATATTAATTAGAATCTGATTTTATCTAAAATATTTAACAATTAACTTGTTACTGTTGCCTGTAAATGTTACTCAATTGTCAAGTCTTCCTCCATTATTATACATATATCTGAAAACTCTCTGAAAAGTGCTTTCACTGAAGCAGTACCTTTTCAAACGGTACACAATTGTACCTAAAGGGTCCATATTGGTAGGTAAAAGATGCATATCAGTACCTAAAAAGTACAAAAATGTGCCTCTTGAAATGTTTAGGTACTAATACCTTTAAAGTAGCAATATAGAGCCTTTAGAGCCAAAATGTGTACATTTTAAAATGGTACTGCCCCAGTGACAGCTTGTGCACCTTTATATTTGTATTAATTTAAAGGCTTAAAGATCTGAGGATAATAAAAGTCATTATTTAGGTCTGCAAAAGGGTTAAAAGTTCTCACTTAAATTTATGCAAAGTTTTTTTGAATATTGGAACTAAAACCATGTAGTTTATGGCTGCGTGTCCACTGAAGCATTTTTGAGCTGCAGAAACGCCAGCTGAGCATTTTTTTTTTCTGTTGTTGTCAATGGAAGCGGCCCGTTTTTAAAACGGTGAGTGCTCTGTGTTTTTTAAATGCTTTAACAGTTGAAGAAGCGCTTGCAGCTGACTTGTTTTTCAGAATAGCACCCGCATTTCTGCAGCAAAACAAAAGCTTCAGTAGATGTGCAACCTATGTGAAGTCAGGTAGGTTTATATGCCATTATTTTTTTGTCAACAAAAATTGTTTCTGAAGGCCGGTATAATGAAATTTGTTCTAAAAATACTAGCTTTAATCATTCTAGTTAAATGTTTGCATCTTAATTGAGGACAACCACCGAGAGCTGGGCTGCAATAATCAGACACTTTCAAGAGACTATAAGAGACCTAATCAGAAAATAATGGCCTCACAAATAATTTATAGAGCTGCATTAAAATAAAACAACTGAGGCTTTTTTAAGTGTTGGTTGTCGAAATGTCTGTAAAATGGGAAAGATAAAGACATTTGTTGTATTGAAATTCTAAAAAATGAAGCTTTGAAAGCTTTATAGGTCTTGAAATTTTAAAACATTTATGCATAAGCTTGCTAATGGGTTATAATGTGTTTTGAGTAGTTGTTACTAGGAAAAGGGTTGTACAAATGTTTGTTGGCCAGCCAACATTATTAAGTTAGATTAATAAGAACCAAAGACCGTCTTAACCAGTCTGATGTTCTATCATGCCATGATCAAAACCAGTACATCATTTTAATAAAAAAGAGAATAATTAATTTTTCAATATAATAAATGTACAGTGATTGCTGCATGCGGGAAAGAAGCAGCAAGAGGTCCTTTAGGCTGCAGTAGCTCCATATAAAAGACAAAACTTTGCTCTTTATATCCAATTATAATTCCAGGCTTCAAGTGCCATTGACTCAAGAACGTCAGTTTCTGCATACTGTAATGACATATCGGTTTGTAGGAAAGAATAAGTCATATTTATCTATGGGATGCAGCTTTTTATGTATTTTTTATATATATTTTATGCTCCCAATGATTTTATTAGTTTTGTTTTATGTTAAAAGTGTATGTTACAAACTATTTCTATTTCAAGTTCAGTCATTGTGAACTTTCTATTTATCCAATAATAATAATAATAACAAAATAATAATATAGCTAATAATAAGTAAATAAATCACAGTTTCCACTAAAATATCAGGCATTGGAGTCATTTTCAACACTGATGATAGTAAGATATAGTTGACCATCAAATCATCTTATTAAAATGATTGGTAACACTTTAGTTTAAGTGCAAGTATTCTCATTGTTAACTTGTGGCTTATTACATGCCTATTATTAAGATATTGACTGTTAATTAGTACTTATATATATATTCTGCATGACCTTATTCTAAATCTCTTTTCCTACCTAATAAATACTAAAGTACTACTTCAATAACTATAAAACTTTTTTGTCAAATAAGTTTTTATTGAAGACAAAGATTTAAAAAAAAATAATGATTCTCTGTTTTACATGTTTTGTCCACATATTACATAAGCAAAGAAAGAAAAAAACTATATATATATATACGGTTGACCAAGTTTTTATTGTTTTAAATAATGACTGGTAAAGTAACTTAAAGAATGACTGTTTTAAATAATGGTTTACACACACAACATTGTTGGTGTACAAAAAAATCGAACAAATACAATCCTGTTGCACTACTACACTTGACTTTAGATTTATTAAAAAAAAAAACAAGAAATCATGTTAAAGAGAATCTGAAATATATTATGGCATACAGTACTTAAAAAAATAAAGGTGATTTATTATACAAAAATGTTTTATTTTTAATATTTTTTTAAATAAATTGGTCTTACACTTCATATTTTCTGATTTTCATAGTATATGTATTAATTACGGTACCATAAACCGACATATCAACCATTTGGTAGAGATTGATATTTTAGAAATTATGGGATGTTTTGAAAAAAAAATGCATTGAGTGTGTTAAATAGCGATCTTAGGAGTTAAGAAATGCAATCCAAAAACTTTTTCCCTTGGTGGGGTAGTTAAAGGGATACATATACAGTTGAAATCAGAATTATTAAACCCCCTTTGAATTTTTTTTTTTTTTTTAATTTACAAATGATGTGTAACCGTGCAAGGAAATTTTCACAGTATGTCTGATAATATTTTTTCTTTCACTGTTATACAATAACTTAACAAAAACAATATCCTGCCTAGTTAACCTAATTAACAAAGTTAAGCCTTCAAATGTCACTTAAAGCTGAATAGAAGTGTCTTGAAAAATATCAAGTAAAATATTATTTACTGTCATCATGGCAAAGATAAGATAAATCAGTTATTAGAAATGAGTTATTAAAACTATTATGTTTAGAAATGTGTAGGCAATTTTTTTTTGTTTGTTACACAGAAATTGGAGAAAAAAAAATAAACGGGGCTAATAATTCAGGGGGTTTAATAATTCTGACTTCAACTGTGTGTGTGTGTGTGTGTGTGTGTGTGTGTGTGTGTGTGTGTGTGTGTGTGTGTGTGTGTGTGCGTGCGTGCGTGCGTGCGTGCGTGCGTGCTTGCGTGCGTGCGTGCGTGCGTGTGTGTGTGTGTATATATATATATATACTGTATATAAACCCAAATAACAAGTCAATACTAAACATTTGTTTACAAAGACCTGTTTGAACAACAGAGTATGATGAAAAGGAATATTAAAATATCACACCAAATAATGCATTAGTCCACAAGGTTTTTGTCAAGGTAACCGATAAAAAGATGCCAGATTTTGTCAAATTGTTCAAGTACCTAATTCACTCCAAATATAACGTAGAAGTCATTTCTTCAAGTCACAGTTTACAGTTTACACTCCTTTTTCTTTAACAACAGTAGCAGTAACTTCCTGCCGTAGTCAAGCAGTATGAGAGCTGTTTGTGTTGTGTGTTTGACAACAAAAGCGTTCGTTCAGAACTTTAATTGCTATTAATAAGCATCAAATTAAAAAGTCATATTAATGGTTTATTAATCATAATCAGAAAATCATCATAGCCTGTGAAAAATCTATACCTTTACTCACATTACACCCTGCTTTCAAAAGACCTTCGGGATAAAGTTGTAGAAAGGCACAGGTTTGGAGAAGGCTACAAAATCATTTCAAAGGCTGGAAAAGTTATTTGGTATGTGATTTGATTTCAGGCTGTATGACAAATAAATTATTTTAAAGGGCTGTGATGATTTTCTATAGGCACTGTATTATGAAACATGTAAAATGAATCATGTTAATGCGATAAAACTGTCAAAATTGTTACCATATGTCACTTTTTTTCTCTCAACACTCAGGTAGTTTTTGGTCCCACATTTCTTGGTGGATTTCCATCCGTCTCAGAGCTGCACCACAACAGTGGGAATGTCTCTGGCTTCATCGGCTGCATACGTGAACTGCAAATGGGCTCCAAAGAGCTGTATGTGGTGGGGGAAGCAATCAGGGGCCAAAATATTCAAAACTGTGACGCCGCAGTCTGCCAACACCGACCCTGCCGCAATGGAGGAACCTGTATCAGGTACAGAAGGATTTCATCTTTTTACTGTAATGATGGTGTTGACAAGGGTCGGATCCAAATGCAGCATTTATTTGAGTGCTCAGGCAGTCAATGTTCAAACAGGGAAAGATAGCATGAAGATAATCCACAAGAGTAGTCGGTATAACAGCCGAATGGCTGAGGCAGGCAGCAAAACAAACATAAACAGTATGGACAAACAAGGGTCAAAACATGGCTAGACTAAACAGGGAAACACTTGGTAATGCACAGTACATGGAATCAAGATATAGGTGAGTGGTGTGTGTATATAGCTGCAGCTGTGTGTGTGTATGTGTAATCAAGTGGTGACCTGAACCTGGCGTGCGACTGCGGGGCATGATGGGGTATGTAGTTCGTGTGAATGACAAGGAGTGTTCTCCAGTAATCCGCGAGGGCTTCATCACTGGTGATTATAACTGCTACATTCTTCAAACTGTTTTGCGTGTATTGTGAAAACAATCTGTGGATGAAATGGACTGTAATTGGATGCATCTCGATACAGGGCTCGGTTGTTCTTGTTGATGCTCTGCTGAGTGGTAGACAACATGTGACCTGAGAATTTATTCACTGTACATTCAGCTCGTATGTCAATCAGCATTCTTTCACGAGCATCTCTTAAGCTTGCAATATTTGGCATACATGCAATTTTCGACTAAATTTAGTGCTTTTGCCAGGGCGCAGAGTTTGTAAATATTGTCAATGATATGCGGATGCTATGAAGATGCTCACTTGAGTTTTAAATAGCGGTAATCAGAGGCCTGATTGCAGGGACGGGGAGTGATGTGTGAATGTGCTTTTTGTTAAAACACAAGCTGTGTTTTTGTGTTGCCTACAACCGACTGTTTTTATCACACAATATGTTGAGTTTCATTTAGTTTTGGTGTTGAAAGAATGTTTTGATCAAGATGGTAATCTTATGATTGTCACAATTCTGTTTGATTTCGTGAATCATGATTGCAAAATGATTACCAATCAATTAAAAATCAAGCAAACATCAATGCAGATGACAGATCTTTTGCAAGTTAAAAGAGCTGATTGATAGATGCATTGAAAGACAAACAGAGAGAAAGATAATTATAAGTTAGGGTTAGTTGTTTCTAATTATGCATAATATACAGTTAGTGAGAATAGCATGTAATGTAGCAAAGACACTTTTAGCTTTTCAACATTTTCAGCGTATAGTATTGTACTGTAAATGCATATTTTGCATATATCATATATAAGCTAGTACAAGAAATATATGTCCTGCCATGGGGAAAAAAAACAAATGATGTGGATAAATGTTAAGCACAACATTGTGATTATACTGTAGGGGTCTGCCACAATAGGGTCTACACATAGACACATAATTATGTTGAAATCTTTTTCATAATTGGTTCCCTATAAAGCCCGGGTAAAGAGATATTTATTTTCATCATGCAATAGAAAAACCGTTGAATGAAAAAGAAACAACAAGTAACTAAAATAAGCTATTAAATCATATATAGCCATTATAGACAGGACTCAGCATTACATGCTAGGGCGTGTTTACTGGCTGCACTGAAACCACACCTACTCATTGATAAACAAACATCTCTGAACGATCAAATACTGCTACAACCTGAATGGAGGCTATTACTGCTACCTCTACTAATGTTAGCTTAATTGACTTTAAAGCCATACATGTTTAAGTGCCCTCAAATAGACAGTGAGTTGAAATTTCATCTTCAAGGCAAGTGCAACTCGTGCTTGCTTGGCCACCATATATTTAATGAGAGTGCAAGCTCCATTTCACTTTGCAAAATAGATAGTGTTAGAGCTCGCATTTGCATGCTTTTTTAGATGTGAATAGTGTACTATAAATTACATGTGTTTTAATATATATGTTTATAAATTATATGCATTGTAATAGATAAAAAAAACTGACTTTAGTAAAGAAAAGTAACTCAAGACTGAGCGGTAGAACCACTGATGCTAATATATAGTAGTTATTATTATTATTATTATTATTATTATTATTATTATTATTATTATTATTATTATTATTATCATTATTATTATTCATTCATTCATTCATTTTCTTTTCGGCATAGTCCCTTTATTAATCTGGGGTCGCCACAGCGGAATGAACCGCCAACTTATTCAGCATATGTTTTACACAGCGGATGCCCTTCCAGCTGCAACCCATCACTGGGAAACATCCATAAACACCCATTCACACACATACACTACGAACAATTTAGCTTACCCAATTCACCTGTACCACATGTTTTTGGACTTGTGGGGGAAGCCGGAGCACCTGGAGGAATCCCACGAGAACACGCGGAGAACATGCAAACTCCACACAGAAATGCCAACTGACCCAGCCGGGGCTTGAACCAGCGACTTTCTTGCTGTGAGGCGATTGTGCTACCCACTGCGCCAGCATGCTGCCCATTATTATTATTATTGTTGTTGTTGTTGTTGTTGTTGTTGTTGTTGTTGTTGTTGTTGTTGTTGTTGCTGTTGTTGTGTCATCAAGGCACAATCCTGAATACAGTATTGATTGAAAATCTCTTTTAAAAAAATGGTTCAACTCCCCAATTCAGTACTGCTGTCTTCTTTGTCTGCATACGTCATTGTAATTTTTTTCAGCAATACATTTCCCACATTTATAATGTGTTTAGAATTTTCAGAACTCTATGCAGACTTTAAATATATTGTTACACTATAAGAATTGTAAAAATGTCCAACCAGAACAGAAAGGGTTTTTATTCAGAATTGTGACATTAAGAAACAAAAAAACATGACAAAAGATAAATTTGTCAACACTAGTCCACTAGTTTTAGTTTCAACTAATGGCATATTTATTACAAATACATAGAAATGTCAGTCTTGAAATGCCTTTTGCTCAACCGGTCAGATGTTTACCTACAGCAGGTTGAGCAGAGGCACTTAGAGACTCCTAAAGGACCACAGAGAACTGCCTCTGAACCTAAATCCAAACACTCACAAACATAGAGAAAAGGTACCTTTTTCCCTTGCTAAGTAAAAATCTGATGGCCTAAATATATTCATTATACTGTAAGCATTACCGAATAATATACATTTTTGTTTGAAACAACAAATAAAGGCTGAATTACACAACTTGACTTATATAAATCAGAACAGATTTTAAAATAGATAGTAGATACACTAAATAACGATTAGATTACCAGACTTTGTAAACACAAGAACCTTACATGAGCACGTCTTTTCTAATAAATGCATGATACTAAAATCAGCTCAAAATGTCAGTAGCTATGTGCAGACTAATTTGCATTTAGGAACTGATGACATAATGGAAAAAACAAGCCACCACAATGCCATATTGACATTTTCTAGTATTCACAAATTCAACTTAAAGTAGCCTGTATCTTGACTATTATGAGTTGAAACAAGGGTTATCTTCAAGTTGAATCTATTCATGTTTAGTTCAGTTAATTTAAGTTTTTAAGCCACCAGGTGAACTTTTATTAAACCTTTATTAGTTTAACCTAATTAAATGTTTTACATAAGTTATGTAAGTGTATTTCAGCCGTAATACCACTAATATCTTAATTTAGTTTAAAGATGTATTGTACAGAGACTATAGGTTTTTTGAATATACATATTTTTATATATAAAATGAGCCATTGAGATGTTCAGTCCCCACATGTGGTTTGTTCGAATGTTCTTTTTCTGGAGCGATGGAGGACTTTTCTTTTATCTTCTCCCTCTCCCAACGTTTCCTGTAAACAAATGGGCCGAGTTTTCTCTTTGATCACATGGCATTCTTTTGAAACACTGGCTAGAGTGTATGTAATCATTAATTTCAAGTCTAAAAGGCAGTGGCTTTTATTTTCATGTGACGTCATGTGCAGAGTACTTAGCCCCAGCATGGAGAATGAACTAACAGTCCACATTTACTTGAAAAGCGTAAAACTAGCTGCACTCATGTGAGGCGGATAATAGCCCTGGAAAATGTCCTAATGGTAATCCCAGTTAGAGCGGATGGAGCATGTTGCCACAAAGAATGGGCCTTTTCTCCGAGCCAGCAGCTGATGTTTGCAGGCTAGTTTTTTCTCAACAGATGGTTCTTAAACATATTCCCTCGTTTCTTGCCATTTGCTTCTACTAAGAGTCATTTCTCTGTCCATTTTCATCTCCCAGAATGGTATTTTACCTCAGATCTCCTTATCCATTTTCGCTTTGCAACATTTAAGGCCCTGATATACTGACAGGGAAATTCTTTCTCATTCTTCGCTCTGGGGCAAACGCGGTATAGTGTTAGCAAACATCACGATGCTTCACAGAAAGCTGGAAGCAGCTTTTAGATGAATATGTAAATATATGTTGCACATTTTCTTTTCAATATCAAAATAAATACAAAGCCAAAGCAACTGATCGTTGCCATGTTGATATGTTTGAAAGAGCTCTGGGATTTGGCATTCCAGTTTAGACATTCATTTTCTTTTCGGCTTAGTTCCTCTATTAATCAGGGGTCACCACAGTGGAATGAACCACCAACTTATCTAGCATATGTGTTACGCAGCAGATGCTCTTCCAGCCGCAACCCAACACTGGGAAACATCCATACACACTCATTCACACACATACACTACGGCCAATTTAGCTTATTCATTTCACCTATACCACATGTCTTTGGACTGTGGGGGAAACTGGAGCACCTGGAGGAAACCCACACGAACACGCAGAGAACATGCAAACTCCACACAGAAATGCCAACTGACCCAGCTGGGGCTCGAACCAGTGACCTTCTTACTGTGAGTTGATTGTGCTACCCACTGTGCCACCATGACGTCCCAGTTTAGTGACATGGCATTTATTTTTATAGCACTTTATACAATAGATGGTGTCAAATACAACAAGTTTTACAAAACCAATCATTCAAAATTCAACCGATCATTGAATACAAAAAGTATTGAAATTAGAGCAGTCAGCAGACTTATAAAAATATGGAACAGACTTAGAAAAATATGTGCTGACAAAATTTAAGCAATTTATGCATCTGGCCCCAGTAGTGTGCTCATTTTTGTACTCGCGTCTGACCTCAATAAACTGTATGGAAGAAATGAGCTAGAGATGGTTTAACATGAAAGAAGGCGGAGCCTCTAAGCCACACCCACCTAATATGAAAACAACGGTTATCCAAAAATTGACTTTGAAAATTATGTAGTTGAAACTCGCTATTACATGTCAAGTGTTTTTAAAATATTTCTCATATATTGACCTGTAGACCAGTGGTCCCCGACTCCCAGGTCCGTGCACAAGTTTGTTATTTCCAATGGAAGCTTGTGCACGCATATTGGGAGCGGCGCGCGCAAGCAGCACGACAAGCTCGCACCTTCCAGGAGAACTCAGTTGAAAACATCTTCAGAATGCTGCAAGTGCACCGCTAGTCACGTTACAGGAATTGACCGATCAGATTCATATTTTGTATGGAATATACACATTTCTGAGAACTAATTATATCAGACAAACATAGATCACCCAAACACTGCAGTGCTTTTTAATTTTTAAAAACCTGTAACAAAGTTGCAGCAATGTTTGTCAGCTTGTCATCCTCTCAGAAAACGGTTGATGGTCGCCTAGTAATCTACATACACAATGAAAATTGTGTCATTAGTTACTCACCCTTGTGTCGTTCCAAACCCCTGAGGCCTTCCGAACACAAGTGAAGATATTTTCTGTGAAATCTGAGAGGTTTCTCAAATGTCAAAACACATTCTCAATAGAGACCACATGCCTTCAATAGTTCAATCTGAATACTACAAGAATACTTAAAACAAAAATACATTTATTCAACTATTTATTATCCTTGGTGTCAGTATAGGGCGCACATTCATGTGTTTTACCCCAGATGTGCCTGTGCTTTGTTTCAAACAGAGAAAGTTATGCACATGCATCGGTTGGGTAACTTTACTGCACACTACTCATAAAAATAAGTGCGCTGTTATTATTAATAATAACATAATTTTCATTTTGGGGTGAACTAAGTCCAAGCTGGTTATGCATGACTAGAGGTGGGGACTAATTTGCATATTCAGAAAGTCACATATGGTAAATGAGCTAGGGTTGTATTGCTCTAAGAATTTATTTTCAGGTGAAAAACAATTTTAGAGAGGAACTATAAGGGCTATATTTTAATGATCTAGGTGCGGAGTCTGAAGCGCATGGCGCAAAAGCATTAAGGGCGTGTCCAAATGCACTTTTGCTATTTTAAGGATGGAAAAATATGCTCTGCACCCTGGCCATTGGTCTAACAGGGTTGTGCTTATTATCTTAATGAGTTATGGGTGTGTTGTGAGCATAATGTCCATTAAATCAATCAGAGTCTCATCTCCCGTTCCCTTTAAGAGTCAGTTGCATCACGCCATGGCGCATTTGCTATTTATATGGCGGACTTTGTTAAAAAACTGAATGCTTCACTAGCAAAAAACAGTTAAACAGACCATCTGCAGCGTGAGGACAAAGAATTAGCCTCCTTCTTAGCCACTTTACTCCTTAAAGAATGGACCTTTTTACTTTCTCTTTCTCTTTACATTTACTCTTTACTCCTTTCGTGGATAAGGAAATGGAAACACACTCCACTGAAGACATCCATTAGCCTACATATTTAATTTCATTTGTTAAGCGCTAAGATTTGTTTCAAAACTATTTCTAAATTCAGTTCTAATTTCCAGCAAACAAATAAATGAACAATAATAACAAAGTGTATCGCTTATCTAAAAATTGCAAAAAATCGAGCCAAAAACATTTAGCACCTTATTGCGCCGGGTGTATAATAGGGCCCTAAGTCGAAGACACCAAAATCATATTACAGGCATAAATAGGACCCTTTAGATTCTAGCTAAACAGGCCATAGGTTATGAAAGAATTTTTATATGCATTTGTTTTATTTCAAAACATGTCTTTTTCACTAAAAATACATGTACAGATGCTGATAAAGATCACAGCCTGGATGTGTGTGGACTTTGGGGGTTTTACAGTGTGATCACATATTGATGAAGCATTGGCTTGGTCAATTCAATGTTTCAGTATTTGGGCTTTGGTCACATGATGAAGGAAGAGACAAAATTGGATAGTAAACTTTTTCACTGTCAGACTTAAGGTTTGGCTCATTTAACTCAGACTACCAATCTGCCAATCACTGATGACCTTTTAACTTACTAGCCACACCCTAGCAACCACTTATGCCACCCTAGCAACTGTCCCATAGACTTCCATTGTTAAAAAAAAAACTGCCATTGACTTTACATTGACCACTCAGAACACCTTAGCAACTGCCTAGCAATGCCTTAGCAACCACTCAGAACACCCTAGCAACCACCTAGCAACACCTTAGCGACCACCTAGAGCACCCTAGCAACACCTTAGCAACCACTCAGAACACCCTAGCAACCACCTAGCAACACCCTAGTAACCATCTAGAACACCCTAGCAATGCCCTAGCAACCACTCAGAACAACCTAGCAACTGTCTAGCAATGCCTTAACTGCTCAGTGGTCGACTAGCAACCACTCAGAATATCCTAGCAACACCTAATAACTACCTGGAACACGCTAGCAACGCCTTAGCAACCACTGGGCAACCTCTCTCTCTCTCTCTCTCTCTCTCTCTCTCTCTCTCTCTCTCTCTCTCTCTCTCTCTCTCTCTCTCTCTGGTAACTTTTTTACATTTAAGCTGGGTACAATTAATATTATATATTTTTATCATTTCATATTTAATCATTTTATATTATTCTGTAACTAATTCAGTTATGACTATAGCAAATATTGTCCTTAAATCATTTCATTTTCAAGTATTCTGTAAATTATTTTTGACTTAACATTAACACTTAATTGCTCCCTATTGCAATACAATGCAATTACATAATTACATAATAGCAATGCTCTCCCACATTTTTAGCCATGAAAACTGGCCTTATTTCTGTTTTTGGTATACGATTGCAGAGGAATGGCTTGACTAGAAATGTAGTTTTTCACCATCATACTGATAACTTTTTCTTAGTCATTCGGCAGAATTACAGTTCGAACCGCTGTAGTTAAATCCAATTCCTACAATCACGATGACAAAAAACCCAAACTTCATCACACAAGTTTGTCTTTCGATTTCTCTTGAAGTACATCAAGCTTTTAAACTTTCCAAAGTCCTTTATGGCTTTTGGATTTGGATAAAATGTGGGCGGTCAAAGTACCTGGCTTCCTGTTTTAAGTCTTCTTACAAGCGTTGAGTTCTGACAGTGATTCATGGCTTTAACGGTTGTAATCCTTTGACTTTGAGACAGATTCTGCCCACCTCCAGCGGGTAACGGCTAGAGCATGTGGAGGGCAGGAGTGAACAGCTGTACATCAGCCGTTCATTTCATTCCCGTAAAGCGACATCATTCACCTCGCTGTCGAGCTGAGCACTAAACTCTTTTACTGAGTGTGTCACGCCCGCCCAAGTGTATAATCGAGTGCTTGGCCCACTAAACAGGCAATCCAGCACGTTTGGAGGACCAGCCTCTCCATTTTGGGTCTCCAGTGAGCTGGAGTCTCGTGTCACGTTTACAGTGATCTTTGAATTTGGAATGTCTTTGGTTTATATATCTTTATTATACCCTACAAGATTTTTATTATCTGTTTGGGTGGTCTTTTTGTCTGCTTATCTTATACAAGATCAATGCTCAAGTAAGCCATATGATGCTTCTCTTATTTTAGCTGGTAGGTAGGGAGATGCAGAGAACACTATTACACACTGTGAAGGTAAATGTTTACCCATGATCAGGGGTGGTTCTGAAAAAATGGCACACTTACTAATTGTTTCATTGCCAGTTATTTATGGTCAAACACTATTGGTTCAGAGTCCTGTCAGTTTCATAATGCTCAACACCATTGGATTAGAGTCCTGTCAATTTCACAGCTAAAATGTGAGAAGTGTGATTTTTGCAGACCACTTCTCGATTTATTGTAAGCATTAAATTATTATTATAGCCCTATATATATATATATATATATATATATATATATATATATATATATATATATATATATATATATATATATATACACTGTAAAAAGCAACCCAAGACTGGAAAACACCCACACACACTAATACACTACAGCCAATTTAGTTTATTTAATTCTCCTATAGTGCATGTCTTTAGACTGTGGGGGAAACCGGAGCACCCGGAGGAAGCACACACCAACATGGGGAGAACATGCAAACTCCACACAGAAATGCCAACTGACCCAGCCGGGGCTCGAACCAGCGATCTTCTTGTTGTGAGGCGACAGTACTAACCACTGAGCCACCATGCTGCCCCTGTTTTTAAGTTAGTTTTGGTTATTTTAATAAGATAATCAGGTTTCAACTAACCTCAAAAAAACTCAAGCACACTGCTTCCTTGTGTGACAACATGGGAAAATCAACAAGCCAGAATCTACAAAAAAGCCAGATTACAATTTGCTAAATTACACTGGGAAAAGGACACATTTTTGGAGACATGTCCTGTGGTCTAATGGAACTAAGATTGAACTATTTGGCCATAATGACCAGTGTTACATTTGGAGGACAAAGGGGAAAGCTTACAAGCCTAGAAACACCATCCCAACTTTGAAGTATGGGGTCGGCAGCATCATGTTGAGGGACTGGTCCACTTCACAGCATAGATGGCATCATGAAGAAAGAACATTATGTAGAAATACTGAAGCAACATCTCAAGACATCAGCCAGGAAATTAAAACTTGGCCACAAATGGGTCTTCCAAACAGACCATGATTTTCAGTCATACGAAAATGTACGATTTTAAAAAGGAGGCGTGGCACCTAACCCCACCCCTAACCCCAACCGTTATTAGGTGATGAGCAAATCGTACTAATTTTTTATGAATTAGATACATACAAATTAGCCACTAAATCAAAAAGTTACGAATTGCCATGAGATTGCGTTGAAATGTATGTAAACTTTTGACTGTCTAGAAATTAATAAAAAATTCTCAAAAAAAAAATTTCTCATTATTCTGGCATTTAGCAAATGTAAATCATTTAGGTAATCCTAACGAACCTAAAATAGTAAACGTTTAGTATGATTTACCATCAGACATTTTTTTAAAATGGTTACGTTCCTTTTGTGTGTATGTAAACTTCTGGTTTCAACTGTATATGTCCCACACTGCTAAAAACCCTATTAGGACACATATATTTCACTAAAAAAGTGACAATTGGTTGTTTTTGCGTTGTTTAGAGCAAATTCGTTCCTCTGGTTTAAAAATAAATTATGAAGCTACATCACGGCGATGAGATCATTGTGTAAATTCCAGCCGGTACAAAGTGATGTCCTTGAGTTTTCAACACATCTGGGGTGCATTTCCAAAAACCATGGTTAGCCAAATAAAGTCGCAAGTTGCCTCGTTACAAACATAGTTTGTTGATTTGGCATTTCCCAAATCCATCGTTCCAACAAACATTCGCAAACTGCGTCGCAAAATTGTATGCTTGTGACTCTAGAGCTGTAGTTATAAACATAGTTCCTGGCTGTGTTCTATTCCGTTATCCTCCCTATGCCCTATTCATTTAGAACATTCTAGCATTTAAACTTGGATTAAATTAATCACTCTTAGGTGTAATTTGCTTTCAAAGTATTTTTACAGTTCAGTTTTAGTGATCTTCATGTTTACAATTGTGCTCACTTCACAGTGCACTTTGAAAACATTTATGTCATTTTGAACAGAGCCGTGGCTCATGATGAAAGCTATAGGTGACCTATTATTTAAAAGCGGAATTTATGCTACCAAATTTATGTCTCCAAAGCTTGTGAAAACAAAAAACATAGCATACGTGAATGCTTTTAATTTATAGTAGGTAATTTATTAAGTATCTGTACTGTATATGACATGGGCCTGTTGGTTAGAAGATTTCTGCAGTGGTTTGCATGTGTCAAATTGTAAAAGTAAACTTTTCAAAAAGTAAATAAACAAGATCCTACTTAATAATAATAATAATAATAATAATCATCATCATCAATATTATTAATATTATTATTAAAGTAGGATTTTCTTCATTTCCTAATAAATAATACGAATTTAATTTAATTACTTAATAAATAGCCTCATTATTTGTTTATTTATATGATTTATATATGATATTAAAATACATGTTAGCTTTTGTTAGGGATAAAAAATCACTTACAAAAGCTAACACGTATTTTAATATCATATATAAATCATATAAATAAACAAATAATGAGGCTATTTATTAAGTAATTAAATTAAATATTTATTATTTAAAATTATGTTTAAAATAGAATATGGAATATTCTCAATAAACTTTGTAAAGGAAACATAGGCTCTATATGTGTCGTTTAATTAATATGGAAAAAGAGTGCATGTTTTTACCAAAATTAATATTGAATTTTTTTTTATGTGCATGCATGTAAAACAATATAATTTGCACAAAGAAATGATGGGGTTTTTCTCTAAAGAAGTTGTTACCACCCAATTTAGAGCATCATTATGGGCGTTTTAGAAAGACTTGGTTCGAACCAATCAGCGCTCTATTGTGAATGAGATGCAACTTCATTATTGTGTTCAAAGAGATGCCACATTGTGTTGCCAACTGTATAATTCAAACAAGTAGGAGAAGAATTGTTCAGAGACATGGGTCGTTAGTGTTGTGTTTATAAATATGCCGCAACAAAGGTTTTGTTTACATTTCCCTGCGATGAGAGCACCGCTTGTGTGTGGACCCACATGTGTGGATTACAGTGGTCTGTTAACATGCAACAAAAATATGTTTGTAAGGAGCATTTTTTACTCCAGAGCTTTTCGAATTTGGAAATGGTGAAATCTGCATTTGCCACTCGTCTTCCATGAAAGATGCGGTTCCAGTTCGTTTGGATTGTCCTGTCTCTACAGATTTAATAAGTGTGTGATCAGTGTTCTTTGTTTACGTTTAATCAGATGGCAAAGTTAGTTAGTATTGTCAGCAGTACTCTTTCAGTTTTTAAAGACATATCTAATTATTACAAAATGATTTAGTTACTAAGTTTACAGTAATATCACTACAATAATATGGACTAAAAATCCTCCACTTCCACACAGCTCTAAGATCAGCTGTCAATACTTCTCTCTGAATCACTGTCTATCTCCTCTGCGTCTGTGTTTGTGTTGCTGGCGTGAAAATCAGCGATTGTGCACGTAATGAAACTTAAATTTAAGGCTTTTAACCAATAGCAACACGCTTTTTCACCTTTCATAGGGGTGTGCAGATCTTCCACATTCAACTCTGGTGCTTGGATTGTGGTCAAAATAAATGTCTTGCAGGTATTTTTAATGCTTAAACTTGACTGTTGGCTGTTATGACCCCCTCTAACTGCTCAAAGTCTTTCTGAAGTTCATATTAAAAGTTAGCAAGCCACTAAAAACTACACAATCAATGTAATACAACTAACCGAAGTGCTTTACCAGAAATCTAACACATTATATTTAAAAAAAAATAAGAAGGAATCTCTTGATGCATTCTTTTTTAACAAACAAGAACAGCACTTTTCTTGTTAAATTAATAATACACAGTTGTTTCCATAAGCTCACTTTCCTTCAGCCGAAATGGTCAGATGGCTGCTCGTTATGCACTGAGAAAGGAGTGCATCAGGCAGTCGTTTGATTCCGTTTTTGAGGGAAATGTCTATCGGAAGGTTTTCAGATCATCACATAGATAACAAAGAAAAGATTTAGTGTTTTTTTTTTCCATTTCAAGATCTCATCCTTTGTAGCAGTGACCTCCGATTCACCTCCATTCTGCCCAAACACAGACAAATGGTCTTGGTTTCAGTCTCTTGGCTGTCTTGCATAATACTCCACGGTCATCAAGTTCATTTAAATCAGCATATTTGTATAAATGAATGCAGAATGACCTCTGTGAACCGTGTTAGCAACAGTTTCTCTCTAAAAAGCTTAAACCGATGATGCCAGTGGGAAATGTTTGTTGAGAGTGGTGTCTCATTAGCATACTGTACTGTAAATAAAAAGTTGTTGCCTTTTGTTGTTTTTAAAAGTATATATTTTATAAATATCAGATGTACAAAAATGTAGCACATTTTTTATGAGTAGATATGAATAAGTGTCATTGTAACATGATTTCATGCATATTTGAATATTTTATTTTCACAAACGTTGTCTAAACATTAAAGTAGACATATTACGTGGATTTAATATGAATTATTTTTTATATATACTGACTTTTGCATACACATACACTAAAATATGATATCTTATGTTTAATGATACAGGGAAAAAGCAGCTTTGTACTCCAAAAAAAACACTGCTCAAAACAATAAAGGGAACACTTAAACAACACAATGTAACTCCAAGTCAGTCACACTTCTGTGAAATCAAACTGCCCTCTTAGGAAGCAATGCTAATTGACAATCAATTTCACATGCTGTTGTGCAAATGGAACAGACAACAGGTGGAAATTATAGGTAATTAGCAAGACACCCCCAATAAAGGAGTGGTTCTGCAGGTGGTGGCCACAGTTCTCAGTTCCTATATGCTTTCTGGCTGATGTCTTGGTCAACTTTGGATGCTGGCGGTGCTTTTACTCTAGTGGTAGTGGCTGGAGTGTGCCAGCAGTTCTTGCAAGATCAAGGCATTGATGCTATGGACTGGCCCGCCCATTCCCCAGAACTTTATCCAATTGAGCACATTTGGGACATGATGTCTTGCTCTATTCACCAATGCTACGATGCACCACAGACTGTCCGCCACCTTATTAGGAGTGGTAGAGTGGTCATACAGGCATGAGGAGGCCATACACACTACTGAGCCTCATTTTGGCTTGTTTTAAGGACATTACATCAAAGTTGGATCAGCCTGTAGTCTGTTTTTCCACTTCAAATTTAAGTGTGACTCCAAATCCAGTCCTCCATGGGTTAATAAATTGATTTCCATTGATAATTTTTGTGTGATTTTGTTGTCAGCAGATTCAACTATGTAAAGAACAAAGTATTTAATAAGAATATTTCATTCAATCAGATCAAGGATGTGTTATTTTAGTGGTATATTAATTTTTATTTTAGTTAAGTTAAAATAAATATCACATTTATCAACTATAGATCCAGCTGTAGATCCTTGATGAACTGTTCGACATGCCACTACCACTAGATTGTCAGCAGTTCCTGCAAGACAGAGGCATTGATGCTATGGACTGGCCCGCTGATTCCCCAGAACTGAATCTAATTGAGCACATTTTGGACATCATGTCTCGCTCCATCCACCAATGCCACGTTGCACCACAGACTGTCTGCCACCTCATCATGAGCATGCTCAGGCTAGGTAGGGAGGTCATACAGGCATGAGGAGGCCATACACACTACTGAGCCTCATTTTGGCTTGTTTTAAGGACATTACATCAAAGTTGCATCAGCCTGTAGTCTGTTTTTCCACTTCATTTTTAAGTGTGACTCCAAATCCAGACCTCCATGGGTTAATAAATTGATTTCCATTGATAATTTTTGTGTGATTTTGTTGTCAGCAGATTCAACTATGTACAGAACAAAGTATTTAATAAGAATATTTCATTCAATCAGATCAAGGATGTGTTATTTTAGTGGTATATTAATTTTTATTTTAATTAAGTTAAAATAAATATCACATTTATCAACTATAGATCCAGCAGTAGATCCTTGATGAACTGTTTGACATGCCACTGCTACTAGAGTGTCAGCGGTTCCTGCGAGACAGAGGCATTGATGCTATTGACTGGCCCACCCATTTCCCAGAGCTGAATCCAATTGAGCATATCTGGGACATCATGTCTCCTTCCATCCACCAATGCCACGTTGCACTACATTCTGTCCGCCACCTCATCAGGAGCATGCCCAGGCATGGTAGGGAGGTCATACAGGCATACGGAGGCCACACACACTACTGAGCCTCATTTTGGCTTGTTTTAAGGACAGTACATCAAAATTCGATCAGAACTGGGATGTGTTGTTTTAGTGTTCCTTTTATTTTTTGAGCAGTGTATATTAATTTTTATTTTAGTTAGGTTATTTAAAATTTTAATAACATTTCATAATATTTATTACTGTATTTATGATCCTTTAAGTGCAGCTTGGGTAAACATAACAGACTATTCAAAACATTGTTAAACTCTTACTAATGGTGTAAATATTTTGAGAGCACATTAGCATGTAGATGGTCTCAAAAATACATGAGCTGAAAGCCACAAAATATCATTTTTCTTTCATGTGTACTTTAAATATATAAAGACGTTGACAGTTCACTTATTTATTAATGATACAGATGCTCAAAGTTAATCGGCTAAAAGCCTACAGGACTCCAACTTTGATTTTGTGAAATTGGTTTCCTTTTTTTGGTTGTTTTTTTAAAAGTAAAAGTGTCACGATCAAAATACAGAAGATGTCACTGCAATGTCAAGACTGTCTTTGAAGAGTGGTAAACACATCTCCTGTGATCATGCACAGTTGGCTGCGTACAGGGCTTTCCATATGCAGCAGACACCTGAGTGTTTCTCCTGGCTGTTCCCTGCGTCAGTCTGAGCTCGCATGGCTGGTGAAGGGCAATCAGTCACACAAACAGATGTGTTTGCATGTTCTACATAATGCGGGGCAATAATCTTGCAGTCTGCCGCAGCATTACCCCCCGCTGTCCTGAAAGGCATTGACAAACCGTCCGCTGTTTTTCCCTGGGAACGGTGCTTGTGTACTAACCAGGTCACTTAAAGAATGGGAAGGTTGCAGTTTTATCTGCATACTGTATATGCAGTTATGGTTAAAGTCAGAATTATTCGCCCTCCTGAATTATTAGTCTATATTTTCCCCAATTTCTGTTTAGTAGAAAGAAGATATTTTCAACACACATCTAAACACAATAGTTTTAATAACTTATTTCTAAAAACTGATTTCTTTTATCTTTATTATGATGGCTTTACATATTATTTTACTAGATATTTTTCAAGATACTAGTATTCAGAATAAAGTGACATTTTGTAAGGCTTGAAGCTTACGCTGCTATTCTGAACCAATAATCGAGAACAGAAAACAGTTGAAGGATGGCATGTTTAAATCAGTTATTTATCTGTCCACATTGTAATTATTCTGACTCCATTAAAGTTGTTATCATCATTGATAAAAAAAAAGAATCTCAACGCCTTTAAGCAGGCAAAGTTGTTTATTAAGTAACATGTTAAACTAGAAAAGTAAAGTTCGTAGACAAACTTCATGGTGTCCTGAGAAAGTGTGAATTAGTTTAAATCATTGAAGCAGTTTTTAAGAAGTTTGAAACAGTTATAACTATATAGGTTAGCATGTTTTTAGTAAGGATTGACATGTTTCTTGCTAGGCTGTTGATAGGGGGTTC
The DNA here is from genome assembly GCA_903798195.1 of Danio kyathit. Classification (NCBI taxonomy): domain Eukaryota; kingdom Metazoa; phylum Chordata; class Actinopteri; order Cypriniformes; family Danionidae; genus Danio; species Danio kyathit. The sequence goes on along the minus strand of LR812531.1, from coordinate 43,760,922 downwards.
TGGGTGGTTGCTAGGGTGTTCTGAATGGTTTAGGGTGTTCTGAGTGGTTGCTAAGATTGTCCAATTTTGGTGAGCCTGTGCAAATTGTAGCCTCAGTTTCCTGTTCTTAGCTGACAGGAGTGGCACCTGGTGTGGTCTTCTGCTGCTGTAGCCCATCTGCCTCAAGGTTTGACATGTTATGCGTTCAGAGATTCTCTTCTGCATTCCTCAGTTGTAACGAGTGGTTATTTGAGTTACTGTTGCCTTTCTATCAACTCGAACCAGTATGGCCATTCTCATCGGTATTTACATTCCACCGCAAACACATGTGAGTACTGCGTTACAACAGCTGTCTGATCTGATCACAGAGACTGAACAACGACACCCAGACTCTGTTTTTATAATTCTCGGTGACTTTAATCAGGCAAAACTCACACATGAGCTGCCTAAATTCAAACAGCACATTACATGCCCCACCAGAGACAATAACATTTTGGACCATTGCTACACCACAATAAAGGATGCATATCGCTCCGTTGCCAGAGCAGCTTTAGGACTCTCCGACCACTGCCTGGTTCAATTTATACCAACTTACAGAAAACTTAAAACTATTAAGCCAGTATTAAGGACTGTTAAGAGATGGACCAACAACACAGAGCAGGTCTTACAAGCCTGTTTTGAATGCACGGACTGGAGTGTTTTTGAAGCTGCAGCCACCGACCTGGACGAGCTCAGCGACACTGTAACATCATACATCAGTTTCTGTGAGGAGTTATGCATCCCTACCAGGACCTACTTATCATTTAACAATGATAAACCATGGTTCACACCAAAACTTAGACAGCTTCGTCATGCAAAGGAGGATGCCTACAGGAGTGGGGACAGGTTTTTATACAATCAAGCCAGGAACACACTGACAAAGGAGATTGGTGTGGCTAAGAAGAGCTATGCCAAAAAGCTGCAAAACCAGTTTTCTGCCAACGACCCTGCATCAGTGTGGAAAGGCCTGAAAGACCTTACCAACTTCAAAACACAACCCCCAACATCATCAGCAACAAACATCTTGCAAAATAGCTGAATACGTTCTACTGTAGATTCGACACCACTGACCAGACACCTCACACCCGCTCGGACCATCTCCCTACACAGCCATCAACACCTCCAGCCATCTCCCTCTCCCCCCCTGCACTTCAGATCAGTGAGGATAATGTGCGTCAGATCTTCAGTAAACAGAAGAGACGGAAAGCACCAGGTCCAGACGGTGTTTCACCAGCCTGTCTGAAAACCTGCGCATACCAGCTGGCTCCTATTTTCACACAGATCTTCAACAGATCACTGGAACAGCGCAAAGTCCCATCCTGCTTCAAATGCTCCACCATCATCCCAATAGCAAAGAAACCAAAGATCACAGGACTCAATGACTACAGACCTGTTGCCCTAACATCTGTGGCCATAAAGTCATTCGAAAGACTGGTGCTAGCATATCTAAAGGACATCACTGGACCTTTGCTGGACCCCCTGCAGTTTGCCTATAGATCAAACCGGTTTGTGGATGATGCAGTCAACATGGGACTGCATTATACCCTACAACATCTGGACAAACCAGGGAACTACTCAAGGATACTGTTTGTGGACTTCAGTTCTGCCTTTACCACCATCGTCCTATCACTGCTCGAGTACAAACTGACCCAGCTGTCAGTCCCCAGCTCTGTCTCTCAATGGATCATCAGCTTTCTGACAGATAGACAACAGCTAGTCAGAATGGGCAAAATTACATCCGACAGCCACACCATCAGCACTGGTGCCCCACAGGGATGCGTTCTCTCCCCGCTGCTCTTCTCCCTGTACACCAACGACTGCACCGCAAAAGACCCCTCCATTAAGCTCTTGAAGATTGCTGATGACACTACTGTTATCTGCCTCATCCGGAACGGTGACGAGTCTGCCTACAGACAGGAGGTGGAGCGGCTGGCTTTATGGTGCAGACACAACAACCTGGAGCTGAATACGCTCAAAACAGTGGAGATGATAGTGGACTTTAGAAGAAACCCCCCTGGTCACTCTGGATGTGACGCAAAATCACTCTGGATGCCTCACACCCAGCACATTACCTGTTCGAACTGTTACCGTCTGGTCGGCGCTACAGAGCACCAAGCACAAAAACAGCCAGACACAGGAAAAGTTTCTTTCCTCAGGCCATCTACCTCATGAACAGTTAAATATTCCCCTACTGGGCAATAAACGTGCAATACTTTCTCATACGCACTTGTACACAGCACCTTATAACAATATACAATGCAATACTTTCTCCATTCGCATTGGTACACAGCACCTTATAACCTGTATATTTACAACATATCTGTACATACAATTCAACATCCAGATATTTTTTACTTACTTATATTTAATTTTGTGTTGTCATTTGTCACTTTATGAACACTTTAAGCTTCTGTAGCCAAAACAAATTCCTTGTGTGTGTGAAGCACACTTGGCAATAAAACTGATTCTGATTCTTACCTCTGACATCAACAAGGCATTTGCACCCACAGAACTGCCGCTCACTGGATATTTTCTCTTTTCCGGAGCATTCTCTGTAAACCCTAGAGATGGTTGTGTGTGAAAAATCCCAGTAGATCAGCAGTTTCTTAAATACTCAAGCCAGCCCATCTGGCACCAACAACCATGCTAAATACTAAATGCATTGAGTTGCTGCCATGTGATTGGCTGATTAGAAATTTGCATTAACGAGCAGTTAGACAGGGCGACACAATGGCGCTGTAGGTAGTGCTGTCGCCTCACTGCAAGAAGGTTGCTGGGTCGCAGGTTCGAACCTCGGCTGGGTCAGTTGGTGTTTCTGTGTGGAGTTTGCATGTTCTCCCTATGTTCGCGTGGGTTTCCTCCGGGTGCTCCGATTTCCCCCACAGTCCAAAGACATGCGGTACAGGTGAATTGGGTGGACTAAATTGTCCGTAGTGCATGAGTGTGTATGGATGTTTCCCAGAGATGGGTTGCGGCTGGAAGGGCATCCGCTGCGTAAAAATGTGCTGGATAAGTTGGCAGTTCATTCCGCTGTGTCCCTGTATCTGTACCTTGTAATGTCGTGACCGGCCAATCAGAATGTCGTATTACAGAGAGCGGTATGATAAATTTGGTACTTTCCATCTAATTTAAAGCATTGCCAGAGTATTTTGTATTTGCGTGTGTGTGTGTGCGTGTGCGTGTGCGTGTGCGTGTGCGTGTGTGTGTGCGTGTGTGTGTGCGTGTGTGTGTGTGTGTGTGTCATGCACTGGCTCTAAATCCCATTGACAGAATGTAAATATTTCATTTCTGCTGTGCTGCAGCTCAAAACACATTATTAATTTATAGATCTGAAACTCCTCCGATGCTTCCTGTATCTGATATTATACCTTTGAAAAAGCGTCTACATCTTCCGGCACCTTATGAAGTTCTTGTCTGAATATTGCTTATCGTGCCGGCCCACCCTCTACCTCTCGCTTGGGGATAAAGGCTGGAATTATAAAAGTTCCGTTTGTGGGATTGCAGCTCAGCTCTGAGCCGCTAGCCGGAGCATTTCTAATCATTCGCTTACAGTGAGGCTCGATCAACATCAGCAGAATGTGAGTCTGCTTCTTCACATGGCCTTCAGGCTCAGTTATGCTCTTATTTAAATGAATCAGTAATTTTTTTTTAATGGTGCACTCAATAAGTTTTGGCTCATGTACACTGACTGTTGTAAACCTTTTTGCTTTTTACTTTTCACTGACTCCTCATATATCATTCAGGAAATGGGCATTATGTGTATACTTCAGGATTCTCGTAAATATATGTTTCGGTTTAGATGGACTGGATGAAGCCTTGAGCACTGTCTGAAAGCACTATAGAGAGTCAACGCTATTATTAGGAGCAGCATGACTGGACTCTGATCTTAAAATAAGGGCAGTTCTCTGCATCTTAAAATCACTAGTTTTTTTTTTTTTTTTTTTTTGGTTTTTTTTTTTAAGATTTTGAATGCCACAGACCCACAAAGGTGATTTTGATGATATGATATTAATTATGATATGAAATCCCATTTGTTAATATTAATATGTGTGCTAATATGTTCAAATATTTTAGTGTTTCAAATGTTTGTGTCCTGTTAGATTTTTTAAGCTTTCTAGGCCGCATTTATTTGATCAAAAAGTAATTAATATTACACTTTATTTATATTTTAATAAACATTATTAATATTCTTTGATTAATAAAAAGTTAAACTTAATTTGAAATTGCATCCTTGGTTTTTATTAAAGTAAAAACAGACTTTAAACTTTTAAATAATGTATAATTCTTTTTATTAAGTTGTGTCAATTTTTAATAGATTAATCTGATTATTTTTGACTATTGTGTTAGAAAAAATTACATGGTATGTGTGTCAAATTCTGCATATTTTAACATTTTACATTTAAACATGAACATTTTAACATTATTTATATATATATACACACAGTTGAAGTCAGAATTATTAGCTCCCTGTTTTATTTTTGTTTAACCGAGAGAAGATTTTTTCAACACATTTCTAAACATAATAATTTTAATAACTCATTTCTAATAACTGATTTATTTTATCTTTGCCATGATGACAGTAAATAAGATTTGACTAGATATTTTTCAAGACACTTCTTTACAGCTTAAAGTGACATTTAAATGCTTAACTAGGTTAATTAGGTTAACTAGGCAAGTTAGGGTATTTAGGCAATTTTTTTGTATAATGATGGTATGTTCTGTAGACCATCGAAAAAATATATAGCTTAAAGGGGCTTATAATATTAACCTTAAAATATATATATATATATATATTTTTTTTAAACTGCTTTTATTCTAGCCAAAAAAAAAAACAAATAAGACTTTCTTCAGAAGAAAAAATATTATCAGACATACTGTGAAAATTTCCTTGCTCTGTGTTACGTGTTTAAGTTATTAAGATATTAAATGGATGAAATGTAACAATCAGTGAGTCTATAATGCTGCTGGATGAAAAATGAGAAGACAACAACTGCTGGTTAAATGAACAAAAGTAAGTATTTATTAAACAGGGAATGTTAAACAATGAATATAGGAAATTAGATGTAATATAAAATGTAATTTAAATAACTGAATTAAACGAAAAACAGGAGTGTTGCCAAAACAAAGAAATAATTATAACAAAACAATCTAACTAAACCCCAACCCACTAGACTAACTGAACAAACAAAAATGCAGAAACAAAACCGTAATCTGCAGCACATAGCTTAACTAAACTTCATAACTACAAAACATAATTACACATGTGGCAACGCCTCCATAAACTAACATAAAAACACTATGCTGCTCATCATTCCTAAATCTCTCGTAAAGTACACACTGTTAGCCATTAGCAAAACAATATCTGATATAATCCAATTCTCATAAAGATCGTTTAACTTCTCAATAGATACTAAATTGAGCTGCACAAGCTTATCTAATTAATCGATCACTTAATCAAGAGAAAGACACACAGCAACAACAACAACTTAACTAAATAAACACAAGTGAACAGGCGGGCCGACAGAAGTGAGGAGTTTGGCTGTGAGCCAAGCGCTCCTGGAGAACAGCGCAAGCGCGCGTCTTTTCTGCTCGGCGGACCAGCTCCAGATTGGTGTGCCCATTGCATCAGGGTAGTGATTGACAGTTGTTTTGACCAATGGTCGCACACCTAAAACAGGACAGAATAGAGACGGAAGAGAGAAGAGAACGCAAAACAAATAACAAAAACCACAAAATATACGTGAAACGTAACACTGTTAAACAACATTTGGAAAACATTTAAAAAAGAAAACAAACATTCAAAGGGGGGCTAATAATTCTGACTTATTCAGGGCTTGACATTACCACCCACCAAATGCGTGTAGATTTCAGCTGTGGAGGGTTAGACAGCCACTCCCACTAGCCTCTTTGGCCGGTTGAAAATAATTTTTAAATTGTAGTTTTCTAAAAAGCAAAGTTCGACAATAAGGATGCCCATCGAGAAGCAGCACGACTGACAAAAACAACTGTTCACTCGAGCAAAAGAAAGAAGGTGAATAGCGAATGGGAGGATGAGAGGGCTTCAGTGTTGTGCGTTTAAATGCTTGCACGCTCATGTTTCCTTGTGTAAAGCAACCGTGCCTGGAAATGCAACTGATGCGATCGGTTCCCTTTGAAATATACTCGACAAAAAGCGATGCTTGCTTTCAAGAGTTTGAGATTCTTTAAAAAAATGTCTTTGTGTAAGCAGCAGAGGTTGCCACTTTCGCTTTAACCATTCTTTGAACAGATTATAAATAGGCCTAACGTTAACCATGTGCCGGTGATCATCCTTTCATTACCGCACACAGCATGCTTTTCATCTGCTTTCTTTTACAGTTATTTTTAACTTCCCATTTATGTATAGTGAACTGGTGATCTGGGACCTTTAGCCAGGACAGGCTACTGTGCATAGTTCTAGATACATAGCAATTATTATTTATAATATGTCAATTGTTTTTTTTTTTTTTTTTTTTTTTTTTTTTACTTTTGTTGAATAAAAAGGGTATTTATAGTCAAATGCATACAAATATATATTTTCCTAACAACAAAATTGTGGCTAGTGAAAATGGCGAGTAATGTTGAAAAAATAAATGTGTGTGTGTGTGTGTGTGTGTGTGTGTGTGTGTGTGTGTGTGTGTGTGTGTGTGTGTGTGTGTGTGTGTGTGTGTGTGTGTGTGTGTGTGTGTGTGTGTGTGTGTGTGTGTGTGTGTGTGTGTGTGTGTGTGTGTGTGTGTGTGTGTAAATATATATTTAGTAGTGGTAGATGTTGTTGTAGTAGTCACTGTTGTAGTAGACGTTGTAGTAGTATTAGTAGTAGTAAACATTGTAGTAGTAGTAGTAGTCATTGTTGTGGCTGTAGTAGCAGCAGTAGTAGTTGTAACATTAGTAATTTTCTGTAATAGTAGTAGTTAGAGTAGTACTTGTAATTATTATTATTATTATTGTTGTCAGTTATTATTACTGTTGTCCTTTCTTTCTTTTTACTGTCATTATTACTATCATTACGTTACTATCATTGTTGTCACTCCTTACCACTGATTGATTTTTTTTCTATCTATTTTATTTATATCTATGTTATTTGCTTCATTTATTGACTGTCATACATGTTGTTTATGTATATATTATTTTTTTTCCCTCATGTATGTACTCTGACCTTCCACCTATTTACCTTTATGCACACACATACATGTACACACACATGCAAACACGCACCTGCCAGTATCTGACTGTATTGATGTTGTTGTTGTTTTTGTTGTTGTTTTTTCATGTTTTTGTTGTTGTTTTGTTTTCTTTGTATGTGATTCCATTTTGTGTACTTCTTGCATATTCTAATGAAAAAAATGTTTTAGACTGTCCTGTCCTGACTTAAAGATCTACAAGCATAACTGATTTTAATCAAATCAAGTGCTCTAGTACACATAGTTCATTCCTATATGTAATATATATAATGCATGTAAAGCTGGAAAAAGTAACAGTGTTAGCTTAGTCTTGCTCTGCAAGATAACTTCACATTGGTCTGGCAGACAGGGATGGTCTTGAGTTCAGGCCGGTGATGTATGACTTCCATCCATTCTGCTCTGTATTCTCATTTGTATTCTCCTCTGCTATTTTGACAGTCTCAACCCCCCAGTGCCCCTTCCCAATTTATGCTTTTTACGCAAACTCCACCAAAGGTAATGATGCAGTGCGGGTACATTTCATTGGTGTACTAATGATCTCTCTGTTTTTTCCCCCTTATTTCGGTTCCTTGTGTGCAGCGATGCAGAGAACTGGTTCTGTGCTTGTCCTTCGCTCTACTCCGGTAAGCTGTGCCAGTTCACCGCCTGCGAGCGAAACCCATGTGCACGCGGCGCCACCTGCGTTCCCCAGACACAGCTGGAAGCGGCGTGTCTTTGCCCCTACGGAAGGCAGGGTCTCCTCTGCGATGAGGGTAGGTCCCGTCAAGGTTTGTACGCAGACGCTTATTTACACCAGCATCCACGGAGACATGACGAAGCCGGTGTGGCCGGGGGGTGTTTTGTTTCATATTTGTGGCATTGTGAGGTTTGTTTTCCTCCGTCTTCTGCATGCACCTCCGTCTTTGAGGATAGACCCATAGGTGGTAGATTGAACTGTATTCCCAGCAGTTTTGTTTTACTGATGCAAGCCATTGAAATAGCATTCCAATTAGTGTAGCTAAGTGCTTTGTGCTCGTTACAAACTCACTAAACATTTACTGAACTCCTAGGCTTACAGTGAACTAGATCTGCATGATTAATTGTTAAAAGACTATGAGCTCGATTCAAACATCTACACACGTCTTATTCCTGAATGACAACAATTAAGGGATGTCATTTAAACATTTGACAAGCATGATCACGAGAACAGCTTTCATGTACAGTATAATTACGAAAGCGATTCAGTATTTAGTCCTTTTTAGTTGTTGCTTCTGTTACAAAAATCTAATTATCATAAGTACTGCGATAAAACTTTATAGTTCATGTCTACAGAAGAAGTATAGCAAAAAATGCAAGCTAACAGTACACTTTAAAGGTCAAAATATATACATACAGGCAAAACACAATGATTTCTGAGGATACATTAAGGTTTTATTAAGCAAAACTAGCAGTCTGTGCAAGAAATTTACAAATATTTACAACATTATTAAATTGAATCTTGACCAAGTATGAAGTCAAAGCTTCTGATTACATAAAAAGTATGAGGGCAAATAAATAGCAGGTTTTAAATTCCAGTGAACTATCCCTTTAAGACCGAACCCAAAAATACAAAACATGGTACAAATTTTTCATTACCAGAGTTTGACAAATTCTCCATGTGTATGTTCTGTTTTTAACCTGAGTAGATTAAATGCAGAGGACAAATCACACACTTCACTACATTATTACACATTAGCTATTGGTGACACGCAAACAAATTTATTTGTTAATAAATGATTCATTCAAAAGATTTGTGCAAAAACGCTTATTCATCCAGTAAGAAACAAATGATTATGAGTTTATTAGGTATGTTTACATGTGCTCCAATAATCAGAGTAAGGGTGTTTACATGTTTAGCAAACCTCTTTACTCCCATTTACATGCAACTGTTTATTTGCTATAAAGTGTGGTTATTTTTACAGTATTATTATCATATTTGGTGTTTATTGTCCAATGTACACTCACCAGCCACTTTATTAGGTACACCTTACTAGTATCGGGTTGGACCCCATTTTGCCTTCAGAACTGCATTAATCCTTAGTGGCATAGATTCAACAAGGTTAGGGAAATATTCCTCAGAGATTTTGGTCCATATTGACATGATAGCATCATGCAGTTGCTGCAGATTTGTTGGCTGCACATCCATGATGCAAATCTCCAGTTCCACCACCCAAAGGTGCTCTATTGGATTGAAATCTGGGGATTGTGGCGGCCATTTGAGAACAGTGCACTCATTGTCATGTTCAAGAAACCAGTCTGAGATGATTCACGCATTGACATGGCACATTATCCTGCTGAAAGTAACCATCAGCCATGGGTACACTGTGGTCAAAAAGGGATGGACATGGTCAGCAATACTGAGGTCAGCTGTGGCATTGACATGATGCTCAATTGGTACTAATAGGCCCAAGGTGTGGCAAAAAAAATATCCCCCATACCACCACCACCAGCAACCTGAACCGTTGATACAAGGCAGGATGAATCCATACTTTCATGTTGTTGACACCAAATTCTGACCCAATCGTCAAATCCGAATGTCGCAGCAGAAATTCACACCCAGTGTGGTCTTCTGCTGCTGTAACCCATCCGCCTTAAGGTTCGACGTGTTGTGCATTCAGAGAGGCTCTTTTGAATACCAGTCTGGCCATTCTCCTCTGACCTCTGGGGTCAACAAGGCATTTGCGCCCACAGAACTGCCACTCACTGGCTATTTTCTCTTTTTCGGACCATTCTCTGTAGATCAGCAGTTTCTGAAATACTCAGACCAGCCCGTCTGGCACCAACAACCATGCCACATTCAAAGTCACTTAAATCACCTTTCTTCCCCATTCTGATTCTTAGTTTGAACTGCAGCATATCGTCTTGACCATGTTTACATGCCTAAATGCATTGAGTTGCTGCAGTGTGATTGGCTGATTAGAAATTTTCATTAACGAGCAGCTGTACCTAATAAAGTGGCCGGTGAGTTTATTTGTAGCAATTATTTGAGTTTAAATATAAACATCATAAGTTCCATTGACAGTTTATTATAATTCAGCAAGGTGGAAAAACATAAGAATATTATCACTTCATCATTTCATCAAGTTATGTGAACAACTAGCATTAATATTTTGAAGAAAACTCCCAGTGTGAGTTACAATACTAGCTTAATTCCTGACCTTTTGTCACATCTACAGTTAATACACATCCAAATATAATGAGCACACCGAGTGCTTTAAATCAGGCAACTCGGAAACTTAATTTATCAATGTGTAGTCACGGATTGTACTCGCTGCAATTGCTTTTGTTTTATTGTCTAGAAGAACAAAGCTGTGAAGACATACAACGGCAGCGTGTAACTAATGTACTTCTCTCCGCGGCTCTACCTCACAGTGTTAAGTCAGCTAAAGTCGAATATCTGCTTACACAGATAGCTCTTCATCTCCTCCACTGCGCTTAGAGGAAAACGAAGTGCTGCTATTTTGCTGTAATCTAATTGGGTGGCGTGGTTTGAAGACCGCTTGGCACTGCATGCCAGGCAGAGCAACCAGACGTCGCTCTATCAGACAGCAATGCCAAATAGAGTGTTCTAATCTCCCAGTGTCACACCGAGTGGGACTGACATTTGAATTTAAAGGCCGATAACAGCAGATAACATCAATCAGTATTGATTAGTAGCCAAGGCCTCCCTGCCTCTGGGCAGTCGCTCAACTCTGGATGTGCTGGACTTCTTCAAATGAGCCTGGACTAATGGAATTATAGGGAGGGGGTGTTGAGCCAGTTTTATGCATTGATTTAATGCTGCATTCAGAAATTAAGACTTTATTTGATCACGATCTTATACATTTAGAAGAATATAAGATTCAGGGATCATGATTTTATTTTAAAAAAAAAATAAAAAAAAGATTAATGAATAAATGAAATTAGTTGCCAGGCAATATATAGAAGATGTGATTTGTGGTAGCATCCACAACAACTGCTGGAATTATCTTTCAGGAAAATAAAATGGGTGTCATTCCCCAGAATTATTTTGGTATTATGTCTATTAGTTTAATGTGTTTTTGTTCTGTTTTTCCATTATGGATTTTTGTTCTTAAAGCAGGGGTGCCGAAAGTCGGTCCTTGAGGACCAGTTTCCTGCAGATTTTAGCTCCAACTTGCCTCAACACACCTGCACAGATGTATCTAAGGGTGCTTTCACATCTGTAGTTTGGTTCATTTGGTCCGGACCAAGGGCAACAAATAATACATTGTAGCATTTTCTGCCGTCTTTGGGTCCTTTTCACACCACACTGATTGCTTTTATCCGAACCAGTTCAAAAGAACCAAAATGCAGTCATCGGACAAAACCCACATCACTCATTGGCCAGTTGTTGTTGTATGTATTTCCTAAACTGCTTACCGATTGGTCAGAATTCACGTGCGCGAAAATGCCAATGAAACTCCCGCAAGTAAACAAACCGACCGACACAAAATATCGCTTTTGACTATGGAGCTACGACTGCACCGGCTGATTGTATGCTTGCTCCACTGTAAAAAATCCAACCTACAAATTGTTAACTCAGTTTAAAATTGTAAGTTAGGTGGACATATTTTTGAACTCAGAGTTGAATTTACTCATCAAAAAAGATTTAACTGCATGTTTGGAACTGTTTGTTCAATGAAAGTAAAAAATCAGTTGAGGAGATTTTTGATTTCTTCATTTGAGCCAAAAAGTTGAGTTAACTTAAAATTGTAAAGCAACCGGCTGCAAAGAAATTTTGAGTTTATTAAGCTTCAGTGGTTGAAGTTGTGCCAAATTATTCTATAAAGTATACTTGACTTAAAACACCCTTTTCAGTCAACTTAAATAAAAAAATTGCCAAAACTTCAACCACTGAAGCTTAATAAACTCAAAATTTCTTTGCAGCCGGTTGCTTTAAAATGTTAAGTTAACTCAACTTATTATTTTTTACAGTGTAATATATTATACAGTTTGTATACATCACTTTAGACGAACAATAGAGTTTGAGAATGAAGTGTGGCTGTGGCTGGAAAACAATATTTTAAGAGCAGCATTGCAAACGGCGAAGATGCATCACACGTCACTTCAGGAGGAGGCGTGAATTAATTTTGCTAAACTGCGACATTGTCATCTTCCGGAAATATTACAAACAATCCATCAGGTAATGTTTTCCCCCTCTCTCTTTCTGTTGGTAAAGAGCTGTCAACAAATATGTTTCCTCCACATTTCATAATGCACAGCGCATTGGCCTACGGCAGCTGGATTAGTCCAAAAAGGCGCAGTTCTTTTTGCGGTTGGGTCTTTTTAGTTCTTTTTAGTGAAAGCACCCTAAGAGCCTAGTAAAGCTGCGGTCACACTGCACTTTTCTCCCTAGAGACTTCGATTCATACTCGCGTGAACGCGTCCGACCGGACACGCAAGCTCGTGTGACAAGTTTCGCAGTTCGCTGCGTTGTAAAGTTCAAGCTTGGTGAACTCTGACCTGCGAAATCGCATCACTTGACTGTGTGAGAATTTAAAATATGGACCAATCACTCGCTTTTTTAAATCTCTAATCATCTTGTTTAATCCCGCCCCTTTTCGCAGCGCCGTACTACAGGATTTCGCAAACTCGAACTCTAGTGTGACCGCAGCTTAGGAGCTTGATTAGTTAGCCCAGATGTGTCGAGTTGGGGTTGAAACTAAACTTTGCAGGACACTGGCCCTCCAGGACCGAGTCTTAAAGGGATAAATCATTCAAAAATGAAAACGTACTCACTCTCAAGTTGTTTCATACCTTTATGAGTTTCTTTTTTCTGTTGAACTCAAAAGAAGTTATTTTGAAAAATGTTAGAAACAGGTAACCATTGACTTTCATAGTATGAAAAGCAAATATGGAGGACAATGGTTACAGGTTTCCAACATTTGAAGAAGATTTTTTATTCTCTAAAAGTGTGCAGTGAACATGTCAACCTGGTTAACCGTCTATAGATGTATAGACATGTATTTTGAGAAAAAAGAGAGAAGAAAGGCGACAACTGGTTGTGTGTGTAGAATGAGTGTCCTGCTGAGGAATGTGTGAGGTCACCGATGTTTGGAGCTACCAGAGAATAAGTTTATATGTAAAACATTGATTGCATATGGGGGTTGCACGCTGGCGCAGTAGGTAGTGCTGTCGCCTCACAGCAAGAAGTTCGCTGGATCGAGCCTCAGGTGGGTCAGTTGGCATTTCTGTGTGGAGTTTGCATGTTCTCTCCGTGTTTGCATGGGTTTCCTCCAGGTGCTCCGGTTTTAATCCAAAGACCTGGTATAGGTGAACAGGGTAGGCTAAATTGTCCATAGTGTATTTGTGTGAATGAGTGTGTATAGATGTTTCCCAGTGATGGGTTGCAGCTAGAAGAGCATCCGCTGTGTAAAACATATGCTGGATAGGTTGGCGGTTCATTCCGCTATGGCGATCCCAGATTAATAAAGGGCATGGCCGAAAAGAAAATGAATGAATGAATGAATGATTGCATATGTAAAACACACATATGAAGTTATATCTGTGAGAGGCTTTCAGCACAGTGAGTGACATATTATAAAATGAATGAATGTTGCATCATGGCAATGTATGTAAACACTCAGAAGAGATTGCATCTATGAGAGATAACTCTGATGTGAAAACAGGTGTTTGTATTGCAGGGGACAGGGCCCAAAATAACATGAGCACCTATAGATATACTGAACTCTCAGTAAAGAGAAAACATCCTAAAATGGTCGAAGTTAAAACAAGAACACCTAGAGATGGGAGGAGAAAAACTGTATAAAGATTGTAAAGAACAGACACTTTAGATTGTGCTGGGAAGAGACTGGAGATGGGTCTGCTTATGGACCTGCGATGTGACTATTGCAAATGATCACATTGCGATATCGATGCTGAAACTATATATTGTGCAGCCCTAGTTTTAGCTAACGCAAATATCACTGTTATTTATTACGTCATTTCATATTGTGTTATTTATTATAATCCACTGGCATCGATAGATTGATGTATCGATTGTTTAATTTTTAGTTTTATTGCTAAATATTTTATATTTAGTTTCATTTTAATTATTAAACTCCTATAGGGCCCGAGTGTCCACATACGTGGACAGCACATTTTTAACTCTTAAGTGGCTATTTAAAATACTTTGATTGTTTTATATTTTGTTACAGACATACAGTGTCATCCTGCAACTGTTTTGCAGCATATGAAATGTCCCAAACCCTATTTTTAACTGTCCAAAATGGGAAAAAATGTTGTTTTTACTCTCTGATAGTCAAAGCAAGTTCAAAAAAAAAATCTATGTTAAATATGCATAAAAGAAAATTCGGGAAAAAGTGTTTTATGTAAATTCAGACCACGAGTCCACATATATGGACATCATTTTTCTCTAAAAGTACATCATGTCAAAAGATGATACTTAGATTTTTATTCTAATTAGGTTCCAATAAGCCCAAAAAGCAAAGAGAAATAAAAAATGCATGTAAAAAAACACCTTGGGCCTTAAGAGGTTAATTTATTTTTATTTTAATCTGATCATCGTAAAATCATCTTCCCTCTAATGTCAAATTTACATCCGGCAACAAAGTTAGCATTCAGCATCCAGAGGCATATCGATAAATTGATCTTGCGATTGATCATGGTATGCTTTTTTTATTTATTTATTTTGTTATTGGATCTTGACTTGACATGCTTAAAATAAATACTTTACATAACTGTAACTTCAAAGATTTTTTTTTAAGAAGTAGCACTCAGAATCCACAGGCAGTCCAATAGATTGATCTTGCGATTGATCCTGTGAGCTTGTCTTGCTGGAAGCAGTTTGAGTCAGTGGTGTTTAAAGGACACACACCGTGCTCTCTGACGCACTGTTAACATCACACTCACCTAAAATAGACTCATAACATAATGGCACATCTGTCCTAAACCGCCTTAACCCACACATCATGTGACTTCCTGTATTTTCATTCCATCATCACCAGACTCCGCATCAGGAGATTAAAGAATCATCTCGCGGAAAGTGTTCGGGATCAAACAGATTTCGTTTTGTGAGGAGTTGCTCACATGTGCATATTTTCAATCTTGTGTCTTTATTTATTTCGTTTTTCTGTGTGTCATGAGGAAAGGAAATCAGGAAAAGCTAAATATCTCCGGGTCTAGCACACAGAGCTGACAGAACGCTATTGAATTTCACCAGAGCAAAATCCTTGCACACAAACGGTTTTTGACCAGAACGAATGAAAATAAATGGATGAAACGTCACCTGTGGAAACTGTAAGGGAGTTGGAGGTTGTGTTTTTTCAGCACCACAATAATACAGCATGCAGTGCCTTTGCATGAAAACCATTAGATATGGTCATTTGAGGCATGTTTTGTACACTGCCATATGGGATATTCATAGAGCGTGTGTTTGTACTGCTAATAATATTAGTTCTAACAAAGCATCAAATTGGCAAATATAGTGATAATTTCTAACCTTGTTCATTCTGCAAATTCACAGCCAAGCCACTAGATGGTGCTGTCAACTACACGAGCAAAGTTCACTAGGAGACAAAGATTTGCTGCGGCAAAAAAAAATGTATTTGACTTCATTCATTTTCTTTTCGGCTTAGTCCCTTTATTAATTGGGGGTCGCCACAGCGGAATGAACCGCCTTATCCAGCATATGTTTTAGCATACCCCAATTCACCTATACCACATGTCTTTGGACTTGTGAGGGAAACCGGAGCACCCGGAGGAAACCCACACCGAACACGGGGAGAACATGCAAACTCCATACAGAAACGGCAACTGATCCAGCTGAGGCTCGAACCAGCGACCTTCTTGCTGTGAGGCGATCGTGCTGCCCACTGCGCCACCGCGTCGCCTGTATTTGACTTTAGTATGTCAAATTCATTCATTCATTCTTTTTCCTTCAGCATAGTCCCTTTATCAGGGGTCACCACAGTGGAATGAACCATCAACTTATCCACTAGTAGGGTTAGAAGGCTGTTATCATCCATCCACATGGTTAATCAGCTATATTAATAGAGAAAACTCCAGATCTGTTTTTATGTGATTGCACATTGGGGGAAATCGGAGCACCTGAAGGAAACCCACGCGAACACGGGGAGAACATGCAAACTCCACACAGAAATGCCAACTTACCCAGTTAGGACTCGAACCAGTGATCTTCTTGCTATGAGGTGACAGTGCTAACCACTGAGCCACCGTGTTGCCCTATGTCAAATTTGTAGCATTCAAATATTGAGATATTAAAATATTAGAAGAGTTTTAGATGATTTAATGTGCATTTGATGGACATATTTGAGAAACCTAATAGTCCACAGAAGAGGATTTATGAAATTTGTAATCTGTTTGAGCTTTTTTTCTTCTGTTTATATTGAAGATTATTTGTAAAACGTTGTTCGACCTAAGTTAATTGAATAGTAATCCCACATGAAAAAAAATTATAGTAAAAAATATATCATTTTTGTAACTATAGGGGAGAGCATGGACGAAAGTAACATTTTTCATAAAAGCCTCATTTTAAAAGAGGTGTTTTTAGCAGAAATATATTTTTGCTGTGGTTACTAACTCACAAGAGTGGTCTATCAAAATCAGAGGTTATTTTGTATCAATGTAGAATGACTCCAATACAACTTCACTTCACACAAAAGATGCACATTGTTACTTTTGACCCCATAGACTGATTTCACGCGGCCGCCATTTTAAACAGCGAAATCGAGGCTGAGTTGGGAAAAAACCCGGAAATATCGCTTGGAGTCACACAGGAGGGTTCTGTACCCGGCTGTATATCTTATCAGCGAAGAGAAAGTGACACAAATTTATACTTTCACTGCCTTCCGAGTGAGTGTTCTGTAGTGTGTGTGTGTGGAATAGTGAAAATAAAATAAGGGAAATCAGACCTCATTTTCAGCTAAGTTAAGGGAAATGGCACTAGTTAGCTTACGTTTTCTTTCCCAAACACACATTTTAGATGCCTTTTATTAAACTCAAGTAAAGAACTGATTCTTTCACTATATTAGACTTGTCACGATACTGAATTTCGGTACTGAAATGTAAAAAAACGTCCATTTCCCGTTGACATTTAAGGCACTGTTGATGATGTTCTTAAACACCGCTGATTTGCCATTGTGTTCACGCGCTCAACACAAATGACTGTGATTGGCTGTGAAGGTCATCAGTTCACCGCACTTCACCGATGTTTACCGAGTGCAACAGACGAGCGATCTGCATGATGAATCGACTGATCTTCGTGGATTTAAAAATGCTGTGAAAATCTGTGAAGAGTGGTGAACTGATGACCTTCACAGCCAATCACAGTCATTTCTGTTGAGCACTGGTGAACACTATGACAAATCAGCAGTGTTTAAGAACGTCCTCAGCAGCGCTTAAACCCAACAATGCAAAATGTAAATTTTCTATAATTTTTGAATATTTTTTTATTAATATTGGCAATATGCATTTATCTTATAAAACATATGAATCAAAAAAAACACTGAAAACTCTAACTCAAGGATGTGTTATTGCACCAAATAACCTGTAGATTGATCATTACTGTGACACATGAAAAGAGAAGCACAACTTGTAATAAGGAAAAAAGAACCACTACAATAATTTACTTTTTGCACTTAAAAATAGAAATTTGGAGCTAACTGTGGGACACGGTGCCGAAATCAGGTGATATTTGGCAGCTCCATCAAGGGTTGTATGCTGAATGTGCTGTTATAGCCTGGAAATCGAATGTTGCCAGGGCTTCAAGAAAATCGCTTAGTTACTTTCGTCCCACGCTGCTTTCGTCCCCACTCGCCCCTACTATAGTAAACACACAATGCGCCACAATTTACTCTTTTAAAAACTAAAATACAGCATCCTACAGTATTTGATTTATCAGTTTAATGTAGTTACTACTAAACAATGCATAGCATTCATTAACAAAGAGTTGTACATTCTATAATAAATATACAGTATAATATGCTTTAGTGTAGTATGGCTGGCGACACGGTGGCTCAGTGGTTAGCACTGTTGCCTCACAGCAAGGTTCAGGCCCCATGGGTCAGTTAACATTTCTGTGTGGAGTTTGCATGTTCTCCCCGTGTTCGTCTGTGTTTTCTCCAGGTGCTCCGGTTTCCCCCACTGTTCGAAGACATGCTCTATAGGTCAATTGAATAAACTAAATTGGCCGTAGGGCAGCACGGTGTCATTTCGCTGTGGCGACCCCTGATTAATAAAAGGACTAAGTCAAAAAGAAAAGTAGTGGATAATATGAATGTTTCCCAGTAGCTACTGAGTAGCAACTGGAAGAGCATCCGCTGTGTAAAACATATGCTGGATAAGTTGGCGGTTCCCCACACAGAAAGAACCAATATAAACATATATGTTTTAATATAGGTTTTGAGATAGGTTTTTAATATATGTGAAAATTGACCGTTTTCCTATATTATATGTACATATAAAGAAGCAATACAGGAGACCTATATGACCTGTATATGCACATATATGCACCTCAATTTTGCCTATATGTGGCATATATCCGCATATATGCAGCGTATATGTGCATATTTACTGCATGTAGGTTTCATATGCGCATATATCCTCAGGTTCTTTCCATGTGGGTCATTTCGCTGTGGCGACCCCTGATCAATAGAGGGACTAGCGGAATGAATGAATGAATGAATGAATGAATGAATGAATGAATGAATGAATGAATGAATGAATGATAGTATGGCTCACACTACAGTATTTACACTACTACTAGTATATATTTTTTTCATGTGGGATGTTATTTTTTCTATGGATGTCAGTGGCAACTGGTCTTCAATTTTTTTTTCACAATATCTTATTTTGCGTTCAACAGAAAAAAATAAACTCATAAAAGGTTTGGAACCACTTGAGGTTGAGTAAATAGTAAGTAGCCGACTACATTTACATTTTAGAGTGAACTATCCCTTTAAGTAGCCTACCAGAAATCATTTTTGACTTCGAAAATGAACAGAAATCACATCTTTACCCAGGACTGCAGTATATCTTAGGATGGTAATTGGCGTTCTCAAAAACTTCCCCCGTCCGATTAATAAATGGCGGGTTTATTAATGAATTTCACTTGGAGCAAGAAGACGTAACTCAGCATATGCAGCATATCAGAGAGCCATTACATGACACCGCGAGTTAAGAAATACAGCTGGACCCATCAAGCCATCCCTGCTAAAAACGCATTCTAGTCCTTCATTAGGCGCTGTGCAAATAAACCGTGACAAGGTAATATATTTGCAATTTCAAAAGGCATCAATAATTCAAGGGGAGAGCAGAGGGAAGAACTTCAACGCTGCTCCAGAGAAATCCTCCGGAGACACTGCACAGTTCATAAAGACAAAATGAGGGGTGTAGAAAACTCTTTAGGTAGCACTTTTTTTCGCTGGATAAAAAAAGTGTAAATGCTTAATGTATCCAAGCTGAAATGTGTCTGAGCGATGCATGATGCTTGGACCAGAGGATTAAATGTTGAAATTTAAGACGATTTTCTGCCTCTGAAAATACATTACAGCAGCAGTTTCATAAATTCTAAATGATTTTAGACGACCATTGTCCATTTGCAAAGTAAAACGGCACGGAATTACAATGGATAATCGTTAGCACCCATAGATATCGCACAAGCATCGACCACAGGAAATAATAATAGGTATGATTTGACAACAGCGATGTGTGGTGCAATATCGCCATCGCGCGGCTCTTTCTCGAACTGCTGTTAACTTGACCTCTGGTAACTTTTTACAGATAAATATCATACAAAGAGTTAATACAGTACATTTCTTCAGTATAATTACAGGTTACTATATACTTAACCGTCAATATTTTACAGGAATTTCTTGTAATTATGTTTCGCAAATGTAAAAGCCTACTTTTTCGAGCTGCATTATAGGACCTTCATCTGGACACTTCTACATGTTTTGATGCTGGTATTTTTATTTAAGTTTAAGCTGGAAGTTTTGTTTTTATAATCGTTTTTAGGAACAGTTTTTTGAAAAATTATATTGTCCAAGTCTTGTAAGTTAGTATAAAAATAACAGGTACCCTACTGAAAAAAAACAGCTTAAACCTGCCAAAGCTGATTGGCTGGTTTTAGCTGTTCGACCAGCCAGGTTTTAGAGGGGTTTGGCCTGGTTTTAGCTGGTCATGCTGGAAAATGACCAGTTATATCTAGCTAAAACCAGCTTGACCAGCCAAAACCAGCTATGTCCAGCTTAAACCAGGCTGATCAAGCTGGTTTTAGCTGGTAATCACCCAGCCTGACCAGCTAAGACCAGGCTGGAAATGGTTGGAAACCAGCCTGGAAATGGCCAAAACCCCTGTAAAACCAGGCTGGTCGACCAGCTTAAACCAGCCAACCAGCCTAGGCTAGTTTAGGCAGTTTTTTTTAAGTTGTGTATGAGTTGTCTATAGGCTACTATATTTTAAAACTAGATCTGGAATTAAAATTCAACTCCAATTATTTCGGAATTAAAATGGATTAAAATTAATTGTGCAAGTATAGCTAAAATAAATTATTTACCATTTTTGTTGTGTCACCTTTAATCATTACGCTATACCCCTGATTTGTATTATTCATTCATTTATTTTATTTTCAGCTTCGTCCCTTTATTAATCTGGGGTCACCGCAGCAGAATGAACCGCCGATTTATCCAGCATATGTTTTACGCAGCGGATGCCCTTCCAGCTGCAATCCATCACTGGGAAACACACATACGCTCCCATTCACACACATATGCACTACGGACAATTTAGCTTACTCAATTCACCTATAGCGGATGTCTTTAGACTTGTGGGGGAAACCGGAGCACCCGGAGGAAACTCTCGCCAACATGGGGAGAACATGCAAACTCCACACAGAAATGCCAATTGGCACAGCCGGGGTCTTCTTGCAGTGAGGTTGGGTCAGTGGGCTTTCTTTGTGGAGTTTGTATGTTCTCTCCATGTTCGTGTGGGTTTCCTTTGTGTGCTGTGGTTTCAACCACAGTCCAAAGAAATGTGCTACAGTTGAATTGAATAAACTAAATTGGCTGTAGTGTGTGTGTATGAGTGTTTCCCAGTACTGGGTTGCAGCTGGAAGGGGATCTGCTGTGTAAAGCATATGCTGTACATGTATAAGTTGGCGGTTCATTCCACTGTGGCGACTGCTGATTAATAAAGTGACTAAGCCGAAGGGAAATGAATGAGTGAATGAATTGTAATGTAATATTTTTTCTAATTTATTTTGCAGCTGTCAACATCACTCGGCCCAAGTTTAGTGGACTTGATGAATTTGGATACTCATCGTATGTGGCTTATCCATCTATTCCCAGTACGGGCCATTTTTATGAATTTCACCTGAAGCTCACCTTTGCCAATAATGCCTCTGCTTTGAGAAACAACCTCATTCTCTTTTCTGGGCAAAAGGGACAAGGTGGGTCAAAATGGGAATACTGTATTTTTCTTTTATATTTATTTCCCCATCTCTCCTTATTCACTTTGATTTCATCGCATCCCTCTGTGCTTGTGATATAATGTGGTATATAGTGGATTTTGAAAAAGAAACAATAGCTGGATTCATAGCTTGGCTGTAAACGTTTTCCCAGCACTGGTGAAGGTCATGTTAGAGAAAGTGAGGTTCAGAAATAGTTCACTCAATAGGAGATATTAATGCAGCAGCTCTTGTACAGTGCACTGTAAGTCCAAAACACAACAGCAAAGAGAATTTATGTGTACACACAACAGGGCAATGATTTTTATTATCTGTCATAAGAAAAAGATCTTTTATGTATTAGGTTGCTAAAGAATCTCAGATGACAGTGGATAAATATTGACCAAAGAATTCAAAGTAGACTAAAAATATTTAAATAAAATGTCATTTTTATCACTGCAAAAAAGTAATATTATTAATGATAATACAAATTAAACATTAAGATTATTAAAATAGACTTTTCCGATGAATCATCTGTTGAACTGCATTTCAATCATCACAAATACTGTGGATGACCTACTGGAACCCACATGGAGCCAAGATTCTCATAGTAATCAGTCAAGTTTGGTGAAGAAAGAATCATGGTTTGGGGTTACATTCAGTATGTGGATGGCAACATCGACAGCCTGAGGTATCAAGACATTTGTGCTGCCCATTACATTACAAACCACAGGATAAGGCAAATTCTTCAGCAGAATAGCGCTCCTTCTCATACTTCAGCCTCCACATCAAAGTTCCTGAAAGCAAAGATGGTCAAGGTGCCCCAGGATTGGCCAGCCCAGTCACCAGACTTAAACATTATTGAGCATGTCTGGGGTAAGATGAAGGTGGAGGAATTGAAGATGAATCCAAAGAATCTTGATGAACTCTGGGAGTCCTGCAAGAACGCTTTCTTTGTCATTCCAGATGACTTTATTAATAAGTTATTTGAGTCATTGCAGAGATGTATGGATGCAGTCCTCCAGGCTCATGGGAGTCATACACAATATTATTCTTTTTCCACTGCACCATGACTTTATATTCTATACTGTACATTATTTCTGTTAAGTGACAAGACTTTTGTCTAAGCAAAGTCAGACCTTACTCTCCTAATTAAATAATTAAAAATCAAGGCATGATCATATTTTATTTAGCTAAAATAAACGTAATCTAGAGGCTTTTGTCTTTCATATAAGCCACTTCTGATACCAAATGATCAACTAGAAGTTAAATTATTAGTTGTTGTTCCTAAAACTTGAATAGGCAACAAGACTTTTGTGAGGTAGTGTATATATTTACACTACCTGTTGTTATTATTATTAAATTTATTAAATAAATTTTATTTATTAAATAACCTGTTGTTATTATTATTAAATAAGTATGCACATAATATAATGTATAAATATCAGTCATATTCAAATAACATACATTTTTCAAGAATGATAAATCGTTGAAAATGAAATATGAAATGTTTCTTCACCTGGTGATAATTCAGCTTTGTCTGATATTTCTTAATATCAGATTATTTCAGATAAGTTATTTTATCTGTTATTATATTTCACATATTTCATTTCTTATTTCTGCTGAATTTATGACAAACCAATAATAAGTAGTAAAGTTTTATCCTCTTAAGGCCCAAGGTGTTTTTTTACATGCATTTTTTATTTCTCTTTGCTTTTTGGGCTTATTGGAACCTAATTAGAATAAAAATCTAAGTATCATTTTTTGATATGATGTACTTTTAGAGATAAATGATGTCCATATATGTGGACTCGTTGTCCCAATTTACATAAAACACTTTTTCCTGAATTTTCTTTTATGCATATTTAACATAGAATTTTTTTTTAACTTGCTTTGACTATCAGAGAGTAAAAACAACATGTTTTCCCATTTTGGACAGTTAAAAATAGGGTTTGGGACATTTCATATGCTGCAAAACAGTTGCAGGGTGACACTGTATGTCTGTGACAAAATATAAAACATTCAAAGTATTTTAAATAGCCACTTAAGAGCTAAAATGTGCTGTCCACGTATGTGGACACTCGGGCCCTAGGAGGTTATGAGTAGTATATAATGAATACTCTAAATCAGTTATTTTTTAGAAAAATTCTTGTGTATTTTAAATCTGAAGTTATGAAGTATCTTTAGCATCTTTAATATTAAAATTTGCTCCTAAAACAAACATTAAGGATGTAGTTACTTGAAAACGAGACAGAAATACACATTAACGAACTTATTTTCTGCAAAGTGACACATGCCTCTTTCCAAACTCCGAAATTTATATCCATAACCAAAAGCGACAAATCAACATCCTGTTGAAAATATCATTCAGAAGAGGAGATCTGTCTTTTTGAGAGACGTTGCATCTCGGTCAAGTTTCCTCATGCCTCCAGCTCCATCTGCAATTTATTTTAAGGTCAGTTTCGGTGGCTGCTAACTGACACGTCACTGCTACGAACATGTTTAATCAAAAGACAGGCAGCTGAATAAAAGCGTAAGGGGGGTATGAATCTTCCTCAGTTCAGCGAGTGTCTCTCGGGATTATAGTTTAGGATGATTCATCGAGGGAAAGAGAGAAGAGGACAGCACTGTGAATAATGAAGCAATTGTCAAGGGAGCTGAGCAGCATGGTGCAGGACCAAAATCAAAAAGAAGGAATCAGAGAGGATGAGAAGGCAACTTTTCACCTGATAATTGGTCAGATAAATTAGATCCATCAGCTCAAAAGAGAAATAAATGAATTAATAATCTATTAAATAAATTTTATAGATGGTCAGTTTGGCCTGAACCACCAGTAAAAGTTTGACATACTTTGTTAATTTTTATGCATTGTAAAAAGGTGATTAGTGACATTTTACCTTCTGTTTATTTTTCAATAGAATAAATCCCTGATTTTTGAACCCCTCCTGATGTGCTTTTTGGATTTGGTGTGTTTTTGTTTGTAATGAAGGCCTCAGTGGAGATGACTTCTTCGCATTGGGGGTTCGTAACGGCAGGATTGTTCATAAGTATAATCTCGGTTCGGGTTTGGCAACAATTATCAGCGATCGCCTGAATCCAAGGATCATCATTCACACTGTGCACTTTGGAAGATACCTGAAAACTGGATGGCTGAAGGTGTGTTTTGGACAATTTCAGACATCTGAATCAATTACATTCATTTGTTAAACATTGTTTTATTTTGTTTGCTTGGTTCACTTTAGGCACTTCAGTGCACACCAAAATGTGTTTTATGCAAGTCACATGTTTGTACATCTGTCCTCTGACTGATCAGACTGCACCTGTTAACATTCACCTGCATCATTTAACTAAATGTATTGACAACTTTAAAGACTTAGTTTGACACATGCTTATAGGTACATACTATAATTCCCACTTCAATTAATAAATGATCTGTAAAATTATACACACAGATTATAATACAGATTTTTTTGCAGTCATAAATAACATTTTAAGATGAAGAGGTGCTCTTTAATTTTCACCTGAAATAACTAATCTTTTCACTCGGAGAGTCAAACGCTACCATATTTTTTATGATACGTTTACTGTTATGAGCTATGATATTGCTTGGTTTGTTGGTCTGTTGGGTCAGATTGATTTTTTCAGTTGAATGGCTCCAGAGTTATTTTTTATTCAGGCTGAGACCACCTTGTTCTGATGATTTTGGACTGATTGTTTTGGTGTGGAGCTAAGGGTAAATGCTATGTTCATATATATATATATATATATATATATATATATATATATATATATATATATATATATATATATATATATATATATATATATATATTCATTCATTCATTTTCTTGTCGGCTTTGTCCCTTGCGGGGTCGCCACAGCGGAATGAACCGCCAACTTATCCAGCACGATTTTACGCAGCGGATGCCCTTCCAGCCGCAACCCATCTCTGGGAACTTCCACACACACATTCACACTCATACACTATGGACAATTTAGCTTACCCAATTCACCTGTACTGCATGTCTTTGGACTGTGGGGGAAACCGGAGCACCCAGAGGAAACCCATGCGAACCCAGGGAGAACATGCAAACTCCACACAGAAACGCCAACTGACCCAGCCCAGCCGAGGTTCGAACCTGCGACCCAGCGACGTTCTTGCTGTGAGGCAACAGCACTACCTACTGCACCACTGGGTTGCCATATATATATATATATATATATATATATATATATATATATATATATATATATATATTCATTCATTCATTTTCTTTTCGGCTTAGTTCCTTTATTAATCTTGGGTCGCCACAGCAGAATGAATCGCCAACTTATCCAGCACATGTTTTACGCAGCGGATGCCCTTCCAGCTGCAACCCATCTCTGGGAAACATCCACACACTCTCATTCACACTCATACACTATGGACAATTTAGCCTACCCAATTCACCTGTACCGCATGTCTTTGGACTGTGGGGGAAACCGGAGCACCCGGAGGAAACCCACGCGAACGTAGGGAGAACATGCAAACTCCACACAGAAACGCCAACTGACCAAGCCGAGGCTCGAACCAGCGACCTTCTTGCTGTGAGGCGACAGCACTACCTACTGCGCGACTGCGTCGCCATATATATATATATATATGCAGTGGTGGAAAGAGTACTGAAAAATCATACTCAAGTAAAAGTACTATTACTTGCCCAAAAATGTAGTGCAAGTAGAGTAAAAGTATCTGTTGTAAATATTACTCATGTTATTCAAATATTACTTATCAAGTATGAGCAAAAAGGGGCCCTTTTAAAAGTACTCAAGAGTAGTGAGTATAACCCTGTAATAAGCTGATGCGTTTACATGTAATTTGAGCATGTGTGTAAACGTAATATTCTGTAGTGCATTTAGTTATTGTTTAAGGTCATTTCAGTCATGATACAGTCAACATCCATCATACAGTAAACATCCGTCATCTTCTCATCAGTGGCATGCAGTCTAAAGTCTCTCAGTCATTGCGTGTAAAGATTTTGGACATCTTCTTGGACACTTTTAATGCTTCCAAACAGTGTACTGCATTTATAAATCACCCATGTCTTGAGGTTGTTCAGTATGATGCGATTGACCTTCTGTATATGATTTTATTTGTACAGGATTCACAGGACTGATTTTTCTAATCCCCATAAATAGGGAAAAATAAAGTAGTGACTGCAGGTTGAAGGACAGTAGTGGAGTAAAAGTACAGATACAGCTCTAAAAATGTACTCAAGGGAAAGATTAAGTATACATTTTTGTAAACTACTTAGTAAATTACAATTTCTACTTTACACCACTGCTCTTTATGACTTATTTAAAAAAAAACACCAGGTTCTGAAACAACAAGCCATGTTTAAACAGCAAAAGTAAGTCCAAGGCACTTCAAAAATGTGGAAATTAAGATTCATGTTTTTTCCACATTTTTAGCCTTGGACTGACGTTTGCTGTTTATTCTGATGAATCCCTTACCCAAAGAGCACCGACACATTTACAATTATATTTAAGCTACCCCTGAGCACTTTTTGTTTGATTTTGGATTTTTAAACAAGCCATGTTTATTTGCAGGAATATCAAACTCTGAATAATATTTAAATGTTTATTTTATACTTTTCAGTAGTTACTTATATTTTGTCAATGTGCTTTTTGTTCAGCAAGGATATTTATCACACATGGCAGTAAATAAATGATTGATGTTGAAAACAAATAAATGCTGTTTTTTTTTACTTAAACTTACTATTTACAAAGAATCCTTTAAAATCCTTAAAATATGAAACTATAAAGATCAAATCCAACCTGCTTTCAAAGACGATGAGCATTTGATGTGGCAGATGACAGAAATAGCACACTTCGAATACATGAAACTGTATTATGCATTGTTAAGGAGGCTAATATACTTATTTATCTATATAGTCAACATTTGAAGACCTCTGAAGAGATGATGCTAACCATGCAAACACTTTGAGGGCAACACATAAACTTAATACACAAATAAACTTTATTGAACATGTACACATAGACAGCAGCTTTTTTGGAAGGACACTATGCTTTATAGCTTCAGGTTAACTATGTTTAAGTATAATGTCTGCCCTGTCCTTAACTTTTGTGATTTTGTGATATGCAATAATGTGCACCTTTTGTAAAGCTGCTTTGAAACAGTATTATTGTGGAAAGTGCTATTGACCTTAATCTTCAATGCGGAAGTGCGCTCGTTTTTGCGATTGTTTTAGAACTTCCAATTCGGTCGCCTATGGGAGAAATGACTAGGAATAATAAACGGCAGAAATGGTCATACTTGCTCTATAAATAGTGTTTGTTTGACAATACAGACAAAATAGGATATTATAATAATATATAATATAAAAATATCAGTTTGCAACATCAAGCAGCAAAACGAGCTGTTTTTAATGTCTAAAAATGAATGGAAGTGAATAAGACCGAAAGTCTCCAGCCAAAAAGTTTCAAATGGCTGCGCCCGCTCGTACCAATAATATCCAGCTGCAGGCCCGCAGCACACACGTTTCAGGCACACACAATCCAGCACACACGTTCTAGGCAAGCCATATATGGTAACTAACTAACTCCTTAGGAGTGTTATTGCCACCTAGTGTATTTCACAAGTACGGCGATCGAGAACGCCCGTGCTACGATTGCCATTCATTAGACTGTCAACTGTTTATGGTTTCCCATTTCAGTCATTATTTCATTATTGTAAAGATCATTTTAACATCGCTACAGTTTCTGAACTCAAATTATGTAAATAAAAATAATTGGTTAAACACTTAAGACTTTATTCACGTACACGTACACAAAAAAACATAACAGACCGTCTAATTGTATTAAGTGTAATAAACTAATTCAGGATCTTAATGTTGTCATACTTGGTTAAAATCGTTTTGTTGTAAAATATAAAAAAAAAAAAAAAAACCAATGTGTCACATTATAAATGAATTACTAGATAATAATTTAAAATAATATAGTTATAAACTGATTTAAACTACTATCTTTTACTAAACTGTAGCAACTGTTAGTAATATATATATATATATATAATTTATTTTAATTCATTATTAATAGTTAATTTGTTTGTATTGCTAAATTTGTTGCAACTACAATTACCACAAATTACCAGTACTTTATGGTTTAAAAACAATATATTACTTACTATAAATTACTATTGTATTTAATGTGTGAAATCATTAATAAAATTATTAGAAAATTAAGCAAATAAACACTATTAAATCGCTTGAGTAAAATATAGTGTTCACATTTATTAAATGTAAAAAGATTTTTTATTACATATAAAGATGTTATTGCCTATGCATATTAACTTGTTATTATTTCCTTCAACCATTATATAAATTAAAACTGTCCAATTTAGATAGTTCAGCAAGGCCAGCAAACGAGTATCTGCTGTATTGACTCTGTCATATAATAATGACTGATCATCTATGATGACGGATAGAAAACTATTTAGTCTATTATATTGAATATATATCGATCAGAAACAATGTTCACCATTTGCCCGCCTCGATCGCAATATTTGTGAAACAGTAAAAACTATTGTTTAATGTGTACAATATTTATCAACAATGTATATTAAAATATATTGGTGACGATGCCCGAGAAGACGTTAATAACATTAACTTCCGTCGTAACCATATATGGTTTGCCATGAACGTGTGTGCTGGATTGTGTGTGCCTGAAACGCGTGTGTTAATATATATTTGGTTCAAAATCTTGCATCAAAAATATACTAAAACTATTGAACAACACCCATTCTTGTTATGGGAAAATTTAGAAAAACTTTTTTTTGATCCACTTTAAATATTGTCTACTGATTTCTAACTGAAAAATGCAAAGATAATGCCAAACCCAAACACTTTGAATGTTTGTTTTTACCATGCTTTCATTAGAATTTAATACCAATTACATAGTATAATACTGCATAGAATATAACTTTATAAATGTATAAACCAATCCTATTGATATATTTATTTGAAAAGCTAGACAAAACCTGTGAAAAATACATTCATATTTGTCCAAATCAAGAATGATGAAAAAAATGAAAGAAATTACCTGGGCATTTCCTGTTCTGACATAACATTGGTGTTCTTTTGTTTGTTTTTTGTTGTTGTTTGTTTTGGGGTAGGTTAATGGACAGAAGAGGAGGACAGGTACGTCTCCTGGACCACTGGTGGGTCTGAACACCTTCAGTCAGCTCTATGTGGGTGGATATGAAGAATACACACCTGAGCTTCTGCCTCCAGGCTCTCGATTCCAGAACAGCTTTCAAGGTGCTGTGTTTATTTACTGTATTTTGTTCATTATTATGTTGTCTTGATTCAGATCATCAGTTCAGTCTTTGTTACTGGGATCGTCTGTGTGTGTCGTGATGCGTAGAGAGACTGAGGTGCGTGAATTGAACTTCAGCTTATTTTCAGAACATCTGTTACTCTGATGGGACTCAACCTTGTGTGCAATGTGTGCGCAACCATTCGTCACAAAGCTTTATTAAAACTGATCTTTATAAAGCTAACAAAACATGGTGTTTGCTGGTTGCTTTTATCATTCAGAGGGAATTGCTTGTCAATGGAATCACTTTCATTCAGTCAAAAGTTTAGAGTCTGTGAAAAAAAAGTAATGAGCAAATGAATAATAAAAATAATTATGTTTGCATATCTGTATTTATTTTGTTTTTTAAGATGATACAGAATTTAATAAAAGACTAGCATTTTTCTGATGGATTTAATCAAGAAGTTGTCTAGGTGAATGACCTTCCTGACCTAGGAAATGTTTGGGTTTTTTTTGGCATTTGACGTTCCATGCAACCTCAACATCATTTAACATATTTAATCTGATGAAAAGTGGGCAGAGATTTCTTACTGTATCTTTTCATTTAGTCAATTATATTAATGAGAGCTCCAGATTCAATTTGTATTCTCTGTTATCTCATAACATCATTTCAACTAATCCTTCGGTTTACAGTAATTCACTTAAGATGGAAGTCCATTGGGCAAATAAAATAGTTTCACAACAGCTATCTTGAGGCATCTCCAACAGCAAATTAAATTGTTGCAATGGCTTGATTGTCTTTTTAAATGGTTATTGACTTACTATTGAATTATCCTTTGAGTTTAATACCCATTTCTGAATATAAACCAATCTAATAGATCTCGAGGCACACGTACACAAAGTCTCTTTACATTCATAACGTTCACCTCTATCAGCCACTCGCTAGATATTAAGTTTTCTTAATGTTGTCAGAATAGACAGTTATTTTTTATTCAACATCAACAATGTTGGTTTTTCTCCCCTCTCTAGTCTCCTAATGGCTCTTTCAAAAAAAAATAAATGTTCAGGGATGGCAAAAAAAATAAATATTTTCCTTGTTGGTCTATTATTTTTGTTCTGAATGTTAAAATGGTGGTTTAAAACAAAATACAGTGATTTATTTTAAGTTTGAATGTACAAAATTGTTACATTTTTAAAATGTATTTGATTGTATTTCTGCATTTATTGATAACAAAAATCAATATTGAGGATGTGAAGTATTTTTTGATGATTTCACTACGTTGTCTATTATATATATTATGCATACATTATATATAATCTTCAAGTGTGAACACAAAAATTGGTTAAAACTGACTGACAAAGGATTAAAAAATTTAATATAATTTTAATTTATACTTTTTATTTTTAGTAAATATTTAAGACTTTGTCAATTATGATCTAGTTATTATTTAATCGCCTGCTTAAAGGTCCCATGAAATTAAAATAAAGTTTTTAGATGTTAGGTATTCATGTTTACAGATTAGAGCATTTCATATGCAGAAGCAGCGCATTAGTGCAAAGCGTGAGCGTCACTGAAGCAACAGTGCCACGATAGTTTCGGCACTGGGTCTATTTTTGCCGCGCTGCTCCCACTCAATTAAAGTGACAGTGCATTGATAATGACCAAAAACACATTGAATGACGGTAAAAAGGGTGACGCGGTGGCGCAGTAGGTAGTGCTGTCGCCTGACAGCAAGAAGGTCGCTGGTTCGAGCCTCGGCTGGGTCAGTTGGCATTTCTGTGTGGAGTTTGCATGTTCTTCCCGTGTTCCCGTGGGTTTCCTCCGGGTGCTCCGGTTTCCCCCACAAGTCCAAAGACATGCGCTATAGGTGAATTGGGTATGCTAAAATTGTCCGTAATGGATGTGTGTGAATGAGAGTGTGTGAGTGTTTGCCAGTGATGGGTTGCGGGTGGAAGGGCATCCGCTACATAAAACATGTGCTGGATAAGTTGGCAGTTCTTTCCGCTGTGGCGACCCCAGGTTGATAAAGGGACTAAGCCGAAAAAGAAAAAAAAAAGAAAATGAATGAATGAATAACAGTAAAAAGTAGAAATTTATCCAATAAATGCATTGATAATATCTACTGATTTTTATATATTCAATCAAATGAACCTAAACGATTAAAAATGGCAGCAAATATTTATTTGGGCCCAAACTACAAAACCAAATTTAAAACAATTTTAGTGTTAGTTTTGCTTACTAAGTTGCACACTATTTTGATCATGTATAAATATCATTATAACTATACGCCTACATTACCTCACAATCAAAAACAAAATGACATGATATCACAGGCGATTGTCTTCTGACCGAGTGCACCTTAAAAGACATGAATGACTCTCCTCGTAGAGCTTGAGAAACAAACCGTTTTTTAGAATCTATATAATTTGTAGAATAAAGACTTGCAGATTAAGGAAACAGCATAGGAGGAAGTTGCTGCGGGCTTTGGTGCAAATGAAAAGTAAAAAAAAAGTGTATTTTGTATATATACTGTAGATAGATAGATAGATAGATAGATAGATAGATAGATAGATAGATAGATAGATAGATAGATAGATAGATAGATAGATAGATAGATAGATAGATAGATAGATAGATAGATAGATAGATAGATAGATAGATAGATAGATAGATAGATAGAATAGACAGATAGATAGATAGATTGATCTGTGCAAAAGCTGCCGATCCGCTGGTGTAAAAGGCAAATGCCTGTGCACTGTTTCTGCTCTCCATACACGCTGCGCACGCTCTTCTCGCGCTTGCAGTGTGAAACAGGCATCATACTTCAGTTTCCCATTAAATTGTGACCAATTAAATGCTCTCTGGTATCTGACATGCCCCGCCCCCTTCCAGACGCTTCATATTTGATGTGAGCTCAACCGGCAGAGCTATGATAAAACAAAATGCTATTGGCTGTTTTTAAAGGTGAGGAGCTACACTATGTCCCACCCTCTCCATGTTTTGGTTGAGATTACGTCAAACATCGAATAAAAATGCATGCACATTTCAAAGCACTTCACAGAACCTTTAAATATAAATATCAATGTATTTAAAAATGTATTTCACTCTGGCTATCAAAAGCTATGGCTATGCACCAATACAAATTATTTTACATTTCCAGGATCTTAATAGACCCTGGTGAACATGATAGCATGTAAATGATGCGTAATCTCTCTCTTTGATTTTAAAGGCTGCATTTTCGATATGCTGTTTCGGACGAGACAAGATGGCAAGTTTCATGCTTTAGGAGGGCCAGACATCAGGCAGCTGTCAGGACGTAATGTGGGTCAGTGTGGCGTGAATCCATGCAGCCTGGTCTTCTGTCATAATGGAGGAACTTGTGTGGACTCTGGATCGTCTGTATAGTAAGACCTCAGAAAAAAGACTCGTGTTAGCAAATGACTGACAAACATTATTAATCCTCTGTGTTTGGCCTTCCCCTGCAGCTGTCAGTGTGTGTTTGGATGGAAAGGTGCTCTTTGCTCAGAGAAAGTGTCTTTCTGTGATCCTGAACACATCCCGCCGCCTTTCTGTGCTCGCGGCTCCACCTGTGTGCCCCTTCCGGATGGGTACACATGCCAGTGTCCTCTGGGTTCTGCTGGACTCCACTGCCAGCAAGGTTAGAGTCGCAGAAGGGTCAGCGGACGGTTCAGAGAGAGTTCACATGTTGGAAAAAAATGATAATGGAATAATAGTTTCAACTACGCACTTTTGTATTTTACTGTCTCATTCTGCTTTAGAAAAACTAGAGATTAAGGAAGTTTATCTTTACGTTTTAAAAAACAGTTAAAAATTTGATGCATGACAAACATTTTTTTTAATTTGAAGTTGAAATATTAATTTTAAGGATTACTTCACATAGAGAAAAAAATTGGATCGGCCTATTTGAAATTGTAAATCTTCTGAAACTTACTGGGCTCTATTTTAACTATCCAGGCGCAAAATCTTATTCGCATGGCGCAAAAGCATTAAAGGCATGTTCGAATCCACTAACTATTTTAAGGATGGAAAAATATGCGTTGTGCCCTGGTGCATGGTCTAACAGGGTTGTGCTTATTCTCTTAATGAGTTATTATGGGTGTGTTTTGAGCATAACGTGCATTTAACCATTCCCATTCCCTTTAAGAGTCAGTTGCATCGCGGCATGGTGCATTTGCTATTTACATGGCGGACTTTGTAAGTGAAAAAACTGAATGCTTTCCTAGCAAGAAAACAGTTAAACAGACCATCTGTAGCGCGATGATAAAGAGTGAGCCTCCTCCATTAAGCCTCTTTACTTTCTCTTTACTTTACTTTTACTCATTACTTTAATCCTTTACTTTCGTGGATAAGGAAACGATGTACTACTACTACTAATAATAACACTATACAAATGCAAACTGTCATGAATGACCTGAAAAAGCCCCCCGAGATGAGGCTTGGAGGTAGTGGTTTTTATATTTATGTAGAAAATAATAATTTTTGTAACATTTTATTCCTTTAATTTTTATATGTAAAGATATTTGTGTATCGCTGTCTGTATTAAGCAATTAAGTAAGTGTTTGGGCCTGCATAGGCGCATAACTAACACACTCTGTGCTGGACTTTAGACCAGCTTTTATTTGGTCAGATATGCAGTCTATTTCAGTTCCTCAAAATAGCAACGCGCCAGTATTGCACCTAAACACACCTCCTTTTAGACTGAAACACCCATGATTTTCTATTTAAACAACGTGGCACAAGATGTGAAATTTAGGGTTGCGCTGGTCTCAAAAAAGCAACAAATCGCACCTAACACATCTTGCACCTTATTGTGCCGGGTGTATGATAGGGCCCTAAAAATGTCTTTTCTGTCAATATGTATCAGTGTAATTTACCCTTTACTTAAAAAAAATATTTTAAAAAATATGTGATATTGTATGCTGTAGTTTTTTTTACTTCCGTGTATTTGTGAGCACTGTATCTCTTTATATATGTTTGTGTATCTTTATTTAGTTTTAGTCATTT
This sequence comes from Danio kyathit, assembly GCA_903798195.1. Classification (NCBI taxonomy): domain Eukaryota; kingdom Metazoa; phylum Chordata; class Actinopteri; order Cypriniformes; family Danionidae; genus Danio; species Danio kyathit. The sequence continues at coordinate 43,725,920 of LR812531.1, read as the reverse complement.
TTTTCAGCTGCCATTATATTTTTTATTGTAAAAGAACAAATCGTTGCCTTAAATTACATTTTATGTTGCCCATATGTTAGTGCAATTTTACACTTAAGTACTGAGTAATATTAATTAAGCACATGTGCATGCTATAGGGTAGGGATTAGGTATACAGTAGGTTTTAATAGTAAACATGCATATTTATGATTAAACTTTATGGATGTGCATATTTTACTGTTATTACTACTGTAAGTACATATAAGGTGTAACAAGGATGCTTTAAAATAAAACGGAACATTTATTTTTAAAAACGTACTTATGTTATGCATTAAATTTCCCACAAGACACTTCACTGCTTTAGAGTCCCATAAAACACTTCACAAAATAACTTAAACGAGCTCATGGAATTTTAAACCGTAAATCAATGAGACTGCACTTTTTCCTCCTTCTCTTTATTTCGTTTACAGCTATAACTATCAGTGACCCCTTCTTCAGTGGCAATCAGTCATCTTGGATGTCATTTCCTCCCATCAACATAAGGCACCGAACGCATGTGCAACTGCAGTTTCAGACTCTTTCTCCAGAGGGAATCCTGTTTTACACCGCTCAGCACTTGAGCACTCACTCTGGTAAAGCAGCATCTTCACTCTTGACTTACATTACTCACAATTAAACCATTTAGGTGTATCTTTAGTATATATAATATATATGTTTAGGTTATGTGCAGCATGTTCTATAACCATTTGTGAATAAATTCAACAAAGTATATTGTATGTTTTATCACCATTCTCATATTTATAGAATATCGCTGACCGCATTTTGTGGTCAGAAAGAATAGGAATCATGGAAGACACCAGGGTTATTTTAACCTAGATCTGAAGCAAAAAATGTATTATAAATGCATCATTTTACTTAAAGGAAAGGATCACACCCTAAGACAGCCTGTTGTAAAGTACTCTATTTCAGACAAAACAACGTTTCATTCAATTATTTAACTGTTTTATAAGCCATTTCAACTGGATATACTTCACAGTAGACAATAAAAACTATTGCAGCTTATTCAAAGTGCACTCAACTAAAATATGAACACAGCACTTTTGTTTTCCTCCTAGTTTTCAAAAGAAGCTAAACTCAAAAGATCTTCAATCTTTTTCTGTGTACACAAAAGTCCTATTTATCTCAATTATTGGTCACACATATGTCTAAATATGTACAATGGAGATGAGTGATCCCCATTTGCCCCCCAAACCCCCTTCCCCACACAGTACAGTACAGTACAGTATAACTGTACGTTTTACAGTTGGCTTCTATTGTGACCAACCTAATGCACACTTGTGCAATAATCATTCTGTTTACAACATCTTAATATGCCCACCTTTGTGGATAAAGAAAGTTTTGCATCTTTGAGTTCAGCTCATAAAAAATGGGAACTAGAGCTGCACGAAATTAGAAAAAAACTGACGTTGAAATATTTTATTCACTGCGATATATTTCGATATAAATGCAATTTCAGCAGATGACTTGAATAGCTTTGGGATTGGGATGATTCTGTAGAGGGAAGTGTAGCTGGATAAAATATTTAAAAGATTACAAGCAAAGTTAAATACAACAGAGTAAATAAACAATTATTTTTGATTTTCTGGGGAAGTATTCAGCATTCTGAAGCAAAAATTAAATAATCGCAGTATAATAACACAATCATGTTAATTAATTATATCATGTACAATTAATCATTAAGCTACAAATGTTTCATTTATGGTGCCAAAAGGGCTTAAAATTGCTTCAAAAAATTTTATAGTCAGGTCTTAAAAACACATGCAAATGATAAACTTTCACTCTAAGGTTAAAATATGAAATTTCTCCAACTGTAATGTCTGGTCAACTATAGTTCCAACTACATTGCAGATCCCTGCGATCACTGTGCGAATTATACATTGACAATCGGTGGGGTCGATTTTTTTCGGTAGTAGTTTGGTAATAGATGCTTCAGTGAATCAATTTATAAATGTATTTAAATTACATCTATTAATAAAATGTATACATATTCAGTGTTTTGAGGGATATTTAGTGACTATTTTAGAGGTTACTAAGTAAATACTGTAGTCAAGTAAAGTAAAACTATACAAATTATGTGTCTAGTTTTTCTTTTTTAGGCTATAAGCAGATATAAACACCTATTTTACAAGAAATGTGTTTTGTGAATACTTAAGATGTCTATCGGTGCTCTAGAACTGCCAGTTTCAGACTGTTGAACGATATTTTTCCTAGCATTGATTGATTGGTGCGATTATGCATAAACAATGGTATAAACCGTTATGGTGGGGGTCAAATGTACATTTATATTATACAATTTTAATTATTAATATTTAAGATAGAGATCAGAGAAAGCTATTCCTTACTATTAAAGGGCTGACCCCCCCATACATCTTGTTTTAATGTCCTTCGTGGGGGATCAAGCATTAATAATCCCCCCCAAACCCCCCTGTAATTCGCACCTTGCCTGCAATGTGATTATTGTAGACTTGCACATTGCGGTATCGATGCTGAAACGATATATTGTGCAGCCCTAACGGGAACCAAAACAAAAGTGTTGCCTTCATATTTTGTTGAGTGTAACTCCAACTAATTCTTCTCCTCTGCTTTCTTCAAGGTGATTTCCTCAGCGTATCCCTGTCTGATGGATTCATGCAGCTCCGCTATAATCTGGGGAACCAAACTATTGTATTACAGTCTCTGAAAGAGTTAGATGTGACTGGCGTGAGGTGGCACACAGTGAAGGCTGGCAGAGAAGGCAACAGCGGCTTCCTCATTGTAGACGGTGAATCTGTGACCAGGAACTCTTCGGAAGGCTCAACCACTTTGGATGTTGGCCCAAATATCTTCATCGGTGGCATTTCTTCCCTCAACACTGTGTCAGTAGATGCAGTGGAAAAGGAGCCGGTGGGATTCACAGGCGGCATTCGAGAGGTCGTAGTCAATGGGCAGGAGCTTGAGCTTACAGAGACAGGAGCGCTCGATGGAGCCAATGTTGGCGACTGGGATGGGACTGCGTGTGGGTATAAGGTTTGCAAGAATGGTGGCCACTGCCATCCATCAGGTGTTTTTTCATTTACATGTATATGCCCTTTACTGTGGACTGGTTCACGATGCCAACAGTCTATTCACTGCCTCAACAATCTTTGTCAACACAATTCTGTCTGCATCCACAACTCAACATCAGCTTCATATTCATGTATGTGTTCTTTGGGATGGACTGGGATTTATTGTGACAGAGAAGTAACACTGAGGACCATCAGGTTTATAGGAAACTCCTATTTGAAATACAAGGATCCGAAGTACAACTCTAGGAATTTGATGTACACTGAGGTTTCACTGAATTTTTCTACTTCAGCAGGGGACGGATTGATCTTTTGGATGGGGAAAGCAGAGAGCGAAGATGATGATCATCTAGCGGTTGGACTGCAGGACGGTTATCTGAAGATTTCGGTCAATCTTGGTGAGAGAACCGCACTCCCTCTTGTATATCAAAACTCTTTCTGCTGTAACTATTGGAATTACCTTTCAATAACGCACAATCGGACTCTCATCCAGGTATATGTGAATGAGGAAAGAGTCATTTTTGAAGACATGGACCCTTTCGAACAGTACGTAGCTGTCAATTACGGAGGGGTGATTTATTTGGGAGGTTTTGAATTGAACAGAGATGTGGCATCGGTTACATCTGGTGTATTCACTAAAGGGTTTGAAGGGAGTATTAAAGATGTTTTCTTGTATCAGGACACCAAACAGCTGCAGTTTCTGCAAACCAGCGAAGGTTTCAATGTCTATCAAGGTGAAGAGTAGGGGGAAAATGATTGTGGTTATTTTGCTATCTTGATGTGTGATTTGAGGCATTCATGTCTAGAATGGAATTGGAGACTTTTCACAAATACACACTAAATGGGACAATCATGGTGGCAGTTTTCAAGAGTTGTTGTTTGTCACTGGTGTTGTAAAATGTTGCTGTGACAAACAGAGATGTGTTCCTGCATGTGATGCTTACAGTGCTCAGCATATAAGTACACCCCTCACAAATCTATCTTTTAAATTCATATTTTTAATAGGAAGCTATTCAATATTATATGTGCATATACATTAGATTAGTCAGTACTGAAGCCAAATCTGGAGCTTATCTAACAAAATAAATTACGATGATGATCCAAAAACTTGTACACCCAAATTTGCAGTGCACCCGGAATGTATTCATAGCGCTTCACTTTTTCCACATTTTTTATGTTACAGCCTTATTGCAAAATGGAATAAATTCATTTATTTCCTCAGAATTCTACACACAATACCCCATAATGACAATGTGAAAAAAGAGTTTTTGAAATTGTTGCAAATTTATTACAAATAATAAACCTGAAAAATCACATGTACATCAGTATTCACAACCTTTACTCAATACTTTGTTGATGCACCTTTGGCAGCAATTACAGCCTCAAGTCTTTTTTAATACGATGCTACAAGCTTGGCACACCTGTCTTTGGGAGTTTTCGCCCATTCTTCTTTGCAGTACCTTTCAAGCTCTATCAGGTTGGATGGGAAGCGATGGTGTACAGCCATTTTCAGATCTCTCCAGAGATGTTCAATAGGATTTAGGTCTGGGCTCTGGCTGGGTCACTCAAGGACATTCACCGAGTGCTTGTGAAGCCACTCCATTGATATTTTGGCGGTGTGCTTTGGGTCATTGTCCTGCTGGAAGATGAACCGTCGCCCCAGTCTGAGGTCAAGAGCACTCTGAAGCAGGTTTTTATTTAGTTTGTCTCTGTACATTGCTGCATTCATCTTTCCCTCTATCCTGACTAGTCTTCCAGTGCCTGCTGCTGAAAAACATCCCGACATCATGATGCTGCCACCACCATGCTTCACTGTAGGGATGGTATTAGCCTGGTGATGAGCGGTGCCAGGTTTTCTCCAAACGTAACTCCTGGCATTTACTCCAAAGGGTTCAAATTTTAGTCTCATCAGACCAGAGAATTTTGTTTCTTATGGTCTGAGAGTCCTTCAGATGCCTTTTGGCAAATTCCAGGCTAAGGAGTCTGGCCACTCTACCATACAGGACTGATTGGTGGATTGCTGCACTGATGGTTGTCCTTCTGTAAGGTTCTCCTCTCTTCACAGAAGAATGCTGGAGCTCAGACAGAGTGACCATTGGGTTATTGATCACCTTCCTGACTAAAGCCCTTCTTCCCCGATCACTCAGTTTAGATGGCCGACCAGCTCTAGGAAGAGTCCTGGTGGTTTCAAACATCTTCCACTTATGGATGATGGAGGCCACTGTGCTCATTTTAACTTTCAGAGCAGCATGAAATTTTTCTGTAACCTTCCCCAGCTTTGTGCCTTGCGACAATCCTGTCTCGGAAGTCTACAGACAATTCCTTTGTCTTCATGCTTGGTTTGTGCTTTGACATGCACTGTCAACCCTGAGACCTTATATAGACAGGTGTATGCCTTTTCAAATTATGTCCAATCAACTGAATTTACCATAGGTGAACTGCAATTAAGCTGCTGAAACATCTCAAGAATGATCAGTGGCTGTGAATACTTATGTACATGTGATTTTACAGGTTTTTTATTTTTAATAAATTTGCAACAATTTTAGAACAATTTAATAAATGCACCAAAATATATTGCTTATATTCTCTGAGAAATGCATAAAAATATTCATTTTCAAAATGGGATGTATTCAATTATGCTGAGCACTGTATATAAGGTAGAAAATCAAAATCAACACATATTTGTAGCTTGATGGTCTAAAATGAAGATGTAAACACCATAGCAGGACATTTTGTGCCTCCTATCAAATGACCATTTTTTTTAAAGGGATAGATCTCCCAAAAATAACATTTCCTTAGCATTTACTTAGCAAACACTTTTATAAATTTATTTCTTCTGTCGAACACAAAAGAGAATATTCTGAAGAATGTTGGAAATCAATAGCCATAGCCAAAAAATACTATGTAAGTCAATGGCTGCAGCTTTTCATTGTGGAAATTTTTTTATTTTTAGGTGGACTGGGCCCTTAAAAATTTACAAATAGGTTTAGCTTTAGTTATATTTAAATAAATAATGGTGTGTCCTTTCAGAGTATTTTTATTTAGGTATTGCTTGTTAAGCATTTCATTACAAATATCAAAACATGGTGACACTTGCCATGAAAGGGCACAAAATATGGCTTTAAATTCTCTTCTTTGTACAAAGGGTCATAGGGTGAATCTAAATGAGGTTTGCTGCTTTTACTATGTATTCAGTGTTAAACTTGTTGTTTATAGCAATAAACATAAAAACTGTATTAGTAATGTGGTTTTTGGTAATAGACCTCCAATGCCTGTTTTTTTTTTAATGATGGAAACTACTTTATTTACTGTTGTGATGTCATTTTTGAGAAAAAAAAGACACTACAAGGCTCAAATGTTTTCAACACTGGCTACGTTTACGTTAATATCAGTAATCAAATTATTTGCCTAAACAGCAGTTTGGCACTTTCACTTTCATTCAGGAATATTTCATGCAGCCCCCCTGGATAAAAGAGATATTGGATGTGAGAAACTGCTGGAAGGGTGTTGTTTTAAAGGAGTTTTATACCGCATGCCGTATTGGAGAAAAAAAATGGTGTGTGTCTGTGTTCCTTTACCGACTCAGTAGGTGCAGAGAATGGTGTCAAACAGCCGTGTGTGTATGGAATATCCGGTCACAAAATGCAGTGAAAACATGTACCAGGTTTCAGGCCGGACTGTACCTAAAGGGGGGGGGGGTTTCATGTCTGTACTGCACTTCAATAATGCGTCTAAAATTGCCATACTCCACGTCTTAATATAGGGTTTCTGTAGGTTTCAGCAAGTTAAGTTTAAAACTTTTTAAGACTATTAAGAATGAAATTTTAGACTCATAAAGGGCTAAACGCTAAGGAACTTTTCAAATGGCCCAGATGGAAAATATTTTTATTTGCCCTATCAAAAAATTATTATAATTTAATATATATAATAATACAATAATAATTTAGTCATAATAAAATATACATTTTAGATATTTCTTAGCAAAATATTTTAAATATTGTGTAAAAACAAGCAAGCTCTACTTGTACTTTTTTCCAACATAAACTTCCTTTAAAATAATTTTTAAAAATTAACAAATGTTTTTTTTAGATAGAGTTAGAGATACAGTTAGAAAAAAATAGTCAATTTTATTGAGATGGATTGTTGGTGATTGTATGGGAGTTAATGGTCAGATTGGGTAGCAATACATGAACAATGGAAAATTAAGACCTGTAAAAAAAATAATAAGATTTAAGACCTACAACACAATATTTCAGTAAATTTAAGACTTTTAGAGGACTAAAATTTCGATTTTGAGATTTAAGACATTTTAAGACCCCACAGACACCCTGTAATACAAATTCTGTTTCGTTCAATTATGGCCTTAATCGGATTAAATTAATCAAAAATCGTCGCTGTTTACATGGTACAGTCTTAATCAGAGTATTGTCTTAATCGTATTAAAATCAAATTATTATTGGTGTCCATGTAAACGTACTCACTGACAATAAGACAATGTTTCTTGAGCACCAGCATATTAGAAAAGTTTGAAATGGTTAGAAGTTATTTTAAATTGTATTTTAATTGGTTTTTATTGTAACTGATCATACATATTTGACCTGCAGTGTATTGACCTTATTCTTCAATGTGGTAGTGCGCCCGTTTTCGAGATTGTTTTAGAACTTCCGATTTAGTTGCCTATGGGATAAATGACTAGCAATAATAAACGGCAAAAAACGGTCAAACTACTTCCTCTACAAACAAGTGTTCATGACAATACAGACAAAGCAGTATAATATAATAAGAAATTATCAGTTTGCAACATCAAGCAGCAGAACGAGCTGTTTATAACGTCTAAAAATGAATGGAAGTGAATGAGAGCGGAAGTCTTGAGCCAAAAAGATTTGCCACTCGTACGCAAAGAATAAGGCCAATACCAAACGTCATTCTTAGTGACTTTTTACAATTTTTTTTCTGTCTCTTATGAATGTGGCTTTTTTTTTTATGCTACATTATTTCCTTCCAGGTTCTTTCAAAAGTTATTCACAAAGCTTGTTCTTTTAATTGTGAAATAAAAAGTACTTTCCTCTTTGATCCCAGGTGTTATTTTTAATTACAGTGCATGACAATAAAAAATGAGCCTTTTTTAAGAAACAAAGACTTTCATTTCAGTCGCCTTACTAACAATAAAAACATTTTATTATGAACTGTACATAAACACAATGTGCTGAATGTGCACATTTCTGTTCTGGGTGACGAGCCAAAATGTACAAAGAAAATATTTGTCACCTGAAACATAGAAAATACTTAAGAAGCCAAATTTAGAAAAATTAAAACTGAAAATGAAGCAAAAGAAGCTGTTCTTATCGACCACGGGATGCTTCGTCTCATGGCACGCTGCGTACGACAGTAGTTTCATTTTCTTGATTACAACCAGCTGCTTGTGAAGATGTTAGCGGGTAAGTGAAAAGCCAAGTACAGAAAAATGTACATGTAAAAACAAACATTCTTTAGATTTCAAAAACAAAACCAACTAAAAATCTCCGACTAGCTGCTTTTCATATAAAAATCATTTTGCAACTTTATAAATAGTTTTCTTCTACTGTTACAGATTTAAGGTAGGATGAGCACTTTGATCACGAGCGCCTGTCTCTAGAGTCTTTCCTGTGTTTCTCGTGATCTGAATCGCGTGATCTGTGTTTGTCTCTGTCCCGATGATGGCTGCTGTGCCGTCGCTCTCGATGTCTCTCGTACCTTTCGTCTTTCGAGTGGCGCTCTTTATGACTGTGACTTCTCTCCCGGTGCTTTTCCCGCTCTCGCTCGTAGTGCCTGCTTTTGTGATGGTGCTTGTCATAGTGCTCTCTGTCTCTGCTGTCCTTCCTATAGGTCTCCTCGGAGCGTCTGGACAACTTGTCGACAAAGTCACTGTAGGACTTCTCTGAAACCTTCTCGTCTTTGCTCAGGGGCAAAGCGGTCGGCAAGCTGGACTCGTAAGCCATAGGAGGCGGCGGGAGCGTTTGTGGAGGGACGGTTTGAGGCCATGGCGGAGCAAGCATGTGAGGATCGCTATGAGGGAACATCTGCAGAGGAGGCGGACCTGGAGGAAAATGGAAAGGTGGAGGAAGGTGAGCTTGAAGAGGTAAGAAAGGGGCAGGATTGGCTGGAGGAGGGTAAAATTGGGGATCAGGTGGACCGGAGAGATACGAATGAAAAACCGGTGGGTTGTAAACTTTAGGGTTAAAAGAAGAGCTCCTGGACTGCTTGAGACCTTCGTTCTTCCCGATGGATGAGATTGTGGTAATGGCTTGGATGTCCTCTATGGCTTTGCACTCTTGTGTTGATGGTTGCGGAGCTACTTTCTGCTCAGGCTTTTCTGAACTGCTTTCTGGCAGTTTTGATTCGGCAGGTTCAGGTGCTGAAGAAGCCCTCTTCAAAATTCCAGCAGGAGATACCTTAATAGTTGCTGTAGGGCTTGATATGGTTTCGTTTTTGGGTGCAGAACAAGAGCCTTCATCGACAGAATCTTTCGATGTACCTGATGAAGAATTTTGACTGGTTTCTTGACTTGTTGGTGCAGCTGTGCTACAGGACTCGGACTCTTCTTTGGGTTTAGTGTTTGTGAGAGAGGAGAGAAAACTTTCGGTGGAAACATCTGCAGGTTTGTCACTCAGAGAAAGTACAACTGCAGTCTCTTTCTTTTCTGAGCTGGTCTCCAGACTCACACTAACCGGCGCCTGCTCTGTTTTAACAACTTTGGGTTCTTTTTTCTTGATAACGAAGCGGTCGAGTCGTGGAGCGCTGGCTATAGGTTTAGGACTGACTGATGTATTGTTTCCACTGTCAACAGATGGAGTCTTGGCTACTGTTTTTGTGGATTCACTCTTCATATTGTCATTCGAACATGACGCTGCTTTTTCAGGCAACTTCAATACACCGGGAAGAAAGCGCAAAGAAACATTCTCATCAGTCTCTGTATCCAATATTGGTTCTTCAACAACCGACTTAATTAAGTCTGTGGTGTCTTTTTTCCTGGCGTTCCCCAGATCGCTGATAAAGCTTTGCTCCGTGTCTAGGGCCACAGGAGTCTTCTGTGGGTAGTCGACCTGAGGTTTGCTCTCTGCCAAGAAACTTGGAGCTTCACTGACATCGCTTGGCAAGATTACCCCAAAGTCTCTTTTTGGTCTCTGGCGGATGATCAAACCAAGAAGTAGATTTGGTCGATTGGTCTCCAGTCCTAAAATGTAAAGCATCGCAATTAATATCAAAGATTTTATGCTGACACTTTAGTTTGATGGTTCCCTTTAGACTTTCTGTTAAAGTAACTTATAAGTTGGCATATATACTTGCAGTTACGTGTTATAGTCATTTGTAGAGCTGCACGATTCTGGATAAACTGAAAAAGCACTATTTTTGTGTTTTGTTTAAACAAGAGATTACGATTCTCCCTTGATTCTGAACAGACGGAATGACTGGATAAAATGGAATAAATCAGCATTTCCCAAGAATCTTACAAAGTTAACAAAATTAACAGAATGTCAAAAGGGAACTATCAAAATTCAGTGTTGCTGAATACGTACAAACAGAGATGGGCAAAAATACATTAAAATGTATTTTAAAATAAAATACAAAATACCTAAAAATAGAGCAGCCATAACAAGTATCAAAATAAAATACTGTATTTTGAAAACACTTTTACAAGGCAGCATGACATTTCTTCACAAACCTTCAATCAATAGGGCTATTGGATCAATCCCTTCACCATTAAACTGACTCAGTGAAGTAAGCAACGATTGACAGCAACAGCTTTTCTCTGAGCTTAAGTCTTAAGTTTAAGCTTAAGTTTAAGTCAGCTTCTCTGCCAACTGGTTCACCTTTACTCCACAAGTAGGTATTCATAAACCTTTGTTTCTCTTTGATTATAGTATACAGTTTGTACAAGTTTAATACAGAAAGACCTGTCTTGAAGATGATCTCTTTAAATCACTGTAAAAACCATGTAATGCAGATAATGAGTTGGAACAAAGTACTACCATCTCTTAACAGTCTTATGTTTTAAAATGGTGATATATGAAGAAGTTATTTACATTTTTTGCTCACATAATTTAAAAAATTAATTTAGATTGTTTTTTGCATATGAAATATTTAATACTTAATGTAAAAAATCCATTTTTTAGAGATATCGTGTTATCTGTTTTTACAAATAAACTCTTCATATACATCCTGCTGCTGCTTTGTAATGGGAGTCTGGAGTTTGACCAGTCTGTATAGACTGGAGTACCTGTATACAGAGCACCTGTAGATCAACTAGGATTTTTAAACAGCCAATAAAGTATTGAATCGCCACTAAAGGACTTACTTTAATGTTGTTTGTCTTATGTTTTTGGCATCTACATCAGCAATCCATCTAAAACTACTATTATCTTTAGGTGTTTTTTTATTTCTAAACTTCCTGAGCATTGAGACTGATAATGGTTATGTGCTATACAGGCTCCTCATTTCTGTTTTTGGACTTTCTTAAGCAAAGATGCTAATGCATTGTACACTATGCTGCCATTAAATATTACTGGTCTTAGCATTGTGCAGTATACTATTTTCAATGATTGTGGACTTGCTCCCAAATATGCCCATGCTATTTGTCTGTTATTTTCTTTGTGTTGCATAATTTCCATCCATACTCCAATCATTGACCACCTTCTCAATCAATCTTCTGTTCTGATCTCAAGCTTAGGCAAATAACTGAGAAAGCACAAGTCTGAGGCTGCATTTTTATGATGGTATCATGCAGACTTCTTACAAAGTATTTTACAGTATTTAAAAATACAAAAATACAATACACTAAAGTATTTTGATACAAAATATTAAGCCATTTTCATAAACCCCATCAAATACAAATTATAAAATACTATTTTGTATTTGAAATACATATTTGAAATACATGTATCATAAATACTGCCCATCCCTGCATTCAAATCCTAAAATATAACTTGCACTAAAATTCTTACCTGGACCATCAAACGGAACAATCTGATGGGGAATTTTTTCTGTGGACCCGAGAGGGATGAGATACATGTCTTTAACTTGTTTGCGGTTGTTGGCAACAACACCGTATCTCCTACGGCTGCTGAAGTAGGCATACAACAACGTGTACGAAATCTCATCTTCCTCTGTGTCTGGGCTGAAACGAACAACACAAATTTCCTACAAAGAAAAGAAAAATTAAGTCACAATAAAACAAATGCAAATAGCCATAAAAAATGTGACAAATCACAGGACCAATCATTTGCACCTTTGTCCCAGAAGCACGAATTTTCTCAACGTAGTCCCAGACTATTTGAGGGGAGATTCGACCACCTACTTGGATGTTGTCCGGCAAATCCTGCAAACACAAATCATTCAAATTAATCCTTTCAAACGTCTGGCTGACAATTAGGATGTGTTTCATGGAAAATGTTGCCATGGGCATACCTGTGTTAGGTGGTCTAGTGTTCCAGAGACAAGATATGATTTTGTTAGAAACCTCGCCACAGCCGGCATATCGACATAACCGCCCCACAGACTTTCCAGGGTGCTGAGGAAAGTAGCTGTATCTTCTTTGCTACTCAGACTATCTGCCCTACTGAAGTAAAGAAATCAAAAAGCAATGAATCCACAATATAATTCTACCCTCTACACCATTAGTTTGCACAAATCACTTGTTTAATAGGATATCTTACCTAGACTCAGGCAGAAAATTGAGGAGACCTTCCTCCATGGCTCTTAAAGTCAGATCATCCATCAGTGCTGATGTAGGTGTGGTTGTAGATGGCTGAGATTCCTCTGTCGCACTAGACTGCCTCCTCACTACAGTTGTAGCCACTTTCACCACCTTTGTACTGGCTTCCTCTGTGGGTGGAGCCATGCGACCTTCACAGAAACATCCAGAAAAAGTCTATATAACTTAAAGTTTTAAAATTACTTTCCATTAATCAATTTGTTTGAACAAAATGTAACCACTTTAAAACTAAAAGACAAAGGTTTAAAAAAAAAAAAAAGCTTTGCTAACATTAGCTATGTTTCCATATAAAGATGCAAATTAAATGTATGCGCAAAATGGAAATATCGCTTAAAAGACGCAGCGTTTCCATCCAAGGAGTCAAAGAGAACAAAATAGTCACTTATCTAGCACCAAACATCAAAAGTAAAAACAGAATTTGCTGCGGTAGGAGAAGCTGTGTAAATCTTTTCTTTATTTAATAAATTACTTGCGGCTCAGAAGACAAATGCCGACACGCAATGACAGAGTATGTACAGGAATCAGAGAGTGAAATTCAATACCTTTTAAGACCTTTTTAAGACTTGTTCCATACATTTTAGGACCTTAAAACCATTTTAAGTTTCAACCGGAAACACTGGCGAGATTTTAACAGAGTATATTTACTAAATATTAATGTAAGAAACTAATCCAAGACTAAACCATTATTCATATACTGAATAAAAATCTATGAAATCTAGCTAATTCAGCAGGTTGGCGCCTATAGAACTGCAGAAATGATGGTGTTGCCTGGGTTACTGCAGTAAACAAAGCAGCATGAGGTCAAATCTAGCAGGATTTCATTGATTTCATAAACTACACAGCATCCTGATATTCGCAGATTTAATTCAGGCAAACGTCAGCATACAACCGTACATAGCATAATCAAAAATTATATAAAATGTATTACCTTGCAAAATAGCATTCAAGACTTTAATACTTTAAGACCCCAGGCACACACTGAATGAACGTGTGGTGGCGTTTGAAGGCATGAAATGCGGAGCACAGACGCTTTTGACAGTTCTGGATGTCATTAATAATATAATAACACTAACACTCAAATGGTTAAGTCAGTTTAAAATGGCCAAAACAACATTTCAGATGTTTTACAATGAAGTCAGCCACTTGGTTTGTCCATTCACACACATTTTTATTATCACATGATCTCTTATAACAAGTTTTTTTTAATGCGGATACTAAAATTTGTTCGGTAAAAGTGTTTCCATTGTAGTTTATGCAGATTTTTTTCTTATCAAATAAAAAGTTTATCCTACTCAGTTATGTGCACATGTTTTATGCGCATCTTGGTGTTTCCATACACCATTTTTATGCGCATATCCAAAACAGGTGGATGGAAACGTAGCTATTTTTATTTAAATGGATAATTTATCTAAAAATGAAAGTTTTAACACCCTCAGGCCATTCATATAAGGTGTATGCAACTTAAATATCAGTGTTACCATCTCTGAGTGACAAAAAAGGAACCATATAAATTGAACAAAAGCTACCAATGGCTGCTAATAACACAGAGATCTAATGAAGGATAAATTAAAACTAGTTCATTCTCTTCATTTCATAACATCTACATATCATAATATTATTAGGTGCTTTAATAACAAATTCTTTAAAATGTTCTACTAAATACTTTGATGGCCTCTGGGTTAGTAAATTAACAGTAAATTGTATTATTTTTGTGATCTATCCCTGTAAGAATGCAAGTAAGTTTTCAGAAGCAGAACTTTAGTTTAACTCTAAAAGTGTTTTACCTGTGCAGATTTTGCAGTTGAGGTCAAATAGATGAGACTTGTGCAGGTTGGTGGTGTCTATAGATTTCTTGGGACTCTCAACTTTAATCTCAGGGGGTTTTTCTTCAGGCACTTCCACAACTTTCAGCACCGGCTCTGGCTAAAGACAGAAAGAAAAAGCAATTTTCTTATTCCCTTGTTGGAAAATATAACTAAATGGCATAGAATGGAGATTAGATTGCTCCCAAAATCTCACCTCAACCTCTATGGCCTCTGGTGCCTTGGCGGGCTCCTGATTCTCTATTTCAATTTCCCCTTTATGAGTGATTTTAGTAATAGGGCGTCTCTCTACCTCTCTTTGTTCTTTTTCAATCATTTCAATTGTCTGCCAACAAAAACATCAACAGGTTTAACAATCAATACACAAAAACCAGAAAGACGTTGAAATAACTAGCTGAATATAAACTTTTCCTTTTTCGATATTTCACTTCACTCTTAGCAAATGTCAGTGTCGACAAAAAATGAAACCGTGAGATTCTAAAGTTTTACTAACATGTCGATTTTCTCTTTTTCTCCAAGCAGCCAGTTCCTTGGAGGCCAGCTCTTCTGCCGTCATGCGCACCAGATCTGCAGGGGAAACTTCCCCCTTGAGTACACGCTTGAATAACACCTGAGAACGAACATTCATTTTCATTAACACTGCATTAGATTTGGCTACAACTGTGTGCTTCTCCTACAAATGCTTTTTTGAGAAAACAGGTAGCACAGAGATATTACTGATATGATGTCAAATATAATATAGGATCGTAAGCATTTCACAATTGTAAGTGTGTTTTCGGACAAGTGGATCATCTCCTTTTTTTTCCAATTTGTTGCTGTAGCTGGCTTTCCATCACCCTGTGTTAATGCACATTTTTAAGAATCACGTGCGGAATTCCGAATTTAAATTATTTGCATTATTAAAGTTTTATACTCAGTTGAGGAAGATTGGGACTTTTCTGAAAAAGCATTAATGGGAATATTACACCTATGTGACTAATCAGTAGGCCCACACGGAATCTGTGCACACAGAAATCATTGATTTATTTAATTCAGTTTTAAAATAAATGTTGTTAATATTATTGACTAATATGATTTACTTACAATACAGCTTGTAAAGCAATAATTTCTGTCTTTTAGTAGATATATGGTAAATATTAGGGCTGTGCAATTTGGGGAAAATATCTAATTGCAATTTTTTTAATTTTATTTTATTTTTTACAGATATTGCAATTTCAATGTGATGTGCGATTTAAGTTTGTAGTCAAGCTTCAGCTCAATATTCTGTATCGTAGCTTCTTACTGCTAAATGCAGTGAGTGTTAGTTAAAAAAAGGAAATGAAAAGATATTAACTTACTCCAACATTTATTCAAAATTTGCTTATAAATATTCAGAAATGAAACACTCATTTTTCTCTAGAGCAAACAGTAGTGTTATGGCGTTACCAGTTATCTCCTGGTGCCTTTGTGATGTTTTTTCATAACAGCTGCAAACAACTCTGAAATTGTACTTTGCAGTTGCTAGCTACTAGATTGAGTGTCACTTGCAATACTTTTAGTTGACTTTTTACCAAGACGCTCCTCATATAGCCGCCTGTGGTGCTTTTTTAGGTGCTGGTTGTTGTATTTCCTCGTGCCGTGGCAACAAATCTGCGACAGCTCTTCCAAATTACCTGTTTTTGTTCGGTGTCAGTGACTTTGAAACCAAAATAATCCAATATTATCGACGTGGTGTTTTTCTTTGATATGTATTCCTCTATTAATGCTTCTGAAGCAGCAGACGCCATCATCCCACTCATCCACGCTTTCCTGTTTGCTTGTTTTATTGTGGGCATTCTGCATAGTTCGGTTGCACAATTCTGATTGGTCGGAACGAAAGTGTGCTCCCTCTATTGGCTAGTAAGACTGTCACACAGACGACTGTCACACAGACGACTGTCACGCAGACGACTGTCACGCAGACGACTGTCACACAGACGACTGTCACACAGTCAATTAGCAATTCGCATCGTTTCAAATCGTGATTGCGATTAATCGCACAGCCCTAGTAGATTATATGAGAGACTTGCTTTGTTTACCAAATAAATGGATCTAATAAAATTTGCATTGTAAACATTAAATAAAAGTTTAAAATGTATAATTTTTAATTTAACATATTAAGTTTTTAGTTACGACAAAATCATTCGGCATAAATCTGCAGATTTTTTTAAATATTCTGTGCAGAAATAGCAAAAAATGTCGACGGATTCTGTCTGGCCCTATTAATCAGCTGCATCCATTATGTTTCCCTTGTTTACTGCTGGTTACTAGGTTACCAATACTACAGTCAACCACTCTAGCAACTTGATGGAACAGCACCCAACTAGCATTTGGAATAATTTACTTCATTTACTTAAAAATGTACTTTATTTTATTTTTATTAGTATCGATAATGCAATGTTTTCATTCACAATAGTCACATCGCAAGTATATGCAATGTTGAGTCTGGATTATTGATCATCATTTCGCATATGCTTTTTGAGGCCTGTGACTGTGTGAGGGTTTTGAAAGCATTCAGGTATAAGAATGCACTCCCTCACAGAATCATCCCAACTTATCTAAAATTATAAATGCTTTCTGAACAGTTTTTCAACTCATCTAGTGAAATTGTATTCATATCGCAATACAATTACACGTTGCAATAAAAAATATTGCAATGTGTAATGTTTCCAATATCATGCAGCCCTAAAACCGGAATAGTTTTGCATTTTCTTCTTGGTTGGAGTTTGCTTTCACAGGGCAACATGGTGTCAGAGATTTAGACACTGCTGTTGTTATTGTAACACATTTACCAGTATGAATCATAATGCTACCTGGTTTGTTGGCTCTAGCACAGGGGTGTCCAACCTCTAGTGTCCTTAACAGTTTAGCTCCAACTTGCCTCAAAACACCTGCCAGGACATTTCAAGTGAGCCAAGTAAGAGCTTGATTACCTGGCTCAGGTGTGTCTGATTGGTTTTGGAGTTAAACTATGCTGGACACTGGCCCTCCATGACCTGATTTGGACACCCCTGCTCTAGCATATTTCAATTAGAAAACTTTGATCTTAAAGAAATTGTTTTTCTTCAGATCAGTGTGACAGCAAGCTCACAAATGCCTACAATTAACAAATTAAAGGAGAAAATGAGAAGGACAAAGGAGAAAATGATTACACTACTTACATTATTTTTCGCATCTTTCAGGTTGAAAGTCAGACTTCTGTATTTGTTTTTGTATTTGCTGTCAACACCCTGAAAGAGAGCAAAAAGCTCTTTCTCCGTCCTTCTGGCTACCTCAGCAGGCCTGTCCGATGAAATCTTTAAGTCTGACTCCTTCGATCTATGAGATGCAGTGAAGAGAAATATGAACAACTGAACCATACTTATTATTAACAAACCGTAGACATGACTTTCCTAGCAATCTACCAAAAATCACACACCGTTTCTGAAGAATCTCCTCCAGTGAGTCCCGAACGCTTCGCCTGATGTGTCCGGTGGACGGTTTCTTTGAGCTCACAGGGGCTATTTTAACTTTCTTCGTCTCATGCTTCACATTTGGTCCTAAAAAAAAAGTTTAAAAACTCAAATACTGTAGCAATAACTTATCATTAAGAGTTAAAAGAACTATAGCATACTAATAATTTTAAAACATTAGAGATATTTAATCATTTTATATACATTTGCACAACTCTTCTGTTGATCAAAAAGGAAAATATTCTGAAGAAAAATATATTTTAAAGATGTTAATAGCTGTTTTTTCCCAGCATTCTCCAAATAATGTTTTGTGTTCAACAGAAGAGATTCATGAACATTTAGAACCACTTAACTGGGAGTAAATAGTGAGGAAATTTTCATTTTGGGGTGAACTACCCCTTTAAGTGTAAATAGTATGTAAAATTAATAAACATCATACCTTTTTGCGCTGAATCTTCTGACGGTCGTCTTTCTCCAGCATCCTGCATTTAAAAAAATAAGTAAATGAAATAAAAAGTTATTGTAGTGAACACTGCAATCTGTGCCAAACAAAATCAATTAGCCTAATCAGTGGTAACTGCAGATTTGTATGCCAGTGTGTAACACCATATGAACACACCTGTGAGGAACCATCCACCTACACTGAGGGTGTACTCACACTGGGCACAGTTGTCTAGAACCGTGCCCAGCTGTGATTGTCCCCCCTCCCCTTGCTCTCTAATTGCATATTTTACCTCCCAAGCCTGAGCACACTTAGGTCATCGATGATGCACTGTTTAGGGGGAGTACAGAAGAGAATCGCTCTCGCTCAGTACAATGGTGATTGCTTTAGTTATATTGTTTTGTATTATTTTAAGTCGTTTGATATGTAGTGATGCAGTCAAATCTCTTGCTGAACAGATCCACCACTTTTGTTGCTCATAAATGTACATAAAAGTCATTGTGCTGCATGTATTAGGAGGTTTGCTGAAGGTGGCAGCTGATGTGCAGCAAGAGGTTTGTATCTTTAATAAACTATGACAGCTCACGTTTATTTAAGTAAAAATGAATAATAAATCCATATGAAACAGTCCCTTATAAGTGACGTCGCGTCTTCAGTTTCTCACACTACAAGCCTATCGCGCCAAAGCCCAACCGAACCTCAATCTAGCACATCTCTTCCAACTGGGCCAGGACCGGCCAACTGAACCGGGCCTGAGCCCCAATTCGAAGTACTCACAATTGTCAAACGAACTAGAAAATGGAGGTCAAACGTATCTAGACACAGTTCGGATAGCCTAGTGTGAGTACACCCTGAGTGAAAGCTAACTAGCCCCTTAATTACCCACGTGTAAATTATTTAGAAAGGCAGGTATATACAAACCCTTTAAAGAAAGCTGGTGGCTACCACACAAACCAAAAGCTAAATCAGAAAGGGCAGAACAAAATAGGATTGTAAATCTGCCACAAGCAACCAATAAACACTCACTAGAGGTTGATAAAACAAACCAGATCCTTTTTTCCCCCAACTAAACGAGTTGTCAAAATATATTATTCAACTTTTCATCTTTGAGGTCCAATTATTATGTTTTTGAAGATTTATTTCAAGAGTCTTTATTAGAACAAACTCTTCAGCTACAGCTAATTCAGTAACCTGTAGTCTCTTTACAACTTCAGACACAAACTAAAACTCAAAATAATCAAACCTTTGTAAGTATTTCTACAACTCTTGATTTCTATGATGAGAAATGTATATATTTGTATTGACTTTGATTGTAATAATGTTGCTTTGCTATACCAGATCAAACGTTTGCTTACTTTTCTGAAGGGTCGTATTCCACCTGCGGTGAGTGACTGCTGGGGTCTCGGTTTTTGTTTAGCGGATGACTTATCATCTGACTGCTCTGAGGCCTGTGTTTTTTCGTCCTCTTGTGCACAGCACTTCAGACACACATACTCCTGGTCCTCCTTTTCCATCTGCTGAACTTTAGCCAGATCCAGACCCACACAGTCCCCGTGAAACCAGTCGTCACAGTGGCCGCAGCCCACCATGAACCTGTTCAAAACACAGACAACAGAAATTCACAGGTTTGAGCAAACACATACACATATAAAAGGAGTCTTTCTTCTCCAAACCAATTTATGATTTTAAATAAGCATACACTGATGCTGAAAGCCTGGCCTTGATAAGCTGATAAATATTTTATTTTCTGGTCTTAAAATTATATATGGTACCCTGGACCACAAAATTATGTCTTATGTTGCATGGGTATATTTTGGGCACTAGCCAAAAATACACTATGTGTCAAAATTAGATCCTGTTCCATGAAAATATTTTAGACATTTTTTAAAGTAATTATATCATAATTCAATTTCTGATTAGAGAGAGAGAATTTTGAGTTTGTCATGGCAAACAAAACAGATCAAGTTTACCACATTTTATAAATAACACTTTTCTATTATTATAAAAATATTCTAACAATTAAAAGTCATCAACAGTAATTAATAATACACAAGATATAATACATAAATAATAATGATAATGTATAAGATAAAAATCTAAAACAGTTTTTTTAAGTTTACTTTTGATAAAAATAGTACAATTTTAAAAAGATTCACACTTAAAAACAATTCATTTAAAGTCTCTCCAGATAAAATTGTTGTTTGATAACATTAAAAATAGGGCATTCCACAAGAACATGTTTAACAGTTTGGTTTCTGTTGCAGTATTGGCATTTTGAGGGTTCTTCTACTTTGAGTAAATGTTCATGCGTGAGTCTCATCTGTCCAATACGGCATCTGCTGTAAACAATCTCAGTAAAAAAAAAGGATTTTCTTCTCATTTCAGGCTGGATTTTAAAAAGTTTATTTCTTGTGCACTGATCCCATTCTCCTTGCTGTTTGTTAAGAATGTAGCCTTCTATTAGTGGCTTTAAATCTGACGGTGGGACTTTATCTTTCCTGTAAGGGCTGTTTTAGCAGCTTGTTTATTTCCAAATAGTCCAACATATGCTGGGATCCAGCAGAAAACTATATTATAAAATGTTCTCTGTAGTTCATTCACTTTGATAAAAAAAAAAAAAGTCAATAATAATGGGATGCTCCAGTTTAAAAGAAATTCAATGTTTGTTGACAAGTGTCAGAAAAAAAAATTACACTTGTTAAATTTCTGATTAGTGATTTGCATTGCATTCATTTGGAAAAGTTTAAATACTATTTTAATTTTTACTATATACACAATAGCTATTGATTTCCATAGTATTTTGTTTCCTATTTCAGAAGTCAGTTTTTTCTGTTTATTAACATTCTTCAAAATGTCTTTGTGTTCAACAAAGTCATAAACGTTTGGAACCACCAAGCAGGTAAATGGTCGGGGTGGGAGAAAAGAAAAGAAATAAATTGATGCATCGTAATTCTTTCTCTTACGATTCTGGATTGATTCTCAAAAGTTCTCAAAATCAATTCCGAATTTAATTTAGTTTGCAATAATTTGGGCATGCATGAGCTCTAAACAGAACTAAAGTTCTGACAGGCGCACATACACATGCTGCAGAATTTACTTCATTTTTAAAGCACATGCTGCAGAATTTACTTCATTTTTAAAGATGCAAAATCCTGGGTCAGCATAGACGCAGTGAAACTCTGTGCTACTTGTCCGTTGTGCCAGCGCTTTTAGAATCAGTAAAGGAGGTGGACATGATAGCATGTCATCGTTGAACTAGGCCTACTGCACTGTGTTGCAAACCAATGAAGCATTACTATGTTTTAAAGCTTGCTTATTGCTTTAAGCCAGAGATGACCAAACTAGGGCTCACAGGCCAAAGTTGGTAACCTTTGACTTGGCCCGCCATCCCATCTAAGAAATGATGGGGATGGTTTTGAGACCATCAATTCAAATTTAATGTAAATCTTTGTTTGTTTGTGTTATTGTTAAAAGTTTAATTAAATGTTTCTATTAAATGGTGTAAATGAATCAGATTTTGTTTAAAATGTCACCCGACAATGCAGAGGCTTTTGTGAGCAAAGGCAGACTCTTTTTGACTAGTGTATTCAGCATTGAACTCCACTGTGTTATAAATTTGATTATGTTTTTAATTGCAATAAGTTATCATTTAAAATGTTGTACTACATTAGTAGTATGTAGATTTAATTCAATAAATTAGGAAATTACCCATGGCAACTTTAATATAAAATATATTTACCTTCGACCCATGGCTCTCAATGATAATTGATTTTTAGCCCTTCATACGAAAACAGTTGGGCTTTAAGCTAAATACTAGTATCTTGCTAAAAAACTAAAATATTATTTACTGTCATCATGGAAAAGACAAAAGAAATTAGTTAGTAGATTATTAGTTATTAAAACCATTATGTTTAAAATGTGTTCAAATGTCTTCGATCGTGACCACCAAAATCATAATTGGATTGAATCGTAAAGCTCGTGAACGGTGAGTAAATTTACATTTCTGGGTGAACTATCCATTCAAGCGAGTATGAAATGACAACAGGAAATATTACTGAAAAATGTGTCAATCTATGACCAAAAGAATGGATTTAAAAGTCAACATACCGGTTGTTATGAGGTTTCTTGCATAACACACAGTTCTTTGTGGGGTCCCACACCGTTTCGCTTTCAGCAAGAGTGTCGCCCTCAGCTTCCTTCTTCACCACAGGTGCATTATCGGGAATAAACAACTGCGGCTCCTCTATCGAGATACTCCTGGAGTTCCTACTCTTGTGTCTTTGCTGGATCTTCTCCATCTTCTTAACCTTGGCTTTGTCCTGCTCCTCGTCTCCTTGGCTGTTTGTCACAGGTGGGTTTGTCTTGTTGCCCGAAGTGGGAGGATTTTGTGGCTTTTTTGGAGGGTGAGGAGACTGGACTGACTTGACTCCAGGACCAGACTCAGATGATAGTCTTCTGCTATTGGTTGGAGACAACGGGACAGAATCAGATGATGGTTTTCTGCTATTGGTTGGAGACAATGGTCCAGAATCAGAGGATAGTTTTCTGCTATTGGTTGGAGACAACGGGACCAAATTAGATGATGTTTTTCTGCTATTGGATGGAGACAACGGGACAGAATCAGAGGATGGTTTTCTGCTATTGGTTGAAGATAACGGAACAGAATTAGATGGTTTTCTGCTATTGGTTGGAGACAACGGGACAGAATCAGATGATGGTTTCCTGCTATTGGTTGGAGACAAAGGGCCAGATTCAGATGATGATTTTTTGGTGATGGTTGGATGGGCCAATGGGCCAGATGGGCTTGCAGTTTTGGGTGCAGGATGTCCATCTTGAATCTTGTGTATTTTTGAGCCATCTTTAGGACCGAGTGCTGCACCTGGCCGTTTCAATCCCACCTTAACTGGCTTCCCTTTATGACTTTCAGGTTGGCCTGTATGTAATTTTTTATCTTGGGGATGCTTGGATTCTTTCTGTAAGAGTCCTGGCTTGGTCGGAGTAGATGGTTTGTTTCTAGCAGCAGAGAGAGACTGTTTGTTTTTCAGAAGCTTCTTGACTGCAGGCTGAGCCGCCGTGCCATTTTTGTTCCCTGGTTTTTGTGCACTTAGCTTTTGAGTCTTGATTTGGTTGTTATTTTTGGCGTCTTCTGACGTGGCGTTCTCCACCTTGGGCTTGAGCGGCATGGTGCTGTTAGTGTCTTGTACTTCATTAGGGTTCACATAAGGCCCAAAATCCATAGGCACGTCGTGGCTAGTTGACTGGTCAATGCTCACTTCCCCAACAGCCTCTGGTGTGGAATTATCGACTGCTTGTTCATCTTGATTTTGTCCCAAATCAAGTGTGAGTCCATCAGCGATGATGCCATCATCCTGGAAACCCAAAGACTGAAGGGCGCTTGTGCTAAATGATCCAAACGTTTGTGATGGTCCAGGGAGCAGTTCAATTTTATAGCCGCCTACGGTAACAGTTAATCTGCGTAACACGACAACTGGATTCATTGAGGAGTCAACCTCATGGACTCCAAATCGACGGCTAAGCAGGGCTTCCCTTTTTGCATCAGGGCTGTTATCTCTATCATGTTCTCCACTACATGTTGACTCTTGGTAACTTTCAGCTGCTTTTCGTGCAGGACCTGGGCGCCTGCCTCTGACTCGACCACGGCTTGCTGAAAGAGAAAAATGGTTTTAATATATTCGTAGCTGCAAAATACAGCAGATGAACAGTCAAGCTAGGCTAAAATACAGATTCCAAGAAAACTTTTAACTCAATCTTACTAAAATCCCAAAGCATGAGATATTTAAAAAAATTTCAATGTTAACAGGAGGATGAATTTCCAGTAATACGTTTATACAATATTTTTGTCCGTTTTATAGGCAAACATCACAAATCACAATGTCACTCGCAGCACCATATACATAAAAAAGCCACATGCAGGATCTAAAAGACTCCCTTATATGGCATCATGCTGCCATCCAAAGGCAAAGTGCAGTAACTAAACATTTGGTGAAAACTGAGTAAGGTGACATCTGTTCTGTCTTGCAACAGTCTCCTGGTTCAAATTTATCCTGTTTAGAGAAGAGAAACCACTTTTAGCATCATCTCTGTCTGACTTACATAAAGATTTTTTCTCAATTTAAGTGTTTGCATATAGTTTGGAATGTGTATCTGTATTGCAGCATGAGTGCCATATCTTTAACATTATATATGGTTTGAAGACAAAAGGCTAATAAGCAATGCAGGTTCCCTTGTTTTCCATACATTAGAATGTCCCATTTTATTTGAGCAAAAAATGATGATTCCCATACATTTTCACCATGATTAAAAAGATGACAAAAATGTAGTTCAGTGTAACAACAGTATATGTACCAAATCGATCATATCACATATAAATATAGTATCATTTTATATATCAAAAGACAATCTCATTTAAAGGGCACCTATTTTACCCCTTTTTCAAGATTCAAGATAAGTCTTTTGTGTCTCCAGAATGTCTGTGTAAAGTTTCAGCTCAAAACACCCATCAGATCATTTATTATACAGAATATTGAAATGTTCTGCTCTGAACACAATGTAGCTGTTTTTGTGGCCTGTGCCTTTAATGCTAGTTCTCCCCGCCCGCCGTTTCCACGTGCCTGTCAGAGTGTGCCTCAATCTCTGGCTGCGTCAGATAAACAGCACAGTGACAGACATGAAGGAAACATACTTTACGTAACGTTTGTGAGAAATACTACAGTAAGAAATTTCCCAATGATTATTTGATGTATTTGTTGTGAAGTTAATTCAAGCCTTTCGATGAGTCACACAATGTCATTACAAAGTTCACGCACGCACGCACGCACGCACACACACACACACACAGTGCGCGCATTTAACTTTGCACGGCAAATGTGACAGGATGCATGTTAATATCTACTGCTGTATGAATATCCGTTATGTTAATGTACAAAATAAACCTGATTTTACATCCACAAACCGGAATTGAAGTGTCTTCTTTTATAATTGTACTGACACACAGCTCTGGTGATAAAGTAAAGACGGTAAAATCACTGTAGTGCAAGCATGCACTGTTTTAAACACGCATTCTTGATCACATTTGATAATGATTGATGATCACAGAGAGCTGAACAGATCTTTTAATCGTAGTTGCTTTGCACACGTCCTGTCTTGTTTATATGATTATACGCATTACTATAATGACATGTTAATACGCGGCTGTCAATCAATTCTGTGGACACGGAAACCACACTCTGTCATGTTGCGGTGGGCCTCAAAATGGGAGGGATTTGGATCATATTTTAACGTCAGGAAATTTAAAAAAAGACACTTACTGTGTTTCTATCACTCAGATATGACTGTGGACACACTATACCGACACAGTTCTGTCCAAACAGCTTACAAAAGATGATTTTCATCATTAGTGCCCTTTAAAGTCTATACTTTACAACTAACCTACATATAAATAGGGTTTACCCATTTGACAGCAAGTAGTTTATAGACTAAACACTAAAATTTATTATGATCACTTATATATTTAAATTACAGGTCAGAATAAGTATGTTTAAGCTTCTTTATTTGAATTTAATGTCATGTCTATGTATATAAAATACATGACTTTGAAAATACAACATTTGCTGTGGTTTTTAAATTGAGCTTTTAACAAATCTAATTACTATATCATTAGAGTAAAAAAGTCAATGTAAAGTCGCACACAACCAATTAGCTTCAGCAGATTCAAAGCAATCCAAATTAATTCAGCCACCTGTGTCCCTTTATTTCCCTCTTATTACACGCACCTGTTTGCCGCCTCTGTATTTGACCTGCTTCTCTCCTGCCCTGCAAGAAGCCAGACTGATTGTGGTCGCCATCGGATGGACTCTGCCTAACACCTGCTCCTGTCATTTCATGATCGGCATCTGCAAAACATGGTCAATTGAGTTCAGCAGAATCTTCAGTGGTAAATAAAACGCAAAGCAATTTCAAATGCAACCACAATACCTGTTGAGCTTCCAAGCTTGAAATCTTCATTTTCTAAAAGGTGAAACTGGGTACTGGCAGATCCAAACATGGGATCTTTATCACTGAGCATGTTCTTCAGTGAATCTTCGGGTTTTGCTTCAAACTCATCACTTGCTTCACATTCCAGGTTTTGTCCGAGCAGTAAGGAATCATCCAACTGGTCGCTGGGAACCAGATGATTGAATGAACCACCAACTATATCCATGAATACCTGCACTGTGTGGTTTGCTCTGGAAGTGTAAAAAAGGTAAGTGTTACATGTGTATCTATTAGACATCATCATCTAGTTTGACTATTGTAACCTATGATAGACTTATGACATTAAAGACACATACGTTTATGCTTTCAGTAATCTTGAGACATTCCTAGTTACAAGTTGACAAGCCTTAATTAGGTATATGCGCAGCTAGAGTTTCTTCCCATACTGATAAACTTCTGGTAAACAGTCAGTGTGACTTTTTGAATTTTGTACGGTTCCTTTTACAGCATCGATGTAATGTCATTAAAATATAATCAGTTAAATAGACTTCAGCGTTCATTTAGTTGTTGTAAATCAAGATGAAAAGCCGTTTACACGCTCGCGCCCGTCAGGATCAGCAGGCAAGTGCAGCCAATGAAAATACTAGAGTAAAATAAAAGTTCATATTCTAAAGACATGGCACGGGAAAATGTAATTTAATGCAGTGCTTCTTGTATAATCTGAGACCCAGTTTATATCATATATTAATCAGGCAGTGGAGATCGTTGATTTTTTTTTGTTTTTGTTTTTTGAAAACAGACCTTAAACGTGTCGATTTTGTAACTGCATACAGTTCACTGGAAGCGCTTGACCCACATTACTGTAAATTTTAATCTTTCTGCATATACCCTATAGTCACATGAAGTGTGCTAAAGTCATTTTAGTCAGTACAAGATGGCATTGTACATACTTTTGATTAAATTACAAGAAAAAGCAGGGTTTCTTTACTCTAGACAATTGAGAGCACAAATTAGCATCAATTGTGATTTGTCACTGCAAACACAAGTTGAATTTGCATCCATGAATTCCACTTGCTGATCTATATGTAATAAGCTACATATTTTGTATATAATTCTCTATTATGGATCAGTTATTCTGCCATGTTTCTCGCTGACATGCCACCAACTTAGAAACTCTTAAAGGAAATTGAGTTTCCCACTCATAAAAATGACTGGAGGTGTTCATATGTATTCAACTTGTAAATACAATTTATTCGACATGACTTAAATGCACCATCATCAGTGCAGTTCACTTAAAGTGTACTATGACATTTAAATGGGGCCCCATTGAGTTCTATAGTTGGTGGGGTAAAAAATACAATGGAAGTCAGTGGGACCAACATCAGTTCTTAAGTTTATTATCTTTAAAGTTCTTCAGAAGAAAGAAACTCCTGCAGGTTTGTAGCAAGTGGATTTTTGGGTTAACTACCCTTTACGACAAAAACAATTTAGCCTATTTTATCAAATTACATGTTTAAGTACTATTTTTATTTTTTACAGAGGCACTGTGAATCATGCATCAGTTTAGGGGTTTCACGACGTGTATTTCAGCAGTGTCCCAGGTTAGATTTGAAGTCCAAAGTTCATCTGCACAAATGTTTGATTACTTTACCAATTGTTTACATTACCATTTTATTTCATTTAAATACAATTTAGAATTATCAAAGGTTTGAGTAGTACTCCATTTAAAATCATGCCTAACCAAGAGTTGAATATCTTTAGAGTAAAACATTACTTTATCCTGAGAGAACTTCTTAAGTGTAAACACTAACGTTACGTACCCGCTAACGTACGTTTACAAACAATCAGCCTCACAACTGCTTGTCATATGAATTACAGCCGCTAAAATGGCATTAGCATCAGGTGTCCAACTGTAAAAGTTCATTGTGGAATACAAACTCTTCATATACAGCCTAGCATTTATCTAATGCCTTCAATTAAAAATCTTTTCAGGCTACGGGTGTTTTTATTTTGACTCCAGATCAGTTCACGTGCTCAAACATCTAACAAATGAGGCCCTGGGCGCCTCACTTAACATTTGACCCTTTCTGAACACCTTCAAACGGCTTAAATTATTTGCAAAGGGTGCATTCGTTGTTATAGTAACACCCGATGATTTAAAAACCTCGCAAAATAAACAAACAAACCTCCAAACGCTTCCGCGAGCACCAGGGGGCCTTTAGCAACAACTCTACGTGTCTATCGCGCGCGCGCACAGCATTAAACACATTAAACTCCCTTTTATTTTAAGAACATACGTTCAACGCTGTTCCTCAAATGATGCATGTAAAGTTAGCGCCATATTCAACGCGGTCTCTGCACGACTCGTCTCGGGTCTGGACTGGAGTTGCGTCGCGTGCACCCGCAGGAAGGCCTCAAACATGGAACGTGCACGCCCACTCCGCGCGAGATGCTGATTAAACACTCACCGCGTTTGTCACTGTGATCGAAGAGCCAGCGCATAATTGGAGAAGTGCTTGTATTATCGCTTACGGTGTCTGGACGCCATATGGGTTGCCGTTGTCGTTAAGTTGCCACTGCCTTTTCCGCCGAGAACTGCGGTGGGACACAAGTAGTACTTCCTGTTGACCCTATGAGCCAGCAAACAGCTCGTGACGTGCGGGGTCTGTCGGCAGAGGGCGGTGTGTCCTCACTAGTCTAGTCAGACCTGGGCTGCGTCCGAAATCGCATACTTCCATACTTTATAGTACGTTAAAACAGTTTGGAGCCGAGTAGTGTGTCCGCATTCAGGGTGTCGGCTGTGAAGGAGTATTTGCCAAACCAAATCAGCTAGACTGTCAAGAACGGTCTACTGTTCATTTCGCACGTCTCGTCGTCTCTTCGACAGCATGCCGACGCTGCCAAGTAAGTGACCGGATTTCTTTAAGCAGGGTTTCTGCAGGCTTTATAACGAACCATTTGAGATTTATTTAGAAAAATAAGGATTTCATTGAACAACATAATTATCAGTTTCACTTCAGTTTGTGACAGTAGCACAATTAAAACGGATTTAGTTCACTCGAAAAGAGAAATGCACCCTTCTTGTTCCCAACCTCAAGTCTCTGAAGATATTTTGAAGAAAGTTGAACCTGTAACCATCCATTGACTGTCATATTAGAAAAAAACAAACACAATGGCAATACGTTTCCGCTTATAAAAAAACATTTTGTGCAGTGGTGGAAGGAGTAGGCTACTGATAAATCATACTCTAGTAAAAGTACCATTACTTGCCCAAAAATGTAGTGCCAGTAGAGTAAAAGTGTCTATTATAAATATTATTCAAAGTAGGAGTAAAAAGTACCCCTTTTTAAGAGTACTCGAGTTATGCTGTAAAAAGCTGATGTGTATACATGTAACATATGCATGTGTGTAAACATAACATTCTGTAGTGCATTTAGTTATTGTTTAAGGCCATTTTCAGTCATGATACAGTCAGCATCCATCATGCAGTCAACATCCATCATCTTATCAGTAACATGCAGTCTCTCAGTCATTGCGTATAACCATTTTAGATATCTTCATTAATTCATTTTCTTTTCGGCTTAGTCCCTTTGGTAATCTGGGGGTGCCACAGCGGAATGAACTGCCAACTTATCCAGCAAATGTTTTACGCAGTGAATGCCCTTCCAGCTGCAACCCATCACTTCTTTTTGCATCTGTTTTAATGCCTCCAGTTTGCTGCATTTATAAAGCGCCCATGTCTTGAGGTAGTTCAGTATGATGTGCTTTGACTTTCTATGTGTGATTTTGATTGGACAAGATTTACAGGACTGATTTTTCTATTTCCCATAGACAGTTTTAAAAATACTTAGTAAATTACAATTTCTGAGGAAAAACTACTTGCAGTCTTTGTCATTTTTTTCTTTTTACTTCACACCACTGATTTTGCGCACAGAGGAGACCCAAAAATTTTTGGAAATGAAGGTAAAGATGACCGAATTTTCAGTTACGGGTTAACCATCCTTTTAATCTACATGTCCGTAGCCGACCTATTAAAATGGGTGGTTCTTTTTCCTAAAAAAAAACTTTTTGCAGTCATGCACCTCATTTTCTATTAAATTATGAGGTTCAAATACTGCATTTTAGTGGCATTTTAAGCAAAAAATGTAGCTTGTCGGATGGTTATTACCACACTATTTGATGCAACAAAAATATTTTCTACATTTTTGTCAAGGTACTTGCCATACTTTGTTTACAAAAATTGTGTTTTTTTTTTTTTTTTTTTTTTTTTAGGAATGTGCATTACGTTTTAAAACTGTAATGATTATGATTTTAAATGACTATTTATTTATTTATTTATATTTAATTTTTTTTATTTCTATTTTTTAACAAAGAAATATGAAATACTTTTCTAAATGCTAATTTATAATCCATTTAAAAAAAAAAACAATTTAAAACTGGGTGACGCGGTGGTGCAGTAGGTAGTGCTGTCGCCTCAAAGCAAGAAGGTCGCTTTTTCGAGAATTTGTCCATTTTAATAATAATTAATGATTAAATTTGTCTTAAAGCCTTCTTTTATTAGTTATATTCACAATATATGATGACATGCTCTCAAAAATGGGACAAATGAGCTCAATTGGGGCCAAATTCTGGACTTTGTCATTGGGGGGATGGGTCTTTCGAACCACCTGAACCCCCCTGGCTACAGGCCTGTCTATTTATTCTTGTTAAATAGAACTGGATTTTTTTTTAATTTACACTGATTTGTACAGATCTATAAACTAACATTTACATCAAAAAACAAACATGAAACAAAATAAATGTAAGTGTGTTTGGTTTAAAACGTGAATGATTATAATTCCAATAGGCTCAGCCAAATAACTCACTATATATATATATATATATATATATATATATATATATATATATATATATATATATATATATATATATATATATATATATATATATATATATATATATATATATATATATATATATATATATAATAGATTCTCTTGTCTGTTTTTGTTAAAAAATAAAACTTTTTTTTTTTTTCTTCTTCTTCCTTCTTCTTTAAAAAGCACATTTTGTAGACTTTAAGACCCTCATAAACTGTTAAAGCAAATATGCACTTTCTGACTCTTTGTTTGTTTTTCTATCTTATGTATTTGCAGCTTTATCCACCAAAACCATTATTGGAGCTGCAGCTGGCGCTGGTAAGTAAGTACATCCAGTATATCATCTAGCTCAGTTTAAAAACAGAAATTCACAGAAATGTTTTGCTCTGTCTGTTTGTAATTGTCATATTAAGTTGGTGCTGTTGCTTTGACCCCGCTGGCCCTCAGTATGGCTGGGTTCACCGCTGCTGGCATCACAGCAGGTTCTACGGCAGCTGGTATGATGTCCACAGCAGCTGTAGCTAATGGAGGTGGTGTGGCTGCTGGAAGTGTAGTCGCTCTCCTCCAGTCAGCAGGTATTTACTACTACACTATTCCCAATAATTAGCTTATAACCAGAGTAAAGGAGTTATAGTACCAGATTAATATACACAAAGAATGATTTTTGTATTCTAAGAAATATGAATAAGCTTTACTGTGCCGTGTTGTACAGCAATGCATTCGGATATTATGCTTATTGTGTTTTTGTTTTCAGGTGCTGCTGGTTTGTCCTCAACAGCAACAGCTGGTTTGGCATCTGTAGGTGGCGCTGCAGGAGGGCTTTTAGGTGGAGCTGTTAATTGGTGGAGAGGAAAATGAAATTATGTACACATTTAGGAGCAGAAGTCTTTTGTGTTCAATGGAAACAATAATAAACTCAAAGTTTAAAAACGAGTGGAGGGTGAATAAATTGCCCTTAATTCTTAACTGTTAACCGATATATGTTTAATACACATTGTAAAATAAAGTGTGAATTCGAAGTACAGTAGTCAACATTTGAAGTGGATCAAAACATTTTATCAAAGTCATTCTATAACTTAATCCACATCCATTCTTGCCTTTGGACCATTTCGAAAAACTTTTTTTGATCCACTTTAAATGTTGACTACTGTATATTACACACAGTAACTATACCTTTTCTATAGATAGATAGATAGATAGATAGATAGATAGATAGATAGATCGATATCACAATCAATATTTTTTTCATTAATTTATATTTTAGGAATACATTGGACAGTTAGAGGACCAGTAATTTTTTTATTTATATAATAGAACATAGATAAGATTATTTGAATTAAAAGCCTGAATAGAAAACAATTAGAAAGTAAAATATTGTAAAGTGTTGAAGATCCATCCTTATGAATTTCTTTAAATTGTCTAAAGACATATATATAATTTGTCATCTCCCCATTACTCGACTTTCTTTTCTGAATATTTTCCTGCAATTTCTTTAAATATGTAGTTTAATTATATTCAGACAATCTTATTTATGTAATTGTTGATTTAAAAACAAAAATTAGGATGTTATTACCTAAATATCGAGTAACTTTACATGTAGCCTACTTCTCTATTTAGGTCTACAAAAAAAATTGATTGTCACATCATGATTGATATTACTTCTCAGCAGTTTTTTGCTCCGCACAGTCGGCTATGATTAGTAAATCATCAAAAGTCGTTTTAAGCTTTTTTTTTGCTTCATACTTTTGCTTTAATTATTCATACAAAATTCTGGATTTAATGCATTTTAAAAGCGTATATAGTGAATAATGAACATCCTAATATTTATATGCATTTCAATGGAAATTTGGGTTCCTGATCCGCAAAGCGCCAGCTAGTGGGGTAAATGTGCACTTACAGGGAACAATCATTTGACATCAACATGAGTCATCCTCGATTCTCAGGAAACGGTCTGCATATAGGTTTCGTTTTGTGAGTTCGAGTCCTCGAAAGTATGCCGAGAGGTAAGTGCCCGATATATTTTTTTTACGAGGTTGCTGGAAGTTTCATGAACACAAAATTTAAAGAACAATCTGAACGGAACACTACATCAATATGGTTTCTAAAATGCCTTTTTAATAACGCTTTAAAGTGTCTTATAAAACATATAAAAGATCTTCATTTGCTTTGTTTAATTAATTTTACAAAACCTATCCCTTATCTTGAGTAGTTCTGCTCCCGAACAATTTTTCCTGTACCTTCATCTTCGTCCTCGTTGTTTTGTCAAAGTCAGCTGGCATGAAAAACCTTTTTAATGAGAAACGTATCTTTAAATTAAAGAGGGTTAGTTAATCCAAAAAATGAACATTCTCTTATTTACTCACCCTTGGCTTGTTTGAGTTAAGTCTGTTGAACACAAAATAAGATATTTTGAAGAATGCTGAAAACCTTTAACCACTGACTTCAGTAGGAAAACCACTATTATGGAATTCAAGGGTTACTGGTTTCCAACATTTTTCATTCTATTTCCTCGTGGTGTGTGTGTGTGTTTTTTTTTTTTTTTTTTTTTGTGAACAAATCAAGGGTGAGTAAATAATGACAGAATTTTCATTTTTGGTGAAATGTCCGTTTAAGCTACATTATGATAACCAGGAATGAATAAATAATTCCCAGGCTCAAAATAATTCAAAATAGCCTAACATGTTTTCTATTAACAATATTTGCTTATTTCCATTGGCATGTTTTCCATTCTTGTATTAAAGTCCCTTTGTTCAGTTTTCTAAGACAAAACCTCAATATTTAGTTAGCATAAATGCATCATGATGTGATGAATATAGATATGTGTTGGAAAATGACAGATGCTTAAATTCTTTGATATTTTGTTGTGAATGTAACATAATTACCAACTTGATACATTTTGGATTTTATTCTGATTGTTGATCTTTTTAGGACCTAATTTGTGAAAACACTTAAGACCTTCCAAAACCTTGATATATGGGTGTTCAATACATTATTTCGTGAATAACATAAATTCTTCCCCCACACTTTGGCCACGTTCATTTTCTCTTCAGAGATTGCTGCAGAATTAACCGCCTGTTTCTAATTTAAAATACTGTAATCCAGAAAAATGTGTTCATGCTTTACTTTAAGACCTTACGTTACCCTGATGACAATCATGTGACTCGCATCGTGTGTCACAGTCACACCCAGGATCGCACCCTTCACTCCTTTTTTTTTTTTTTTCCCAGAACATGTTGTGCAAGTTCTAATGCCATGAGGTGTTTGTTACACGAGTAGTTTACTATATATTTCTTTGTTTCCGTAAATAATTGTAACTAATTGCTAACCATGTTTTATTAATTACAGAAGTACTATCTTTTAATGATACAACTAAAAAGGACATTATCAATGCATTAAAAATAATAATAATAATTCATTTTATATAGCACTTTTCTGGACGCTCAATGCGCATTACACATTGGGGGGAGGATCTCCTCATCCACCACCAGTGTGCAGCATCCATCTGGATGACATGACGACAGCCATATTGTGACATGTTTTTCAATATGTTATGTGTTTATTTGCAGTATCTACCATTATTGGGATTGCAGCTGGGGCTGGTAAGTAACCAGATCCTACTTATCATCTAGCTCAGTTACACCAGGGTTAACACAGAAAATGTTTGCTGATTCAGTCATTTTAAATTTTACTGTGTCTAACTGTAAAACCAAACAGTGAAATGAAATTTGTTCATTTCACTGAAATGATAAAAAAAAAAAATAAGTTAATTGTATTTAATAGCAGTAAGTTACATGAACTCCATTATATTGCCATTGCTAAGTGAAGTTTCACAAGCTAATTTTGAGAGTAACACGTGATGTGATTGATCGCGGCTGATCTCATCTGTAATCATTAAACCAATCTGATTATTCCAAACTCACTATAAATAGCCTGTCTAGCCCTATGGTCTAGATTTACTCCCTTATCTTTTTTTTTTTTTTTTGTTTTGTTTTTTTTTAAGAAAAACACAACCCCACTCCATCTCCCTCTTTCCTCCTTTACCAGGGGGAGCTCTCAAGAACTACCTGATCTCGTAACTCCTTACATATTCTCTCCCTGGACAGAATGCCAAACCTATTATTATTATTATGCAATATCGAAGTGTGAACTCCTGAAGTCACACTTAAATGGATAGTTCATCCAACGCATCCACTTGTTTCAAACCCATTTGAGTTTCTTTTCTTCTGTTGAACTTTACTAAATCAGTTTAGAACTGCATTTAGAACAGTCATTGTTATGACTTTTTTTTTTTTTTTTTTTTTTATAATTTCCCTGTTGATCCTTGTGAAGCGGTTTTATAGAAATAAAGTTATTTACTAAAAATAAAGTACTTTAATGAAGTTAACAATCGTAGTATAAAATCAAATTCATTTCTACTAACTCAAATGTTTTAAGTAACATGAACTTATCTGACTTTATAGTGTATGTGTCGTGTTTTTTTTTTAATAATATATATTTTCATATTAATCAGCTGGTGCTGTTGCTTTGACCCCGCTGGCGCTCAACATAGCCGGGTTCTGTGTCGCTGGCATCACAGCGGGTTCTATGGCAGCTGGTATGATGTCCACAGCGGCCATCGCTAATGGAGGTGGTGTGGCTGCTGGAAGTGTGGTGGCTCTCCTCCAGTCAGCAGGTATTTACTGTCAATTTATTAAAAATTCCGATGCCTTAACTGAAATTGTATTTTTTTTTTATAGGCTACTTGGTTAATGCACATGCAATGGTTTATGTATTCTAAGATGTATTCATTTAGAACTTCACTGTGCTGGGCTGACCTGCAATGCATTCAGATAAAGGCTTTTTGTTTTTATTTTCAGGTGCTGTTGGTTTGTCCTCAGCAGCAACAGCTGGTGTGGCATCTGTAGGTGGCGCTGCAGGGGGGCTATTAGGTGGAGCTGTTCATTTATTGAAGAGGTTGAAGAAATGAGAAATGCACTTAGGCCTAAAGCATTTCTGCTCCTAAATGCTGACAGTCTACAGACAGTACAACGCAATCTCACGGCGATTTGTAACTCTTTGATTTGTGGCTAATTCATATGAATTTGTATGATCTCATTTGTATATGGTTTGCTCATCTCACCTAAAGCCGCAGTCACACTAGAGTTTGAGCTTGCGAAATTCTGTCGTACGGCGCTGTGAAAAGGGGCGGGATTAAACAAGATGATTAGACATTAAAAAAAGCGAGCGATTGCTCCATGTTTTAAATTTCTGTCCAGAGAGGTCATGTTTTGATCTTGGATTGGTCTCACGCAGTCAAGTGATGCGATTTCGCAGGTCAGAGTTCACCAAGCTTGAACTTTGCACCGCAGCGAAATGCGAAACTCGACGCATGACCCTGCGTTTCCGGTCTGACGCATTCGCGTGCGTATGAATGGAAGTCTATGGGGAGTAAAGTCTAGTGTGACCGCGGCTTAATGGCTGTTTAGTTTATGGGTGGGGTTTGGGGGCACACCTCCTTTTAAAAATCATACGTTTTGAATGAAATTTTATAAATTCAAACAAATTTGCCTTTTTTCTTTTAGTAGTTAATTGTTTCCACGTGAGAACTACATATGGAAGCATATCAGTAGATAGGCAGTCAAAATAAATTTTGAAAATGTACTTGCAAAACGTCAAAGCAATATGTAAAAATGCAATGTTTTATTTCAATTTGCATTGCCCATGATGTGCAATGGCGGGCGAGCGACTCAATGTAGCATGATTTATATTGAATAAAATTCTGAAAAAAAAGATGGTCTTTTTGTTGTTTCCCACTGTATTGAATAATCAGTGGTTGAAAGAGCACTGAAAAATCATGCTTAAGTTAAAGTATCATTACTTGCCTAATAATGTAGTGCAAGAAGAGAAAGTATCTGTTGTAAATATTACTCAAAGTATGAGTAAAAAGACCTTTCAAAAGTACTCAAGAGTAGTGAGTATTACGCTGTATAAAGCTGATGCATTTGCATGTCATTTGTGGATGTGTACACGTAACATTCTGTAGTGCATTTAGTTATTGCTCAGCAGGCACACAACATCATAAGATGTTAATATTAGGTTAGATTAAGGTTGTGATGTCAGGTGACCAAAATTCAATGTCTAGCCAGCGTCTAAGGACAACATCGTTTTGATGTCCAATAATGACGATAATATTTGGTTAATTTTAGGTTGTGTTGGAAAGTGACCAAAATCCAATGTTGAACCAACATCTCAAACCAACGTCATGGTTGGCCGTTGAACATTGATGTCGGACTGACGTTGAGTTTTGACGTCAACCCAATTTTCATTTCCAAACAAAATGCAACGTCCCCACGATGTTGAGGTACAACTTTAATCTGACACCATGTTGACGTCTTATGCCTGCTGGGTGTTTAAGGCCATTTCGGTCATCATACAGTAAACATCCGTCATCTTCTTATCAGTGACCGGCGTCTAAACATTCTCTGGGTCAATGCGTGTAAAGATTTTGGACATCTTGGACACTTTTAATGCTTGCAAACAGTTTGCTGCAGTTTTAAATGGCCCATGTCTTGAGGTAGTTCATTATGATGCGATTTACCTTCTATGTGTGATTTGATTGGACAGGAATCACAGGACTGATCTTTCTAATCTTCATAGACAAGTGAAAATAAAGTAGTGACTGCAGGTTGAAGGACAGTCGTGGAGTAAAAGTACAAATACAGCTTAGTAAATTACAATTCCTGAGAAAAAACTACTCAATTACAGTAATATGAGTATTTGTAATTTGTTACTTTACATGAATAATAATGGTCTCCAATAGTATGAATACTTGGATTTGCAAGCGGAGACTGCATTTCTCTGACTTGCAATATCAGACATAATGAACTTATAGAAGCTAAGGATGTCACTGTGAGGGGTAGGGGTTAGATGTGCACTTTAAAAGCATTGCATGCAGCTCACCTTGCAGCAGCACCAAATCTGAATCCAGGTCTATAGCCTGTCTATTTTAGTAATCATAATACAATGTGGGAAAATATGAAGAGTTAAGATGCCGTCTGAAATATTCCTCTAAAATTATTTCTCAGCCTATTGTTTGAACATTCAGACTCATTTAGAGGTTTTTGCGTCAAACTCTTCACATAGGCCCGCAAGTCATATTAACTTCAGTTATTCTTGTTCATGGTACAAGGTCATACTACTCAAAAATATTAACAACCCAGTTTTGAGTGGTTGTTTTAACAACCCAGTTTTGAGTGGTCAATGCATTTGAGCACTCATTCCCAACATTAGTTAATTATGAGTTTCCAATTAATAGCTCAAATATAATTTAGGCCAGGGTGACACAGTGGATCAGTGGTTAGCACTGTTGCCTCACAGCAAGAAGGTCACTGGTTTGGGGCCCAGCTGAGTCAGTTGGTGTTTCTGTGTGGAGTTTGCATGTTCTCCCCGTTTTGGCATGGGTTTCCTCCGGGTGCTCCAGTTTCCCCCACAGTCCAAAAACATGCGCTATAGGTGAATTGAATAAACTAAATTGGCCATAGTGAATGAGTGTGTATGAACAAAATAAAATTCTTTATAGAATAAAACTAATATTAGCATTTTACTGAAATCCATACCTAATAAATCCAGAAAAACTAATCATTTTAAAGTGGTCGTGTAAAACTTTCCATATGGTGTGTATGTGTAGTAGGCCTATAGCCTAGCGCGTGTGGAAGGAAATTATTATTTCTATTTATTATAACTATTTATTATATGTAGCCTTGCCTATTAATGATATTTTTTATTCCATCTACGCGTAGGTTACATTTCTTAGCTCTTCACATATGTTGTCATTTTTTCAGACTGCGATGTCAAGTAGCCTACTTAAGTTAATGGCTGTTCGAAACAATGTGTCTAATGTACGCACGGTCAGAAACTATACAATATCCAGAAATGCAATGTTACATTTCTTAAGTTATTCCCGCGATCCTCCCTATGCACTCTATAAAAATAGGGATGCACACGTGCTTTCCAGGAAGCAGTTTCAATTTCATTACGTCAATGCTGTTCGGTGTGCAACTGCTGTAAAAGATTAAAACGGAGCAACAACTTCTTGTTAATTTAAACATTGGCGTTCTCTCTGTGGACAAAGACCTGCTGAATCATGAAGCCCGGTGGGTACACGTTTGCTTTTTATTAACGTGGAATGTTCAGTGTTATATGTACTGTCTTTTCAATCACAAAATGGTATGTATTTATTTAGATAGGTTAGTGTGTATGTAAAAGGTAAAAAAAATAAATAAATTTACAGAGGTCAAAGAATTATAAAAATGTTTATTTATAAAGACATAAATGTGTAAATATTATTTAAGTATACTCCTATTTTATCTAATTTCACTGATAAAGATTTTATTAACATTTGTCCTAATAATTATCAAAATTAATTTAAGCAAAATGCTGTTTAGATTATGAAAATATTCTTCACATTGACAAAACGGTTATTTGTAGAACTTTTCACTAAAATCTTTTTTGTGAAGCCAAAAACGTTATGAGACTCCCTTTTTGATTCTTCCTGACATCTTAATTTTTAAGAGTGCTTACAGAGACTGTTAAAATAAAACAGCTGTTTTAAACAAACTACATTGATTTATTGAGTTTTATTTATTTATTTTTCAGGACTCTTCACTGTGCTTGGGGTTGCAGCTGGAGCAGGTAAACCGAGTGTGTTTTCACTCCAAATGTCTGCTACTATTTTCATTTAGGATAAATGGCATCTAAATATGGTTGTTGCATATAAAATACTATTTCAAGAGTTCATGCTTGACATCACAGCTGATGATTGATTATAAAGCTTGTTTGGCAAGCTGTCACTGGAGAGAGCCCTGAGCTCATAAGATTCAAGCCTGGGGCTCGCTCCCGTTTGCAAGCCGAGAGGGGAGTTTGAGCTCAGGTAGATCTGGAGAACCCCCCCTGCTGTAGTAGCTAATGAACAGATAGTGATTGCTATTAAGAGATAACTACTTACTAGGAGCATGTCTATGGTGCTGATTTGGATTAGTCAATTAACTTAAGTTGCATGTTTTTGGATGGTGAGAGGAAACCGGGGAACCTGGGGGAAACCCACGTGAGCACGGGGAGAACGTGTAAACTCTGCACAGAAACGTTGGCTGGCTTGGTAAGGACTAGAACCAGTGACGTTCTTGCTGTGAGGCAACAGTGCTAACCACTGGGCCACCGTGCCACCCATCTAGGAAAGGAGGAGTAGGGGTGGAAGGGGGGATTCTTCAAAACAAAGATGGCTGTTATATGGAGCTTAGGGTATTTATAGTGGCTTAGGAATTGTCTGATTGGTAATTCATAAATTGAATAATGCGGGGCCGGCTGCAAGCAATCATAAGCACGTGATCCTCTCAAAATTAGTTTATAAATAAACTTTACTTAGTACATATAGAATATACCATATTTGCAGAAAATGTGTTCTTGTAGTGCAAATAGCCACATAGATCAAGCCATTCCAGCAGGTATAGATGTTCTGAGGATTGTTTCTTCAAATGAAAGCATGTATTTGATTGGTGGTTTTATCCCCTAGTTGGTACAGCTGTGTTAGCTCCGGTGGCGCTGACCATGGCTGGGTTCACCTCCGCTGGTATAGCAGCAGGTTCACTGGGCGCTAGCATGATGTCTTCAGCAGCCATCGCTAATGGAGGCGGCGTGGCAGCAGGAAGCTTGGTCGCCCTCCTACAGTCAGCAGGTAAATACATTTCAATGCCTTAATAACAAAAACTATTATGAATATGTCACTTATATTTAAAATAGGTTGAACCTTAGGGGAAATCTGCTATTAATGTGTCCACCTTTTTTTACGTCCTATGATCCTTCAGTTCAGTTAAACTGTAAATAATAAGTCGCGGATCAACATTCACCACATGATCGCTCTCATCGGCGCCATTGTTTGTAACTTTAGGTGGGTTTGCAAACCTGTGTACTTTTCATTGCTTCTTTCTTAAACTTCAGCCGTTTGCATTTCCCGCGGTCACAGAAGCTCCTTGTCATCTCAACTAGGTGCAGCTGAAAAGTGTGAGCGCGTTGCCTCGTGTGGCATCCCTCCATTGAAAATAACGAACTTGCCTTAGTTATAGTCTCAGCTATAGTTAATCCAGTGTGCGTGGTTATTAGTCTCGGTGTACAAGCTCGGAACATTAAACTAGCACACAGTTACGTAACTTTACGATTAATTAACCGTGACAAATTAAAGCACGGTTAATAGTGAAACCGGTTAATCATTGCATCTTTTTAGAGATGACGCGTGCATCGTTACATAGCGGTTGTAAAACTATACAAAGACACAAATGATTTTGTAACTTACACTCTGACATATTCTGGCACATTAGGAATATTGATTCCTCAACAGTAGTCTCTGCTTGGTCTGTGTCTGAGTCCGGGTCGTACATGTACTGCTGAATGCTGATCCTCTCACTCATGTTGCTTCTCTCTGTCTGTCTGTTGCCATACACAAAGCGGGGCAGCTCTTGGCCCCGCCCCTTTAAGTTAGGCGGGAAGTCGAAACAAAAAAAAATTTTTCTTTGTTACTTTATTTTTATTGAGAACTTTTAAAAAAAATTTGCAACAGAACATTTTACATCCAAAAAATATATAATTTTGCCATATTACACATGAAATAATATTCAAAACAAAAATAATAATAAGTAAATTAAAAAAAAAAATAAACATTGGGGGGGTCAATTTGTTCCAGATTCAATGCATTCAGCAGTTGTTAACAATGCAAAAATCATTCCATTTCTTCCATTGTTTTAGAAATAAGTCTTTTTTGAGTCGCAAAATAAATGTCAATTCTTCCATATTGCTTATTTCCTTCACAATTTCTATCCAATCGCCAATAGAGGGGTTGTCATGCTTATACCAGTATCTGGTAATACTCTTTTTACTTGCCACATTTAATACATTTACAAGGTAAACATCCTCCTTCGCTACCACCTCTTCATAGTTTTCAAGAAAATTTGTAATAAAGTCTTTTGGTATATTGTATCCTAAGATCTTTTCTATTTCCAATAAAACCTTGTTCCAGAAAGGTAATATTTTTGCACAAGTCCAGAAAATATGGAGATGATCTACATTCACCTTACCACATATTCTCCAACAAGTCTGAGGTGTGGACAATTGTTTGCTTTTAATTTTAGGGGTAATGAAAAAACGTACCAGATTTTTCCAAGCAAATTCTGTATGTTGTATCTTACAGGCAGAAAGCCATTTTTCAATTGGAATTTCTTCCGTTAATTCTCTTTCCCATTTCTGTCTAATGTAGTTTGTGGAATCTTTTCCATTCTCCCTAAGAGCTAGGTAGAAGGAAGAAATTATTTTACAATTATTTTTTGTATAAGAGTCTATAATTAGTTTTATTAAATCATTCAATTCCGAAATATCCTTTGCTTTATATTCCCTTTCAAAGTAGACTCGAATTTGCAGG
This sequence comes from Danio kyathit, assembly GCA_903798195.1. Classification (NCBI taxonomy): domain Eukaryota; kingdom Metazoa; phylum Chordata; class Actinopteri; order Cypriniformes; family Danionidae; genus Danio; species Danio kyathit. The sequence continues at coordinate 43,683,036 of LR812531.1, read as the reverse complement.
TAGCGGTAAAAGTCCTTATTGTCCAATTTATTATCATTTTTTAATTTTGAAAAACATTTAAATTGTCCTTGAGCCACAAATGTACATAAAGCAGTTGATCCTTGGTTTATCCATCTCTTGAAACCGGCATCATTGAGACCCGGTTTAAAGTTCTGGTCCAGTGCCACCCATCTTAACATTATAATATAATCTTGTAGGTTCCAAACAAATTTTCATGTGCAGCAACACACCCCTAAAACAACCTGTGTACACGCCCCCAAAATGACACTTTTTAACACATTATAATAAAAAAATCTGAATTGTGTTTTGAACTGAACCTAAACTGGAACACTCAGAAGAACCATATTATTAATATTAAATCTTTAAAAAGGAGTAAAATAGGTGCCTTCTAAAGGAACGTGCCCAACACTGATGGCTGATGAACAAGGTGTGCAATTGTTTTCAGATAAATGCACAGCTAAAGTAGTTCCATGCAGTTCTTGACAGTAATCGGGTTGCACATGTGTGTGACGTGTTACGGATCGTGGCCACTCCAGTCAATAACCGTGTTTACACCAGCCTCACCCCGGCTATAAACCTTGGACTCAAGATAGATTAAATTGTATTCAATATACTAGAAGTTAAGGATGTTTTTTAAATGACTAAAAATATTTTATTCTTTCTTATATATAAAAAGCATTAATTAAAGGACAGCAAAATAGGACATAACAAGAAACATTATTCATTTTGGTCAGTGACAATAACCTTGTGGTAAACTGTGCTGACATACAGCACTGAGGTGAGTTTGATTCCCCTCTTGGCATCAAAAAAATCGTGAAAATGAATAAGCAAATACATCATACAGCCATATCACATAGTTTCCACAGGAGAAGTTTGAGGACAAAACCCTGTAGAATGTTTTGAAATGGAACACCTGACAGTGTCTTTAGATGTGGTAAGCATTTAAGAGGAAACGTTGTATAAGCTGAATAATTTACTCCATCTGTTGAATTATTAGAATTCATTATTAACTGTACTCCACTTTGTATGATGGGTGCATCACCACATTGGCTGTCCATTATTAATGTGATGGCCTGTCATTCATTATTCCAGGACATAATAATGTACTTTACCAATCATGATGTTTATCATTTGTGATCTCAGCCCTAATTCCATTCCCAAATTGTTTACAGATTTTTTTTCTGATGTTTCCCCTGATCAGGTGCTGCTGGATTGTCTGCAGGAGCGACTGCTGCAGTGGCATCAGTGGGTGGTGCAGTGGGTGCTGTGTTTGGTGGAGCAGCAGATTTTTTCTCTCGTCCCCCTCCAAATAACGATGATAAGACTGAAGGGCTCATATCAAAATATATGGCCATAATGTTAATCTTAATAATTGGGCTATTAATGGTCACAATAATCATTGTTAATGAAAACTGATGATGGTGGATGTTTGTGAACACTTCGCATTTGTGTACATGTTAATTTTATACACTTGCAATTATGAGATTTAAATAAATGCTCATTGAATGCAATTTAAAATTGAGTAAATGTATTTAGTGACATGCAAGTTTGTTGCTTAAGAAACCAAGAAAGTATAATTAAAAATATATAAAAAGTGTGTTCACTGCTGTGTGTGCACTTGGATGGTCAAATGCAGAGCACAAATTCTAAGTATGGGTCACCATTACCTGGCCATGTCACAACGATTTTTTCCTTTCTTTTCTTTACAGTGTTTTAGTTCACTACTGCAGTCTGTTGCTAGCATTCATTAACAAGGTTTGATATATATATATATATATATATATATATATATATATATATATATATATATATATATATATATATATATATTCACTGGTCACTTTATTAGGTACACCTTACTAGTACTGGGTTGGACCCCCTTTTGCGTTGGACCTTTGATACAAGGCAGGATGGATCCAGGCTTTCATGTTGTTGACGCCAAATTCTGACCCTACCATCCAAATGTTGCTGCAGAAATCGAGACTCATCAGACCAGGCAATGTTTTTCCAATCTTTTATTGTCTATTTTTGGTGAGCCTGTGTGAATTGTAGCCTCAGTTTCCTGTTCTTAGCTGACAGGAGTGGCACCTGGTGGGGTTTTCTGCTGCTGTAGCCCATCTGCCTTATGGTTTGTCGTGTTGTGCGTTCAGAGATGCTCTTCTGCATACCTCGGTTGTAACGAGTGGTTATTTAAGTTACTGTTGCCTTTCTATCAGCTCGAACCAGTCTGGCCATTCTCCTCTGACCTCTGGCATCAACAAGGCATTTGCACCCACAGAACTGCCGCTCACTGGATATTTTCTTTTTTTTTTGGACCATTCTCTGTAAACCCTTAGAAATGGTTGTGCATGAAAATCCCAGTAGATCAGTAGTTTCTGAAATACTAAGACCAGCCCATCTGGCACTAACAACCAAGCCACATTCAACGTCACTTAAATCACCTTTTCTTCCGTATTCTGATGCTTGGTTTGAACTGCAGCAGATCGTCTTGACCATGTCTACATGCCTAAATGCATTGAGTTGCTGCCATGTCATTGGCTGATTAGAAATTTGTGTTAAAGGAATTATTCATACCCGTGGCATATTCTGAATTACTGAAATTTATTTATAAACTAATTTCAAGAGGATCACGTGCTTATGTTCTCAGCTGCTCCCACATCAGCTCATGATTGATTCTCCAATCAGACAATTCCTAACTCACTATAAATAACCAGAGTTTTCTTATCTCAATATCTTCATCTTGAAGAATCCACCCTACCCACCCCTACTCCCCCTCATTTGCAGATGGGTGACACAGCGGCCCAGTGATCAGCACTGTTGCCTCACAGCAAGAATGTCTCTGGTTAAAGTCCCTACTAAACTAGATGACATTTCTGTGCGGAGTTTGCTCGTTTTCCCCGTGCTCGCGTGGGTTTTCCCCAGGTTCTTCGGTTTCCTCTCACAGTCCAAAAACACGCAACCTAAGTAAATCGAACATACCAAAATTCCTTAGTAACGCAGGGTAAAATGTAATACCGAGTTTTAAGGTATTTACTCAGGGTTAACCATGGGATGCTTCCAAGGTTTTCACCACAGTGTCGGCAAATGTCTTCCTGCCAATTATTGAAAAAGTTTGGTGAAATTTGGATGAGAAACACAGGAGAAACCATTTTTGCAGCATGAAAGTATTTTTTATTATAGTCTATTGTTTTTGTTTTAAAAAAATCTGTGAAAGTATGAACGTTAAATCTTATATTGTTGTGATCACCGTCTTCTAGGCTAAAAGATGAAACCATTTTGAAAGATGTATAAAACACACAGTGACTGCTAGACAGTTTTGAGGAAAACACCACACAGTGGGGTTAGTTGTAACAGGGTGTTACAATAAGCCACACACTGTTGGACCCCAATTAAACAAACTAAATATTTTTTGTATTTTGAGTGTAATGTTGGGAACTTTTTATATTAAAATGTTTTTTAGTAGAAAATATTTTTGTTAATACAAAAAAAATTATTTTATTGTTAATAATGCAAATAAATGCATTGTATAATAATGGACAAATGGGTAATAATGCAAATAAATTCAAATGTGTTTATCCAATAGATAAATAAATAAACATGCTGTGCTATGTAGAATAAAAAAAAATAGCCAAGTACTGAGGAAATAGCTACTGTTTAAAGTAAACTGGATTTAACTTAATTTAAGCATGTGTTACAACTAAATAGTAACATATTTACTCCTGGCATTTTTGGCAATACTGCACAGAAACCATAGGTCCTGCGATTATAATTTCAGTGCTTATTTGTAGGAGAGGCTTGTGTTTTGTTGGTAAAAAAAAATATGGTTTGTCTAACCCCATTATTTTGTTCATTATTTGGCCAAAACCAAAAAGTGTTACTTTGTGCCCCGCTCTCACCTACACCTCTCCTCAGCCGCCCATATCTGTCATTAGCCAGACATAAACCAGGGGAGTTCATCGAGATCTACCTGAGCTCAAACTCCCCTCTCGAGGATCTCATAAGCTCAGGGCTCTCTCCCGGGACAGCATGCTAAACAAGATTTATTATCAATCATCAGCTAAGTGTGAACTCTTAAAGTTACTTTTATTAGTCAGTACCAAAGCCAAAAATTAACTAATCTAACAAAATATCTTAAAATCACAGACCAAAATTTGTACACAGAAATGAATATGTTGAGGAAAATAGGAAAAATCAAGAGAAACATAACAAATATAAAATGTAGTTGAAATTTTGTTGTTTGTAATTTTATTTACTATTAAATATATCATCTTTATTTTCCTAAAATGTTTGGTGACCAAATTCTTATTTATAAATGTTAAAAAAAAAAAACTGTTGTTTAAAATGCACCAAAAAATATAGGCTATATTCACTGAGATATGTTTCAAAATAGTAATATTTAAAAGGGGGTGTACTTATTTACTATATTGTACTTTAGGGTTTCTATCATTTACTATAGTGTTTTTTTATTTTTTATTTGTTTCTGGTTATGTATAAAATCCAATAGTATCTGCATGCAGTCTTTATGATGCAAGCTGAGATTGCATTGCTCAGAGATGCAGTGTCAGACACAATGCACTCAATGGTGACGTCAAAGTGAGGGGTAGGGTTAGGTGAGCGCATTAAAGAGCATTGGATGCAGCCAGACCTCTCATAAAATCAGTTGTATAAACATGTTTCTTTATCTCAGTTTTATTTATTTTTATTGCGTGAATCTATTTATAGACATAGAAAATGACACATTTTCAAAATATAATTTGCATTTAACAAAACAGTTGAAAATGTTGTTCAATGCCTTCAATTGCTTTATATTTAGTTAAGGCAAGCACTTTGTATCTTTTCTTGGCTTGATTCACATTTATCTCTGTGGTATTTAATGTATTGCGTAAAGCTATTTATAGACACACATATAAAATGACACATATTTAAAATAGTATTTATTTTGCATGTAACAAAACACTTGAATAAATTATTTTATTATTGTAATTAAAAGTTAGTTTAGTTGAGGCAAGCACTTTGTATCTCTTTCTGGCTTTATTTACAATAAACACTCATGTATTTATTTGTTGTATTTATTTTATTAATGTCGGTGGATCCAATGGGGTTGTTGCATGTGAACATCTGATGAGCTGATGTTTTTGTTATTGTGTGATGCCTGCCGGTGATCTCAAACTTTTTAAGTCCCCCATTGTAATGATACACGAATGCCTCAGTATATTTGTTAATAATAGACATTTAATCCGCGTGAACACTCTAGTTTCTTATCACACAAAAAAAAAAACTAAAAGGATTTGAGATTATTTTCAGGATTTCAAACGTTTTAGGAGCTGAATTATAAGGAATTCTGTTTATTGTTTTATCCAGGAAGGCATGAAGGAAGGTGTTTCGTTGTAAAGAAAACTCAAGGGGCGCTAAAGAGACGCTAGAGAGATTAATTTTTCGGTTTCATTTCTTGATAAGCAGCCGCCCAGTGAACTATTTAATCAAGTGTTCACATATCTGAATTCATTCCGAGTTTCTTCACTTAGACTCGACTGAAGATGGATCCACGTAAGCATATTTGAATATAGTATTAATTTATATATTAAAGGTTAGTCACTAACAAATGACAAGTAATATTGTTTTTTCTATTCCCAAGTTACAATTCTCGCAGCTGTTGCAGGAGCAGGTAAATATTACATATGTATTTTACATTTGATGTCTGTTGTAGGCTACTTCCTATCAAGAATAAATAAATAAAATTTTGTAGTGTTGCACCCTATGTAGCCTAATAACATTTGTTTGATCCATAGCTCTTATTGTTTTATGTTATGTATAAATTTATTGTAGCCTACATTTCAGCTTAGCTGTTTCATTATTGTTAGTTTTATCAGTTTTAGTTAAGTTTTTATTTTGTAAACACATTACTATTTAGGGGCATCACGGTAGCGCAGTGGGTAGCACGATCGCCTCACAGCAAGAAGTCTGACCCTGGCTGGGTCAGTTGGCATTTCTGTGTGGAGTTTGCATGCTCTCCCAATGTTCGCGTGGGTTTCCTCCAGGTGCTCCGGTTTCCCCCACAAGTCCAAAGACATGCGCTATACAGTAGGTGAATTGAATAAGCTAAACTGGCCATGGTGTATGTGTGTGAATGCAGGAGTGTATTTCCCAGTGTTGGGTTTCCTTTGCATGAAACATATGCTGGATTAGTTGGCGGTTCATTCCGCTGTGGTGACCCCTGATTAATAAGGGACTAAGCCGAAAAGAAAATGAATTAATTTTTATTTTGTTTTTATGTATTTACTGTCAGGTTTAATTTTTTTATTTGTAATTCTAGTTTAGCAGAGTTAACAGGTCTCATCCAGTGATCAAACCAAATGTTCGTGTTTTCACAGTTTACGTTATCTCTTGTGCAAACCTCTTATAAAAATTAAATAATAACCACTGAATCCAAAATCATAAATTCAACGAATAAAAATTATGAATTAAGTCTAATTAAAAGATCAAAGTGTATAGCCTTAAATGTAATTAAACATGCATAATACCCTTCTTTTTTGTTTAGCAAAAACAGAAAATATAGCACACGTTTATTAAGAAAATGTGTTTTTGTAGGTGGAATAATGATGCACTTGACTGATATGCTTGTCTGTAAAAGTTCATCTAGGTCTAAACAGCCGGTCAGGTTTCCATCACAAAATGAGTGCTTATTAATTCTGAATTATTATTCATCTTTGCTAATTATTTTATTACAGTTAGTTTTTCAGTGACTGTTTTGTTTTAGTTTTTCATATATTGCTAATTATTTACATTTTATTTCAGTTAACTAAAATGTTTCTTTTTCTTTTTGACCAATAGATTTACTTTTTGTTGATTTAAATAATCTTGCCTCCAACAGTCGCAGCAGTTGTTGCAGCTCCTGCAGCAGTATCAGCTATAGGTTTCACAGCAGGTGGAATTACTGGAGGTTCGATTGCCTCCTGGCTGATGTCAATAACTGCCACAGCAAATGGAGGAGGAGTCGCGGCTGGATCGCTGGTTTCATTGCTTCAGGCAATTGGTGAGCCTATCACAGCACATAGAATATATCTATCAGTGTTAAATCACTCTGTGCGAAAGGTTCAATTCACAAAATGTTGTCTGCCTGCGTGTGTGTGTTGTAAATAAAGTGACTTTTGCAGTTAAATCCCACCTCAATAGCTGCTATTTTGTTTATCAGGTGCTGCTGGATTCTCTGCCGCAGCTCAAACTGTTATTGGCGCCATAGGGGCTCTGGGTGGCGCTTTTGGGTGGAATATTGTTCTGTAGTGCAGGTGCTGCAGGTGAAGAGCCACCATGAGAGACGGTTCATCTATGCCAGACAAGCCTTTCATTACATGATAGATTTCTATTTATTTATTCAAACAAGTCGTTTAACTAATTCACAACCATTAACTACTTTTAAATGTGATATTAATTCTCAAATTTCCTGTACTATATACTGTTGTTATAAGCTGTTGTGGTATAACAAAACAATATTTCATCCTGAGCAAGATAAGATTAAAATCTTATTGTAAGACAAGAGTTTTTCTTATGTTGAGAAATGTAACTTTAAATATTATTTAAATGAATTGCATTATAAATCAATGACAGTATCTGTCTTGTATTTTCTAAAATAAATAAATAAACATTAGTTCTAGAAACAACAAGGTTGTGTTATGATTCTCAGAGAATGCTTGGAGTAAAGAAATGTAATACCGCGAATGCAGCGTTAAGTCCTTCTGGATAAACAATTCTGCTATGCATAAATGTACATTTCAAAAATGCTCACATAGCCTGGTTTAAAGAACCGAGTCAGTCGTAAAGTAATTGAATGTTGTAAATATTTGTAAATCAAAATATGTGAAACAATAAAATCCAAACAAAAATATGAAGATTTGCAAAATACACTAACTCACCTTATTCCCTGCTTTATCAGGGGTTGCCACAGTGGAATGAACCGCCAATTACTTAGGTATATATTTCACACAGCAGATACCCTTCCATGCTGTACTCAATCCCAGTGTTGGGAAAAACCCATACATTTTCCAATTCACACATTACAGCCAATTAAGTTCACCCAATTATTATATCGCATGTCTTTGGACTGTAGGGGAAACTGGAGCACCTGCAAGACTTGGTGCAGCTGGGATTTAAACCAGAGACAGCTCTTTAAGTGAGTCCTACAATGGGTTAAAAAATCAATGATTTAGAAAATAAGTCGTGTTATAATTTGTCATTAGTTGCTGCAGCAAAAGCAAATTTATTTAGTTTTTTGTTTAAAAGCAATCAGTAATTATAGCAATACAATATCTTCTCTTAAGCGTTTAAGATCTTTCTCATGTTAAGAGTTTATTTTCTCATCTTGAGAAATGAATTTGCTTCAAAATGACTCAAATAAATTGCATTATAAATCCACAATGTCTTGTATTCTTTGGTTCTAAAAAAACAAACATATTTCAACATAAATCTACAAATAAGGTTGTTCTTTGATTCTCAGAGAATGCTTGAACTCATGAAACGTTACCTTGAATGCAATGTTAAGTCATTTTGGATAAAATAATATCTATATATGCATAAATGTACTATTCAACATGCTGACCAATGAATGATATGATATTAATGATATTCCTGTAAATGTATCTGAGGTCTATAAAAAGAGAGAAACGGCCTGTATAATATTGGATTGATCTGAGAAGCATTACAAGCACTGCACCCTTAGGATCTCTGAAAGGAGAATACTAAAGCAACAGTTTCAGCTGGAGCCTGATCTGGACAGTTGGTCAATGATTTTGACCAAAAAAATTACTAAATATTAAATAGTCTGTATATTTAATGAAAATGTCAGATGTGTCATGAAGAAAACAAATAATGTTATTCATAATTTCAAATAGTATAAGTAGCACTGTATGAAGATAAGTGTCCAACATAGATAAATTGCTCTCATGTCTATACAGTATATTATTAAAAGTTGTTTTTTCTTAATATTTGCTATGTCACACTATTGGACATATTTACAGTAGGCTACAGTTCAGTAAAAATAAAAAAAAGTTTAAAAACAATTGTTAAAGTTATATATAAAGTTATACATATACTACAGTGCTCAGCATAATTGAGTACACCCCATTTTGAAAATGAATATTTTTATCCATTTCTCAATGAATATAGGCAATGTATTTTGGTGCAAAAACAGATTTATTAAACAGATATATTTATTAAAATAATATTTTAGTCACCAAACATATTTAGAAATTAAAAGATAATACAATTAAATTCAAGCTAAATATTGCAAAAATAAATTACAACCTACAAAATTTCAACTTAATGTTTCTATTGTTTGCTACGGAGACCCGGAGGGGACGTGATGGTGGAAAAAAAAACTGAGTGGGAGAAAAAAAAAACAGTGATAGGAAAATATATATTTTTAAAAGTTTTTGCGTTCCCTCGCAAAGATTGCGTTCCCTCGCAAAAATGTTTTTCCACAAACACTTCCTGTTCACTTCATACATGTCAACCCTCCCGTTTTTGCCTGGATTATCCCGTATTTTACAATTCTATCCTGCTATCATCACATTATTCATTATTTTCCCATCTTTCTTGTGTATTTTTAATCCTGAAAACATGCTGAAAAGAATATAAAAATGTCTTCATTCACTTTCTTTCCGTACAGAAGCTGATCTGGAATCAGTTTATCATACGGAGCGCTTCTCAGTCAGCGCTTATACCAGTCATTGGCTCATACATGCATTCGCTGATTCAGAGGTTGCATATGAAGGGTGATGATCGACGCACAGCTTTAATGGAAAGAAAGTGAAAGCAGACATTTTTATATTCATTTCAGCATGTTTTCAGGATTAAAAATACACGAGAAAGATGGGAAAATAATGAATAATGTGATGATAGCAGGATAGAATTGTAAAATACGGGATAATCCAGGCAAAAACGGGAGGGTTGACATGTATGAAGTGAACAGGAAGTGTTTGTGGAAAAACAGTTTTGCGAGGGAACGCAAAACATCTTTGCGTGCCCTCGCAAAACATCTTTGCGTGCCTTCGCAAAACATCTTTGCGTTCCCTCGCACGCAATCTTTGCGAGGGAACGCAAAAACTTTTAAAAATATATATTTTCCTATCACTGTTTTTTTTTCTCCCACTCAGTTTTTTTTCCACCATCACGTCCCCTCCGGGTCTCCGTAGTTTGCTGCTCTTGAATTGTCCTCTTTAAATTTTGTATTTAATATTTTTCTATAATATAAATTTGGTTGTACTAGTTTAAGGACCATTATCGTAAGTTATTTTGATAGATAAGCTCCAGATTTGGCTTCAGTACTGACTAATCTAATGGATATGCACAAATATGGTATTGTTTAGCTTCTTAATAAAAATATTAATTTAAAAGGTAGATTTGTGAGGGATGTAATGTAATGTAATGTAATGTGTATTTATATAGCGCATTTATTGTGTATGGCCATACACCCAAAGCGCTTCACAATCATGAGGGGGGTCTCTCCAGACCACCACCAGTGTGTAGCATCCACTTGGATGATGCGACAGCAGCCACAGGACAACGGCGCCAGTGCGCTCACCCCACACCAGCTATAGGTGGAGTGAAGAGACAGTGATAGAGCCAATTCAGTGGATAGGGATGATTAGGAGGCCATGATGGGTAAGTGCAGTTTGAGGGACTTTGGCCAGGACACCGGGGTTACACCCCTACTCTTTACGAGAAGTGCCATGGGATTTTTAATGACCACAGAGAGTCAGGACCTCGGTTTAACGTCTCATCCGAAAGACGGCACCCACCGACAGTATAGTGTCCCCTTCACTTTTACTGGGGCATTAGGACTCACACAGACCACAGGTTGAGCGCCCCCTGTTGGCCTCTCTAACACCACTTCCAACAGCAACCTAGTTTTCCCATGTGGTCTCCCATCCAGGTACTGACCAGGCTCAGCCCTGCTTAGCTTCAGTATTCATGCTGAGCACTGTATATATACAATATTTTTATATATTCTTCAAAAAATGTTTTCCAAAATAAAATGTTTTTTACTGCCTTATTTACTTGCCCTATTTGTAAGTTTGTAACTTCTCAGTACCCACGTACATTCCTCAGCTGTTGTGGGGGTTTTTTTTCAGACTGCAACAATGGCCCGATTCAGCGGTCAAACAGCCTATTGGAAACACTAAAGTAGGCTAATACATTTTTCAAAGCGCATATGTAAGCTTCGTATGCACAGTCAGAGACATCGCGATGTACGTAAAAATACAGTTAATTTTTCTTAAGGTTATTGGTTTAAAAAGCATCACCCCTTGGATACACACGTGATTTCCAGGAAGCAGTTTCGGTTTCCTTACGTCCAGCAAAGAAGAGAAGAACCAGATCTCTCTTTAGACAACGACCTGCTAAGCATGACGCGTGGTGAGTAGCATCAATGTTTGCTTTATTAATATGGGATATAAAATGGCGTGTGTATTTAGATTTAATCTGCATTTTTGAGCAGATACTGTTTGTTTGCTTGTTTTTTTTGTTGGATCCTCAGAGACGGAAGACAGAAATATCTGTCAAAAAGCAAAAGTATAAGTTAAAATGTAATTTAAAATCTGCTTTCACTGATAGATATTGTATTAGCATTTAGCCCTGATGACAAATCATTCATTTTGTTTCAATGAAAAGACTCGTTCTACGGAAATGTGCTTTTTTCTCTCCTTAACAGAAATATTACACTTGAAGAAATCTTTAGGTGATCAATTTCTTTATTTTTTTAACCCTTCGACTGCCTGCTCTACCAAATGGTTGACCATATTTTGACTTGTTTTAATGGTTTACACACACATCATTGTTGGCAAATATAATCATGTTGCACTGCACTTGATTTTGGTTTTATTGTAAAACAAAACAAGAAAACATGTTAAATGAGAATCTGAAATATTTTATGGCATACTTCAAACAATAAGGAAGATTTAGTATTCAAAAATGTTTGATTATTTGATTATGTTTTTAAATAAATGGGTCTTACACTTCATATTTTCTGATTTTCATAGTATACGTATTAATGCCGTACAATAAACCGACATATCAACCATTTGGTAGAGGCTGATATTTTAAAAATTATTGGAAGGGTTGAAAAAAATGCATTGAGTGTGTTAACTAGCGACATTAGGAGTTAAGAAATGCAATCTAAGAAAATTTCTTGGTGGGGCAGTTAAAGGGTTAAAATGAAACTATATGTTGTTTGAACAGTTACACCCTTTTGAGTCATCATTGTGGCAATAATTGTTTTTTAATTAATTCTAAATTTCAACCACCACAAAACTGCTCATCCCCACAGCCAAAAGGAAGGTGCTTTATTTTGAGGTAAAAAAAAGATTTTTCTACTATTTATTCATTCATTTTCTTTTCGGCTTAGTCCCTTTATTAATCAGGGGTCGCCACAGCGGAATGAACCACCAACTTATCCAGCATATGTCTTACGCAGTGGACAGGGGCGATTTTAGGATTTTCATTTTAGGAAGCTCAGGTCTTCATAAGGTAAAAAAATAAAAATTAGGCTTATAATTAATTATAAGCCTAATACTACATTTATAAGTAGTAATTTAATAGTAATACACTTAAAAATGTTTGTTTGATATGGGTTGTATACTAGTATTCCACTGTATTACATAGACAGGCATAGCCATTTGAGTTCTGGATAAGCCAAATAGGCTCAACCCACCTGTTTAGTGTAGTAAAACCACTTTTATTCTAGTGCATTTTTTTGTTTCCATGTATTAAATAAATAAATTGCCACTTTTCTAATTAAATGACATACATATAAATATATTTTTAAACTTGCAGGCTAATTCACATATTTCACGATTTGAATGATAATAATAAATAAGAAGTATTTTTTAATTCTAGACAACACTTGATGTTTCTATCTCTCTGTCAGTGACTCAGTGACAGTTAAAACGAGTACATTCTCTAAATGGTTCTATCACAGTTTTTAATTCATACCTGTCAACCATCCTGTTTTTCCTGGGATTCTCCTGTATTTTACAGTTCTATTATCCCGTAAAGGTATTTTCCCGTATTTCCGTGTTTTCAGTCTTTTTTTGAAGGGTGGGAATAAACATTAAAGAGGCGATCCTCCCTATACGAAACCCATACCATCGAACCACCAGTGCCCCCCCCCCCCCCCTTTGTTCTTAAATGTGAGTCTGTTCTGTGCTTTTGTTTTATTTAGGCATGAAAACACTTTGAAATAAATATAAAAAACGGCGGTATTCTCTTTCCTTTTCATTACAGGTGCCATGATTGCCCTTCCTATGCAATCCTCAAAACAGTCATATAGCGGTGCGCGACTGTCAGCTGACGCGATCCATAGTGATAAATAGATGCTGTTTCCCAAACAGATTCTGGATTCGTGTTTGAACAGACATATACACATAATTAATAATAATAACAACATCTAATGATGTCGATCTTGGTGGGGTTTTTTCAAAGTCAAACACAACTATTTTTGCTCTAAATGAGCATAAAAATTTAGGAAAGCTTTCATTATAACATAAGATGTGTGCATTGTTTAAGTGACACCTCTGTTATTTAATGTAATTAAACAATAAATCCAAATAAATGAGATTAATTCGTTGCTCTTTATTTAGAATGTTTACATTATACAGTGAAGAAAAGAATAATGAGATTTGATAACTTGATTCTATTTCTTTATAATAGCTAATTTTAATAAGCTTTTATTAGCATACATTTGCTAATTTATTTATAATGTATACTATTTATATTTTCTTTAGTAAATAATAATATTAATAGAACATATTACTGACCGTTTAACTGTTTATTAACTATGAAACTGCTCCAGAAGAACATATTAAGTAATTAAGTAAACGGTGGTGCAGTGGGTAGCACATTCGCCTCACAGCAAGAAGGTCGCTGGTTCGAGCCCCAGCTGGGTCAGTTGGCATTTCTGTGTGGAGTTTGCATGTTCTCCCCGTGTTCGCGTGGGTTTCCTCCGGGTGCTCCGGTTTCTCCCACAGTTCAAAGACTTGCGGTACAGGTGAATTGAATAAGCTAAATTGGCCGTAGTGTATGTGTGTGAATGCAGGAGTGTATTTCCCAGTGTTGGGTTAAAACATGTGCTGGATAAGTTGGCCGTTTATTCCGCTGTGGCGACCCCTGATTAATAAAGAGACTAAGCCGAAAAGAAAATGAATGAATGAATGAATACATGGATTAATTTACTTAATTTAGTGAGTATCAACATGTGCTTAGCTATTTAGCAAAATGGATTTGTAATGAAAATTATGACTGGGGTTCCTGTTACTGGTGTTACTTATGAGTAGGCCCACACAAAATCTGCGCGTGCAGACTTTCAACCCCTCATTGAGTCTATTTATTTAGTTGTGTGTAAATTTATATTTATTCAGTTTTTAAATTCATTTCAGTAATATTACTGACTAATATGAACCCGTTCATATAATTTACTTATAATACAGTTTGTAAAGTAATATGTTCTGTCCTTTAGTAGATATATTATATGAGAGACTTGCCTTGTTTACCAAATAAATGGATCTAATAAAATTTCCATTGTAAAGATTAAATAAAAGTTAAAAATGGATAACTTTTTAACATATTACGTTTTTAGTTACAACACACCTAAAATCATTCAGCATACAGTAAATTCACAGATTTTTTTACAATAGTCTTCACAGAAACGGCAAATAAATGTCAGCAGATTCTGTCTGGCCCTACTTATAAGTAACAACACTGTTTCTCACTCATTATTTCAAAATGTGACGAGATACGTTAATAAAATGCTTGGCCTTAATTTAATAATAACTTCATTACAGTAGAAAAGGTCTCTTTTTTTTATGAAAATGTTCTTCACACTATAAAAAAAGTGGTTCTTTAACCCTTTAACTGGCATTGTAACCACTTGGTTGGCCTTTTGTCTATAGGTTCAGTTCAGTTCAATTCAAGTTTATTTGTATAGTGCTTTTCCCCATAACTTTTATTCCAAAGCAGCTTTACAAAAGGTTAAGTTGACTAGGCTACATGTACAAAGTTGACATGCAATTGTACAATATATGGTGTATTTAAAAAAAAAAAAAAAGGTTGTCTATGTGTGTGTGTGTATATTTATGTATGTATGTATATATGTGTGTGTGTGTGTGTATGTGTATATATATATATATATATGTGTGTGTGTGTGTGTGTGTGTGTGTGTGTGTGTGTGTGTGTGTGTATATATGTGTGTGTATATGTGTATGTATATATGTGTATGCATGTGTGTGTGTGTGTATATATATATATATATATATATATATATATATATATATATATATATATATATATATATATATATATATATGTATATGTATGTATATGTATATATATGTATATGTGTATGTGTATGTATATATGTGTATGTGTGTGTATATATATATATATATATATATATATATATATATATATATATATATATATATATATATATATATATATATATATATATATATATATATATATATATATATATATATATATATATAAATGATCTGATCGTTACAGTAAATAATAATAGATTATGTATTGCTTAACACTTAAAGTCCTCACAGGGTTGGCATCATCTATTCCTTTCTTTCTAGAGTTTGCATCATCTTTTCAGGGTTAGGTTATTATTAAAACAAAACAAAAAAATTTCAAATTGTTTGGTTTAAGGAACACAATTTAACCAAAGATTTTTTTTTAAATCGTAGTGGAAGTTAAAGGGTTAATGAACTTTTAATTAAAATGTTCTTTGTGGAACCAAACAAGTCGTGAAAACCCTTTTTTTGGTTCTTTGTGGCACCTTAATTTTTAGGAGTGCATACAGAAAACAAATTTAAACAAATCTGTTAAAAATGACATTGTTTAATGAGTTTATTTCTTTTTCAGGACTGTTCACCATAATTGGGGTTGCAACTGGAGCAGGTAAACCGAGAATCTGATTCCACTCAGCCTGTCCAGCTGGTAGAAGCAAATAATGCAGCATCAATTTGATAAATATTCACATCCAATGTGGTATTATTATTATTACTGAGGTCAAAACGTGTGCTATTATTTTCATTCAGAAAACTTAGCATCTAAATTACATATAAAAATGCTTTATATTTACATATATTGTGTTATATATTGTGAAGCAGTGGTTGGAAGACTACTAAAAAATCTAGTACAGTAAAGTCAGGTAAAAGTACCATTGCTTGGCAAAATATTAAACGATTCAAAGTATCTATTCTAACACTCAAAGAAAGTATGAATAAAAAACAGTAGCCCTTGTAAAAGTGCTCAAGAGTAGAGCTGTGAAAATAATTCCACTTTATACCCTGCAAATTACAAATGTAGCTTTCAGTGCCATTTTCTTTTAAGGGTGTTTCTGAGTGTTAAGTTAAATTATTTGCCATTCATGGAATATAAATTGAAAATGCGAGATTCATTTCATGTAAGAACGCATTACATGAATACATGCATCTAAAAGAAGCAGGTTGATAACTTTACACGCAGAGCAAAATCTGTGTAACCTAAAACATAAAATTAAAAAATGGGCAATTGTTTTGCTTTGATGATATGTTACACTTAGGTTATGCATTCAAACCCGGACTAACAAGCTTGGGGTTTCCAGCAGTTGGAGCCGGGACCAAGCTAACCAAGTTTTTTGTACATGTATTTAATAACGTGACATTCTGTAGTGCATTTAGTTGTTCTTTATGGCAATTTGATTGAACGTGAATCATGGGACTAATTATTCTACTTAGCCAAACACTGTAGTAAACATACAAAAATAGTGAATGCAAGTTCCACTTCCAGCAGGTAAAGATGCTGTAAGGATTGTTTTTGCAGAAGATATTTAGTTGTGTTTCTGTCTACTAGTTGCTGCAGTTGTGTTAGCTCCAGTGGCACTGACCGTGGCTGGTTTCACCTCTGCTGGTATAGCAGCAGGTTCTCTGGCCGCCGGCATGATGTCTTCAGCAGCCGTAGCTAACGGAGGCGCTGTTGCTGCAGGAAGTTTGGTCGCCATCCTCCAGTCAGCAGGTAAATACATTTCAATATCTTAAAGCACAGGTGTCAACCTCTTAAGGGCCGAAGCTCTGCAAAGTTTAGTTCCGATCTTAATTAAATACAACTGATCAAACTAATTGAGTCCTTCAGTCTTGTTTGAACCTACAGAAAATGCTTTGGTTACACTAGAGTTTGAGCTTGCGAAATTCTGTCGTACGTTGGCCCGAAAGGGGCAGGATTAAACAAGATGATTAAACATAAAAAAAGAGAGCAATTGGTCCGTATTTAAATTTTCTGTAGAGCGAACTGCGAAACTTGTCACACAAGCTTGCGTTTCCGGTCTGTCGCATTCGAATGCTTATGGAAGTCTATGGGCAGAACAGTGCAGTATGAGCTCAGCTTAAAGGTGCTGTATGTACATTTTTTACTCTTCTAAAGCTTAAAAATACCATAATATATTTACTATCTGCTAACTATCTGCTGCTGCTTTCAGTAGTATGGCAATAAATGTAACTTAACATGCCATTCAAACTCACATTGTTAACATTTAACACTGAATAAAGCACATGAGGTGTACCTGAGGTAAACATTGTCAGTTTTCTATTGTTCAGCTGCAAGAACTAGAAGCCGTTTCTAATATATCAATTTGTGGTGTTGATTAGAACAAAAACTTCTTTTAATATGAAAAATATTCCCTCCATCTCGTGCCGTTGCTTTTATATAGAACACGATTTAAATCAGCCTTTAGACTCGATCATCAAACTCACTCCTGTTGGTCCTCAATCTGGCAACCTGCGCTTCTGTTTGTTTTGATTAAGGAATGCAATACCTAGTTCAACCACTGGGTGTCAAACTTACATACTGCACCCTTAAAGGGTCACGAAACACCAAAACACACTTTTTGAGCTGTTGACATATATGTGTCCCACGATGCTATAAACACTATTAGGACACAGTTATTTTGAGCAAATTCGTTCTTCCGGTTTGAAACGAATTTTTGAAGCTACGTCACGATCATGAGATACTTAGGTGTAAATCCAGGCTGGAGAGTGGCTGTCTGTCTTTTCGAGAACATTCTGACGTATGTGAGTGTGCGGCATTAATTCATGAGAAAGCAAAAATTCAAACCAATCAGTGCGCTCTATTGTGTATGACGTGAAACTTCATTAATATGCATGATAGCTCCGGAGACTGTTTACAGTGTTCAGACAGCAGAGAGACGCCACGTTGTGTTGCTAAAACAAGTGAAAGAACAAGAATTTGGAGACATGGGTCGTCGGTGTTGCGTTTATTAGTGTGCTGCAGTGAAGGTTTTGTTTTCATTTTCCCTCTATGAGAGCGCTGCTGGACTCACGTGTGGATTACAGTACACGCGACAGAAATGCGTTTGTAAGGAACATTTTTTACCCGAGAGCTTTTCGCATCTGGAAATGAAGAAATCCGGATTTGCCGCTCGTCTCCTTTTAATAAAAAGACACAGCTCCAGTTTGATTGTCTGTCTACAGATTTGGTAAGTGTGTTTGCAGTGCAGTGCCCTTTGTTTAACCCAGATTCCTAAGTTAGTTCGTATGGTCAGCGGTGCTCTTTCAGTTTTTAAAGACATACCATAGTCAAAATGATTTAGTTACTACGTTTACAGTATGTTAATATCACTGCAATATTACAGTACAATATTATAGACTGAAAGATCCGCTGTAAATGCTGCTCTCCGAGTGTAAACATGTTAACACAAACTATTCCCGTCGTGCAGGATTTTCGCCGCATTTTGTGACAGGATAGTCTATACACACACGGCTTTCTGACGCTACCTACCGAGTACATAAGTTACAAAGAAATGCGGAGGATTTTTTTCTCTCATTCGCCGTGCGGTATCAAATCAGCCTCTGTGTGTTTGTTTTGCCTGTGAAACTTAGCGCGTGCCCAAATGGAAACTCCCTTTTTGCAAATCCTACCCTCTTTCCCTCCCCCGACACTCCCACACTCCCAGAGCTGGACACGCCCAACTTTCCTGACTTTTTTCAAAACAGAGGTGAGAAAACACCCTGGGGGTTTCGTGGCCCTTTAAGTGTGTTGAAGCAGGGTTGCAACTAAACTATGCAGAGCTGTGGCCCTCCTAGGAACTGAGTTTGACACTCCTGCCTTAAAGGAACACTCCACTTTTTTTGGAAATAGGCTTATTTTACAACTCCCCTAAAGTTTAGTCATTGAGTTTTAATGTTTTGAATCCATTTGAATCAGATTTCTGGGTCTGGTGGGAGAACTTGAGCTTAGCTTAGCATAAATCACTGAATCAGATTAGACCATTAGCAGTTCACTCAAAAATTCCCCAAAAAAAGTTTTGATATTTTTCCTATTTAAAACTTGACCCTTTTATAGCTACATGTAAAGTTGCTATTGTCTATACGGCTTAGATCTAGAGCCTCATTCTGATATGATAATCAAGGAACCTTGCTGCCGTGTCATGGCTGGTGCAGATGCAATGATATTACATTTTTTTAAGATTTTTTTTTTAACTAGGTCCAATGAGTTGGTATTATTCTCTTCAGGTTTCATCCATTAAAAGTGAAAAGGCAATTTATTAGAATAAAAATTATAGATTTTTAGCAGATCATGACAAACCCTCAAACTCAAAACAAATCTTTACAGAGCAATATCACATATGTATATTGAATATTACTGTTCGGTCAGTAATACAAAAATAATATAATCTGGAGGAACAAAACACAATGAACTCAAAACAGCATTGACCACAAAAAGGTCATGTTAAAATAGCAAGCATAATGTACCTTCACACCCAACACAGAACTAAAAGGTTTTGGATGAGATGAGTAAACTAGTCCTACAAACAAAAGCTGTTTGAGGACAAAAACCTGACAAATACTTTAAAATGCAACACCTGAATGGTGTTTTAGGTGTTGTAGCTGTAATATAAGCACAATAATTGACACCATTCTGTAAATAAAACTCACCTGAGGTCGCACACTCCGCTTTGTTTCATGGTCCATCTAGGTTGTGCATTGTTTTCTAACAATTCAACGACTCCTCATCACTTATTCCTTGCATAATACAAAGGACACATAAAAAGTACTGTGCTACTCAAAGCTCACCATTTAAATGATTTGAGTAACATGCCCAATTCCCCAATGCCAATCTCAAAAATTGTTCCAGAGCGTTTTACAGATTTGTTTTGGTCAGGTGGTCATTTTTTGGTCATTTTTTCGCTGGTCAGGTGCTGCTGGACTCTCTGCCGGTGCGGCCGCAGTAGTAGCTTCAGTGGGTGGTGCAGCGGGTGCTGTGGTTGGTGGAGCAGCAGATTTACTCTCTCATTCCAACAGTCCACCTTCACCTGAAGAGGAGGAGGAGGAGGAAGAGGAGGATGAAGAGATGATCAATCTGGAGACCAAAGAGCTTGTGCCAAAATAAGAAGCATTTGTTAGTAACTGATAACAGTGGATGTTTGTGTTCACTTTGCATTTGTGTTCATGCTAATTTTACACACCTGCAGGTATATGTGCTTGTATTTTGATTGAAGAGACTTAATTTTGTAAGCTTATTAAGAATAGTTAAACTAAGTAAATGTATTTAATGTAGTGTTGTCTCTTAACAAGGAAATGCTAAAGTTTAATTAAAAGCATTTTGAGTATTGTGATTAAACAAGTTTAACTTTTTTCATGTTTTATCCAAATGTATCATTTTGTAAATGAGCAAAAAAATAAATAAATATGAGCGTAAAATCAGAAAACAAAACCTGATTTGCTGGAAATCACATGTAAAACCTTCCAGAGACTGAAAAAAAATCAATATCCATTGATCTTGTCTTTTATTAATAGTCAGAAAATTATATATATATACACACGTGTGAAACTTCTTGGATGTGTTCTTGATATCGAGGATGCACTGATGCAGACTTGAACACCGAACTCGCTCTAGAAGTCCCAGAAGTCATTGCGACTGGAGGTGGGAAGCGGAGCATTTTATATAAGTTTATTATTAAAGTTCAGAGATAACTTATTGACCTCAGGAGTTTCCCTAAATGAAATGGTGAATATAAACATTACCATGAAAATCTTCATAAAGGAATAAACCCATTAAGGGTGTTTATTTGCTGAAATTCATATTAAAAGCTGTTTTATTTATATTGGGCAACGTATATTTGTAAACTCTTTATGCATAATGTATATTTTTAAAAGGGGAAAACAATAAATCGTTTGAATGCTGTAAGGTTTAAATAATTTTGGGTTAAAGATGGTCATAAGACCATCAGGAAGAATGCAGCATCTCATTTCTCACAGGATGAGTTCTCGGTCCTCGCGGTCTCCTGAGTTCGTTCTTCCGAGGTGACCTAGCAAGACCGGTCTCCACAAGAACGCAAGTCCGTTCTCTGCATTCTTGGAATTGAGAAACGGCCATTGTCAAGACGATCAGCTGCAGTTCAAACCGAGCATCAGAATGGGGAGGAAAGGTGATTTAAGTGACTCTGAACGTGGCATGGTTGTTGGTGCCAGACGAGCTGGTCTGAGTATTTCAGAAACTGCTGATCTACTAGGATTTTCACACACAACCATCTCCAGGGTTTACAGAGAATGGTCCAAAAAAAAAAATATCCAGTGAGCGGCAGTTCTGTGGGCGCAAATGCCTTGTTGATGTCAGAGGAGAAAGGCCAGGCTGGTTTGAGCTAATAGAAAGACAACAGTAACTCACATAACCACTTGTTACAACCGAGGTATGCGGAAGCGCATCTCTGAACACACAACACGTCCAACCTTGAGGCGGATGGGCTACAGCAGCAGAAGACCACACCGTGTGCCCCTCCTGTCAGATATGAACAAGAAACTGAGGCTACAGTTCGCACAGGCTCACCAAAAATGGACAATAGAAGATTGGAATAAAGTTGTCTGGTCTGATGAGTCGATTTCTGCTGCGACATTCGCGTCTGATTTCGCGTCATTTAGCAGATGCTTTTAACCACAGTCAGTTACAAATGAGGAAGGTATGAAGGAAGGCGATTCATTGTAAAGAAAACTTATGATGTGCTATTAAAGAGCTCCTGACGTTGTTAGGGAAATACGAGTCAGTGTTTGTATATTTTGCTTTCATT
This sequence comes from Danio kyathit, assembly GCA_903798195.1. Taxonomy (NCBI): domain Eukaryota; kingdom Metazoa; phylum Chordata; class Actinopteri; order Cypriniformes; family Danionidae; genus Danio; species Danio kyathit. Next base: position 43,660,919 of record LR812531.1, on the reverse strand, counting down.
TCTTGATAAGTTGCCGCCCACTTGACTATTTAAGCAAGCATTGCTGCAGTTCTAACATCTATCTGAATTCACTCCGAGTAACTTCTCCAAGACTTGACGGAAGATGAGTCTACGTAAGCATATTTGAATATAAATCTAGTCTGTTTGTCAGCAAAAAATTGACAAGTAATTTATTGTTTTTTCTGTCCCCAAGTTACAGCCGCCGTAGCTGCTGCAGGAGCAGGTAAATATCACTCATTTAGATTTGACCTGTTTTATACTACTTATCAAGAATAAACAAAATGTTGTAGTGTCAAAGGCTATTATTTAGACCCACATCATGTTATGATGTACTAACATTAGTTGTTTTATTGTGTACATGTTTTTACTTTATATGAACCTCAGCATGTAATATTGCATTAAGCTATAACTATTCTACATCATCTGTAAATAACCTTTACTTATTACAATAACTCTTAATAAGCAGAAAAAAAAAGTTATGCAATACAACGTGAGCACAAAAGAATTACACATAGCATTCATTCTGCAGTTATTTATAATCCGTGTTTAATAGGTGACAATGATCTACCAGAGTTTTTGAATTAATGTTTGTTTTCTCAAACCAAGATTATTTATTGTTTTGCACTTTTAATAAAAGTAAAAACTAGTCCGATGAATTCAGACAAATGTATTCATGTACATACAGATCATATACACATCATAGCAAAAGCAGAAAATATAGAACACTGGTTATTATTAAAAGATATTTTGTAGATTCAGTAATAACCTAAATAGCCACAGATCAGATTTTACAAGACAGAATAAGTGCGTATGAGTTCCTTAAAATATTTTTTGCTAATTGCTCTTTTTTTTAGTGTTAGTTTTGTTTTGTTTTTCATAGTGCTGGGTAAAATTTAATCGCAATTAATTGTATCCAAAGAAAAGTTATATACAGTACCAGTCAAAAGTTTGGGGTCAGTAGGATTTCTAAATGTTTTAAAATAAGCTTCTCCTGCTCACCAAGGGTGCGTTTATTTCATTAAAAACACAGTAAGAATTGTAAAATTGTGAAATGTTATTGCACTATAAAATAACCGTTCAAAAGTAGTTTAGAATTTAATAATTTATTCCAGTTTTTAAAGATGAACTTTCAGTCACATGATCCTTCAGAAATCACTCTAATATTAATTGTTGTTGTTGTTGTTGTTATTATTATCATTATTATTATTATTATTATTATTATTATTAATGGTAATAGTAATATAAGCAATAATGACTGGCGTAATAATTTAATTTAAAACTACGTACAGTAAGAAAGCAGTTATTTAAAATTTCAATAAACATTTAACAATTTAACCATTTTATTTTTACATTTATTAAATGCTGCCTCAATGAACAGAATAATTTTCTTGAAAAAAAAAAAAAAAAACATGGAAAAAAAATAATAAAACTGACCCCAAACTTTTGACTGGTAGTGTATGTATATACACAGATGCATGCATATATTTGAGAAATGTTTAATTATATTTAGATATAAAAGATATGGGTATATGGGTCTAATTAAATTTAAATTACATATACAGTTGAAGTCAGAATTATTAGCTTATTTTTTCCCCTCAATTTCTGTTTAACAGAGAGATTTTTTTTCAACACATTTCTAAACATAATAGTTTTAATAACTCATTTCTAATAACTGATTTATTTTATCTTTGTCATAATGACAGCACATAATATTTTAATAGATATTTTTCAAGATACTTCTATACAGCTTAAAGTGACATTTAAAGGCTTAACTAGGTTCATTTGGTCAACTAGGCAGGTTAGAGTAATTAGACAAGTTATTGTATAATGATGGTTTGTTCTGTAGACTATTAAAAAAATATATAGCTTAAAGGGGCTAATAATTTTGTCCTAAAAATGATGTTTAAAAAATGAAAAACTGCTTTTATTCTAGCCGAAATAAAACAGACTTTCTCCAGAAGAAAAAATATTATCAGACATACTGTGAAAATTTCCTTGCTCTGTTAAACATCATTTGGGAAATATTTAAAAAAGAAAAAATACAAAGGGTGGCTAATAATTCTGACTGTATATGTGTGACAAAATATATATAACACATAGACATGCATCATGTCAAAACAAACCTTTATTTTGGATGCGTTTAATCATGATTAATCTTTGCCCAGCACTAGTTTTTTATTTATTAAGGGTTTTTAAAATTCTATTTCAGTTTACAACAAAAAAAGTCTTAGATTTTGATTTTGTTTACTAAAATACCATTGTCGCCAACAGCCGGAGCAGTTGCTGCAGCTCCTGTAGTTCTAACAGCTGTAGGTTTCACTGGAGCTGGAATTGCCGCAGGTTCGATTGCCTCCTTAATGATGTCTACTGCTGCTGGTTTATGAAGACATGCCTTGTGTCCTCGTAATACAAATCACTTAAAATCATAGCTGTGACAGAATATTTTTTTTATCAGGTGCTGCTGGATTCTCTCCCGCAGGTCAGACTGTTATTGTTGCCTTAGGGGCTCTGGGTGGCGCTTTATGGGAGATCATATTTCTGTAGTGCAGGTCCTGCAGGTGAAGTTCAATTTAATACTGGATAATTTCTTTTTAAAATGCTCACTATTTTTTCAAAAGTGTTGTATAGTACACAGCGATTTGCTGTAACATTTTTGTAACTACAGTATAAAGATAAAAGCTACAATATCAGTTTCATGTGTTTTGTAAAGTTGTAAATTGCTATAGTAGCACTTTTTCTGAGTCCTACAATGAGTTGAAAATAATAAGTCCTGTTATAATTTGTCATTAGGTGCTGCAGCAAGCGAAGGCATCATGGCCACTGAGGGATCAACTGAGATATGGTTCATACTGCCTGACAAGCCCTTCACTATATGATAGATTTCTATTTATTTATTTAAACATTTATTTATTTTTAGCATTTAACTATTCCAGAACCATAAATGTTGGCACCACTAACTACTTATAAATACAATATTAATTCTCTTTATCTTAATTTTCTTTATATATTGCTTGCTCCTGTTATAAATTGTGTGGCATAACAAAACAATATCTTAAGCAAGATTATATTCTTATCAAAATGTATGATTTTTTTTCTTATCCATTATTTAAATAAATTGCATTTTAAATCATGATGATAGTCTGTGTCTTTTTAAAAATAATAAACCTAAACAAGAATTCAAGGTTGTTTGAAGTCATGAAATGTTATACCTTGAATCTAGTGTTAAGTCCTTTTAGTTAAACAAATCTGCTGCTTATGCATAAATGTACATTTCAAATTGCCCATAGCCTGGTTTACAAGGCCAAGTCCGTTGTAAAGTAACTGAATGTTGTAAATATTTGTATTTCAAAATATGTGAAACCATAAAATGCAAACAAAAATATGGAGATTTGCAAAATACACTCACTCTGCTTCGACTTATTCTCTGCTTTATCAGGAGTCGCCACAGTTAAGAGTATAACCCTGTTTTACTCAATCCCAGTTTTGGGAAAAACCCATACACTCTCCAATTGACACACTACAGCCAATTAAGTTTATCCAATTATCCTGTTTCACATGTCTTTGGACTGTGGGGTAAACTGGAGCACCTGAACGTGGGGAGAACATGCAAACCCCACACAGAAAGATGTCCTGGAGCAGCCAGGATTTGAACCAGCGTCCTTCTTGCTGTTAGGCAACCGTGCTAATCACTTAGACACTGTGACATCTTACACAATGCCCAAAGCATTTCAACAAAAAGATTTCCACAGATTTGGATTGACCATTGTCTCTCACTGTACCTGTCTGGATAACTGTAAATTGGATTACACAGGGACCTCTGAACTTAGGAAAGTAGTGTGTTCTTATTTTAATATCCTCTGTAAATTAGTAATTGCACCTTTACATGTGTTATAAATCTTTTAAATATAGGCTAGAAATGGTTTTAAATTGCACTATAAATCCACAATGTCTTTTATTCTGTGTCTTGTTTGGTTCTAAAAAAAAAAAAAAAAACATTTCAACATAAATCTAGAAATAAGGCTGTTCTTTGATTTTAAGAGTATGCTTGAAGTCAAGAAATGTTACCTTGAATGCAATGTTAAGTCATTTTGAATAAAAAAATATCTGCTACATATGCATAAATGTACTATTTAACATGCTGATATATTGGTTTGGGTGCCAAGTCAGCCCTACCTTACATTGTTTTCATATTTCAAATGTGAAGCAATAAAATGATAAAATGAATGCATCTGAGGTCTATAAAAAGAGAGAAACTGGCTGTATAATATTGGATTGATCTAAGAAGCATTGCACCCTTCAGGAAGATCTCTGAAATGAGAGTACTAAAGCAACAGTTTCAGCTGGAGCCTGATCTGGACAGTTGGTCAATGATTTTGACCAAAAAATTACTAAATATTAAATAGTCTGTATATTTAATGAAAATGTCAGATGAGTCATGAAGAAAACAAATAATGTTATTCATAATTTCAAATAGTATAAGTAGCACTGTATGAAGATAAGTGTCCAACATAGATAAATTGCTCTCATGTCTATACAGTATATTATTAAGAGTTTTCTTACCGTTTTCTTAATATTTGCTATGTCACACTATTGGACATATTTACAGTAGGCTACAGTTCAGTAAAAATAAATAAAGTTTAAAAACAATTGTTTAAGTTATATATAAAGTTATACATATACAGTGCTCAGCATAATTGAGTACACTACATTTTGAAAATGAATATTTTTATCCATTTCTCAGTGAATATAGGCAAAGTATTTTGGTGCAAAAACAGATTTATTAAACAGATATATTTATTAAAATAATATTTTAGTCACCAAACATATTTAGAGAAATTAAAAGATAATACAATTAAATTCAAGCTAAATATTGCAAAAATAAATTACAACCTACAAAATTTCAACTTAATGTTTCTATTGTTTGCTTCTCTTGATTTTTCCTCTTTAAAATTTGTATTTAATATTTTTCTATAATATAAATTTGGTTTGTACTAGTTTTAGGACCATTATCGTAAGTTATTTTGATAGATAAGCTCCAGATTTGGCTTCAGTACTGACTAATCTAATGGATATGCACAAATATGGTATTGTTTAGCTTCTTAATAAAAATATTAATTTAAAAGGTAGATTTGTGAGGGATGTATTCATGCTGAGCACTGTATATGTATATTCTTCTATATATTCTTCTTCAAAAAATGTTTTCCAAAATAAAATGTTTTTTTACTGCCTTATTTACTTGCCCTATTTGTAAGTTTGTAACTTCTCAGTACCCACGTACATTCCTCAGCTTTTGGGTTTTTTTTTTTTTTTTCAGACTGCAACAATGGCGCGATTCAGCGGTCAAACAGACTATTGGAAACACTAAAGTAGGCTAATACATTTTTCAAAGCGCATATGTAAGCTTCGTATGCACAGTCAGAGACATCGCGATGTGCGTAAAAATACAGTTAATTTTTTTTAAGGTTATTGGTTTAAAAAGCATCACCCCTTGGATACACACGTGATTTCCAGGAAGCAGTTTCGGTTTCCTTACGTCCAGCAAAGAAGAGAAGAACCAGATCTCTCTCTCTGTAGACAACGACCTGCTAAGCATGGCGCGTGGTGAGTAGCATCAATGTTTGCTTTATTAATATGGGATATAAAATGGCGTGTGTATTTATATTTAATCTGCATTTTTGAGCAGATACTGTTTGTTTGCTTGTTTTTTTTTGTTGGATCCTCAGAGACGGAAGACAGAAATATCTGTCAAAAAGCAAAAGTATAAGTTAAAATGTAATTTAAAATCTGCTTTCACTGATAGATATTGTATTAGCATTTAGCCCTGATGACAAATCATTCATTTTGTTTCAATAAAAAGACTCGTTCTACGGAAATGTGCTTTTTTCTCTCCTTAACAGAAATATTACACTTGAAGAAATCTTTAGGTGATCAATTTCTTTATTTTTTTAACCCTTCGACTGCCTGCTCTACCAAATGGTTGACCATATTTTGACTTGTTTTAATGGTTTACACACACATCATTGTTGGCAAATATAATCATGTTGCACTGCACTTGATTTTGGTTTTATTGTAAAACAAAACAAGAAAACATGTTAAATGAGAATCTGAAATATTTTATGGCATACTTCAAACAGTAAGGAAGATTTAGTATTCAAAAATGTTTGATTATTTGATTATGTTTTTAAATAAATGGGTCTTACACTTTATATTTTCTGATTTTCATAGTATACGTGTTAATGCTGTACAATAAACCAACATATCAACCATTTGGTAGAGGCTGATATTTTAAAAATTATTGGAAGGGTTGAAAAAATGCTAGCGACATTAGGAGTTAAGAAATGCAATCTAAAAAAATTTCTTGGTGGGGCAGTTAAAGGGTTAAAATGAAACTATATGTTGTTTGAACAGTTTCACCCTTTTGAGTCATCATTGTGGCAATAATTGTTTTTTAATTAATTCTAAATTTCAACCACCACAAAACTGCTCATCCCCACAGCCAAAAGCAAGGTGCTTTATTTTGAAGCAAAAACAAGATTTTTCAACTATTCATTCATTCATTTTCTTTTCGGCTTAGTCCCTTTATTAATCAGGGGTCGCCACAGCGGAATGAACCACCAACTTATCCAGCATATGTCTTACGCAGTGGACAGGGGCGATTTTAGGATTTTCATTTTAGGAAGCTCAGGTCTTCATAAGGTAAAAAAATAAAAATTAGGCTTATAATTAATTATAAGCCTAATACTACATTTATAAGTAGTAATTTAATAGTAATACACAAAAATGTTTGTTTAATATGGGTTGTATACTAGTATTCCACTGTATTACATAGACAGGCATAGCCGTTTGAGTTCTGGATAAGCCAAATAGTCTCACCCCACCTGTTTACTGTAGTAAAAACCACTTATATTCTAGTGCATTATTTGTTTCCATATATTAAATAAATAAACTGCCACTTTTCTAATTAAATGACATGCATATAAATATATCTTTAAACTTGCAGGCTAATTCACATATTTCACGATTTGAATGATAATAATAAATAAGAAGTATTTTTTAATACTAGACAACACTTGATGTTTCTATCTCTCTGTCAGTGACTCAGTGACAGTTAAAACAAGTACATTCTCTAAATAGTTCTATCACAGTTTTTAATTCATACCTGTCAACCATCCTGTTTTTCCTGGGATTCTCCTGTATTTTACAGTTCTATTATCCCGTAAAGGTATTTTCCCGTATTTCTGTGTTTTCAGTCTGTTTTTGAAGGGTGGCAATAAACATTAAAGAGGCGATCCTCCCTATACGAAACCCATACCATCGAACCACCAGGGGCCGCCCCTTTGTTCTTTAATGTGAGTCTGTTCTGTGCTTTTGTTTTATTTAGGCATGAAAACACTTTGAAATAAATATAAAAAACGGCGGTATTCTCTTTCCTTTTCATTACAGGTGCCATGATTGCCCTTCTTATGCAATCCTCAAAACAGTCATATAGCGGTGTGCGACTGTCAGCTGACGCGATCCATAGTGATAAATAGACGCTGTTTCCCAAACAGATTCTGGATTCGTGTTTGAACAGACATATACACATAATTAATAATAATAACAACATCTAATGATGTCGATCTTGGTGGGGTTTTTTCAAAGTCAAACACAACTATTTTTGCTCTAAATGAGCATAAAAATTTAGGAAAGCTTTCATTATAACATAAGATTTGTGCATTGTTTAAGTGACACCTCTGTTAATTAATGTAATCAAACAAAAAATCCAAATAAATGAGATTAATTTGTTGCTCTTTATTCAGAATGTTTACATTATACAGTGAAGAAAAGAATAATGAGATTTGATAACTTGATTCTATTTCTTTATAATAGCTAATTTTAATAAGCTTTTATTAGCATACATTTGCTAATTTATTTATAATGTATACTATTTATATTTTCTTTAGTAAATAATAATATTAATAAAACATATTACTGACCGTTTAACTGTTTATTAACTATGAAACTGCTCCAGAAGAACATATTAAGTAATTAAGTAAACGGTGGTGCAGTGGGTAGCACATTCGTCTCACAGCAAGAAGGTCGCTGGTTCGAGCCCCAGCTGGGTCAGTTGGCGTTTCTGTGTGGAGTTTGCATGTTCTTCCCGTGTTCGCGTGGGTTTCCTCCGGGTGCTCCGGTTTCTCCCACAGTTCAAAGACTTGCGGTACAGGTGAATTGAATAAGCTAAATTGTCTGTATTGTATGTGTGTGAATGCAAGAGTGTGTTTCCCAGTGTTGGGTTGCGGCTGGAAGGGCATCCGCTGCATAAAACATGTCCTGGATAAGTTGGCCGTTTATTCCGCTGTGGCGACCCCTGATTAATAAAGAGACTAAGCCGAAAAGAAAATGAATGAATACATGGATTAATTTACTTAATTTAGTGAGTATCAACATGTGCTTAGCTATTTAGCAAAATGGATTTGTAATGAAAATTAAGACTGGGGTTCCTGTTACTGGTGTTACTTTTCTTATAAGTAGGTAGTAGATAAAAATGAGTAGGTAGTAGATAAAAATCTGCGCGTGCAGACTTTCAGCCTCTCATTGAGCCTATTTATTTAGTTGTGTGTAAATTTATATTTATTCAGTTTTTAAATTAATTTCAGTAATATTACTGACTAATATGAAAACGTTCATATTATTTACTTATAATACAGTTTGTAAAGTAATATGTTCTGTCCTTTAGTAGATATATTATATGAGAGACTTGCCTTGTTTACCAAATAAATGGATCTAATAGAATTTGCATTGTAAAGAATAAACAAAAGTTAAAAATGCATAATTTTTTACATATTACGTTTTTAGTTACGATACACCCAAAGTCATTGTACAATGCAATTGTACAATATATGGTGTATTTAAAAAAAAAAATAAAAAAGTTGTCTATGTGTGTGTGTGTGTGTGTGTATGTATATATGTATATATATATATATATATATATATATATATATATATATATATATATATATATATATATATATATATATATATATATATATATATATATATATAAATAAATGATCTGATCGTTACAGTAAATAATAATAGATTATGTATTGCTTAACACTTAAAGTCCTCACAGGGTTGGCATCATCTATTCCTTTCCTGTTAGAGTTGGCATCATCTTTTCAGGGTTAGGTTATTATTAAAACAAAACAAAAAAATGTCAAATTGCTTGGTTTAAGGAACACAATTTAACCAAAGATTTTTTTTAAATCGTAGTGGAAGTTAAAGGGTTAATGAACTTTTAACTAAAATGTTCTTTGTGGAACCAAAAAAGTCGTGAAAACCCTTTTTTTGGTTCTTTGTGGCACCTTAATTTTTAGGAGTGCATACAGAAAACAAATTTAAACAAATCTGTAAAAATGACATTGTTTAATGAGTTTATTTCTTTTTCAGGACTGTTCACCATAATTGGGGTTGCAACTGGAGCAGGTAAACCGAGAATCTGATTCCACTCAGCCTGTCCAGCTGGTAGAAGCAAATAATGCAGCATCAATTTGATAAATATTCACATCCAATGTGGTATTATTATTATTACTGAGGTCAAAACGTGTGCTATTATTTTCATTCAGAAAACTTAGCATCTAAATGGCATATAAAAATGCTTTATATTTACATATATTGTGTTATATATTGTGAAGCAGTGGTTGGAAGACTACTAAAGAAATCTAGTACAGTAAAGTCAGGTAAAAGTACCCTTGCTTGGCAAAAATGAAACGATTCAAAGTATCTATTCTAACACTCAACGAAAGTATGAATAAAAAACAGTAGCCCTTGTAAAAGTGCTCAAGAGTAGAGCTGTGAAAGTAATTCCACTTTATACCCTGCAAATTAAAAATGTAGCTTTCATCAGTGCCATTTTCTTTTAAGAGTGTTTCTGAGTGTTAAGTTAAATTATTTGCCATTCATAGAATATAAATTGAAAATGCGAGATTAATTTCATGTAAGAACGCATTACATGAATACATGCATCTATAAGAAGCAGGTTGATAACTTTACATGCAGAGCAAAATCTGTGTAACCTGAAACATAAAATTAAAAAGTGGGCGATTGCTTTGCTTTGATGATATGTTACACTTAGGTTATGCATTCAAACCCGGACTAACAAGCTTGGGGTGTCCAGCAGTTGGAGCCGGAACAAAGCTAACCAAGTTTTTTGTACATGTATTTAATAACGTGACATTCTGTAGTGCATTTAGTTATTCTTTATGACAATTTGATTGAACGGGAAATAATGGGACTAATTATTCTACTTTGCCGAACACTGTAGTAAACATACAAAAATAGTGAATGCAAGTTCCACTTCCAGCAGGTAAAGATGCTTTAAGGATTGTTTTTGCAGAAGTTATTTAGTTGTGTTTCTGTCCACTAGTTGCTGCAGTTGTGTTAGCTCCAGTGGCACTGACCGTGGCTGGGTTCACCTCAGCTGGTATAGCAGCAGGTTCTCTGGCCGCCGGCATGATGTCTTCAGCAGCCATAGCTAACGGAGGCGCTGTTGCTGCAGGAAGTTTGGTCGCCATCCTCCAGTCAGCAGGTAAATACATTTCAATATCTTAAAGCACAGGTGTCAAACTCATTTCCTTAAGGGCCGAAGCTCTTCAAAGCTTAGTTCCGATCTTAATTAAATACATCTGATCAAACTAATTGAGTCCTTCAGTCTTGTTTGAAACCTACAGAAAATGCTTTGGTTACACTAGAGTTTGAGCTTGCGAAATTCTGTCGTACGGTGGCCCGAAAGGGCAAGATTAAACAAGATGATTAAACATAAAAAAAAGAGAGCAATTGGTCCGTATTTAAATTTTCTCTACAGAGAGGTCATTTTTTGGTCTTTGATTGAACTTTCAACGCAGCGAACTGCGAAACTTGTCACAAGCTTGCGTTTCCGGTCTGTCGCATTCGAATGCTTATGGAAGTCTATGGGCAGAAAAGTGCAGTGTGAACTCAGCTTAAAGGTGCTGTATGTACATTTTTGACTCTTCTAAAGCTTAAAAATACCATAATATATTTACTATCTGCTAACTATCTGCTGCTGCTTTCAGTAGTATGGCAATAAATGTCATGTAAAATGCCATTCAAACTCACATTGTTAACATTTAACACTGAATAAAGCACATGAGGTGTACCTGAGGTAAACATTGTCAGTTTTCTATTGTTCAGCTGCAAGAACTAGAAGCCGTGTCTAATATAGCAATTTGTGGTGTTGGTTAGAACAAAAACTTCTTTTAATATGAAAAATATTCCCTCTATCTCGTGCCGTTACTTTTATATAGAACACTATTTAAATCAGCCTTTAGACTCGATCATCAAACTCACTTCTGTTGGTCCTCAATCTGGCAACCTGCGCTTCTGTGTGTTTTGATTAAGGAATGCAATACTTAGTTCAACCACTGGGTGTCAAACTTACATACTGCACCTTTAAGTGTGTTGAAGCAGGGTTGCAACTAAACTATGCAGAGCTGTGGCCCTCCAGGAACTGAGGTTGACACTCCCGCCTTAAAGGAACACTCTACTTTTTTTGGAAATAGGCTAATTTTACAACTCCCCGAAAGTTCAATCATTGAGTTTTCATGTTTTGAATCCATTCAGCCGATTTCTGGGTCTGGTGGGAGAACTTTAGCTTAGCTTAGCATAAATCACTGAATCAGATTAGACCATTAGCATTTCACTCAAAAATTCCCCCAAAAAGTTTTGATATTTTTCCTGTTTAAAACTTGACCCTTTTATAGCTACATGATAAGTTGCTATTTTCTATACGGCTTAGATCTATAGCCTCATTCTGATGTGATAATCAAGGAACCTTGCTGCCGTGTCATGGCTGGTGCAGATGCAATGATATTACATCTTTTTAAGATTTTTTTTTTAACTAGGTCCAATGAGTTGGTATTATTCTCCTCAGGTTTCATCCATTAAAAGTGAAAAGGCAATTTATTAGAATAAAAATGATATATTTTTAGCAGATCATGAAAAACCCTCAAACTCAAAACAAATCTTTACAGAGCAATATCACATATGTATATTGAATATTACTGTTCGGTCCGTAATACAAAAATAATATAATCTGGAGGAACAAAACACAATGTACTCAAAACAGCATTGACCACAAAAAGGTCATGTTAAAATAGCAAGCATAATGTACCTTCACACCCAACACAGAATAAAAAAAGTTTTGGATGAGATGAGTAAACTAGTCCTACAAACAAAAGCTGTTTGAGGACAAAAACCTGACAAATACTTTAAAATGCAACACCTGAATGATGTTTTAGGTGTTGTAGCTGTAATATAAGCACAATAATTGACACAGTTCTGTAAATAAAACTCACCTGAGGTCGCACACTCCGCTTTGTTTCATGGTCCATCTAGGTTATGCATCGTTTTCTAATAATTCAACGACTCTCCATCAGTTATTCCTTGCATAATACAAAGGACACATAAACAGTACTGTGCTACTCAAAGCTCACCATTTAAAGGATTTGAGTAACATGCCCAATTCCCCAATGCCAATCTCAAAAATTGTTCCAGAGCGTTTTACAGATTTGTTTTGGTCAGGTGGTCATTTTTTGGTCATTTTTTCGCTGGTCAGGTGCTGCTGGACTCTCTGCCGGTGCGGCCGCAGTAGTGGCTTCAGTGGGTGGTGCAGCGGGTGCTGTGGTTGGTGGAGCAGCAGATTTACTCTCTCATTCCAACAGTCCACCTTCGCCTGAAGAGGAGGAGGAGGAAGAGGAGGATGAAGAGATGATCAATCTGGAGACCAAAGAGCTTGTGCCAAAATAAGAAGCATTTGTTAATAACTGATAACAGTGCATGTTTGTGTTCACTTTGCATTTGTGTACATGTTAATTTTACACACCTGCAGGTATATGTGCTTGTATTTTGATTGAAGAGACTTAATTTTGTAAGCTTATTAAGAATAGTTAAACTAAGTAAATGTATTTAATGTAGTGTTGTCTCTTAACAAGGAAATGCTAAAGTTTAATTAAAAGCATTTTGAGTAATGTGATTAAACAAGTTTAACTTTTTTCATGTTTTATCCAAATGTATCATTTTGTAAATGAGCAAAAAAATAAATAAATATGAGCGTAAAATCAGAAAACAAAACCTGATTTGCTGGAAATCACATGTAAAACCTTCCAGAGGCTGAAAAAAAAAATCAAAATCCATTGATCTTGTCTTATATTAATAGTCGGAAAATTATATATATATATATATATATATATATATATATATATATATATATATATATATATATATATATATATATATATATATATATATATATATATATATATATATATATATACGTGTGAAACTTCTTGGATGTGTTCTTGATATCGAGGATGCACTGATGCAGACTTGAGCACCGAACTCGCTCTAGCAGTCCCATAAGTCATTGCGACTGGAGGTGGGAAGCGCAGCATTTTATATAAGTTTATTATTAAAGTTCAGAGATAACTTATTGACCTCAGGAGTTTCCCTAAATGAAATGGTGAATATAAACATTACCATGAAAATCTTCATAAAAGAATAAACCCATTGAGGGTGTTTATTTGCTGAAATTCGTATTAAAAGCTGTTTCATTTATATTGGGCAACGTATATTTGTAAAGTCTTTATGCATAATATATTTTTAAAAGGGGAAAACAATAAATCGTATGAATGCTGTAAGGTTTAAATAATTTTGGGTTAAAGGTGCGTGAGGGTCATAAGACCATCAGGAAGAATGCAGCATCTCATTTCTCACAGGATGAGTTCTCGGTCCTCGCGGTCTCCTGAGTTCCTTCTTCCGAGGTGACCTAGCAAGACTGGTCTCCACAAGAACGCAAGTCCGTTCTCTGCATTCTTGGAATAGAAAAACAGCCATTGTGAAGACGATCTGCTGCCGTTAAAATCGAGCATCAGAATGGGGAGGAAAGGTGATTTAAGTGACTCTGAACGTGGCATGGTTGTTGATGCCAGACGGGCTGGTCTGAGTATTTCAGAAACTGCTGATCTACTGGGATTTTCACACACAACCATCTCTAGGGTTATACAGAGAATGGTCAGAAAAAGAGAAAATATCCAGTGAGCGGCAGTTCTGTGGGCGCAAATGCCTTGTTGATGTCAGAGGAGAAAGGCCAGGCTGGTTTGAGCTAATAGAAAGACAACAGTAACTCACATAACCACTTTTTACAATCGAGGTATGCAGAAGAGCATCTCTGAACGCACAACACGTCCAACCTTGAGGCGGATGGGCTACAGCAGCAGAAGACTACACTGTTTGTCCCTCCTGTCAGATATGAACAAGAAACTGAGCCTACAGTTCGCACAGGCTCACCAAAATTGGACAATAAAAGATTGGAATAAAGTTGTCTGGTCTGATGAGTCTCGATTTCTGCTGCGACATTCGCGTCTGATTTCGCGTCATTTAGCAGATGCTTTTAACCAAAGTCAGTTACAAATGAGGAAGGTATGAAGGAAGGTGATTCAATGTAAAGAAAATTTAAGATGTGCTATTAAAGAGCTCCTGACGTTGTTGGGGAAATACGAGTCAGTGTTTGTATATTTTGCTTTCATTTCTTGATAAGTTGCCGCCCACTTGACTATTTAAGCAAGCGTTGCTGCAGTTCTAACATTTGCTGCAGTTCTAACATTTGTCTAACATCTATCTGAATTCACTTCGAGTTCTTCCCCAAGACTTGACGGAAGATGGGTCTACGTAAGCATATTTGAATATAAAATATGTCTGTTTGTCAGCAAAAAATTGACAAGTAATTTATTGTTTTTTCTGTCCCCAAGTTACAGCCGCCGTAGCTGCTGCAGGAGCAGGTAAATATCCATCAAATATTGAAGTCATTTAGATTTGACCTGTGTTATACTTCTTATCAAGAATAAACAAAATGTTGTAGTGACAAAGGCTATTATTTAGACCCACATCATGTTATGATGTACTAACATTAGTTGTTTTATTGAGTACATGTTTTTACTTTATCAGCATGTAATATTGCATTAAGCTAGAACTATTCTACATCATCTGTAAATAACCTTTACTTATTACAATAACTCTTAATAAGCAGAAAAAAAGTTATGCAACGTGAGCACAAAAGAATTAAACATAGCAATTATTCTGCAGTTATTTAGTAATCCGTGTTTAATAGGTGACAATGATCTACCAGAGTTTTGGAATTAATGTTTGTTTTCTCAAACCAAGATTATTTATGGTTTTGCATTTTTAATAAAAGTAAAAACTAGTCCGATGAATTCAGACAAATGTATTCATGTTAAAGATCATACTGTAGGCTACTGATCATAGCAAAAGCAGAAAATATAGAACACGTTTATTATAAAAATATATTTTGTAGATACAGTAATAACCTAAATAGCCACAGATCAGATTTTTCAGCACAGAATAAGTGCGTATAAATTCCTTAAAATAGTTTTTGCTAATTGCTCTTTTTTTTTGTGAATGTTGTTAGTTTCGTTTTGTTTTTCATAGTGCTGGGTAAAATGTAATCGCAATTAATTGTATCCAAAGAAAAGTTATATACAGTACCAGTCAATAGTTTGGGGTCAGTAGGATTTCTAAATGTTTTAAAATAAGCTTATCCTGGTCACCAAGGCTGCGTTTATTACAGAGTAAGAATTGTAAAATTGTGAAATGTTATTGCACTATAAAATAACCGTTCAAAAGTAGTTTAGAATTTAATAATTTATTCCAGTTGTTTTAAAGATGAACTTTCAGAGTCACATGATCCTTCAGAAATCACTCTAATATTAATTGTTGTTGTTGTTGTTGTTGTTGTTGTTGTTATCATTATTATTATTATTAATGGTAATAGTAATATAAGCAATAATGACTGGAGTAATAATTTCATTTGAAACTACATACAATAAGAAAGCAGTTATTTAAAATTTTAATAAACATTTAACAATTTAACCATTTTATTTTTACCTTTATTAAATGCTGCCTCAATGAACAGAATAATTTTCTTGAAAAAAAAAAAAAAAAAACATGGAAAGAAAAAATTAAAACTGACCCCAAACTTTTGACTGGTAGTGTATGTATATACACAGATGCATGCATATATTTGAGAAAATGTTTAATTCTATTTAGATATAAAAGATATGGGTATATGAGTCTAATTAAATTTAAATTACATATACAGTTGAAGTCAGAATTATTAGCTTATTTTTCCCCCCAATTTCTGTTTAAGAGAGAGATTTTTTTCAACACATTTCTAAACATAATAGTTTTAATAACTCATTTCTAATAACTGATTTATTTTATCTTTGTCATAATGACAGCACATAATATTTTAATAGATATTTTTCAAGATACTTCTATACAGCTTAAAGTGACATTTAAAGGCTTAACTAGGTTAATTAGGTTAACTAGGCAGGTTAGAGTAATTAGGCAAGTTATTGTATAATGATGGTTTGTTCTGTAGACTATTGAAAAAATATATAGCTTAAAGGGGCTAAGAATTTTGTCCTAAAAATGGTGTTTAAAAAATGAAAAACTGCTTTTATTCTAGCCGAAATAAAACAGACTTTCTCCAGAAGAAAAAATATTATCAGACATACTGTGAAAATTTCCTTGCTCTGTTAAACATCATTTGGGAAATATTTAAAAAAGAAAAAAAATACAAAGGTTGGCTAATAATTCTGACTGTATATGTGTGACAAAATATATATAACACATAGACATGCATCATGTCAAAACAAACCTTTATTTTGGATGCGTTTAATCATGATTAATCTTTGCCCAGCACTATTTTTTTATTTATTAAGGGTTTTTAAAATTCTATTTCAGTTTACAACAAAAAAAGTCTTAGATTTTGATTTTGTTTACTAAAATACCATTGTCGCCAACAGCCGGAGCAGTTGCTGCAGCTCCTGTAGTTCTAACAGCTGTAGGTTTCACTGGAGCTGGAATTGCTGCAGGTTCGATTGCCTCCTCAATGATGTCTGCTGCTGCTGTAGCAAACGGAGGAGGAGTTGCGGCTGGATCGGTGGTAGCAGGTCTTCAAGCAGCTGGTGAGCCTTAATACACATCACATAAAAGACATGTATCTGAATTGAATTAGTCTGTGCAAAAGGTGCAATTTGCATGTGTGAGTACTGTTTTGGTGGTTTACAAGGACAGTTATTTGTATAATGACATGAGTATGACCTAGTTGTACTCTAATATGATTTCAAGAGTTTAGATATTGCGGTAACACTTTATAAAAACAGTACATGAATAATGATGTATTAGGATTGTTAGTTAATTATTGTATTAATTACCACATTAGTTTATGCTTAATTTAACCATCATGAACTCATGATATGTTAATATATAATTATGTTGTGACTTTACTTGAAGGGGCACATCATCATTAACCCATTCTTAACTACTCATGAACTCCTTATGCACGTCCAACTAGTCAGTTTACACTGAATAACAATAGAAAAGTGTTCTGTCAACGTCAGCATGAACAGGAGTTCATGAGTAGTTAAGGATGAGTTAATGATGATGTGCCCCTCCAAGTAAAGTCATGACATAATCATACATTAACAGCTCATGAGTTCATGTTGGTTACATTTAGCTTAAACTTAAATGTTAACTAATACATTAATTAACAACATGTACTAACAAGTAATTAAGGTAGTCGTTAATCACACATGAACTCTTGTGACTCAAGTTAGTTCATGATTAGTGCATACCTTAACTCATCATTAATTCATAATAAAGTAATGTTTAGTTTGCACATTAATACATCATTATTCATGTACTGTTATTGTAAAGTGTTACCGATATTGCTTTGCACTACTAGCAGGTTGGGCATGCTGTCCCAGTAGAGAACCCTGAGCTTGGAGATAATTGAGCCCAGGGCTCCTGCCTGGTCAATTAGCATGTAAGCAAGTCCGAGATCAGGTAAGCCTCGAGAGCTCCCCCTGGTAAAAGGAGGAGATGGGGGACTCTTTCAAAACAAAGAGAAGGCAGTATAGGGTGAAATCGGTCTATTTATTGTAGGGTTGGATCAATCTGATTGGCTTATTGCTGATTACGGATGAGAGACCAACCGCAATCAATCATATCACGTGCTCCTCTCGAAATTAATTTGTAAAACTTCACTTATGACTACATCTTCTGTGTTCTTGTAATTCAAAAACGCTTAAAAATCATACTTAACTGAGTCTTATCACATTTTAAATTTGCCACAAATTTTTCCTATGAGGGTTGAGTTTAGGTGGGGTGAGATAGGCCACATAATATACATTTTTAATGGTAAAAATGCATTACATGAATGGAGAGTCCTCATAAATCAAAATTACAATGCGTGTGTGATTGTAAATAAAGTGACTTCTGCAGTAGTTAAATCCCAGCTCAATTTTCTCTTTTTCTTATAAATGTGACTGACAGTTTTTTGTTTGTTTGTTTGTTTGTTTGTTTATCAGGTGCTGCTGGAATCCCTGCCGCAGCTCAGGCTGTTATTGGTGGCATAGGGGCTATGGCTAGCACTTTTGGGTGGATTGCTCTTATTTAGATTGTTCTTCAGTAGCTGCAGGTGAAGCCATACAGTAGTTATAAGTATTGAATAGTTTTTGCTGTAACATTTTTTGTAACTATAAAATTGAAAAGCCATAACTACAGCATCTGAGAAACTGAAAATAAGTCTTGTTATAATTTGTCATTAGGTGCTGCAGCAGGCGAAGCCAGAACTGTGGGAGCCACTGTGAGATACAGTTCATACTGCCTGACAAGCCCTTCACTATATGATAGATTTCTACTTATTTAATTAAACATAACATTAACTAACCCACAGCCATAAATGTAGACACATACTAACTCCTTGAAAATTTAATAATAATTCTATATTTCTGTACCTTTTACTTTAATCTTGTACTACAAATATTATTTGCTCTTGTTATATGTTGTGTGGTATAACAAAACAACTTCTTTTAAGCAAGATCAGATTCTTGTCTTGGGAAATGTTCTGGAACTGTTTAAAAATAAATAAAATCAGTCTTGCTTTAAATAATATTATCCTCTACTTTGTATGTATTTAAATAAGCAATCATAAACAAATTTAAGTATCACTTACTTTGCCTAAATCTTCAATATGTGCACATTTACATGAACACTTTTCATTTATTATTTATTTAGTTATTTATTTATTTATTGTCATTGTTTATCTATTTGCTGCCTCATTACTGAGACAAACAATTTCACTACATATACAGTAGCCTTCTCTTGACTCTTGACAAATTGCATAGCTATATTAAAAAGCTATTGAACTTTGAAACTAACAAATAAGTAAACTGCAGTTTCGTTTTCCTGAAAAGGACACACCCAGAGGACTTTAAAAACAAACTCTAACAGCAGCAACAGTCCAAGAGCTTGATAGTTGACTTAAGATCTTGGATCCATGTAAGTCACCTTTAGATTACAGCAAATAAAAAAATAAATAAAAATGTAATTTAATAAATTGCATTAGAAATCCATGATGACACAGTCTGTGTCTTGTGTTTTCTATATAATTTCTAGAAACATCAAGGTTTGACTTGCAGAGAATGTCATGAAATTTCATACCTTGAATTTATTGTTATAGTGGATGAGCGGTCTTTTGGGGGTCTTGAGTTGTTGATGTTGTAAATCTGCAATATTCTTGAAATCGCAGTCAGATTTGGAATGACTAAATTCTCTCACGACTAAATCTTCTCGTCAAGGGTTTCAGTCACTCTAAAATGGCTAACCACCTTGCAAAATCAGTGGAAACAGAAAGGTTAAGCTGCTAGTTCAGGCTGGAAATAAACCTGCTCTTTTACTATTGTCTGGATAACTTCAAAGCAGTGACCTCAAAATTTAGGAAACTAGTTAGTTTGCTTTCTAATATTGATCTCCATAGTTTCAGCTTTACATGTGTTGTTGTCTTTTGCATGTACACTATAACAAAAATGTTTCATGTTTTTTATTGGTTTCTGTTGATGCAGAAGGGCCTTCACATGCCCTACATTCACCACCATATACACACACAGTGAGAACACAAAACAAGTCATAAAAGAAGTGTGAATAATAAAGCTGGAATGTTTTCACTCAGGCACACTGTAAACTGCATTTTGTTCAGAGATGTAATGGGTAATAAGATATAAGAATAGCTCATCAAAAACCCATAACAGGTTGTTCAACATATTCATCATATTTAGGTTATTAACCAGCATTTATTTCCTCAATCGCAGCTTTTCAATGGAAAGGACGTTGTATTTATTTAAAAATAACATTTTGCCCTTTAGCTGTCCCATTCAACTTTCAAATCCAATCACTTTATCACATCTTTAAGAGCATGTGTGCTACAGTCAGCAAAAAGCTTAAGTGCAGGCTCCAGACAGTGCAGAATGCAGTGACATTTTTTACAAAAGTCAGTATGTATATAGAGTATAGAGTCTTATTTTGCTGCAGTTAGATAAGGGTATGCCTCTTAACAGTGTGACTTTAAAAACTGCAATTTAAAGAGGTTGTAAAAAATTTTTAAATTTTCTTTTTGTATTATTTTCTTTAAGATTCAGTTTTTGGGCAAAAAAAAATCTCCTATTGAAAATAAAAAGAAGAATCAGACAGCAGATTGTTGAGCAGCTGAAGTCTTGTATTGTAATATTGCTTATCCTCTACTTTGTATGCATTTAAATAAGCAAATCTATACAAATGTATGTATCACTTTCTTTTGCCTAATTTACAATATGTGCAAATTTACATAAACACTTTTTATTTATTTTTTATTGTCATTTATTGTCATTGTATATCTGTTTGCTGCCTCGAATGATTTCACTGCATATACAGTATATCCTTCTCTTGACTCTGACAAAATGCATAGCTATATTAAAAAACTATTGTTTGTAATAGTTTGAGATTTGAACCTTGAAACAAACAAATAACTGCAGTTTCATTTTCCTGAAAAAACATGGATCCGTGTAAGTCGTCTTTAGATTACAGCGAATACATACATTTATTACCGAAAATATATGTATTTTGGCGTATTTACATTTATCATTTATATTATATTATATTTATTAACATGACATGATGCAGCACAATGATTGCAGCTGGTGCAGGAGCTGGTAATGCTGAGTTTTCTTAACATGATTTTTGTTTTCTTAAATTAAGATTTTTTTCTATTTTGTTTTTTAATCTAAATTTCAATGTGGTGATCTTGCGACACATTTCTATAATCTATAATTACATGATCAATTTTATTTTAAAACAAATGTTAATTTAGGCTAATTCTCCTCTGCTTATGTTCTAAACCAGTTGGCTATATTTATTTTCTTTATATATATTTTAATTTACTTTTTTAATATAGTTTTTATTTTATTTTGTTTTTTAAATATGCTACTTTTCCACAAATAGCCGCAGCAGTTGCTGCAGCTCCTGCTTTTCTTGGACTGGCCGGTTTCACTGCAGGTAAGATTATTTTTATTTAATTAATTAATGCTCAGAGCAAAAATACATTACAAAAAGTATATATACAGTATATATATTTTCATACATTTTATATTTTTCAAAATATAATGTCCTAAGACAAGAATGGGTATTGTTCAATAATTTGAGGAAAACTTTTTCAAAAGGTGATGATCCACTTCAAATATTAACTACTGTATATAGTGTAGGCTACATGATGCCAGTTGACCAAGTAAAAAAAAAAAACGATACGGATGAAAAAGAGAAATAATAAAGATTTAACCAATACAAAAGCTCTTCATCATACTTTAAAGAGAGCACAAGGGAACAGTTTTAATAACCCTTGTATTATAAACATTCTGGATAATAGAGACATCATGCTTACTTGAAAATTAAGCTTTTTTTAACAAAGTTAGGAATTTTCCTAAAATTTAGAAAACTAGTTTGTTTGTTTTTTCATATTGATCTCCATAATTTCACCTTTACATGTGTTGTTGTCTTTTGTATATAGTGTCAGGATATAAAATAGGATATAATATATAGTGTCTAAACTTTATTATTATTAAAACAAACAAAGAGACATTAAACACAGACAGGAGTAACAGTGCTGTAAGGGCTAGATCCTGACACTTACAGCCCTGTTTCTCCTGTCTGTGTAAGTCTTTTGTGTATTAGCACATGGCTGTCTGTTTTGTTGTGTTTTCCTATGCCTCGCTCCCTTGTTTAGTCCTTGTTTGTCTGATTATCTTCACCTGTTCCTCGTGCCCTCTACTCCCCTGTTCATTTCCCCCTTGACGGTTCATCGTGCAATTTTTTTTGTGTGCTTGCAGCGATTGATAGACATATTTTATATAGTCTAATTCGAGTAGTTTTGTCCTTTATCTTCAGTTTACCCATTTGATTTTGTTTCTGTTCTTTTTTCTTCTTTCAGCAAGGTTGCTGTCATTTTTATTTTTGTTTGTACACTGTAAAACCCAACAGTCAACTTTATTACATGAAATGAGTGTAGTTAACTCAATATTTACTGAAAGTTAATTCTTCTCATTTGAAAAGAGTTTTGAACTCAGTATTGAAGGTAATGAGTTAATTAAATACCTCATTACTTCAACTTAAATGGAGTAAGTTCATAGAACTTATATAAATTAGTTTTTTTTTAAACTTAATGGTTTGTAGCAATCGGTTTCCTCAAATGGTTTGAGTTACCTTAACTTTTTGGGTTTTACACTGTAGTTCAAGTCTTATTTTAAGTGTTCATTTGGCCATTTTTGTGATCCTCAGTCCCTGTCTAGTCCTAGTCTTTTGTTAGTTTTTCATTTTTATTTCCTTTTGCTGTGTTTAGATTTTTGTTTTAGTTCTAGCTACAGCTTATTTCTTTTGGCCTTTTGTTTTAAGTTTTAGTAGTTGTATTTAGTCCTTTTGTGTTTCATTTTATTTCTTGATCTCTAGTTTTTTCCCCTCTTAAACCTTTCTTGTTGTTACTTTGTTCTAGTTTGTTATTGCTTATACTCTTCTTTTAGATTTTCTTATCTCCCCCGCGTTCAAGACCTCGCTGTTGTGTTGCTCATGTCACTTGCCTCCTGAGTCTCCGCTGGTTGTTGAAAAATGTTTCATGTTATTTATTATTTTCTGTTGATGCAGAAGGACCTTCACATGCCCTACATCAGGGGTGTCCAAACTCAGTCCTGGAGGGCCGGTGTCCTGCAAATTTTAGTTTCAACCCCAATTAAACACACCTGATCCAGCTAATCAAGCTCTTTATACAAAAACTTCCAGACAGGTGTGTTGACGGAAATTGGAGCTAAACTATGCAGGACACCAGCTCTCCGGGACCGAGTTTGGACACCCCTGCCCTACATACACCACTGTGAGAACAAAGATATATAATAAAGACTTAACCAATACAAAAGCTCTTCATCATACTTTAAAGAGAGCACAAGTTAACAGTTTTAATAACATTTCTAGTATAAATATTCTGGATAATAAAGACATCATATACATTCTTTAAAAAACACTAAAAATTAAGCTTTTTATTTGAAAAATTGCACGCAGGTGGAATTGCTGCAAGTTCGATTGCCTCCAGTATGATGTCAGCAGCCGCTGTGGCGAACGGAGGAGGAGTCGTTGCTGGATCAGTGGTAGCGGGCCTTCAAGCAGCTGGTGAGTCCATTTTATATGCGTAAATAGGTTTAAACAAATAAAGTGTATGTTAATATGGCCAGTCTAACACTAATTTTTCACTGAAATATCAGTTTGAAGCTGCAGTCACACTAGAGTTTAAGCTTGCGAAATTCTGTAGTCCGGCGCTGCGAAAAGGGGCGGGATTAAACAAGATAATTAGACAATAAAAAAGCGAGCAATTGGTCCATGTTTTGAATTTCTGTCCAGAAAGGTCATGTTTTGATCCTTGATTGGTCTCTCGCAGTCAAGTGATGAGATTTCACAGGTCAGAGTTCACCAAGCTTGAACTTGAAACTTGTCGCATGAGCTTGCGTTTCCAGTCTGCCCCATTCGCGTGCGTATGAATGGAAGTCTATAGGGAGAAAAGTCCAGTGTGACCGCAGCTTAACACATTCTAACAAACTTCGCAGGACTGCAATCAGCTTATCATTTAACTCCTATCACAGTATTTTTGATTTATCTATACTTGAGTCACTTTCCATGTAGGTGTTTGTATGAGTAGGCCTAATGACTGAAAAGCTTTTTACAACAATGATCCTATAGAGGTTGCTCATGGGACCTCATTGCTGACACACACACACAAAACCCCACTAACATTCTGTTGCGTTCCTGTGTTTTGATAAAAATGTCAGATAGAACCTTATAATTCTAAGGTGACGAATTTAGCTTACCCAATTCACCTGTACCTGTATGTCTTTGGACTTACCCAATTCACCTGTACCTGTATGTCTTTGGACTTACCCAATTCACCTGTACCTGTATGTCTTTGAACTTACCCAATTCACCTGTACCTTGTTACCCGTCTTTGAACTTACCCAATTCACCTGTACCTGTACGTCTTTGAACTTACCCAATTCACCTGTACCTGTACGTCTTTGAACTTACCCAATTCACCTGTACCTGTACGTCTTTGGACTTACCCAATTCACCTGTACCTGTATGTCTTTGGACTTACCCAATTCACCTGTACCTGTATGTCTTTGGACTTACCCAATTCACCTGTACCTGTATGTCTTTGGACTTACCCAATTCACCTGTACCTGTATGTCTTTGGACTTACCCAATTCACCTGTACCTGTATGTCTTTGGACTTACCCAATTCACCTGTACCTGTACGTCTTTGGACTTACCCAATTCACCTGTACCTGTACGTCTTTGGACTTACCCAATTCACCTGTACCTGTACGTCTTTGGACTTACCCAATTCACCTGTACCTGTATGTCTGTGAACTTACCCAATTCACCTGTACCTGTATGTCTTTGGACCTGTGGGGGAAACAGGATCATCGGAAGGAAACCCACGCGAACGCGGGGAGAACATGCAAACACAGAAATGCCAACTCCCCCAGCGAACCAGCAACCTTCTTGCTGTGAGGCAATCGTGCTTCCCTTTCGCCACCGTGACGGCCACATCGCAGAGACATACAGCAGAATTTCGCAAGCTCAAACTCTACTGTGACTGTGACATTACTCTTGTTGCATTTAAAATGGAATATATCACCCTCCGAAGGGAACTTTGGAGTGAAAATTATCATGGCTTAAATATTGAAGTGTCGTTCCAAATTGAAGTGCTAAAAACTGGCCACTTTGACGGGTACCTACAACTGATGGACACTTTAGCCACTTTAGCCACTATGCATGCAAATATACAAATTGACAAGTTATGTAGCTCCCTTTCTCACGTCCTTATTGTTGTGAAAGACTGGTTAAAAACCTTTTTTTTTTTTTTTTTAAATCAGGTGCTGCTGGGATCCCTGTTGCAGCTCAGGCTGTTATAGGTGCCATCGGCGGCACTCTGGGTGGTGCTTTGGGGGGGATCATTTGTTTGTAGTGCAGGAGCTGCAGGTGAAGTTATAATTCAGTAAAATTATTATTAATTCTGTGTACTGAAATTGTTTTTCTTTTTAATATGCACAGCTTTTTCCAACACTTTTGAACTGTTTAACTGCTGTATGCCGCACAAAGCGTTTCTGTAAAAAAATGTAACTATTGAAATTAAATATTTACTACATTATCTGTTTCATCATGTGTTATGTAATGTAGTTAATTGCCGTAGCTCTTTTAGTAAGTCCTACAATGTTCAAAAGTCAATTGTTTGGAAAATAAGACCTGTTGTACTTTGTCATTAGGTGCTGCAGCAAGTGAAGGCATCGTGGGCAGTGTGGGAGCTGCCATGAGCACAGCTGCCAGTTTAATTGTGTGACAGGTTCATAGTGTATCTGTGCGTGCCTGTTCATTTAAACATCATTTAACTAATCCACAACCATAAATGTTGACAGTTACTAACTACTTTTATAATAATTCTTTAATTACTTTAAACTTGTAATGCAAATTTTATTTGCTCTTATGATAAATTGTTGTTTGTATTAAAGCAATCAGTAATTAAAACAAAAGAATATCTTATCTTAAGATGTGAGTTTATTTTCTTGTCTTGAGAAATGAAACTTTAAAAATGATATCAATAAATTGCATTATAAATCCATGAAGACACTGTCTGTCTGATTTGTGACCGCATCTTGTTTGGTTCTAAAACCTAAACACTTTTCAACAGAAGAAACAAGGTTGTTCTTTGTTTCTCAGGGAATGCTTGAAGTCATGAAATGTTATTTTGAAAGTAATTTATTTTAGATAAAAATGTCTGATACATGTAGCTGTGCATAAACCTATATTTCAAATGTTAATATGGTTTAGGTTGGTTTATGTAAACTTACATTGTATGTTTTCATATTTCAAAATAAATATTATTCCTGTAAATGCATGCCTGAGGTTCAAAAAAAGTGAGAAACTGCCTGCAACATTGGATTTGACTGAGAAGCAATACACAAACACTGCATCCTGGAGGATTTCTGAAAGCAGAACAGTTGTAGGTGGAGGTGGGGGGAAAGCGAGAAAGTTGAACTTTTTATCCAAATCGTGCAAATATTTAAAAAATCTGCAAAAAACTGTCTAAGATGTTGTGTGAGAAATCACTTAAATCTGAGAGAAAGGCTTAGGTAGGCTATTCACATAATTCCAAAATAAGTAATGACGGGTTCAAAATGTTAATATCTGAAAAGAAAACAATAGATATAGTTTATAAAGTCAAACACAAGACTGCCTTTCAATTTAAATATGAAGATCTTGTTATTAAAAAAAGGATTATTACACAAATTTATAGTAATGTGGTTAAAAAAATAAATTTATTAATATTAAATTGTAGTAACTGCCGGAAAAAAAACGTTAGATATAATGTTTTTTTTTTTTTTAAATAATAATAATAATTTAAAATCCATTGGTCTCGTCACATCTAAAACAGTTGAGCTAAAAAATCTAATTTGTGATTGACTGAAAGACAAATAAAAAGGGTATTGCTGTTACTTTTGCTCATTATATTCCAAATACTTTAATGTAACGTTTATTTTCCGGCTATTAATATAGTGACGATATAGGATTTTAATTATAATTTTTTTTTTAAGTAAGCATTTTTTCAGTCTCTGGAAGGTTTTACATGTGATTTCCAGGAAGTAGTTTCAGTTTCTATACGTCATCATTGGATAAGCCTGCAGCTAATTTCGGCTCAATATTTTTACAGAGGCAAAACACTTCGGTGGCCTTACGGTTGTGCAGTCTACGTTCTACGAGTCGGTGAGTAGCACAAACCTTTTTTTATGAATACCTTATACTACAGTCTTGTATAAAATAGTATAAAGACGTTTACCACTTCTAATGTTCCTGCCTGCAATATCGCAATGTGAACAGCAGATGTCACGGTAAAACTTCTCAACTTAGGTTCTGTATGATGCTTGTTTTTTTGTCATTATATAGACCTACTGTAAATGTCCATTACTTTATTCACTTTTACCGGTTTACGAATCACATTTTCAATATCAGGCTCTGGTATATCCAATGAGAAACCATTTTTTCCCCAAGGAATACATTAAAACAAAGATAAAATTGAGCCAGATAGATAGATAGATAGATAGATAGATAGATAGATAGATAGATAGATAGATAGATAGATAGATAGATGGATGGATGTGTAATATCTAATAGAATGTATCAAAGAGCATGGAGGAATATGCTACACTGTTTTACGTCAAACAGAAAACACATTCCGTTTGCACAAAATGAAAATGTACTTAATTGGTTTGGGTTTTCGGTTTCGTTTCTTTAAATGCAGCCGCCCACTGAACTATTTAAGCAAGCTGTCAGACACCTGAGCTCAGTGCAGAGCAAGATCATCCAGGATTTCTTTACTTCAGTAGACTTGACTTCAGATGGCACGTAAGTATATTTTAATTTAACTCTATGGATCTTAAATGCAGGTCATCTACAATTGACAAATAATTTACTTGTTTGTTTGTTTGTTTTTTCTTTCCCACAGTCACAGCTATTTTAGGAGCAGGTAATTCTAAAACATATATTTGTAATATTTTAGATTCAATGTGTGTTAGTTGACATAAAAAATATTGAAATAAAATGTTGAAAGGGGTGGTTCTTTTTTTCTCAAAAAAGTGGACATTTTAGCAGTTATTTGCCTCATTTCTATTTAATTATGATATTTAAATAGTGACATATTTAAAGCACTATTTTAGCTGTGGTCATCATAATCACACTTTTTTAAAAGACATTTCATAAAGATTTAGAATAAAGGAATATTATTTTTTTTAAACTATTTATACGTATAAATTTTAAAATGCAAATGTATCACATCATCATTCATAAGCTTTAAAATTAACTTTTGGTGCTACACAACGTTTTATTGGTCATTTTTTTCTTTCTTTTAAGACTAAGCTTCAACATTTAGAATAAAAGTTACTTGCAAAATGTTTTTGCTATTTAACAACAATACAGTCGGTCAGTAGTGAAAGATGATTTCACTTACGTCAGTTTCTTTGTGGTCTTAAAGCCTTCTTAAATGAGTTATTTTCAATATTCATGATGGCGTAGCAGTAAAAATAGGACAAATGAGCTCATGTATGGGACAAATTTTGGACCTTTGTTAGTGAGGGGTGGGTCTTTCGATAATTCTGACCCTATAGGAAAATCATCATACCCTGTGAATATCTATACCTCTTCTCACATTACACCCTGCTTTCAAAAGACCTTCAGGATAAAGTAGAAAGGCACAGGTTATAGGCTACAAAAACACTTAAAAACATGAAAAAATTATTTGGAATGTGATTTGATTTCAGGCTGTATGAGAAAAATATATAACAATATGTATAATATATGACAAGCTATATGAATATATGACAAAAAAGTCATTATTTCAAAGGAATATGATGATTTTCTATAGGCACTGTAACTCTACCACTGCATCTGTCCATAACCTTAACCGTATGACTTATCAAAAGCAGGAATAGTTCTGCAATACAACATGAGCACAGTAAACATTGCACACAACAATTAAATTAAGCAGATAGTATACTATATGTGACAGTGATCCACTTAGAGTTGTTCTCTGGATATATATTTTTCTTCCACCTACAGCCGGAGCAGTTGCTGCAGCTCCTGCAATTTTAACAGCCGTGGGTTTCACTGGAGCTGGCATTGCTGCAGGATCAGTTGCCTCCTGGATGATGTCAACAACCGCCGTGGCGAGCGGAGGAGGAGTCGCTGCTGGGTCAGTGGTAGCTGTTCTTCAAAGTGCAGGTGAGCAAAATTCCTCAAATGAGGCAAAATGATTAATGCATGGAATAAAAAGACTTTCCATTCATGTCTTCAGGTGCAGCTGGACTCTCAATGGCAGGTCAAGCAGTTGTAGGTGCTGTGGGAGCTGCTTTGGCTACTGCTGCCAGCAACTGTACTGGGTAACTGGAGAAACCTTGGCCAGTCTTTTTGTAGCATCTTATATGTTTCATAATGTTGATTCCTCCAATAAATGAAAATCTGAAAGTTTCTCCAAATGCATGTTGTCCTTTTGATTGTATCTAGTATGGCTATTAAACATTTATAAATCATGCAACTGTGTGTTGTCGTTTAGTTTATTACTGACTAAAAAGACTTGGGATTCTACATTCAACACAAAAACAATATATGCTTCACCCTGGTTTTATGCTTATTATATAGACGTTTTTCTGTGTTTTTGTGTTATGATGAGGCAGTTTTAAAGGGGACCTATTATGCCCCTTTATACAAGATTAAAAATGTTGTCCCTAGAGTTTGTGTGTGAAATCTCATCTCAAAATACACCACAAATAATGTTTTATAACTCTTTAAAACTGCCACTTTTAGGCTTTGATCCTAATTGTGCTATTTTGGTGACTGCCGCATTAACTTTAAATGAGATTGTGGTCTTTTCAAAAGAGGGCGGAGCTACAAATGCCGATGTGGCAGCATAGTGGCAGATTCAAAAATAAGACTAACATCCTATATGAGGAAGAGATCATCACTAATGTGTGGGGCTTTCCCCCTCTGATGACATGTACAAAGGGAGAATGTCAAATCAAAGTATTTCTGCAGAGTTTTTATCAAGTGTGATTATTAAAAAAATACATTTGTACCATTAGAGGCTGGTTATATTCACAGATTGTTGTGTTTAAATCCCTTATAAAAGGAATTTTTGAATAATCGGTCCTCTTTAAACATTTCTGTCCAACACTGAGTACAAACATTTAACTTGACCTAATTTTCATGTATGGAATGAAGTGTGATTTGCTTAACTGTTGTTTAAAAATAACAATGTTTGTTGAATAATTTGTACTTAGTCATTTGACATTTACTTTGGAGGGCTTGTTTCAAGTATTCATTGTGTTCTCTCTTTGTAAGTATGACTCAAAGGATTTAGCGGCGTTTTAGCCCCTTTTTTAAATATTTGCTTTACTTAACAATATTCAAGTAAACATCGCAGTAGATTTCCCAGTAGAATATGATATCATACTAACATAAATAAAATACCAAATTAGAGACATCAGTGCATTATGTGCACTTTAACAGTCAATATTTTTTAGTATGCATGTTATTTTGAGTTGAAAATGAACTCCAGAATTCATAAAACAGCTAACAACAACAAAAAACACTAAACATAGGAAAGATTTTCCTCAAAGAATTGTTGTAAACATAACAAAAGATCTATGTAAAATATACCCATAAGTTTATATTTAAGGTTTACCTTCTGCAAATTTGCATTGAGTACTAATACCGAATTTACTTTTTTGTTTGTTTTCATCTGAACTAAATTATGTAATGTAGAAATTACATGTGTTTTTCAGTATCTACTTTGTCACAGAATCATTTTAATTAGTCCAGCCATCTGACTTTCTATGTAGCTGTCAAAATACACTCTTAAATATATACAGTCGGGTCCATAAATATTGGGACATCGACCCAATTCTAATATTTTTGGCTCTATACACCAACACAATGGACTTGAAATGAAACAACAAGATGTGCTTTAACTGCAGACTGTCAACTTTATTCATTCATTTACTTTTCGGCTTAGTCCCTTTATTAATCTGGGGTCGCCGCAGCAGAATGAACCGCCACCTTGTCCAGCATATGTTTTACGCAGCGGATGCCCTTCCAGCTGCAACCTATCATTGGGAAACATCCATACACACCCATTTACACACATACACTATGGATAATTTAGCTTACCCAATTCACCTATAGCGCATGTCTTTGGACTGTGGGGGAAACCAGAGCACCTGGAGGAAACCCACGCGAACACGGGGAGAACATGCATACTCCACAAAGAAATGCCAATTGACCCAGTCGAGGCTCGAACCAGCGACCTTCTTGCTGTGAGGTGATTGTGCTATCCACTATGCCACCATGCTGCCACTGTCAGCTTTAATTTGAGGTTATATTTACAAATGCCCCAAGAACAGAACTGAAGACTGAAGTTGCAGTAGAGGCCTACCAGAGCATCACCAGGGACGAAACTCAGAATCTGGTGATGTCTATGCGTTCCAGGTTTCAGGCTGTATTTGCAACCAAGTATTAAAATGTGAGTTTGATTTATGATTATTATTCTGTCCCATTACTTTTGGTCCCTTAACAAGTGGAAAGCACATATGCAAACTGTTGTAATTTCTACACCTTTCACCTGATTTGGGTGTAAATACTCTCAAATTAAAGCGGACAGTCTGCTGTTAAAGCACATCTTGTTTGTTTCATTTTAAATTTATTGTGTTGGTGTATTGAGCCAAAAATGCTAGAATTGTGTCGATATCCCAATATGCATGGACCTGACTGTGGGTTCTTTATTGCCATTGATTATTGAGGACCCTTAACATCCATGAAAATTTTTCATTCAACAAAAGATTATTTACTTTTAGGGGGAGGAGGGGGGTGGGTGGACGTTTCTTGAAATGATCAATGAAAATGATCTTCACACTAAGATCTTGGGGTCGTGTTCAAGTCCCATAAAACTACTACTTTGGCATCACTGTGAAAACATCTTTGGCTCTACTACCTGGCACACTCTTAGAAATAAAAGTACATAGCTGTCACTTATTGAATTAGGCATTAATATACCTTTAAAAAAACAATATGGATCTTATACAATCATGTACCTTCAGAAAGGTCCTTCTACCACACAGTGACAGCTCTTATACCTTTCTTTCTGAGACTGCATCTGGTGTTCTTTATATAAATTAACAACTGTTCAATTCAATATTCTTTAGAGAACATGTGATTGTTTTCTTTAGTATTGCTGCATGCCAAATGCCTGTCGTAGAACCACTGTATTAACAGTGTGTTTGTTTATAAAAAGGAAATTTGTCATCAAATTTCAGAGACATTACTGACACTGAACTGTTTTTTTTTTTTTTTTTCTTTTTCAGTAATCCCTTTCACTATTAGCATTATTACTACTATCTATTAGCCTTTAAGTTTTTGCTGGTTAAATATTTATTGTTGGTTTCTTTTTTTGCAATGCAGCTCTGTTGATTGTAAATGAAAAAATAAAAACTTTCAATAAGCCTGTTCTAATGGACTGAAAGATTTTCAGATGCCCTACATATACACCACCAAGGGATATGTTATACAACAGAATTGTAAATAAGGGTGCAACACAAAACACATGCCTAAAAATACATTCATACTCCATATAACAGGTTTTTCTCCATATTAATCATGTTTAGGCTATTGATAATCATTGCCTCAAGGAAAGGAAAGACTAGTCGCTAATGAGCACGCAAAGTCACCTCATATTTGTGTGTTGTTTAACCTTGGTTACAATCATGCCAATGATTACAATCATTTTTATTTCACGTAAGATTTTCTCTTTTAATTTTACATTTAATTTCGCTGAAGATTAGGAATGATAATGAATGATAAAATAATGCCTTCCATCATGGCCTAGTCAATAGAATTAAAGTCACAAAAGAGCATTAGTAAAAATGTTAATACCGTGTGTGCGCGTGTGCGTGCGTGTTTGTGTGTGTGTGTGTGTGTGTGTGTGTGTGTGTGTGTGTGTGTGTGTGTGTGTGTGTGTGTGTGTGTGTATGAAAATATAGATGTCAGCTATTTGAGTAAATGAGTTCAATGTTTATTTACACAAATAATTTGTTATGGTTTAGGTTACTCCGAATAAGAGTTTTTTTTATAATAATAATAATAATAATAATAATAACAAGGCACAAATGGTGCCATAACGGCACAAAAAAATAAAAAAAACTGCCCGTATATTTTTTGTAACATTCTGGTAAACAGAACCATAGATATAAACCCTACACCGTTCTGAAGAATTAGTGAAAGGTGGCGTTGTAAGCAGTTGGTCAATGATTTTTGGTATAAAAAATATGAAGTATTAAATACCTTTTGCCCTTTATCTACATCATTATAATGTACCATATATTACAATCTTTAATATTTATTCATCAGCCGCTAACAACAACGGCCAGTTCTCATACAGCCAAACCGCTAGATGGCGGTAGACATTCATGCTTCTCTCTTGAGCTTCTCTAGAAGCATCTGAGAAAATGACAACACAAGTCTCACTTTTAACCCGATTTAATGCATTTTTAATGAAGCAATGAAGCATTTGTGGTGATTAAATAGCAGGATGGAGCATTTCAGGGAAGCGGTCAAAACAGATATTGAAACACTGCTTGGTCGTTTTCAGGCTGCCGAGTCAGTTCGGTACGAGCAGTTTCTGGAGATCTGGAAGGACATGGATTTCAGTACCATATTCTTGTGAGTTTATCATTGACGCTAGTCACTGTATTATAAGCATGGACCGGTTTAAAATTCTGATGGTCGGATAACCTTGTGTAAAAATATCACGATTTCACGGTATTGTGGTTACTGCTCTAAAATATATTCTTTTTAAATGTTTGGGTAAAAAACAAGAACTTTTCCCCCTTTGAACATAATATATTTTATTTTGAGAAACATTTCAAATATTTTTGGAACAGTAAACATGTCAGCAGGCACAGGATGTCAACATCCGTGGGGACGTTGCATTTTGTTTGGAATTAAAAATAGGGTTGACATAAGAACCCAACATCCAACCTAAAAATCAACCAAATATCAACGTCTAATGTTGTTACAGTTTGACGTTGTGTGGATGTTACCACTATGACGTCTACCAGACGTTAGATTTTGGTTGCCATACCTGACAAATAAATGTCAGTATTTGACATCAATATAACAATGGTTTAAGATGTTGGCTCAACATTGGATTTTGGTCACTTTCCAACACAACCTAAAATCAACCAAATATCAACGTCGTTATTGGACGTCAAATTAATGTTGTCCTTGGACGCTGGCTAGACATTGAATTTTGGTCACCTGACATCACGACCGACACCTAACCTAATATTAACGCCTTATGAAATTGGAATTAGTCTATTTGACAAAAAATGTAATAATATTCGACAAATTTTCCAAATAAAAAGTATAACCTTAATGTTCCTAAGGACAAATTTACTGGGGGGCACCCTTCATTGACCTAATAGACTGGAAAAAGCCTGGCTATTACCTCATAAGTACTGGATTCCCAATAAAACAAGAGGTTCATTTTAAGATTCTTCATGAAATATATCCAGTAAATAGTACTTGGATAAAGTATATGGAGGTTGATAGTTCATGCTCATTTTGTAAAGCTGAAGACGAAACCCTGATTCACATGTTCTTTCAGTGTGAAAACATCTCCATATAGGTAATTACATTGCTTCCTCCAGACCCTTTCAACTACAAGATATTATGTGTTACTATAAAGGTAAGACTGATATATCAGAGAACTACATTATTAACTTTTTTATTTTGTATGGAAAATATTTTATTCACAAACAAACATTCTCCAATTTGCAGCCTTCTTTTTCACATTTTTTAAATTGAAATTTATGTTTTTATTAAATCTCTTAGCCTGGTTAAAAACAAGAAAAGTGATAGATTCTTGGATTATTATGATAATTATTTTGGAAATATCACAGATACATAAGGCCTTCTTTCCTCTTGCTGTATTTGTGTTATGTATCTCTTTTTAATTTTCTACTTTTTTTCTCTTTTTTTATTTTTATTTTTTTTTACAGTTTTATATGTGTTTATAATATTATTTAACCTGATCCGTTAAGTTATTATAAATGTTACTATCATTGTCTGTTTTTGTATAAGATTGAATTTTGTATGTTTGTTATCGAAGTCAATAATAATAATAATAAAAAAACATCTTATGAAGTGCCTGCTGAGACGTCAGGCTAAATAAATCATTGAATTAATCATCCTGCTTTCTTCTTCAAAAACACAGATTTCTGGTGATACTGTTCTCCTAAAAAAACAACAAAAACAAAAAAAAGTAATATAAAAAAATCTTACACATAAGTTAGCTTAGGAACGGTATAGCAGAAAATGTTGGTGGTTTTAAAACCTTGACTTTTCCAAACCGCGGTATACCTTGAAAACGGTTATCGTCCCATGTCTACTGTTTTATGTGAACTTATAAATTGTGGAGGCAGTCATACTCTTTTTCTATTTCAGGTCTGTTATAACACAGTCATAACTAATATATTTTAATAAAACCAAGTTATATCTACTAATCTTTATTAGAAATCACAGTGCTTGTGTCTGATCAGCAACATTTCATCATCAATTGAATGTATGATTGTTACCATGTTTTATTATGTTATTAGTGTTTAAAATGACACATGAACCACATTAAAAATAATAAATGCAAAATACATATTTTCAGTTTTACACAAATTCCAAATGACATTTAATTATAACTTTGTATTTAATTTACAAGAATATATCCAAATCTTTGGTTTAAAACACATTCCATAAATACATATCCTGTATTTTGATTGTTGCCTATTGTTGTTTTATTTTTTACTGTTTATTTCTGTTTTTTCCCCTGCAGTGGTAAGCAAGAGCCACGAGAGAAAAGGACTTTTGCTCGTCTGGTCCTGTCTGTGGCGTGTCAGTATTTCTTCCCTCCATACACTTTCCAGATCAGAGTCGGGGCCCTTTATCTGCTGTATGGGCTTTTCAACACACAGCTCGCCACTCCCAGAGAGAAGGTGTGCTGTCATTCTAGTCATCTTTACTAGCCCTCTGGGTTTCTGTTTGTCTCAGGGTTTCTGTTTACCAAAATAGTTTTTTGGTTGGTTACTAGAGCCTGGGGTTATTCACTAATGCATCATTACAGTCTTATAAAACACATACTCGAAAATGTCTTAACCCCTGTGTGCTGTTGGGGATGTTTTCATTTCATTCACTTTTCATCATTAATTTATGAGAAAGACTTAGTTCAAACCAATCAGTGCGCTCTATTGTATATGAGGTGCAACTTCATTAATATGCATGATATAGCTTCGAAGACGGCAGAGAGATGCCACATTGTGTTGCCAACCGAAATTAAAACAAGTGGAAGAAGAATTATTTAAAGCCATGAAGCCATAAAGGTTTTGTTTCCATTTTCCCGTGACGAGGGCAGCGCTCGGGTTTGGGCCCACATTTGTAGGTTACAGTGGTCTGCTAACACGCCACAAAAATCTGTTTGTATGGGAAAAATTTTTTACCTGAGAGCTTTTCATATCTGTAAATGGTGAAATCCAGATTTGCCACTCGTCTCCTTTTAAAAAAAGGCGCGGCTCCAGTTCGTGTTGATTGTCCTGTCGCTACAGATTTGGTAAGTGTGTGATCAGTGTTCTTTGTTTATGTTTCTTCAGATGGCAAAGTTAGTTCGTATCGTCAGCAGTACTCTTTCAGGTTTTAAAGACAGACCTTAGTCAAAATGATTTAGTTACTAAGTTTACAGTACGTTAATATCACTGCAATATTATGGACTGAAAGATCCGCTGTAAATGCTGCTCTCCGAATGTAAACATGTAAACACCTTAATCAAACTATTACCGTCGTGTAGGATTTTCGCCACGTATGATTTTCACCACATTTTGTGACAGGATAGTCTATACACACACGGCTGTTTGACTCGATTCTTTGAACCTACTGAGTCTCTGCATCTACCGAGAAATACAGAGGGTTTTTTTTTTCTCTCATACGTTGTGCGGTATCAAAAATGTTATTAAAACAACACTCTTCCTGCAGTTCCTCGCATCCAATATCTGGTTTGACATGGGGGGCATGCATGAAATGTTCCTGAATGAAAGTGCCAAACTGAAGTTGAAGTCCACAAATTAAAAATGAAACTCCCAAAATTTACATGAAATTCCAGAGAAAATGTGGGTAGCGCGGCAATGATGTTGATCGAATTATGTGCTATAACATGTAAAACGGGATCAGGAAAGGAACATTCAAAAAGCAACTCATGTAAACACCTTAATCATATTATTGTCTTATTCCGATTAAGGCAAATAATTCGATTACTAATGTTCATGTACAGTAAACGTCACTATCTCTGTCTGTGTTTGTGTTGCCTCTGTGAAAGTCAGCTCGTGCATGTACTGAAACTCCTCTTTTCATGCAAACCCTTCCCACTTTCGCCACTCGACACTCCCACCTAAACAGAGCTTTTTTCAAACTGCTGATACAGTCATCATCAGTTGCAGTGCAAAAGAAGCTTAGTCTCTGCCTTCTATATGGAGTATTGTGTGCGTGCGTGCGTGCGTGCGTGCGTGCGTGTGTGTGTGTGTACTTTTAATATAACTTAATATGTCTGAGAAAATCCAAATAAGCACTTCAGCTCTTAGAACATAGTAAACATACGAAGTGTATTTATGCACTCACACTATAATCTGCTGTTTTACTCCATAGAACTTCATATAAAAACCAGGAACATTTTGCACAGGCCTATCTGAAGCATTAATGGTGCCAACTGATGATCAACAGTAAATATTACACATTTACCACCAACAGGGAAAACCATCAACAATCAAGAATGCATGATTATATGGTGTCATGGCTTTGCATTCAAAAAATGTCATTATAGTAGAAGTCAATGGGGAAAAAACAGCCACTAACTTAACGAAAGAGGAGTCCATTTGAACAATACACAGGGGTTAAATGTGAAAATTTGTGTGTTTTTTGTTTTTTTGTCCTCACCAATTATCATTGCAAACACAAAGCAACATTTGAAGAATTAAAATACTTTGACATGAAAGGGTAACTAAATGATGATGAAAGTTTTGCATTTAAATGTAACTCATGCTGTGTTTTTGTGCATATTCTTCTTTGTAGATCCGCATCGCTCTGAAGGACTGGAAGGATGCTATGCAGTTTGAGAGGGATGCGATGAACTCTCAACATTATGATGTTACCTACATCTTCAGAAAGCTTCTGTCAGAAAAAGCGTTCCACTTTACGGCCATGCCAAACCCGGTAGGTTGCAAAGCTCCGCGTTTGTGTATATACACTGTCAAGTCTAAAAAACGGGAATAAATTACACAACGTTTTGCCTAGAAAACATTTTCGACCTCATTTAACCCTGTATTTATTGTTGTCCTCCTGAAATTGATGAAAATGCATCTTAATTCCAGATATATGCAGCATCCAACCAGCATTTTACTTTATCCCGAGTTATTAGTAATCTGGTATTGGTTTGATCATTGTATTTTTATTGTGCTGCATATGTCCAAGTTGTCCAGGTTAATCCATGTAAACCGATTTAACCTGATGTTTGCAAACTCTGCAGACGTTATTCATTGTGTGTATTTTCAGCTCTGTTCTAGGGAAAAGAAGCAAGATGGGAAGAGGAAAGATGTGTGTGAAGAATTTGTCGATCCACCGTCACGTCCACAGCAGCTTGTCAACACTGACCTGCTGGAGGTAAGTCATGGCAGCAACAATAAAATGAATTAAAATGCATTGCTAAAACACATTTCTTTAAAGGTCCAGACTGTAGAAATTGCATTTCATTTGTAATGTTTGAAGGTTTTTGAATGCAATGTATTTGACAGTGCCATTATTGTAAAAAAGTGTAAATTGCTTGCAATTGTAAGATATTTTAAAGTAGTTAACATGCAGTTTTTCTGGTCCTCAGGAAATTACAAATATCCACACACATTATGAGGGTTTGAAGAAAGCTGTATTCACAGAACCGGACCCAAACATGGATCTGATCCAACAAAACCTGGTTCCCAAACTAAGCAGTGCCATCATTACCTTTTCAACCTGGCAGAAGCATCGTGTGGTGAGTATTGTGCTGGATGCCTTCATTTAAAACCCTAATTAAATAAAGAAACCAGAATCCTCTCTTCACTATATTTCTTCGTTAGAGTTTTGTTTAGGACCGTCTTTTGTATTGTCTTTTAAGGAATAATTAGATTCATAGCTTATCACAAAGTATCTTGATGGGTTCTGCGAATAAAGCCAATGTTCACTCCAGGAAGAAAATTAATAAAAATATACTTTTATTAATAAAATAAATCCTGAGAAAAATATGAATTAAAGCAAATGCAAGAACAAAACAAAAATCATTTACTTTATTCTCTATTGAGAATAAAGGGCCTAAGACTTCAGTTTAAGCGTGCTGCTGGTTTGTATGTCCCAGCCTTTTATGCAGTACTCAAAGCTTTGAATAAAGGTGTGCCTTTAATGTTTTAAGCTATCAATGTTTGATATACTTGAGTATATCTCAAAACTCAAAAATTGTTAATACAGAGAAGAAATCTCTTTCTGCTTGATCTCTTTCAAGCAATAATCAATGTTTGATATACTTGAGTATAGCTGTTACTACAGAGAAGAAATCCATTTTTGTTCTCTAAAGC
The DNA here is from genome assembly GCA_903798195.1 of Danio kyathit. Taxonomy (NCBI): domain Eukaryota; kingdom Metazoa; phylum Chordata; class Actinopteri; order Cypriniformes; family Danionidae; genus Danio; species Danio kyathit. The sequence goes on along the minus strand of LR812531.1, from coordinate 43,621,200 downwards.
TTAGTAATTACTCTCTAGGGTGATACACTTGAATAAAAACATAGCAAAGTGTTTCTTCTATTACATCAGCATTCGGGCAGTCTTCCAGGGGTCTTGTCCACCTAGGTCATAGTTCCTAGTTCAAGTTCAAGTTCAATTTATTTATATAGTACCTTTCCAACTGCCACAATGCAACACAAAGTGCTTTACAGAGAAAATACAAACAAGCAGTATGGACATAATAAACAAAACAGCCAAAGGCACATAATGTAAAAGAGATCATAAAAGATGTCAAATAGATTATACAAAAACTGTTTGGTTTCAATGCCTAAAACAAGAAAGAAAGAGACCCTTTAAATAATTCCCCTACCTAAAAGATGCTACCACAGTTGACCACACTAAACAGGATTAAAAACGAGACCGTTGGGAAGGGACTTATGCTTCAAAAGACCTAGAAAAGACCTAGAAAATAGATGAGTCTTAATTTAGACTTAAAAAGTAGCAGTGAAGAAGCCATTTTTAATTCTAGCATCAGCGTGTTCCAAACACGAGGACCGGCTATGGCAAATGCACGTTCGCCCCTGCTTTTAAGGTGGGCCTTTGGGACTTTTAATAGAAACTGATCAGCAGAACGCACATGTCTAGGCCACAATCAGTTGGGATTAATAATAGGGGCCCAGGCCATGTAAGGCTTTATACACAAAGAAAAGGATTTTAAATTCAATTCTTTGTCTCAGCGGTAGCCATTGGAGAGACCTTAAAATGGGTGCGACATGTGCATATTTCAGGCTTTATGTTAAAAATCTAGCTCCTGCGTTTTGCACTAACTGTACGCGAGCGATCTGAGACTTAGGCAGTCCAAAATAGAGAGAGATGCAATAGTCTAACCAGGAGGTTATAAGCGCATGTATGGCAATTTCTAGAAAATGTGATATGAGGAAGGACTTCATTTTAGAGGGAAGGCGAAGTTGGTAAAAGCTATTTCCAACCACACTTGAAATATGTTTATTAAATTTTAAGCTCTGATCTAATGTTACACCCTGGTTCCGTACCTGGGGTGATCTGAACTCTTAGCTAGCAAAGAATATCTTTTTCTGAAGATAACGCTCCCAGGCTTCCTCCAGGCTTTCTGATTGTAACAGTTTGGTTAGAAGTGTCATCTGGAGCATTTCTTCCTTTTTGGTCAGCAGAAAACTGAGCCACTTCAGTACGTCGTCCTTGTCCTCTTCGAACTCTTCGATGTCGAAGGCGTCTCTTTTGTTTCTTCTCATTGCTAATAGCTGTTTTTGCAAGCATAGGAATCTCTGAATATGTACCGTTTGAAAAAAGAATTATTCGCCCCCCTGTTTATTTTTTCCCCAATTTCTGTTTAACAGAGATAAGATTTTTTCAACACGTTTCTAAACATAATAGTATTAATAACTCGTCTCTAATAACTGATTTATTTTATCTTTGCCATGATGACAGTAAATGATATTTTACTAGATATTTTTCAAGACACTTCTATACACCTTAAAGTGACATTTAAAGGCTTAACTAGGTTAATTAGGCAGGAAAGGGTAATTAGGCAAGTTATTGTATATCGATGGTTTGTTGTGTAGACTATCGAAAATATATATATATATATTATCAGACATACTGTGAAAATTTCCTTGCTCTGTTAAACATAATTTTGGAAATATTTAAAAAAGAAAACAAAATTCAAAGGGGGCTAATAATTCTGATTTGTACTCTAAGTAAATTTTTGTGTTTTTCGCAATTGTCATTAAACCATCCAGATACTACAGTATATGTGTGCTAATGAATGAACACTTCATAGTTTTTTTAATTATTAAATTAATACTTTTATTCATCAAGGAAGCAATAAATTTGGCACAAAAGACATACAGTGAGGGAAATAAGTATTTAATCACATTGTGATTTTTCAAGATCTCCTACTTAGAAATCATGGAGGGGTCTAGAATTTTCAGTATAGGTGCAATTCCACTGTGAGAGACAGAATCTAAAAATAAAAATGCAGAAATCACATTGTATGACTTTCTAACAATTTATTTGTAAATTACTGTGTGAAATAAGTATTTGATCACTTGAGTCAAGCATTTTAAATATTTAGTACAGAAGCCTTTGTTAACAATTACAGAGGTCAAAGGGTTCCTGTAGTTCTTCACCAGGTTTGCACACACTGAAGGGGGGATTTTGCCCACTCATCTTCTCTAGATCTGTCAGGTTTCACGGCTGTCGCTGAGCAACATGGAGTTTCAGCTCCCTCCAAAGATTTTCTATTGGATTTAGATCTGGAGACTGGCTAGACCACTCCAAAACCTTGTTATGCTTCTTACGAAGCCACTCCTTGTTTTTCCGGGCTGTGTGCTTTGGGTCATTGTCATGTTGGAATACCCAGCCACCACCCATCTTTAATGCTCTGACTGAGGGAAGGAGGTTTTTGCCCAATATCTCACAATACATGGCCACGTTCATTCTCTCCTTAATACAGTGCAGTCATTCTGTCCCCTGTGCAGAAAAACACCCCAGAGCATGATGCTTCCAGCCCCATGCTTCACTGTAGGTGTGGTATTATTGGGATGATACACATCATTCTTCTTCCTCCAAATTCGCTGAATAGAGTTAAGACCAAAAAGTTTTACTTGGGTCCACAGGACCACAGGACTTTCTCCCATGAATACTCTGGACCATCCAGATGGTCCCTGGCAAACTTCAGGTGGGTCTTGACATGGGCTAACTTAACTTACAATTGCAAGCCCTTAAAAAACGGTGGTCCTAGCTCTCTTCACGGCATTGATCAGCTCCTCCTGCATAATTCTGGACTGATTCTAGACCATTCTTGGCATCATTAATACCCCACGAGGAGAGATCTTCCATGGGGCCCCAGTCTGAAAGACATTGACTGTTATCATTAGCCTCTTCCATTTTCTGACAATTGCTCCTACAGTTGCTCTTTCTTGGAAATTGCCCCGTAGCAGTTTCAGCTTTATGAAAGTCTACAATTTAATCTCTTGTGTCTTTTGACAGCTCTTTGGTTTTGGCCATGTTCACAGGTATCTTTATGACAGCTAGTGACCTCAAACAAGTGCTACTAAATTAGAATCATGAGCAGAGTGTAGCTGGACTATTTTAAAGCAAAATAACAGGTCTTTGAGGATCAGAAATTTGGCTGAAAAGCAAGTGATCAAATACTTATTTCACACAGTAATTTACAAATAAATTGTTAGAAAGTCATACAATGTGATTTCTGCGTTTTTATTTTTAGATTCTGTCTCTCACAGTGGAATTGCACCTATACTGAAAATTCCAGACCCCTCCATGATTTCTAAGTAGAAGATCTTGAAAAATCACAGTGTGATTAAATTCGCATTTCCCTCACTGTACCTAATATAACAAAAGATTTTGATGTCAAATAAATGCCATTATATATATAGACAATCCACAAAAGTATTAAGTTTTTAACAACAATTGGGAGAAATCTTAATTTAGCATTACAATAGAGTGATTTATGCTTTCTTAAATTACATTTTATATATTAATATAGTAAATGGCGTTAATAAAGTTACACGTTTAAACATGTATCAATATGTCACACTCACTATTGTTATTGTATGTAGCTTTTTTGAGCTTAATATGCTAATTACTAATCTATTTAGAAAACTTTCATCCCGAACATTCAATTGTAGTCTATATCTGCATCGGTTTTGGCACAAAATCCAGATTTTTTTTTTAACAATGACTGTCTAACACAATATATTTTTTCTAGCAATTTGAAGAGCAGGATCCTGGAGAAGGACCTTCGAATCAAGAAGTAAGAGACTGAGATTAAATTTCTTCTTCATATCTGTCTCTCTTTAATTATATATAGTGCTTCATTCCCTACTGCAGCAATGCAGAAAGTAGTGTAGTGATGTTGCAGTACTCCTGTTTTACCACAGGGTTGTGATATTGTCTGTGTTTTCTCTCTGCCTCTTTCCTAAAGAGCTCCAGCAGAGCCCAGCTGTTAGCATCAATCAAATCCAAATCATACGGACAAGTTGTGGAGGTAACATAAATGCATAATATAAATTTGCTTTAAAACATTGACTTAGCCTTTACATTGTTGCTGTTATACTATTTTTTAAGGTTGACAGTTCACATGATTTGGAGGTCTCCTACAATAGGTTTACATCCATCTAAGCTCAGAAAACACTTTAATTCCTCAATATATACATTGTCTCAAACAGTTCAAGGATCCAGTTTCATTAAAATCATGAATATTTCACAAATCTGAAGAATAATCATATGTTTGTAAAGTGCACAATTTATATTCATAAACATCTATTAAACTTGTATTGACCTTTTGGCAGCCTTACCAAGATATCTTAACAGAGAAGGGCATAGGGATGGAATCTAACTGAAGACTGAGTGGTTCGGAGGAAGATAAGGGGTGGTGGGATGCTGGAAAAATGTTTCAGTTGACACGGTGCAATGGCTGCTCCTCATATACCCATATGATAATGATTGACACACCTGAATGATTAGGCTCCTCCGGAACCTACCTCGTGAACTTCATTAAGTTCTTAAATGTTTAAATTGCACATTATGTAGGCAAATTATTTGAAACACTAACTACGTTTACATGGACATCAGTAATCAAATTATTTGCCTTAATCTGAATAAGACAATAACATGATTAAGGTGTTTACATGAGTTGTATTTTGAGTGTTCCTGTCATGTTGCTGTTTTACATGTTATAGTACATAGTTTAGGTGAAGCGGTAGTGCTGTCGCCTCACAGCAAGAAGGTCGCTGGTTTGAGCCCTGGCTGGGTCAGTTGGCATTTCTATGTGGAGTTTGCATGTTCTTCCCGTGTTCGCATGGGTTTCCTCCGGGTGCTCCGGTTTCCCCCACAAGTCCAAAGACATGTGGTATAGGTGAATTGGGTAAGCTATAATTGACCGTAGTGTATGAGTGTGTATGGATGTTTCCCAGTGATGGGTTGCAGCTAGAAGGGCATCCGCTGCGTAAAACATATGCTGGATAAGTTGGCGGTTCATTCCGATGTGGCGACCCCAGATTAATAAAGGGACTAACCCGAAAAGAAAATGAATGAATGAGTACATAGTTTGATTAACATCATTACATCACTATTCGAGGCTAGTTTCCTCTGGCGTTTCACGCAACAACAGTTGGTGTTCATCTTGGCAACATATGTGATTTTGAGCATTTCGTTTTTAGTTTTGGGACAAGTTCACCTGCAGTTCATTTGTCACATTGTATGTGCAAACAGACGACAGTGGATACGAATTCTCAAGCAACACTTTCTGCCATTTCATTCACTAACGTTTCATTCATGCACCCACTACAAAGTCACTTCAAAGTCAAGGCACTTTATGATGTCCATTAGGGCTGCTCGATTATGTGAAAAATCATAATCACGATTTTTTTGGTCATAATTATAATCACGATTATTCAAAACGATTATCAGTTGAAGTCAAAATTATTTGCCCTTGTGTGAATTTTTTTTGTTTTATAAATATTTCCTAAATGATGTTTAACAGAGCAGGGAATTTTTCGCAGTATTTCCTATAATATTTTTTCTTCTGGAGATAGAATAAAAGCAGGTTTAAATATTTTGAAACCTATTTTAAGATCAATATTATTAGCCCCCTTAAACAATATATATTTTTGATTGTCTGCAGAAGAAGAAACCACTGTTATACAATGACTTGCCTAATTACCCTAATTAAGCCTTTGAATGTCACTTTAAGCTGAATACTAGTATCCTGAAAAATATCTAGTAAAATATTATTTACTGTCATCATGGCAAAGATAAAATAAATCAGTTATTAGGAATGAGTTATTAAAACTATTATGTTTAGAAATGTGTTGAAAAAATCTCTCCGTTAAACAGAAATTGGGAGGAAAAGGCTAATAATTCTGACCTCAATTGTATATATACAGTTATTTTCCTCCCTGTAAATAAGAAAAGGTAAATAAATACAATAGAATAAAAATATGAAACAAACTGTGCTTTAAACATCTTCACTGTAATGAAAAAACTTTTATTATAGCTACGAAAGTCCTTCAGTCAAGAGCAGTGAGTGATTTTGTCCTTTTGTTGTTTGATTATTTATGATAAAAACAGTCAGCAGCAGGAATATAGCGCGCTGTCACTTTAAGAGCAGTACCGTTCTGATTTATGGTTTCACTTTCACATGTGTTTTGATTCTCAACTCGTATGTTTATTACATAAATGAGGGTTAATATGAATAATCACCAAACATCGTGCTTTAACGCAAATGTGCATGTATTTGACCATTAAAGCGCTCACATTAAAATGACTTTAGATGTGTGTGCTCTGCTCGTCTCTGAGGCTGAGCGCATACACACAACAGCATGCGTTCTCTGTTGCGCTTTTAAAAACATGAATGATTCGAATGTACATCAATGAATGATGCGCATCCTGTGCTGCAATTATTACATTACAGTACATGCTTTTAGTAATGTTCATGTGAATCTGAGTTTTGCAGAGCAACAAATGTGTACAACTGGAAAGGGAGTGGTACATGATGCAATAAATAATTTATCTCGATTAATGTTTTTCCATAATCGTTAGAAGCCAAAATCGAAACTGAATTTCGATTAATTGCACAGCCCTAATGTCCATTTCTTCCAGAATTCTCAGCATGTAATGTAATGTCTATTTATATACTGTACAGTAGTGCATTTATTGTGTATTGCCATACACCCAAAGCCCTTCACAATCATGAGGGGGAGGGGTCTCTCCACACCACCACCAGTGTGCAGCATCCACTTAGATGAAACTACGGCAGCCACAAGACAATGGTACCAGTGCGCTCACCACACACCAGCTATAGGTAGAGTGGAGAGACAGTGATAGAGCCAATTTGGTGGATGGGTATGATGGGTAGGGGCCAATGGAGGAAATTTGGCCAGGACACCGGGGTTACACCCCTACTCTTACCTTACGAGAAGTGCCATGGGATTTTTAATGACCACAGAGAGTCAGGACCTCGGTTTAGCGTCTCATCCGCAAGACGGTGCACACTGACAGTATGGTGTCCCCTGCACTATATTGGAGCATTAGGACTCACACACAACACAGGTTGAGCGCCCCCTGCTGGCCTTGCTAACACCACTTCCAACAGCAGCCAAGTTTTCCCATGTGGTTTTCCACCCAGGCACTGACCAGGCTCAGCCCTGCTTAGCTTCAGTGAGCAACTGGTCTTGGGCTGCAGGGTGATATGACTGTGCGTAGTCAACATAGTCATTGTTTCCTGCAAACACCAAAAATGTACTTTCTTGCTTGAAGCCATTCTCATTAGTTTGCCTTTTCTCATTCTCCTTGTTTGTTATGCAGCAAAAAGTACTACACGATGCTAATAGTTTAAGGCATTTACATGACTCTACTGCACTTCAATAATGCGACTAAAATCGGCATACTCCACGTCTTTACTTTAGTCGGATTAATGTAATCAAAAACTCTGTTTAAACGGTAGTCTCCTAATCAGAGTATTGTCTTAATCATATTAAAGCAGACTATTAGTGTCCATGTAAATGTTCTCACTGCTTTCAATGATTTCTACATTAGGCTTCCAAGTCCCGACGTCACAGGCAAACAGAGTTGATCCCGTCATCTGGAGCAGAGCTGGAGCACAATGTGTCATCAAAAAAGAAAAGCTCATCACTCAAAGCACGAACTCATTTACGCTTTAAGGCTCAGGGTAAGTCCTGTCCACCCAAAATAACTCACAAGGTGCAGTTTATTAATATTGATTAATTTATCACAATTTCTGTATTGTAGGAAATGAGAGTGAGGAGACGACGAGGATGTGGTGTTTGAGTTCAGTCAAAGAAGAGAAAGCATCAAGTAAGCAAACAGGGTTTTTGCTGCACAAACTGTGTTCTAAATTCATGCAAGAGCTTCCCTTTTTTGACTCTTCATTTCACTTCTGCAGGAAAACCGGGGAAAAGATTCAACTGGAAACCTGAAGGTAGCAGCGATCCCACTTAACGTTAAGCCCCGCCATCTGGACTGGATGTGATTGGCGGGCCGCCCAGTGTTAAAAGCTAGTGTGATTTGTTCCTCGTGCTCCAGTTTCATTTGATTTATTTTAATCTAATTTTACACTTTTCTGCTCTTGGGTTAAAAGGGCAATAAATGGACATTGCTTTTATTTATTAACCAACACATGTGACATTTTTAAGACTGCTCTTTTAATATTTGTACAGTTTTGTATTTTAAGATTTTGTAGTAGATTACAATTTCATAAAATAAATTTTCAGAAGAATTGATCATTTGCTGTTTTTATTGTTATATTCGACAGTTAAAATACTTGTTGCTGTTGTGGTTTTAAATGTTATGGAGTTAACTTGTTATCAAAGGTTGAGCAGCGGGACCATGCCTCACTTTGCCTCCTTAACCAATCACCTACTCCCCAAAACTTATTTAAGGCAGACCAGCTCTCTAGCACTGTTCTTCTCATTCTTTCGGGACCCACCCACCCTCCCTCTATTTCCTAGCTTCCCATTAACAATCCTATAACCCTCTCTTCTCTCCTAGGTTGAATCGGGGGGTCCAATCACTCTACCTAAATATTATAGAGACGGTACCCCCACTCTGAGTCTCTGGGCATCATCGTAGGACGCCCGATCAACCGACTTATCTGTTCACTGTTTATCCTCTTACTTCCCTTCCCTTTCATCCCACTATTCCCTTACCTTCCCTTTCATCCCTACAATAAAGTCTAGCTCAAAGTGTGGTGTGGTCCATGCTGGTGAAATTGATTTTATGATTCAGAAGTTTGCATTTCATCACTCAACTTTTTGTTGTAAATGTGGCAACTAATAGATCTCTGGCGCAGCGAGTAGGAGAGTTGTGTGGTCTTTTCTATGCTTGTGGTCTCGTTCTTTCTAATCTGAAGGTTTTATTGATGTGCTCATTCAGCTGCTTGCTGATTTAATCAATATCTTGTATCACTTCCAATCCTGGCTCTTTTCTCCCTCGCTCTTTCACTCCTCAGCCGAAGTGTGATGATTTAGGTCTGCAGTATTGTCAGGACTGATACCGTTTGCACCTTATAGGCCGTAGCTTTTAAGAGCAATTCAATATATTTAAATCATGTTGCCTGATTGCACATAAGAAAGGATTTATTGTTCTATGCAAGGCGGAGTTGGGACATTCAGCATTGGAAATATTTTATGTATCATCTATATACAATTAAAAATTATATTCAAATATTTTAATTGAAATAAAAATTACAGCTTGAAACTTTTATTTCTGATATAAAAGTTTATATAATTTTTCATCTCAGTCTTAATATTTGCTCACAATTCTACTTGTAAATGCAATATGACATACAATGCAATATGAAATATTTGTTTACTTGATCGTCACATTTCATTATGTTTAATTATGTTAACAACAAACAATAATTTAACAACATTTTTAAAATATTACCTGGTAGAAAGCTTAAAAGAAAGAAAATAATGTGAACAAAAACATATCATGCACATAAAAGTGACCGAATTTGAAGAAAAATCCATTTATATACTTGAAAACATACAGCAGGTCACTGGTGCAGAGCATAGAGAGCGCGCTGCGCGTTCTCGTTCACATGGCCGCGTACCCGACCCGTGTGTGTTGTCGCTCGCGAAAACAGTGAGTCTGTTGGGCTTTTCCGTTGCAGGTTTGTCAGGGGCAGACGGGGTCATAGGACCCGGTTATCGTTACCAACCCTTTTAGATTCCCCTGTGGTTTATACTTATGAAGATATCAATCAATATCCAACGATAGGGCGGGTGACTGACGGCGCGGGTTCAGTGCAACACGACCATGGCATCAGATAGTAAGTATCGCGTGGTTTTAACGATATTAGAACATTCATTTTTGATCATATTTGTCATACACAGTGTCGGTTTGTTTATTGTAGCTCCTTTGCCGATTTTGCGGCAGTGCTGTGCGAATTTTTTTTCTCAGCATCATTATCATCTTTCCCATCACCCAGGGTCCATCTCTTCTACTGTAAATGACATTATAACAACTGACATGGCATTCAGACCCTTGAAAACACGCCTGGGGAATTTCATGCGATGTTTATATAATATATGTCCTGTTTTTTGCTAGTGCTGCTGTTTATATCCTTACCTGCTGATCGTTTGTTGCTTTTTGAATGAGGTAATTGAAAATATATAGTTTTTTGTCATTGTAGTTTAATAGTTGGCAATATAATGGCTTAATTTTGTGTCTCTTTAAACACCTTTATAATATATATCAGGGTTGTACTTTTAAACAAAGCAATGTGTCCATACTAATCGGTTTTATTTTGTTTGTTTTATTTTGTTTGTTTTGTTGAACTTTTTTAATGTAGGTTTAGCTAAGCTGGCTGTATTTTTTCACAAGATGTCAAAAATGCTTAAAGGGTTAGTTCACCTACAAAAAAAAATGTTGCATGTAAAAAATGTATCTTTTCTACTGGCTTCTAGCACCCATTGACTTTCACAGATTTTTTCCCCCCTGCAATTTAAGTTAATGAGAACCAGCAATCTTCAAAATATCTTCTTTTGTGTTCAACTGAAGAAAGAAACTCATAAAGATTTAAAACCACACGAGGGAGATTAAAGATGAGGTAATTTTCTTCTTTGGGGGGGTGAACTATCCCTTTAAGCATATTTGAAGGAGCTACAGTGCTCATATATATTATATATGTGCATATATAAGTACACCCCTCACAAATGTATCTTTTAAATTCTTATTTTTAATAGGAAGCTATACAATACTGTATTTGTGCATATACATTAGATTAGTCAGTACTGAAGCCAAATCTGGAGCTTATCTAAGAAAATAACTTACGATAACAGTCCAAGTACACCCAAATTTATGATATAGAAAAATATTAAACACCAATTTAAAAAAGAGGAAAAATCAAGAGAACCAAACAAAATGAGTTGAAATTTTGTAGGTTGTAATTATTTTTTTTTAGCTTGAATTGAATGGCTTGAATCTAAATGTGTTTGGTGACTAAAATATTATTTTATCCATCTTATTTCATCTTTTATTATTATTATTATCTGTTTAATAAATCTGTTTTGTTCAAATGCACCAAAATACATTGCCTATATTCACTGAGAAATGGATAAAAAATATTCATTTTCAAAATGGGGTGTACTCAATTATGCTGAGCACTGTATATACTTGAGATTTTGCATATGGCCATATAGAATGTTCTTAAGAATAATATAAGCTCAATCATGGGAAAAATCCAGTGAAACATCACTTGTTGGTGGTATCTTCAGTTTAATGCTGTTCTTCAGTAGTAACCGCATCAGTACCATAGTATTTCTTTTTAAAGCAGAATACAGCAAGTGAAATAATCAGAACAGGCATTAATTTAGTTGTTAAACCTCTAAACCTAAAACAAGACGAAAAAGATGTGTACTTTTTAGTCAGAAGCTGAAGGTCAGAAACAACAAATCCAGAAGTGATTATGATGACACATCACATTGTGTATTGTTTTTGACAAGTGTCAGTGTGCATAAAAACAGTTGCATTTTAAAGATGTGGGGCAGCACAATGCAGAACTTCTCACCTGTTGTGTGACTGCTTTTGCAGATCCCTGATATTGACCTGAAGCAGTCAAGCAAAGCATGAAAGTGTAGAATGGACCATTCCTGTAGTCCTTCAATAGCATATCAGGAACACATTAAAGCTGTCTATCTATAATGTTCAAATAAATCTTCAGAAAACAGGTTTATTTTTGGACTTACTGATCCTCCAACTCCAAGTCAGATTTGTTTTAGATCTGTAATGGACAATGCATTACCAAAGTACTCAAAATAGTTTAGTTAATAAATCATTCAAGAGATCTATAAATAAATGTACCAAGACGGGAGATCTTAGCCAGACATTGAGAATATTTCACAAGGTCATATTTCTCCAAGCTAAAATTCCAATGTCATTACATTTTTACAGTAGTTTCTGGTTAAACAAACAAACAAACACAATGTTCAAATAAGAGTCTACTATTGACTTATTAGCCTGAATTATAAAAGTCTTTTTTATGATTTATTTTTTGCACCTTTATAAAATCTGTTTTATTGCAGTGTTTTTACTTGCTGTAATTTCTAGTTCAAATTAAACAGGTTTAGATAATGAAAACATGTATTTGTTCCTTTATCTTGAGGATTATTTTATTAAAAATTAAACATCGCCGTGCATATATTTAAGAGTTAGTTGAAAACACGAATTTCTAAATCATAAAATCAATAACATTTAAAACCAAAACAACAATTATTTTAACTGTCTAATATAAACCCTTCGAAGTGATTAGAGCAGTGGTGGGCAAACTTTTAGATCCAAGGGCCACATAAAGTTTTGCAAACCAAGTGAAGGGCCACATGTCAAATCCTTCAAAAAATAACTTTTGTTTATAGTGGCAGTATGCATGGAACATGTAATATTGGACAGAAACATGTCACATTAACACAAAACAAAATTTTCAAAAGTTATTATTGAGTCAAGTTTACAAGTCAAATTAATTTGCACTGCTATTTATATTTACTTATCAATCATCATAAAACAATAAAATAGTCCCTTATAAAATATAGTAATAATGTAATAATTTTTACAGTGGAGAATAGAAAAGATATTGTCTGATAGAAAAAATCTCATATTAACACATTAAAAATAATTCTTAAATTTACTATTCAGTCAAATTGACAATAATCTAATTTGCACTGCTTTTAGAATATACAGATCAATCATCATAAAACTTGATGAAACCACAAATCTTTGATCATTTTGAAAATGCTCATTTGAGCTTGTATTAATATGCTCATCATAAAACTATGAGATAAAACAGAAGAAGAATCTGAGGGGGTATTCACACTATGTACATTTGCCTTGAACCGGACCGAAGCACGCTTGTCCCCCCTCCCGTCTCCCCCGACGGCCCGCACTCACACATTGCATTCGGGCCTGAGCACACTTACTGTACGTCATCGATGATGCACTGTTCAGTTTAAGAAGCGCTCTCGCTCAGCACAGTGGAGATTTCTTTATATCGTTATTTCGTTTAGGATGCAGTGACACGCAGTTAAATATTTCGCAGAACAGATCAGCCACTTTTGACGCTCATAAACAATCATAAAGTCCTCGTGCTGCAGGAATTAGGAGGTTTGCTGAAGGTGCAGCTGATGTGCAGTGAGGAGTTTGCGTCTTTAATAATCTACGACAGTTTGCGTTTATTAAACAGTAAGAATGATTAATAAATCCATATGAAACTCTAAAAAAGGCTTGCAGTGCTTTGCAGTTTTATGTGCCACCGCATAACTAGCTGTCGTTACAGACTCTTGAAAAGAGCTCTGTGTCATAAATGTCTTTTGCTGGGCTTTTAAGTTTGTGGCAAGTTTTGTAGCCTTGTTTGCCTTTTCTGCAGGTGACTCGTTGACAGCATAAATCGAATGTTTACTTGAAAAATGCCGACCTAGGTTGTAGTCTTTAAAAACAGCAATACTTTCTCTGCATATTAGACATACTGCTTTCTGTCCAATATTGGTGAAAAAGTATTTTGTTGTCCATTCTTCCTTAAACACACGACATTCAGAGCCAATTTTTATTTTTTTTGCCTGACTCATTTTCAGTCATTAACGGTCGAGTTCATTTAATTATCCGAGTGTGTGTTCTAATCATAGACTGTAAAAGATATGGACGTAGTATATGAAGAACCCAAAAGAAGCTACCAGAAGGCGTGGCCGACCGTCGCCATTTTGTTCGCGCATCATCGCACCAACCCCGAGCATACCATACAAGGCCAAAGAGGGGGAGCGTGAGCAGAGCTACAGAGGCATGCTGGCATTCTGCTTAGACGGGCTTTCCTATGGGAGAAACGCTTAATACTTCATCACCTGCGACTCGTTTGTGTTCTGACCACATGTGCTTGGTTGTACACTTTATCAATAAAGTGTTTAGACTTTTAAAGTTAGAGGTTTCATAAGCAACGTCATAAGCACAATGCTTAGTGGCTCAAAGCATTACACATTGAGCCACTAAGCATTGTGCTTATGACGTTTTTCAACAGGAGGAAAGTGCGAATTACTTCCAAAAACTTCAGATATAGTCTGTGTTAGTAAATGCAAGGCTAATTATGAAGTCCAGGCAGAACACTGTATGACAACGCTTCAGAGCTTCTAGAGCCTACAGCCAATAATCTGTCAGATTCTGGAGTGCATTACAGCTCTAAAGAACATTATAAATGATAAATGATCTTAAATAAAACAAATACATTCATAGAGATGGTATATAATTTCACTCACCTGGCAAATTGAGGCCACGTGAATGGCTTGTGAGCACAATTAAGTGCACACAGCATGCCATATCATCTGATAATTGTAGGAAATAATTCCAAAAGGCAGCAGACTGTGTATAGTCACATAAAACAACACAAAAATACGATGAATATGCCGAGATCAGCGGCTAATCAGCCGTAATCAGCTGAGGTGAAGTGACGGCGACCAGCGAGACCTAGCTGTCACTCAAGTGGCCACGCCCTTAATTATGCAAACTTAATATAACTTAATATATAGGAAACGGATGAGTTATAAAAAAAGTCACCCCCCTCACAGTTGTCACGAAGGGTAATATTAGCTATATGAACCAAAATCGTTCTTTTTACCAGGCTGTAAACACCTTTTTTTATGCTGTAAAGTTGGCCATTCTAACAGTGGGCTCAAAAGAAATTTGCTCTAAAATGGAGCAGCGGAATTTCGATGAATTGCAGTTTCAGTTACTTCCGTATTGGCTTCCCGAGGGAGAGCGGGAGGTTGCCGCTTGGTTCTAATTCTACTGGTTGCGCTAACTGTGCCGCGTGCAATGCTGCCATCAAATGGCGTTCATTTGTATTGCATCATTAATTTACTAATTCTGAAACCATCCGTTACTCAGAAGCAGCATTTTAAAAACTCCCTCGTGGGCCGGATGAAAGTGTTCAGTGGGCTGCATATGGCCCGCGGGCCGTAGTTTGCCCACCTCTGGATTAGAGCATAGGGATGAGCCCTTCCGAATGGAATCTAACGGAAGGCTGAGTGTTTAGGAGGAGGATAAGATGTGGTGGGATGCTGGAATTTTTTTTTTTTTAGATTTTTCTTTAGTATCACCATGTTAATGACGTCAATTTTCATGTAAATCTACCTAAATATCAGGTTTGATTTTTATATAAAACAGGGAAAGCAGAATGTTAAGGTTATGTAGTAATGAAGACCACAACTCCCATGATTCCACACTCAGTCATGGCATCATCAAACTACGCCTTTGTTTGTTGTGAATACACGCCCTCTAGTGGAGAAAATTACATATTGTGTTTTCAAGATGTTTTTTGCTTACATTATTTTTTAAGATAATATTTAAACAACATGGCATGCAATGGCGCAGTGGGTAGCACGATCGCCTCACAGCAAGAAGGTTGCTGGTTCGAGCCTCGGCTGGGTCAGTTGCCATTTCTGTGTGGATTAAGCTAAATTGTCTGAAGTGTATGTGTGTGAATGAGGGTGTATGGATGTTTACCAGTGATGGTTAGCAGCTGGAAGGGCATCCGCTGCGTAAAACATGTGCTGGATAAGTTGGTGGTTCATTCCGCTCTGGCGACCCCTGATTAATAAAGGGACTAAGCTGAAAAGAAAATGAATGAATGAATTTAAACAACATATTAGTCTATTACAATTAGGGCTGTAATGGATCATGGTTGATTCGTGATCCGTACGGATCACAACCCACAGTTCTGAACGCACGTGACCCACGGATTAATAACTTTTTCAAACTTGTAGATTAATCCAACATTTATAACTATTGCAAAGAGATCGCCTCCTACGTCATTTAAATCACACGTATGAAGCCATTTTGGCTTCCCTGTAAAATGTAATGACGGAAAATTTGTGGTGGGACCTAAATGCTTTCTAAGGTAATTAAAGGTGTTTTCTGTCACTGTTTGTTTAGCCTGCATTAATGCATTCAGTGTAAAGCTGCACAATTAAACATTAAAAGATTGTGATCTGAATTCAAACCCACGCAACGATGATAAATGATAATGATTTGCATATGTTTATTAATCTTTCTAAGCGCTGCATTCAAATCTGTGGTTGATTGAGAGACATACTGGGAGAGAACAGTTTATAGTTCAGATATAAACACTGATGTTTATGGTAAAGATTAAAATCACCGTTTAATGGAACTTGACGATGGTAAATGTTGTAGCAATTACATTGTTTAACCAATGGGTGGCGACAAACAACCATCAAAATGATGTCACTGACTAGGTTTTTTAAAATTGATCCACCTATAATGAAACATGAAGTTTTATGTGTGAATTGTTGAATCATTTATTGAAAATAAATCTGATGTGTTCTACAAGATTTTAGATTTCTATATTTAGCATTATCAGTAAACGTAGCAAAGATCATTTTTCGTATTAAATATTTTTCTTTTTTTCAGCTTCTTTTTTTTCCTCCTTTTTTTGCTGATCTGAAAAATGGTCCGATCCATGACTCAAAAACCATAGTGTGATCCGAACCGTGAGATTTGTGATCCGTTACACCACTAATTACAATAAACAACAACAGCAAATTGTTGATAAAATATCTGGTTCTTTTATTTCGTCAGTCAAGAAGATATTTCTTTCTCTTCAAATCACAGGCGGCTTGTCAGATTGTATGTTTTGTATGTTTAGGTGTGTGCGAAATTCATCCAAACCCTCCTTTATTTATTCAGTGATTCATTCTCATTAACGTGAGTTTGGCCTTCCTTTATGAGAACGTGATTATGAGCCACAGACATGAGGTTTCAGGATCTCTAGTAGTGGGGTGTGTGTGTGTGTGTGTGTGTGTGTGTGTGTGTGTGTGTGTGTGTGTGTGTGTGTGTGTTTTGAAGGAGGAGACAGAAATGTATAATATAAAACATTCTGTTAGATATATTAAGAGGGTGGCGATACAGTGGCGCAGTAGGTAGTGCTGTCGCCTCACAGCAAGAAGGTCGCTGGTTCGAGCCTTGGGTGGGTCAGTTGGTGTTTCTGTGTGGAGTTTGCATGTTCAACTTCTCCCTGTGTTCTCGTGGGTTTCCTCCGGGTGCTCCGGTTTCCCCCACAGTCTAAAGACATGCGGTACAGGTGAATTTATAGGCTAAATTGTCCGTATGAGTGTGAATGAGTATGGATGTTTCCCAGAGATGGGTTGCGGCTGAAAGGGCATCCGCTGCGTAAAAACATGTGCTGGATAAGTTGGGGGTTCATTCCACTGTGGCGACCCCTGATTAATAAAGGACCTAAGCCGAAAAGAAAATGAATGAATGAATATTAAGAGGGTTTGTTTGTAGCCTGAGAACATTAGACCATCTCAATGCACGTCTAGATGCTCCAGCATGACATGATGCTGCACAATGACCTGAATGAGTGTGTTTTTTTTATGTCTTCTTGGTGACCTACTTCTCAGACCCGTCTGTGATTCAGGCTGAGTGAGTTATTTGTGAGCGAGTTGTTCACTGTTATTATTTAGTCTTGAATTTGTTTATAGATATTATTATTTTCAAGAAGGGCGAATAACTGTTGTGGCCTAAACCAAATTTTGTGTCCTCAGACATTTGTTTTCTCCTTCAGAAATTAGCAATTAAACTACCGTTATGTATGATATGTGTATGTTTTTAGTAGGGCTGCACATCATTTGCATATGTTTTTTAATGCCTGTAGTTATATAATGACTTTAAAAGTCTTCAGGTATAAGAAATTGTGCCATTTGTGACCTTAATTATGATTAATTTTATTGAATTATTTTTATTCTTATCATTCAGTTCATTCATTCATTCATTTTCTTGTCGGCTTTGTCCCTTGCGGGGTCGCCACAGCGGAATGAACCGCCAACTTATCCAGCACGATTTTACGCAGCGGATGCCCTTCCAGCCGCAACCCATCTCTGGGAACTTCCACACACACATTCACACTCATACACTATGGACAATTTAGCTTACCCAATTCACCTGTACTGCATGTCTTTGGACTGTGCGGGAAACCGGAGCACCCGGAGGAAACCCACGCAAACGCAGGGAGAACATGCAAACTCCACACAGAAACGCCAACTGACCCAGCCCAGCCGAGGTTCGAACCTGCGACCCAGCGACGTTCTTGCTGTGAGGCAACAGCACTACCTACTGCGCCACTGCGTTGCCCTTATCATTCAGTTACTGTACTTGAATACTGTTAGACTCGGGAAACGATAAAACACTTTATTTCAATTGAATCTTTTTCTTGATTGCAGTTATAGATTGTTATGCATGAAAATCCTAACAACTCATGCAAATACAGAAATGCACTGCAAATAGCACAGGCCACCACGAAAATGTGTCGGGGGACCCCAAAAAGTTTATAGATTGTTTATTAGATTTTATGGAGATGCACTCCCACTGCAGAATCATCTAACAGAATCGATCTAACATTATAAATTCTTTCCAAATAGAGGTATTAAGTCATCTGGTGAAATTGTTTTCATATCGCAATATACCTTGCAAAAGAAAAAATTATGGCAATATTAGATTTTTCCAATATCATTCAGCCCTAGATCTTAGGTATGAAAGTCTTTATTTTCACCAAGTGAATTTATTTGATCAAATACAGTTCAATACATTATTATTATTTGTGAAATGTTATTGTAGAATTACTCTTTTTTGTTTTAATATGTTTTTAGAATGTAATTTATTCAGAGGCGACGCAGTGGCGCAGTAGGTAGTGCTGTCGCCTCACAGAAAGAAGGTTGCTGGTTCGAGCCATGGCTGGGTCAGTTGGCGTTTTTGTGTGGAGTTTGCATGTTGTCCCTGCGTTCGCGTTGGTTTCCTCTGGGTGCTCCGGTTTCCCCCACAGTCCAAAGACATGCGGTACAGTTGAATTGGGTAGGCTAATTTGTTCATAGTGTATGAGTGTGACTGAGAGTGTATGGGTGTTTCCCAGAGATGGGTTGCGGCTGGAAGGGCATCCGCTGCATAAAACATGTGCTGGATAAGTTGGCGGTTCATTCCGTTGTGGCGACCCCGGATTAATAAAGGGACTAAGCCGAAAAGAAAATGAATGAATGAAAGAATTTATTCAGAATTTTCAGCATCATTATTCTGGTATTATGATGATTTGATGTTATTATTATGACCATTCAAAACAGTATTTTTCTGAGGATTCTTTGATGAATAGAAAGTTTTTGTAGTGTAAGAAATTATTTTTTGACACTTGTTTTGTTAATGAGTCTTTACTGCATAAATGAATTATAAAAATGTAAATTTTTTATTAGATTATTTCGATATTCTCTGTGATAAAGCTTTACTGTCTGATCAATCTATTGACTTGGTCTGGCTAAATTTCTAAATAACTATTAGTTAAACAGGAGTAGATATGTTGGATTACACCACAAAAGAATAATGAATTAACCAATTGACCAACTAATTATTTAAGTAATTTAAAAAGTGCAATAATATGTATTTTTGAACAAATTGATAGAGCTTTTTTTGCTAAAAATATATATTAAAGGCTTCTCCTATAGAGTTTTTTCTTGTTTCTAATGTAAAGTAGCAACATCATTATTGAAGTTTATAAAAAATGTGTTTTGAGGTATGTTTTACTACACTTTAAAGGAGGAAGAAAAAAAAGAAAGCTTTTGGTTTTCAACAGAATTTTTTAATAAAAAGTTCTTGAAGAAACACTGTAAACAGCCTTTTGTGAAATGAAATGTTTGCTTGATGTTTAGTTGAATTATGTAAAACCTTTTCAGTTGTCAGGAAGGGTGTAAATGTCTGACAGGAAGCTTAATGAACAAATGGAGACAGACATCATCCTGTGTCAATTAACTAATGCAAACTCTGTGTTGGCTTTCCTTGACTGTTAAAAAAACTTTTACTTCCTTATCTAATCAGAAATTAACGTGTAATGTTCAAGTATTCTATCTTTTGTTCTAGTCTTATCTTGTTTTTTTTATTGAATAATATTTTATTTTAGCCGGCAGCTAGCTCTCTGCAACTTTAACATGGTCACCCGAAGCTAAGCAGGGCTCTGCCCGGTCAGTACATGGATGGGAGACCCCATGGGAAAACTAAGTTGCTGCTGGAAGTGGTGTTAGCGAGACCAGCAGGGGGTGCTCAGCCTGCAGTCTGTTTGGGTCCTAACGCCCCAGTATATTAATGGGGACTCTATACTGCTCCGTGACCACTGTGTGGTTGTTAAAAATCCCAGGATGTAGGCCCACCGGCCTCCTAACTATCATCACATACCATTTCATCACTCTCTCTCCTATCTGTGTGGTGTGCAGTCTGGCGCAATATGGCTCATTAAGAAGGAGGCTGCACACTGGTGGTGGATGAGGAGACTCCCCTCAATGTGTAAAGCGCTTTGAGTGTCCAGAAAAGCATTATATAAATGTAAGGAATTATTATTATTATTATTATTATTATTATTATTATTATTATTATTATTATATACATAACTTAATAGATTTGTTTTGTTGTCCTTCCTCTTACCAAAGCTGCGTTTGTTTGATCAAAGATTCAAAACACATGTAATTTATGGGATATTATTTAAATTTACAATTATATTTTTAATTGAATATTTTAAAATTAGATTTATTCCCTTGATCCAAGCTGATTTCCCTAGTCTTCAGTGTCACATGATGAGAAAAACCATTCGAATATGCTTATTTGCTGCTGTTTTAGGATCAGTTGTTACTCAATCATTAATGGTTCTTAATATTATCAATAACAAAAACCTTTTGTGTTGAAACTGATGCACTTCTCAGAATGCATTACTGAATAGACAGTGCATGATAGCAGCATCTAGTTTTGAAATAAAACCTTTTGTAGCATTATAAATGTCTTTACTTTCACTTCCTTTTTAACAATTTAATGTGTCCTTGATAAATAAAAGTTTGATAATAATCAGAAATGTCCCAAAATCAGCTTATTAAAATGATTTCTGAAGGGTTGTGTTACACTGAAGACAGAAGTAATGATTGCTGAGAATTCAAATTTGAGTCATGAATTACATTTTGAAATATATTCACATAGGCGTCGTGGTGGCGCAGTGGAAAGCATGATCGCCTCACAGCAAGAAGGTCACTGGTTTGAGCCCCGGCTGAGTCAGTTAGCATTTCTGTGTGGAGTTTGCATGTTCTCCCCTTGTTGGTGTGGGTTTTCTCTGGGTGCTCCGGATTCCCCCACAGTCCAAAGACATGCGGTACAGGTGAATTGAATAAGCTAAATTGGTTGTAGTGTATGTGTGTAGTGTATCGGTGTTTCCCAGTGTTGGGTTGGGGCTGCAAGGGCATTTTTATTTTTAATAAAGAGACTAAGTCGAAAAGAAAATGAATGAATAAAGGAATATACTTGCATAGAAAGCAGTAATTTAAAAGTTTTTATTTTATTTTATTTTATTTTATTTTATTTTATTTTATTTTATTTTATTTTATTTTATTTTATTTTATTTTATTTTATTTTATTTTATTTTATTATTTTATAAGAATGCGGTTCACAAACATGGCCAGCAGATGGAGATGTTTAACTATTCTTAGGCATGGCAACAACTTTCTTGATCTCCAAAGCCCTTAAAATATTCTGTTATTCCTTAGAGAACTCTTATATGTTTTCATCTTTCCCATGTTTATTGTTCCGTCTTATATAGCACTTTGCACAGTTAAATAAGCATTAACATTTCTTGGATATTAATCATATTTAGCGCTGCTCTGAACTCTATGCACTCAGGAACAGCAAATCCATGGCAACATGAAACGATGTGTGTGTTTATGTGAACAAAACCATGCGCAAATCACAGAATGCTTGAGTTGTTTCTAAGGAAACCGTCCTGCTCTTGCAGTACAGAGGTCCATGTGGGTGTGTGTGAATGTGCTCACAAGGTCAGTGTGTTCCAGCCTGCACATGTAGGAGAGCACAACCAAGTGTTTTGAGCTCAAACTCTCTGCAGTTCCGTAGCAATTCTGTTTCAGACATATGCTGTAATACAATAATGCAATAATGAACATGCACAATATTATCATAGGCATTTAAAGTTGGAATAAAATCAAACTCTTCTTATGTGTCTTATATATGTATATAGAAGTGCTTTGTTATAAACTATGTATCTTCGCACTTTTTTCTGTGTGGAGTTTGCATGTTCTCCCCGTGTTCGTTTGGGGTTCGTTTGGGGTCCAAAAACATGCGCTAAGCTAAATTGGCTGTAGTGTATGTGTGTGAATGAGTGTGTATGGATGTTTCCCAGTGATGGGTTGCAGCTGGAAAGGTATCCGCTGTGTAAAACGTGCTGGATGGGTTGGCGTTTCATTCTGCTGTGGCGACCCCAGATTAATAAAGAGACTAAGCCGAAAAGAAAATGAATGAATGATTAACCTTTCCCTGCCCCCTCAAAATGACTTCCTTACTTCTAGTCACATGGAATGCCTTTAGGGCGGGGCTATCTGGGCATGTCTCGATTCTGCTCTGCCTTCATCCTTTCGTTAATATTCTTTCATTTTATTAGCAGCACCCATCATCCAATGATCCAATCGGTTGCCAAAGGACGAAATCATTTTTGTATTCATTTTTTTTAATTTAAGGACCGTTTCATGTCATGATATGGGAAAAAAGGACAATCTTAACTTCCGTTTTATGGAGAAATGGTGACTTTAAAAATACAGTGAATAATTCTTTTATTCAGAATAAAATATTTAAACACTAACAATATTAAAATTGTCATAGTGCTAAAATTCTTGAATACTTGAAGAAACACTACACGTTTTTTTTTGGAAATAGGCTCATTTTATTATCTATAGGTCTGGGAGCACTTTTAGTTTAGCTTAACATAGCTTATTGAATCGGATTAGACCATTAGCATCTCACTCAAAAAAGAGTTTTGATAATTTTCCTATTTACAGCTTGACTCTTCTGTAGTTACATCGTTTAGTTCCATCAAGGAACAGGGCTGCCATACCACAGCTGCAGCAGGCACAATGATATTATGCAGCATCTACAAATAGTCCCCAGCAAGGTAACATTCATTCATTTTCCTTCGACTTAGTCCCTTTATTCATCAGGGGTCGCCACAGCGGAATGAACCACCAACTTACCCAGCATATGTTTTACACAGCAGATGCCCTTCCAGCTGCAACCCAGTACTGGGAAACATCCATACACTCATACACTATGGCCAATTTAGTTTATTAAATTTACCTAGTGCATGTGTTTGGACTGTGGGGGAAACCGGAGCACCCGGAGGAAACCCATGCAAACATGGAGAGAACATGCAAACTCCACACAGAAATACCAACTGACCCAGCCATGACTTGAACCAGCAGCCTTCTTGCTGTGAGCCAGCTAGATAACAGCACTGTGTAATATCATTGCTCATGCTGCAGCCATGGTACTGCAGCAAAGTTCCTTGTATATTACGCCAGAATGAGAGTATAGTTCCTAGCTATATTGGCTAGAAATTACATGATGTAACTACAGAAGGGTCAAGCATTAAACAGGAAAATTGTCAAAACTGATATTTTTCAGCATATTTTCCTTTTTTTAAGTCTATTCTCCTATTTGCATGTTTGGAATAACTGATGAATGATTAATAAAGGCAGAATTGTCATTTTTGTTTGAAATTAACCTTAAATTAATGCAACACAGGCTCATTCTGAAAACGTAGTCCCGTGGACGTTTCTGGAGACCGCGAATTATGTAGCCGTAGGTACGTATGGATATAGCAAACAATACGGGATGGTATGACGCCGTTCCTTTTGGTGCTTACCGGCTGACCGCTTAGCTCAGTGTGGAGGCCTTTCCTGCCGCAACCAGTTTGTCCCGTTAGCTCGTCGTGTACGTTGGCGGACTTGAGACGCAGAGAGGAGTTGACCATGTACAACTGGTTCGAGTCCGGGGAAGAGCAGTTTCAGAAATCAGGTAAGACAAAAACAGAATCCAAAAAAATAAAATGAACGAGTGAACAACAGGGTGAGAATGTGGTAAAATACGAATACGTGGTAAAAATCAGACGAGGGCTTTTCTTTTTCTGGACGGCTTTTGTAAACCATTGGTTGGGTTTTGGGAAGTAAGTGGGTGGGTGGGTCAATCGGTAAAATTGGTTGGGTTTAGGGAAGGAGGAGGGTGGGTCAGTCGATTGGCCGGTCACTCAGTCAATCATTCAGTCAGACAAACGGTTGGTCGACAGCGGCCTCTGGTGGGTTTACGCGAGAACAGCGCGGGCGCGAACGGCACTCGCGAGAGACATTTGAGATATGAAAAAGCGCACACAGCAGCCTCTCGCGGATTCTCAAAAACAAAAACTGCAAAAATACGTACCTCCCGGGACATATTTTGCGGTCTCCAGAAATGTCCACGGGACTACGTTTTCAGAATGAGCCTGGGTTGATTAATCTACATTTACAATAAAAGCTAATAGTATAGCATTTGTTTATTTTTAGGTGATGTTAACAATTTAACAACGAGACCCTACTGTACTTAGTGTTACCTATTGCACTTTACATATTTTCATATTTTAATTTGTTTAAAACATTTGTTTGCTTTCAACAATATGCACAAGAGTTCTTTTTGTTACTGTACCCGTAGAAGTAACCTTTCTTTGCAGTGTATTTCAGTGATAAATGACAAAAATGAATGTCATGTTTCAGCATTTATTGCAAAAAGGAAATCTGATACCCACATAAATACCCATATATCAGTAATACATCTAATGTTACTTCAATCTTGATCTTGAAAAATGAAGTCTGTCATCATTTACTCACCTGTATGTGTTGAATGTTCATGCTGCTCTTTTCTTTATATGTCGATATTTCTTTCCTTTGCTTCTTTCTATGACCATATTTCTCTCTGCTCATGTCTTTTCACACTCATCTGTACTGTTTTGTACTATTCAGCAACAACTTTGAGTGTGTGTGTGTGTGTGGGTGCAGATTAGATGATTCAGTATAATAGTGTTAAGCTTCTGCTTTTCATTCAACACACACATGTAAACACTCTCAAACACACACTCAGGAGAGCCTAGCCTCTCAGACTTGGTGAAATATTCACTCTTATGCAACTTAATGGTCCATTTTACACTTGAAGTGTTCACTTCAAAGCACCTTTGATGAATATGTGCTGAAAACGAAGCCATGGTTTCTCTGTGTGTGCTGCAGAGCTGGTTTCCTCAAGGCAGATGTCAGGGCTGTAGAAAACTGTGAGCAACATGACTAATAAAAATGTGAATTTCTTTGCAAAAATAATATAGAATTATGATCTATTAAACCTAATCAAATACTTTTGCTCAGGCCTAGCTACTAAAATAACTTATAAAAACAATATCTTACTTTCAATGGTTTTAATTTTATCATAAAAAGTGTTATTTTTTTGCCACCTCATGGAATAAACACTATTTTCAAACATGTTCTTATAAAGGAATTGCATAGAGAAATCATTACTTTTAAATATAACTTTTGTTATGAGAAAATATAAGTGAAAAGTGAAATTGAGGAAACAGGAAAATGAATCTGACTATTGGCATTCAGAATAAGCCATAAAAAATTAAGACTGGTGTATCTGTAACCAAAGATATACGCTGACAACAGGATGCGGATTCAAATGCAGGCTTTATTTAAAGGGATGGTCAGGCAAGCAATGATCAACACAGGAGCAATCAGGTGTATGAGGGAAATCCAGAATCGTCGTCAATAAAGCAGGCAAATGATCACAAGGATGGCAGCAGACAGGGAGAAACAGATAAACAAGGCGAAGGTCAAAACACGGCAAAAACAAGACAAGGAAACGCTTTGAATTGAAACTGTAAACAGGTAACAAGACTCGGCAACTGGAGTGAGTGTGTGTGCTGTTTATGTACTGTGTGTAATCAGTTCTTGAGCGGCTTCAGCTGTGGGATGTAATCAGTGATGATATGGAACCGGTTGTGTGTGATGTGAGAGTAGTGCATGTGTGGAGATGTAGTCCATTGGGTGGCAGATTTGTAGTCCATTAGTGAATGTGCTTGTAAACTAGCGATCTATGGGGAGAAGATCGCTGGTAATCGTGACAGTATCCCTTATTAAAGGGCACCTATTGCACCCCTTTTACAAAATGTAAAGTAAGCCTTTGGTGGCTCCAGAATGTGTCTGTAAAGTTTCAGCTCAAAATACCCATCAGATTATTTATTATAGCCTCCAGAGTCTGCCCATTTTGGTTTCTGACTACAGTGTAACTGCTTTTGTAGCCTGTGACTTTTTAATCCAAATAAGCTGCTTCTTTCCACCCACTATTCCCACATGCGTGTCTGCTTCTCCTGCATTACAGCAAATAAACATTCGTCAGTGGTCAGTGATAGAGACAGACATGGATGAAGCTGAAATACAGCTCATTTAGGCCCACACAGAATCTGCGTGCACAGAAATCCACAGATTTTTAGCCTATCGTTGAGTCTTTTTATTCACTTTTGTAAATGTGTGTACATTTATATTTATTCAGTTTTTAAATTGATTTCAGTAATATTATTAACAAACATGAAAATGTTTATATGATTTATTTACAATAGTTTGTGAAGTAATATTTTCTGTCTTTTAGTAGATGTATTATATGAGAGACTTGCTTTGTTTACCAATTAATCAATTTTTTACCATCAATTGGATTTGCATGGTAAACATTATATAAAAGTTAAAAATGTATAGTTTTTTATTTCATATATTACGTTTTTAGTTACGATACACCCAAAAATATTCTGCAAAATTCTGCACAAAAATAGCAAAAAATATCTGCAGATTCTGTCTGACCCTACTCATTAGTCAAAAATACCAAGTAATTTTATTTGATGTATTTTTGATGGAGTCTATTCAAGCCTTTCTGAAACGATGAGTCACAGACAAATTGCAGTTCACACACACACATATACAGTATATGCGCATTTACTGACACTATGTGACCGTGGTGATTATAGCGGTTTAGAATTACATAGCGATTTTACTGTCTATTACAAACACGCTCTGTTTTAAAAATGTTTTAAACCTATAAAAATCACAGAGAGTAGGAAGAGATATTTTAATCTCAGTTTCTTTGCAAAAAATTTTTTTTCTGTGGACATGTGTATACATGTTATTATAGAAACATGTATAAAGCCTGTCAATCAATTCAGTGGACATGGAAAACCACACTCCTACGTCACGTCGAGCTGGGCCTCAAAATCACTGGGATTTGGGTCCTATTTTAACGTCAGGAAATTTTAAAAAAGAGACTTGTTGGGTTTATGTCACTCCAATATGACAGTGGACACACTATACCTACACACAGTTCTATCCAAACAGCTTACAAAAGTAGATTTTCATCATAGGTGCCCTTTACCAAATATTCTAATTCTGTCCTTCTGATAATAAGTGTATCTGTGTGTCTGCTCTCTCACCAGTCACTCCTGAGGCGGTGGGCTTCCTCTCGGCCGTGGGCATCTTTGTGGTCTTGTTGGCCATACTCTTCCTCTTCATCAATAAGAAGCTGTGTTTTGCTCGTGTCGGGGGGCTGCCATGCCTCGAGCAGTACAGCCGACGCAAGCGAAGAGACCGTGCAGGGATTCACCAGGGTCTGGGTGAGTAATACTGCTCTGACTTTTTTTTTTTGCTGAGTTATTGTTTTTGTAAAAGGTTTCACAGGTTAAAAAAAAAAGGTTATAAAACCCCATATGGTATGTTTAAGATTCATAATTTAGTTTTGAAGGTCTTCTGCAATAGGTTTACATCCATGCATCTTCAAAATACAGTAACAACGTTTATTGTAAAACCTTTCAGACCTTTTACATTCCCAAACAGCAATATTACACACTATGTGAATGGTGATATATTTAAAAACACACAATACTTTGACCTTAATTTCAGGTGAATACAGGTATAGTCTGGGATGTTTGATGAGCAGTGTCTGGGATGTTTGATTAGTCTGTTTGATGGCCAATGGCAAACAGGGGGAGTGTTTGGGATCCAGTTTTCTAATTAGATGCACATCTCTGTATGCTCTATGGGTTGTCCCTTTCTCTACTCTTTCCTCGCACATTATGCACACATACTCACCACCTGTGTGTAAACCCTGCACCTTTTGGTTTGACGCACACACACAAACACACTTCTCAGTCTGTATATCAGCAGGGTGGTGGAGGAAGTTCTGCTGTGGTATTTAAAAGCAGCTCCTTTAGTAAACATTCAGTCAGTCCGTCCTGCGAGATGCCCTGCGTCTAGTAGCTAGATAACTGTTATGAATTCAGGTGCCGCTGAATTGGTTTGACAGAAGGTTTGTTATATGTGCAAGGAGTAATCGAGTAAATGGAGTAATTGAAGAAGCCATGCTGGTAAGTGTGTGTGATCTAGGAAAGCACTATTTGTATTGGTTACTGTCTAAGGAATTTCAATTTAGTATTAATTATTCAATGCTAATTTACTGTTTATATATATATATATATATATATATATATATATATATATATATATATATATATATACATATATATATATATATATATATATATATATATATATATATATATATATATATATATATATATATATATATATATATATATATATATATACATATATATATATATTATTATTATTTAAAATAATTACATTTATTCTATAAATTATTTCATATTTTTTATTTTTAAATGTTTATTCATTGAGTCAATAATATAGACAATTTTGTTGTTGATTTTTAGTATTGAACTACTTTTAATTTATTATTATTTTTAGTAATATTTATATTAGTAATTTAGTAATCATTATTAGTAGGACTGCACAATATATCGTTTTAGCACTGATATTGCAATGTAAGTGTCCGCAATAGTCACATCACATTATATGCAATGTTAAATTGAGATTATAGTCGATCAACAGTTGAGAATACAAGAGATTTGTGGAGTCATTGCATTGTATAGCCATATCAGAATGAAACTTTATCATTTGCATGTGTTTTAAAGGCATTTCAGGAGAGTGTAAAGCATTCGGGCATAATAACGTAACACATTTGTAACTTTAATGAAGAGTAATTTGACCGATTATTAATACAATGAAGACTATACAGGGTTATTTTACATTACATTACCTGAATGCTGTTTGACTCTATGGATAACCATAAAGCACTGTTTATTTTTCTGTTATCGTTGCTTTATTGTAATTATTCTTGCAATTTGTTTATTATTTTTTTATACATGGTTCACACCCTTACAAAATCATCCCAACCAATCTAAATTAATGCTTTTTTCACAAATAGAGCTATTAAAGTCATCTGGTGAAATTGTATTCATATCGCAATATATATCGCAGCAAAAGAAATATTGTAATGTTAGATTTTTCCAATATTGAGCAGCCCTAATTATTAGCCATAAGAACTGTAAAATCTGTTTATATGTAGTTACATAAAAATATATATATATATACAGTTGAAGTCATAATTATTAGCCTCAATCAATACAATCATATTATATCATATAATATATATTGATTGTCTTTTTGCCCTATCGCCCAGCCCTAATATACAGTATATATATATATATATATATATATATATATATATATATATATATATATATATATATATACACACAGCAGTTTTTGTCATGTAGCTGAAGGCAGGGTTTTTGTAGTTAAACCATTAAACTAAAACAATTTGATGTCAAATTTGATTCAATCAAATTTGATTTGATGTTTTTAATAAAAAATTAAAATAAAATAAAATAAAATCTATCACCAAAGGAATACCAAGAATTATACCTTTTTAAATTAAAGGAATACCGATAAAAGTATTTTCAGTTAGTTTAAAATCATGTACTAACATAACTAAAACACTCAACAGAATAGCTCAAATTTGATCTGTAATTTAAAAAAAAATGAATATAATGTTCTTTCTTTGACCATAATATCAATGTTTTAAATTTAATACAGTGACAGCATGAGGAACTTCAATGGGTCTTCTGTACATCTGAACTAGACCTCAGAACAAATAGGGCAAAATCTTGACATTTGACGGAATGGCGGATACTTCTCAGACAGGTATGCCAGCATTCTCCTCATGGCTCGCTCAGATTTCAGACGCTTTTTCCAGTGGCTTTCGCCACCTCGGCCAAAATGAAGCTGCCGACTCAGTGAAGGATGAGAGTTCAGAGGTGGAGCAGAACTTGAGGGTTGTTCATGGATCTGTAGTGGATTCACGGGACGACAGGTTTGATTATACACTTTCTGCTGAACGTCTGACTCCCATCAGTGAAGAGACAGATGAGCTGGAGAGCAGGAGGAGTCTGCTGACTTCTGATATTGGTAAGATGATGGTTTGCTGCGCGGAAAAAAAAATCTTTCATTGGATTTGCTCATTTAACTGGTTGCAAACAATTTATATGGGCTGAATTTAAACAAACAAAAATAAGTTGAACATTACTAAATGCAATTTGTTTGTTTAAATATATAAATATGTTGTTCATATAAATGGTTTGCAGCCAGTTACCTTAAAACAATTTAGTAAATCCAATTAATCATTTTTTTCAGTGTGCTCTTCAAATCAAGTGGTTCTCATTATTGGTGGTCTGTTCTTATTGCAAATTGACATGCTTACTTAATGGGAGTTATTGCTACTATCACTGTAAAAAAAAATCTGTTAATTAGCAGGTTCCGTATTTAGTGATACATGTTTTGTTTTTTTGTGCTTGGGGTTATGAATTTCCAGTGAGTGGTGTAAAAGTAGCGAATTACAAATACTCAAATTACTGTAATCGAGTAGTTTTTCTCAGGAATTGTAATTTACTGAGTAGTTTTAAAAATGTGTACTTTTACTTTCGCTTGAGTACATTTTTAGTGCTGTATCTGTACTTTTACTCCACTACTTTCCTTCAACCTGCAGTCACTACTTTATTATTGCCTGTTTATGGGGATTAGAAAAATCAGTCCTGTGATTCCTGTCTAATCAAATCGTACACAGAAGGTAAATCGCCTCATAATGAACTACCTCAAGACATGGGTGATTTATAATTGCAGCAAACTGTTTGGAAGTGTTAAAAGTGTCCAAGAAGATGTCCAAAATCTTTACACGCATTGACCCAGAGACTGTTTAGATGCCTGTCACTGATGAGAAGATGACGGATGTTTACTGAATGATGACCGAAATGGCCTTAAACACCCAGCAGGCACAAGACACAAGACAACAACATGACGTCAGATTGACGTTGTACCTCAACATCGTAGGGACGTTGCGTTTTGTTTGGAAATGAAAACCGCATTGATGTCAAAACTCAACGTCAGGCCGACGTCATTGTCCAACATCCAACCTAAAATCAACCAAATATCAATCTCTAATGAGGTTACTGCTTGATGTTGTGTGGACGTTACCACTATGACGTCTATCAGACATTGAATTTTGGTTGCCATACCTGACAAATAAAAATCAATATTTGATGTTAGATATGACATTGGTTTAAGATGTTGGCTTGATGTTGGATTTTGGTCACTTTCTAACACAACCTAAAATCAACCAAATATCAACTTCATTTCACATCATCAAAATGACATTTTCCTTAAGACGCTGGCTAGACATTGAATTTTGGTCACCTGACGTCACAACCTAAATCTAACCTAATATTAACGTCTTATGACGTTGTGTGCCTGCTGAGCAATAACTAAATGCACTACAGAATGTTACATTTACACACATCCACAAATTACGTGTAAATGCATCAGCTTTTTATAGCGTAATACTCACTTCTCACTACTCCTGAGTTTTTTCGAAAGAGCTATTTTTTACTCATACTTTGAGTAATATTTACAACAGATACTTTTACTTTACTTGCACTACATTTTTGGCCAAGTAATGGTACTTTTACTTAAGTATGATTTTTCAGTGCTCTTTCCACCACTGTGAATTGCATTATGGGACCTTAATTTTTGCTCTGTCAGCTTTTGATTTTGTAAATTCAACTCTGCAGTTTAACAAAGTAGATAGCGCAGTGGGTAGCAGCCTCGGGCAGTTGGAGCCTCGGCTGGGTCAGTTGGCATTTCTGTGTGGAGTTTGCATGTTCTCCCCGTGTTCGCGTGGGTTTCCTCCGGGTGCTCCGGTTTCCCCCACAAGTCCAAAAACATTTGTGTGAATGAGTGTGTATGGATGTTTCCCAGTGATGGGTTGCAGCTGGAAGGTCATCTGCTGCGTAAAACATATGCTGGATAAGTTGGCGGTTCATTCCACTGTGGTGACCCATTTAAAGGGATTAAGCCGAAAATGAATGAATGAATGAATTGTAGTTTGGAAGCAATGTACTGTATAAGAAGAAATGTATAGAGAATGAAGTCTGTAAAAGGACGATATGACCAAAAATCAAAACCTCGATTAATTGAACACTTTAGCTCGATTTCGATAATTGAACTATTATTTTTATTTTCAGTGTAATTATTTATTTACTTATTTTTTCCCTCTCATAATTCATTATGTTATAATTAGAAACTGTTAATGGTCTTTTTCTAATGAAAGAGCATGTTACTATTCTTTATGATATTAAAATAAACTATTAAAAATGTCAATAAAAGTCACTTTTTAAAAAAACTTTACATTATCAAAAGTTCAATTCAATTTGAAAGCATAAATAAATAGAAAAAAGACAGGATGGATCTATGATTTCATGCCAAATTCTGAACTTACCATCTGAATGTCGCAACAGAAATCGAGACTCATCAGACCAGGCAACGTTTTTCCAATCTTCTGTTGTCCAATTTTGGTGAGCCTGTGTGAATTGTAGCCTCAGTTTCCTGTTCTTAGCTGGCAGGAGGGGCACCCGGTGTGGTCTTCTGCTGCTGTAGCCCATCTGCTTCAAGGTTGGACGTGTTGTGCGTTCAGAGATACTCTTCTGCATACATTCTCCTCTGACCTCTGGCATCAACATGGCATTTGCACCCACAGAACTGCCGCTCACTGGATATTTTCTCTTTTTCTGACCATTTTCTGTAAACCCCAGTGATGGTTGTGTGTGAAAATCCTAGTAGATCTGCAGTTTCTGAATTACTCAGACCAGCCCATCTGGCACCAACAACCATGCCACGTTCAAAGTCACTTAAATCACCTTTCTTCCCCATTCTGATGCTCGGTTTGAACTGCAGCAGATTGTCTTGACCACGTCTGCATGCCTAAATGCATTGAGTTGCTGCCATGTGATTGGCTGATTAGAAATTTGCGTTAGCGAGCAGTTAGAGAGGTGTACCTAATAAAGTGGCCGGTGAGTGTATATACTGATGCACATGCAGTTTACCACAGACTAGTGAGTTCTGTCTTTCTGGATATTTAATATAGTCAGTAAACTGAGAACGCCCTCTCAAAACAAACAGGAGAGTCATTACATTTACACATGAATGCACTGTACACACATCAAATGCACACGCCATGTTCAATCCCTCACACACACAAACAGATAGTCAGTCATCTATACAGAAACACTCACTCACTTACTTTCTTTCGATTTATTCCCTGCTGTATCGCCACAGTGGAATGAACCACCAATTCTATACAGAAACATTACCTATGATACTTTTAACATGCTTGAATTCTAAAGAAAGATATTTATTTTCATTTTGAATTAAATCATTTTAGATTAAGGTGTATTATTTGATATCCCATCTGCAATCACGACCATGCAATAAATAATAACTATGCAATAAATAGTTATTTATTTATTGGAGACTGTGGGGCTGAGCTCTGAAAAGTAAATTTTTGAGCGCATTTGTTTGGGAACACACAACTACCATAATTGTTCTCTGTTTAAATGTTCGTGCGTAGGCATTATTTATGGCATATGGAATGTACTCAGTGTGTGCATTGAGGAAAACACTTCAGCGTGAGGAACTGGTAACCATGGCAAACTCCTATGCAGCCACTTGGTCTAATTTTATGTGTGTGAGTGAGCGATGTGGGGAAATGCAGTGAAATGAATGGGAGTGGGACTATAATGGGTAAGACAGAGAAAAAGAGACCCACAGACACTAATTGGCCACTCTCTTATGATTAGGTACATATGGTGGACGTGCCTGTCTTACATGCACTGTACATTACCATTATAAAAAATACCACACTGTCTGAGTCACTGTTTGTCTCTGTTTTCATTTAGTTGAATAGAGCTCTTTAGAAATACGTGCCTCGGGCTGTTTTTTGCGAAAAACATAAAATATGTTGCTTCCGTTAAGTTTTGGTGCACATTTCTGGTGAAAAGTCCACTAGAGAGCGCTGTTCAAATTTGTGTGAATCTGAAATACATTACTTGGGGTGCATTTTGTTATATGTTTCAGATACACATGAACTGACACTGTTTTAATTTACGATAATCTTCTATGTGAAGCTGCTTTGACACAATCTACATTGTAAAAGTGCTATAGAAATAAAGGTGAGTTGAATTGAATTGAATTGAATATACACTTACAAGAAGGCAGCGCTTGTCGTGCAAATCATCTAGACCATCAACATTTTCTCAGAGGATGTCAAGCTGACAAAACATTGCTGTAAATTTAATACAAGTTTTACTTATGGAGAACATTAAAAAGCACTGCAGTGTTTTGGGTGCTCTGTGTTTGTCTGAAATAATAGTGTACTAAAATATATTCCATCAGTGCCCCTGAAGCACTTTTAGTTTGATTTTTGTAATAAAAATGTCATATAATAAAATGAATAGAGTAATATAATTACATGTAATAAAAAACTGAGTAGGATAAACTTTTTTAATAAGAAAAAATGTGCGTGAACTACAATGCAAATGCATTCACTGAATATATCCCAGCATGTGCATCAAACAAGTTGTGTGATTTTTCTTTTAACAGATCATGAGATAAAAATAGGTGCAATGGAATGGCATTAATGGACAAACCAGCAGACCGACCACATTGAAAAACATTTGAAATGTTGTTTTGCTTATTTTAAAATCCCTCAGCCTATGTCCGTCATCACGGTGGTTCAGTATTATTACCTCCAGAACTTTCTTTAGCCGCTGCACTTCCAAAGAATGGTCTCGCTCTTCAAAAAGCCAACGTACGTTCAATGCTTTTCATCATCTTCTTAGGCACACGTCATTTTTTATATAAGAAAAAGGCTCACAATGGCTTGTTCTACTGCAAAAAATCAATTTTCTATTTGATATTTGGTACCAGTTTATCAGGAAGTGACAATTTTGTTCTCTTTGTCTCATTGGATGAAAACGGTGCTTTATTCGCTAATGTTTTTATGCAGTTGTTGATTGCGCATAAATCTAATTTGCAACATTGTATAGATGATATTTATTGTGCTCAATGTGCATTGCAAATTTAGTTGTATCAATTCATGTATGTTTGTTTACTCTGTAACACCTTAGGTCACAATTCATGCTATTAAAGGTGCTGTATGTAAGTTTTTGATTCTTCTAAAGCATAAAAATACCATAATATGTTTGCAGATATTTAAGAAACATCCCAAGTGAACATACTTGTTTAACTGAAAAACAATGCTGAAGTCAGATATTCTGCTTTGAAAATGGTTTTTCCGTGCCGGAACGCTTTCTTTGTTTAGGTAAAGTTAACCTGCAGAATGCCAGTTAAGCCAATTATAATTCAGCACTCCGGGTTGCCTTGTTGGAAAACAGAGTATTTCATTCATTCATTCAGAAAGGCTCTGAAAGCATGCGCCCGTGACCGAAATGGACAGTATCAGACGTCGAAATGAGACAGATTCAGTTCCACATAAGGTTATTAATTAGCAAATGATATAAATATTACAAACGTAAACATTAGGTGAGCAGATTACATTGTAATCTCGTGTCCTAACAACACGCAAACAGCAGTTTGACTCTTTGCACCAGACGAAACACGACAAAAATGTAAATACAGCCTTTCAGAAGCACAGAATAAGCACTCACTCACGAAACGGTAAGGTTTAGAATCCATTCAAACTCACATTGTTAGCACTTAGCACTGAATAAAACACACGAGGCTTACCTGAGGTGCACTGTCATAGGTTTCACATGTTTAGCTGTGAGAAATAGAAACCGTTTCTAATATCTCAGTTCGAGGTGTTGGTTAGAACTAAAACTCCTTTTAATATGGAACATAATTCCTTCTACCGCGTGTCGTTGATTTTATTTAGAACACGGTTTAAATCACTCGCTCCTGTGTTTAAATCACTCGCTCCTGTACTCAATCTCTGGCATCCCACGCGTGTTTTTTTTTGATCTAGGAGTGCAATACCCAGTTCAACC
Organism: Danio kyathit; assembly: GCA_903798195.1. Lineage (NCBI taxonomy): Eukaryota > Metazoa > Chordata > Actinopteri > Cypriniformes > Danionidae > Danio > Danio kyathit. Next base: position 43,584,971 of record LR812531.1, on the reverse strand, counting down.
ACTGGGTGTCAAACTTACATACTGCACCTTTAAATACTGGCTTAATACCTTCTTATTATTAAGATATTAACTGTTCATTGGTGGTTATAAAGTATGATCTTATTCTGCATTCCTAATCCTACCCAAAACCTAAACCCATTTGCTTCCTTACAAACTGTTAATGAACAGCTAGTTAGTAGTTTATAAAGCTAGTAGTGTTAGTTAATGGTTTGTTAATATCGTGAATTGTGACCTATACTAATGTGTCACAGTTTACTCTTCGTTTACCCTTTGCCTAATGTGTCCCTGTCTTATGTGTGTTTTGCAGTGAATAGTTACGGCGATGACGGAGAGATCTCCAGCTCATCAGACAGCGATGATGAGTTAGCCAAGCATTTTGAGATCTCTGTTTCCCGCTCTCAAAGCTTCCGTTCAGGGGTCACAGAGCTTAACCCCCAGAATGCACCAGGGCAGCATCACAAATTCAATCGTCTGCTTTCTGACCAGGAAGAAGGAAGCACAGAGCCATCAGACTGTGAAGGTACACACACCCACATACACCTATTTGATAACAAAAATGTATGTATAATTATGCATTGTGTAGTTATGGTTGCATAATACGCTGATAGAAACACTTATGTCAGTCCCACTGAATGCTGCATTATTATTTGGAGCCGCTTGTTGACATGGTGATACGTTCAGCTCAGGGACATGGTTTAGAAGGAAGGAGAGCGAAATGCATGTAAGAATTGGACTTGATTTAATAAGGAAATGCTGTTATTTCAAAAGCATTTCTACTCTAGAACTATGCGTGAGTGTGGATGATTATGAATAAAAGGTTAACTTTTGTACTATCAAATAAAATGTCACCAACATTTAATTAAAAAAAGTAAGACCTTGACTGATCGTGATTTTTCTGTGTTTTATTGCTGAAAACTATTAAATTATAAGCATATATCTAACTATGGCAACACTTTATTTTGATGGTCCCTATTGCACATTTTGTTTACTAAAAGTTGCATTGCAACTACATCCCAATTACTTCTCATTTGAGTATTAGTAGACTGTAGACAAGAAAATGAATGAATGAATAATATAATATAATATAATATAATATAATATAATATAATATAATATTCATTCATTTTCTTGTCGGCTTAGTCCCTTTATTAATCCGGGGTCGCAACAGCGGAATGAACCGCCAACTTATCCAGCACGATTTTACGCAGCGGATGCCCTTCCAGCCGCAACTCATCTCTGGGAACATCCACACACACATTCACACTCATACACTACGGACAATTTAGCCTACCCAATTCACCTGTATCACATGTCTTTGGACTGTGGGGGAAACCGGACCGCCCGGAGGAAACCCACGCGAATGCAGGGAGAACATGCAAACTCCACACAGAAACGCCAACTGACCCAGCCCAGCCGAGGTTCGAACCTGCGACCCAGCGACGTTCTTGCTGTGAGGCGACAGCACTACCTACTCCTCTAGAAACAACATAGGACTGGTTTATATACTAATATTGTATTATGGTATTATATACTGTACAGTTAATTACAGTATATAAATAATTTCTATTCTCTAGAAACAACGTAAGACCCCAACATTTAAACCACATAATAAATATTTAAAAGATTCAAACCCAAACGCCTTTAATAAATATTTACAAATGTGCTGCTTGGCATGTCACTGTTAATCCTTGATACTCCGTCAACATCTCTGGTCTGACTGTACGTTGTGATGAGATGTTTCTGAGCCTAAATCAGCTTCTAACCGGTTGCTCGTGTCAATTGAATTCTTCCTGTATGGAGCTATATTTTTTTCAGTTGCCATGGAAAAGCGTCTTTCTGGTCACCATGGCAATAGGTCTGCAGTTAATTGGTTGCTGCTGAGTGGAACAGTTTGTGCCCTGAAAGAGACTTCATTCAGTGAAATGCACAGAGTCACGTAGTACAAGCACTTAAAGACCTAAATTACTGTCATTATCATCTACTCCACCGAGTCGGATTGGTCAGAGGAGCTTGTCCTGCAATTATTTAGTGTCAATAAAATTTCATTTGGTAAATATTCAGGGGTGGCTCAGTGGGTAGTGCTGTCACATCACAGCAAGAAGGTCGCTGGTTCAAGCCTCGGCTGGATCAGTTGGCATTTCTGTGTGGAGTTTGCATGTTCTCCCCGTGTTAGCGTGGGTTTCCTCCCTGTGCTCCGGTTTCCCCCACAGTCCGAATACATGCGCTATAGGTGAATTGGGGAAGCTAAATTGTCCATAATCGATGTGTGTGAGTGTATGGGTGTTTCCCAGTACTGGGTTGCAGCTAGAAGGGCATCCGCTGTGTAAAACATATGCTGGATAAGTTGGCGAAAAGAAATTAAATGAATGAAATTGTTTTGTACATAAATCATCTGCATTTGCATAATATTTAATAGTATTGATAAAAATAATATAAACATGTAAATAATATATTTTACACACATTTACATAAGTAAATAAATAGATTGAATAATGAGCTCAAAAATCTGCAGAAATGTGCTGAGTTTTTCTGTGGATGCACATGGGCCTAAAAATGAGATCAAAACATTATGACTAGTCAGAGGTGATGTTAATATTGTTGATTATTCATTCATTTTCCTTCAGCTTAGTCCCTTTATTCATCAGGGGTCGAACCCTGATCAGCGGAATGAACCGCCAACTTATCCAGCATATGTTTTACACAGCGGATGCCCTTCCAGCTGCACACTTATGCACTACGGCCAATTTAGTTTATTCAATTCACCTATAGCGCATGTCTTTGGACTGTGGGGGAAACTAGAGCACCCGGAGGAAACCCACACAAACATGGGGAAAACATGCAAACTGACCCAGCCGGGACTCAAACCAGCGACCTTCTTGCTGTGAGGCGACAATGCTAACCACTGAGCCACTATGTAGCCATATTGTTGCTTGTCACATTTAAAAGTCACATCTTATGATCTGGAGAGCTTTGGTGGGAGGCAAACATGTATTTAAAACATTGTTTTAAAAGGATAATTGTGTAGACTGAAAGGGATAATTCACCCATAAGAAAATAAAAATTCTGTCATCGTTTACCATCCCTTTACTGTAACATCCCCGGCTCGTTCTCACTCACCCAATCCAGTCTCACCATCTCACACCAGTCCCATCCAATCACGAGAACCTTCCCCTGATTACTAACCATCTGCACCTGCTCATCATTAGCCCGGACACTATAAATACTCACCTCCTCCGTTCACTCCTTGTCCGGTATTGAAGTCTCATGGTTGTCTTCACCCAAGCTCCCTCGTCTTCTCTTCTTCCATGGATGTTCCTTCTGAGTCTTCGTAACCATCGCACTGATAAAGGGAAGTGTCTTTATTATCCTACCATATCCGAAGATCTATATTCACCTACATGCACTTTGTGCACACTGCCACCAACGGAGGTGTTTGGGTTGTTAACCCATTCTTGACTGTCGCCAGGTTTACCAGGCGAAGACTTGTGAGGTGTTCCTCGGATGATCTTCCATTGCCCTGCACTGTGTGATATCCTCTTGTGATTTACGTTGAATAAACTTAATGAAAAGATAACCATCTCTGACTTCTTTGTATACCAGCGTGACATTTACTTGTTTCAAACCTTTATGAGTGTCCTTTTTTCTGTAAAACACAAAAGAAAATATTTATAAAAATGTTGGAAACCTGCTGTAATAATTGACTTGCATAGTATGTTTTTCCTACTTTGGAAGTCAATGGTTACAGGTTTTCAGCTTTCTTTCCAAATATCTTCTTTTGTGTTCAGCAGAAGGAAGAAACTCTTAGCGGTCTGTAACCACTTGAGGGGCAGTAAATAGGGTGTAAATTTTCACTTTTGGGTGAACTATCACTTTAATAACACATCATCTTAACTAAGCCCAAGCAAGAATACTAGCTGAGCTTTGATGTTTTTGCAACTTTGATTTTATTAGTTGGCATTTTATTGTTGTATTATTGCATTAAAAAAGGTATTTGTCTCAGTTACAGTTTTTCTCAGTGGCTTTGGTGCATTTCTCACAACACTATTTACGTTTAAACAACAGTTAATGCATTTCTCAAAACAATTAGTCATTTGTGCACATCATAGTAGCAGTTTCTCATTCCTTCCAACAAATTGCAAATGTTTTTGGACATGCATCAATTGCTTTCATACAACTCTTTGCTGTTTGTAACATTATCATTCGCTTATGTCATGTCAGTCAAAATTAACTAAACTTGTGAATGCTGAATAGTCATTCCATATAAAACTAATAGTCCTCATTTCATTATCTGAGTCATTACATACAAAAATGTTGAACTAGTTGTCAAAATCTGTCAAGCAAATTTAATAAAATAAAAAAAATTATATATTTTTTAATGTTTTTTTTGAAAATGTATTCTAAATTGAACAACTTCATGAATGATTTACAGACCTGTGTACATTGTATGTTCAGTTCCAATATGTACTGCAATATAGTTTATAGTTATGCACAGCTCTACCCAAAGGAAGTTTATGTTTGTTGTAAATAAGGGTGTATTTATTCTTTTGCACAATGCTGTGAATAATTTAGAATTGCAAAGAGCAAATGCAGTAAAAATGTGAAACACACATATTCAGTGTCTTGTACTCAGATACCTCACTAAATGCAGTGATGTCTAACTTTACTGTACTTTTCAAATGGCTGTGTAAATAGTATATAGTGCTGTCTTGAGCATTTTCAGGAAGTGTCACCAAAATCAGACTTTTTTGCATTGGAAAAAATGTACAGAGTAAACTGTCATAATGAAAACATGACAAAGCCATTTGACTGTCTTGTTCATAAACAATGGTGGCAGGTCTTTGGCAGGACATTTTGATGACATTGACACTTTCATTGACATGAATACTTGCTTTTAGGGAATGAGCTCTCCATTTTGAGCAAGTGACACGCTTTTGCAGGTTATCAACTAGGTTTTGCAGTTTGTACTAATTGTTTTGAGAAATGCATTAACTGTTGTGCAAATGTAAATAGTGTTGTGAGAAATGCACCAAAGTGACTGAGAAAAACTGTTAGTACATACATTTTTTTATATGTACATTTTAAGATTTTATGCACATCTTGCCATTTCCATCCTGCAGTTTTTAAGCATTATTATGAATATCTGTAATGTTTGGGGTTTTATTTCAAAGTGAACATTAGACTCACTTTAAAGCACATTAGTTGAAATAATTCTGTTCATTATTTCTATAGAAGCCGAGAGAAAGAGTGTAAAGAGTTTTCAAGATCCTCTCACATCCAGGAGACGTGTAGGGTCTGAGCCGAGAGACCCTTTATCCCAGAGTCCTCTTCCTGAGGGCCGGACCCCTACAGACCCCCTGTCACTGATGGCAGAGCAGATCTCCGTGGGCTCCCAGGACACAGGGGATGGTCTGGAGGCTCTACCCAGAGACGAAGGCAGTCGGCTGGGCAGCGTAGGGCGGCAAACCCCACAGAGGAGTCTGGCAATGGACAATCAGGGTTATGACAACAGTGACGTCACGGAAAGCTTCCCTACATGGAGTCCTGAGGTGGGTATAGATAGATAGATAGATAGATAGATAGATAGATAGATAGATAGATAGATAGATGGATGGATGGATGGATGGATGGATGGATGGATGGATGGATGGATGGATGGATGGATGGATGGATGGATGGATGGATGGATGGATGGATGGAGATAGATGGATGGATGGAGATAGATAGATTGATTGATTGATTGATTGATTGATTGATTGATTGATTGATTGATTGATTGATTGATTGATGGATTGTGTAGATAGCAGTGTGTTTGGGATCATTATCATGCTGAAAAATAAAACTATTACAAATTAGGGGCTTTCTAGTAGGAACTAGATGACAAATCTAAACCAGGCTGTACTTTTCAGCATTCACAATCCCATCAATTCAGGCAATATTGACAACAGCTCTGGCAGAAATGAATCAAACCAAGACATAAAGTATTTTTCAATTATTATAGAATTCTGGAAAATGTTTCATGGTTTCATATTAAGCATCATTTATTATTATTTGTATTTTTTTGTATTGTTGTTTATAAATAAGTTTGAAATAAATAAATCAATTGAAACATACACACAGAAAATTTGATGAATAAAATGTTGATTCATATTAAATATATATATTTTTAATACTTATTTTGCATATCATTGTTATTATTAGTAATACTATCAATGCGTTTTAAAGTACATTTAAATTGAAGTTTGAATAAGAAAAAATATGTAAATTGAAAAATACACAAGAAGTTTGATGGATAAAATATTGATTCATATAAAAAAAATTGTTTATTTTTTATATTCTCTTATTTTATGTTAATATACTTATTTTGCATATCATTATTATTATTACAGTATAGGGTTGGGTCGATAGACGATGCCATCGTCCAGCGCTGATGGGCGATAGACATCACGATGTTGAGTCGACATTGCGATCCTCCGCCCGCCCTCGTCGCAGTGGCAACCCGCTCACGAAAAATACACACTTAGGCCCCATTTAGTTAGGCCAAACTTAGTTTTAAAATGGCATTATAGAACAAAAACGATCCACGCCTACACTGGCGTTTTACCTAGCATTTCTGAAAAGCCCTTCTTCCACACTATACCGCTGAAAACGCACATCACCTGATCACACACACATACACACTCTTGTCATGCTGCAGCGTATGTGCATGTCTGAGCTCCAGCAGTCAGTCACAGCGTAAGTACATTGCTTCAATCTTTCGTTTTCACGCTTGTAATTTTAGCGAAAACCTCAGATACTGTTGGTTGGTTCCTGTTGGTTGTGCACCTTTTTTCCCAGCCAAGTTTGTCGACGCCATTATAACGACACAGATCACTGTCTATTTCAGAATCAGAATCAGAAAGAGCAAGAATTTGTTTTGGTGACAGAGCTTCTACAGTGCAACAGAATTACAGAGACAGGACTAAAAAAACAGATAATAAATATATTTTAAAAACAAAAGTAAGTAGTGAATGCAAATATACAAAAAAGTACATAAAGTGTATGTACAGGTATATTACTATATACAACATGTAAAGTGTGTTGTTAAATAAGTGTACCTGTATATGTGTATAAAAAGTGTATAGCAAGTAGTGATGTTGGTTCCACAATTATTATCATCAAGTGTTCATGAGATGGATTGCCTGAGGGAAGAAACTGTTTCTGTGTCGGGCTGTTCTGGTACGCAGTGCTGTGTAGCGTCGACCAGTAGGTAACAGTTCAAAGAGGCAGTGTTCTGGGTGTGAGTGGTCCAGAGTGATTTTGGCAGCCCTTCTGCTCGCTCTGGATAAGTACAGTTCTTGGAGAGTAGGAAGGCTTGCACCAATGATTCGCTCAGCAGTCCGAACTATTCAACGTAGTCTTTGGAGGCCGGTTTTGGTAGCTGAGCTAAACCAGACAGTTATTGATGTGCAGATGACTGATTCAATGATGGAGGTGTAGAACTGTTTCAGCAGCTCCTTTGGGAGGTTGAACTTCCTCAGCTGACGAAGAAAGTACAGAGTCCCACAGAAAAAGTGATTGACAGGTGGTAATTTGTGTGTAACTTATATTTATTTATTTATGATTTGGTTATGGATAAAACAAAGACCATGCGGTTAAAACTGTAGGCTACATATAATTAATTCCTAAATAATTAATTCAACGCCGCCTACAACGACAATGCCATCGTCCATCGCGATGTTTCACATTAGACTTCGCACGATGCCAAATTGGTCGACATCGCTCAACCCTATTACAGTTATAACCAAGTTTTACACTACATTTGAATTATTCATAAAACGTGTTTGAAATAAATAAATATTTAAATTTAAATACAGAAAGTTTGATGGATATCATGGTTATATGATAAAATATTGATTCATATAAAAATAAAATAGTTTTATTTCTTTTTTAAATATTCTCTTATTTTGCATTAGTATACTTATTTTGCATATCATCATTATTAATATTACCTTTTATTATTATTACATTTTTCACTACATTTGAATATGTGCTCCGGTTTCCCCCAGAGTCCAAAGACATGTGGTATAGGTGAATTGAATAAGCTAAATTGTCTGTAGTGTATTTGTGTGAAAGAGAGTGTATGAATGTTTTCCAGTGATGTGTTACAACTGGAAGGGCATCCGCTGCATAAAACATATGCTGGATAAGTTGGCAGTTGATTCCACTGGGGCGACCCCTGATTAATAAAGGAACTAAGCTGAAAAGAAAATGAATGAATGACTACATTTGCATATTTTTCATAAGCAAGTCTTCTATATGTCAAAATTTTCTGAGGACTAATTTCTAATGACGATTCCTACAAATTGTCGCTACTGGAAACACCTTGTGTTTATGTATCACAGAAAAACCATCTGACAAGAGGTGTGAGAGTGTAGAAGGCTGTGTATACTGTGTGTTTAGATCTGTTTGTTTACATGCATATTAACTATGTTTGTTTTTATGCCTACAAATATGTTTTTTTCTCTCTCCAACAGCACGATCAATCTCCGTCTCACCCTTTGAGCTCTTCCCCTCGTGGCCATATTTCAATTTGTGGCGACCTCATAATCGCCCTGGACTATAGGGCTGAAACCCACCGGCTCCTGGTCACCGTGATCATGGCTCAAGGTATTCCAGACAAGGCCCGCAGCGGCATGGACTCCTGGCAGGTGCACGTGGTGCTGTTACCTGGCAAACGGCAGCGGCACAAGACGGCCGTCCAGAAGGGCTCCACGCCCATGTTTGAGGAGACCTTCAGGTTCTCACATCTGGAGCCTGGGGATTTGCCTTTATCTGCTCTGCGCTTCCGGCTGTACGCGCTGGGGAAGATGAACAGAGAGAGGATGATGGGAGAGACGCTGTACAGGCTGAGTCGACTCAAACATACAGGACGATTCGAGACCACACTGGTGCTGGAGCCACGCAGTAATCTCAAGGTTTGTGTCTACTTGCTTTAATAGCTTTTTATAAGGGATCCTACAGCAAATGATACTAATTCTGATAACACTTTGCAATAAGGTTGTGTTAGTTAATGCATTTACTAACATGAACAAACAACAAACAATACATTTATTACAGTATTTGTTCGTGTTAGTTAACGTTAGTAAATGAAAATACAGTTGCTCATTGTTAGTTCATGTTAACTCACGGTGTGTTAACTAACGTTAACAAGCATAAATGTGGATGTTAATAATGCATTAGTAAAGGTTGAACTATGATTAATTTATGCTGCAGAAGTATTGTTCATACTTAGTTCATGTTAGCAAATACATTAACATAACTATAATGAAAACGTATTGTAATGTGTGACCCTAATTCAAGTATTAATACTATTAATACTAATTCAAGTTTCATAGTATAAAACATGTTTATAGTCTAGTATAGTTAGTATAAAATATGCCACCCTGGACCACCAAAACAGTCTTATATGGCACAGGGATATAGTCAAATGTAACGTATACTTTACCAACAATTATTTAGAATATTAAGTAATCTTAATATTTATATAAGTAATTTATATAAGTAATATAAAGTTCCGGCAACGCAGTGGCGCAGTAGGTAGTGCTGTTGCCTCACAGCAAGAACGTCGCTGGGTCGCAGGTTCGAACCTTGGCTGGGCTGGGTCAGTTGGCGTTTCTGTGTGGAGTTTGCATGTTCTCCCTGCGTTTGCGTGGGTTTCCTCCGGGTGCTCCGGTTTCCCCCACAGTCCAAAGACATGCAGTACAGGTGAATTGGGTAAGCTAAATTGTCCATAGTGTATGAGTGTGAATGTGTGTGTGGAAGTTCCCAGAGATGGGTTGTGGCTGGAAGGGCATCCGCTGCGTAAAATCGTGCTGGATAAGTTGGCGGTTCATTCCGCTGTGGCGACCCCGCAAGGGACAAAGCCGACAAGAAAATGAATGAATGAATGAATATAAAGTTCCATGAAATTTCCTGATGTAAATATATGAAAACTCAATTTTTATAAGTAATGTGCATTTCTAAGAACTTAACTTTAAAGGTGATTTTTGTCAATATTTCGATAATTTTTTTAAAAAAGAATTTAGATTTTTTTTTTTATATTTTTATTTATTTATTTATTTTTTGATCCCTCAGATTTCATATTTTTAAATAGTTAAACAAATATTGCCCTTTTCTAACAAACCATATGTCAGTGGAATCCATATTTATTTTCGATTTCAGCATTTATAAATCTCAACTTGAAAAAATTACACAATTGACATATTATTATTAAAAATAAATATAAGTAATAAACTTATTATTTTTTACAGAAAACCTTTTACAGAACCTACAGAAAAACGTTTCCTAGCATGTAGGTGGCCAATATTCAGGATTTAGTTTGAAATATTATGGTTTAGTAAACATCTTGCATTGCAGTTTCTAAGAAGTTCTATTGAAAAGACAAGTAAGATATTGAATTAAATATGACATTTTGAAGTATAAAGAGCCACATAGTATTTTCTTTGATGTAGATTCTCAGAAGTTGTCACTGGGATGGTATATTATAAAAATGTACAAATACAGCCTTCTGAATTATTAGCCCCCTGTATATTTTTTCCCCAATTACTTAATTAAGATTAATTAAAAGATTAAGATAAATTAATTAAGAAGATTTTTTAACACGTTTCTAAAGATAATAGTTTTAATAACTTAATAATTTTTATCTTTGCCATGATGACTGTACATAATATTTTACTAGACATTTTTCAAGACACAAATATTCAGCTTAAAATGACATTTAAAAGCTTAATTAGGTTAATTAGACAAGTTAGGTTAATTAGGCAAGTCATTGTATAACAGTGGTTTGTTCTGTAGACAATCGAAAACAAATATAGCTTAAAGGGGCTAATAAATAATAATATTGACCCTAAAATGTTTTTTAAAAAAAATTTAAAAAACTGCTTTTATTCTAGCCGAAATAAAACAAATAAGACTTTCTTCAGAAGAACAAAATATTATAGGAAATACGGTGAAAAAAAATCCTTGCTCTGTTAAACATCATTTGGGAAATATTTGAAAAAGAAAAAAACTTTCACAGGAGGAGGGCTAATATTTCTGACCTCAACTGTATGTAGCATTTAGTTGTTCATTTGAACCTTTTGTACTGTTTTTAAATAAATTTTTGCAGTGCAGTTCATTTGCTGAAATCATGCAGATCTACACTTTATTATTAAGCAATAATTAGGTGATGTGTGTTTTTCTGCAGACGGTAGATGCGCAAACGTCTTTCAGCGCTCAGACTGACAGTGCTTCCTCCAGTCTGTCTGTGTCTCATGCTGGAAATCCAGAACTGCTGCTGGGTTTATCCTACAACGCCACCACAGGACGACTGTCTGTGGAGATCATTAAAGGCAGCCACTTCCGTAACTTCGCAGTCAACAGACCTCCAGGTAAACCTTGACATCCGCTCGCATGAACACATTCACAGGCATTATTAGACCACCAGGAGCGACTCTTGAGCAAATAATCATCTGATATAGGTTTTGAGTAAATGTACTACAAATAACTCCCTTCAACACAAAGGAGCCGTGCATTTCGAATGTGTCTTCATCATTACACACTGTGTTCTGGGCCAAATGTCAGGTTGTTCTTTCTTACGGGTAATCTTAGTCTGTCACAGTCACATCGCACAATGAAGTTGCAGGGTGAATGGAGTTACGGGGCATTTAATCGATCGCTGAGTCCTAAATCTCTTCTCAGTCAATACGTCACCAGTGGAGAAAATCACACACACACACTTTTCTGTTGTAATGCTGTGTCACAGTTCTGTGTTAATAGTCTTGTTAGCCAAGGGGGTTAAATTTAACTGGTCAAAATATAAATACAAATTTCATAAAGTGTTTTGAACTTACCAAGGATGCATTCATTATATTTTTATTCATATTTCAAATTGTTAATGGGTAAAAATGAAGTCAAAACAATATCCAAACAATAAAAAAGGATGTAAAACATTTAATTATTGATGAGATTTTAGTCTGAAATAGAATTATACATTAATTCAATTATAATTTACGACATTTTGAAAAAGTATTTTTATAGTATATATCCATGTTTAAAGACCATATGAGAAAAACTACATAGTTTTATGTACAAATAAAAAATAAAATACAACTAAAAAGTATTTTTATTTGTAATGCCTTAAGCTTGCATTTCATAATAAAAACACAGCAGAAATAATAATATTGCAAAATATTTCTACAATAAATTTATTTAATAATGTAATTTATTGTCATGTATTTTATCATGCATTGCATAATTTTAAAAATATATATATTTTATTATTTGATTATTCATTCATTTTTCCTTTCGGCTTAGTCCCTTTATTAATCTGGGGTCGCCACAACAGAATGAACCACCAACTTTTCCAGGGCGAATGCCCTTCCAGCTGCAACCCATCACTGGGAAACAACCATACACGCCCATTTACACTCACACACTACGGCCAATTTAGCTTACCCAATTCACCTACAGCGCATGTCTTCAGACTTGTGGGGGAAACCGGAGCACCTTGAGGAAACCCACGCGAACACGGGGAGAACATGCAAACTCCACACAGAAGCGCCAATTGACCCAGCTGGGGCTCAAACTAGTGACCTTCTTGCTGTAAGGCGACATTACTACCCACTGCGCCACCGTGCTACCCTTATTTGATTATATATTTTATTATTATTATCATCAACCTCATGCTTATTATTATTATCAGGGTTTTCATTCACATGATCTCTCAGAAAATCATTCCAGTATGCTAATTATTATCATTGTTTTGCTAAATATTTTTGTAAAAACTGTGAAAGATTTTTTTTAAAGGTCATTTGATGAATAGAAAGGGAAAGAATATAATTAATTTAAAATAGAAATTGATGTTCAAATTATAAATCTTTACTGTATTTGTTGTTTACTTTCATGAATCCTTGCTGAAAAATATTTATTTTAAAAATAAAAAAGTAATGACCCCTTGCATTTAACATGGAGTAAAAATTAATTACTCCATACATTTCAACAAATTTTCCATTAACAATTAGACATAAAGCTTTTAATAGCCAACCAAAAAACATACACTGTTTTAGTGGTGAGGGAATTATATATATATTCAGCTGCACTCACATGTGACTTAAACACATTTTGGTTCACTTTAAAATGTCGAGTCAAACCAAGAAGCAAATATAACATTGACAGAAATTAAGAAATTCCCTGTCTTAGAAAAAATCAAATGGTCTGGAAAATCATTGTGCAATTCTTAGTGTGCTTCATGCAGGTGAGTGGGTTTGACAAACCACCTGTAGTAGACAATCTTTTTATCTCCATATGCACCAGACAGCTTATAATTCCCAAATACTTCTCTGAAAACATTGTGCAATTCTGAGTGTGCTCCACACAGGTGAGTGGGCTTGACAAACCACCTGTAGTAGACACTCTTTTAATCTCCATATGCACCAGACAGCTTCTTATAAACACCAAATATGTCTTGGAAAACATTTTGCAATTTTCAGTGTGCTCTAAACAGGTGAGTGAGCTTGACAAACCACCTGTAGTAGACACTCTTTTCCTGTCCATATGCACCAGAATTCTTATAAACACCAAATACCTATTGAACAACATTGTGCAATTCTTAGTATGCTCCACACAGGTGAGTGGGCTTGACAAACCACCTGTAGTAGACATTCTTGTCCTATCCATATGCACCAGACACCTTCTTTGCCTCATTCACGCTAACAGCGACTTTATAGCTGCCTGTTGCTTTGAGTGACGACCTGGCCTGTGTAGGTATATACAGCATGAATACAACTGGCCTCTGATTGAGCTGAGAGAGGATCATGTGAACTCTACTGGTGCTCCTATTGGCTGTCGCTCAAGAAACTCGCTCTTCATTTGCATAAAGTTGAAGTATTCTCAAATTTGTCACGTCGCTCAACACGTCCACCTCGTCGCCAACGGTCGCTGTCGCTCGTGTAGACGGAGGTCACCGGAAGCCGCTCGTTCTCCGTTGAAATGAACGGTCGCTTGTCGATTTGCCGCTGCACGTCGCTCATAGTGTGAATGAGGTTTTATACACACCAAATACTTCTTGGAAAACATTGTGCAATTCTGAGTGTGCTCCACTCAGGTGAGTGGACTTGACAAACCACCTGTAGTAGACACTCTTTTCTTCTCCATATGCACCAGACACCTTATAAACACCAAGTATGTCTTGGAAAACATTGTGCAATTCTGAGTGTGCTCCACACAGGTAAGTGGGCTTGACAAACCACCTGTAGTAGACACTGTTTTCACGATGTTTCTGAATTAAATGCCAACTTTACTACATCCAATCAGCTTGCAGTAGAAAAAAAACAAGCCACGCCCACTGTTTCCTCATTTAATATTCAGTTTCTCTGAGAAATGCATCACAATATGAAAAAATAAACAGTTGCAGCTTCTGGTTCATGCAGATATTAATAAGCACATCTGCTAAATGAATAAATGTAAATGTCTGAAACGCCTTTATTGACCTGACTCTCTTTCAGATACATTTGGTAAGCTCACTTTGTTGAACTCAATGGGACAGGAGATTTCCCGCTGTAAGACGTCCATCCGTCGCAGCCAGCCCAATCCTGTCTTCAAGGAGACGTTCGTCTTCCAGGTGGCGCTTTTCCAACTGTCTGACGTCACATTAATGGTCTCCATTTACAATCGGCGGAACATGAAGCGTAAGGAGATGATAGGCTGGGTGGCTCTGGGCCAGAACAGCAGCGGCGAGGAGGAGCTTCTTCACTGGCAGGACATGAAGGAGAGCGGAAACCAACAGGTCTGCCGCTGGCACACGCTGCTGGATGCTTAGAGAGAAATACAATCACTCTTACCTAACTGCATTCAGCTGGATATTCCTTTGGGAGGGAGAAGACTGCCAAGGCCAAAAATACCCAGATAAACCAGAGTGAGCAAGCAACTTTTTACAGCATCAAACAAAGATAAGGCATGTAATTGTGAAAGCACATACAAACACCCACCTGACACTGTCTGAGAGCACTTAATACAGCCTCTTATCAATGACCTCATATCGTGACATACTCTTTAAAACTTCAGCAGCAGCCAATCAAAATGCATTACTGCTCCAGCCACGGTAATTGTCGCCTAGCGAGTTCATGAATGGAGAAATGTCTTTCTTCCGATGACTTTAAGCCTCAAGTTTTAAGACTCAGAGCCACACCAAGGCCATGTTTAGTGGAAAACATGCACTTTCTTTCATTCATGCTACTGATGACACGAAAGCTGTTTTTTTTATTACATTTCTATTACATTTGACATCAAAATATGCTGCGATTTGTAGTCAAGGACAGTGTTATAATAGAAGTTAGGTTTGGTATGTATGTTGGTGTTAAAAAGGGTGCACAAATGATCACCATTCATATCAGATTATTAGAATGTACTGTTGTCTTCCACCACAGCAAAAAAAAAAGGCAATTATGACGTTGTATCTCACAATTGCAAGTTTAGATGACACGATTCTTGCTTCTCATAATATCAAGCTCACAATTTCTTATACTATTTTGAAATTTGGGACCTTATGAGTTTATATTTGCAAACATTTAGAAAAGAGTAAGAATTGTGAGAAATATTTCTGAGAAAAAGTCAGAATTGTGAGAAATATTTTTGAGAAAAAGTCAGAATTGTGAGAAATATTTCTGAGAAAAAGTCAGAATTGTGAGAAATATTTCTGAGAAAAAGTCAGAATTGTGAGAAATATTTCTGTGAAAAAGTCAGAATTGTGAGAAATATTTCTGAGAAAAAGTCAGAATTGTGAGAAATATTCCTAAGAAAAAGTCAGAATTGTGAGAAATATTTCTGAGAAAAAGTCAGAATTGTGAGAAATATTTCTGAGAAAAAGTCAGAATTGTGAGAAATATTCCTAAGAAAAAGTCAGAATTGTGAGAAATATTTCTGAGAAAAAGTCAGAATTGTGAGAAATATTTCTGAGAAAAAGTCAGAATTGTGAGAAATATTTCTGAGAAAAAGTCAGAATTGTGAGAAATATTTCTGAGAAAAAGTCAGAATTGTGAAAAATATTTCTGAGAAAAAGTCAGAATTGTGAGAAATATTCCTAAGAAAAAGTCAGAATTGTGAGAAATATTCCTAAGAAAAAGTCAGAATTGTGAGAAATATTCCTAAGAAAAAGTCAGAATTGTGAGAAATATTCCTAAGAAAAAGTCAGAATTGTGAGCTTTTGAGAGAATTTATGAGAAAAAAGTAGAATTGCTGGTTCATACCTTTGTAATATTCCAAACCATTATTTCTTTTTTCTGTGGAACAAAATTATAAATATTTTCCACTAATTTAAGTTGATTTAAGTTGGTGCTAATTGGCTCTAAAAAGACAATTTTATTCAGTGAAAATTGTGACGTCATCCAAATTTGTCGACTCTAAATACTTAAAGGTGCAGTAGGTGATCTGCCACAATGCTAGCCTGTTAGCATAAATCTTTGAAACACCGTCCCTCCCCTGCTGTCCAAAGCCACACCTCCTGAAAACACGAGCATGCGTACCATAAAGATGACAGCAGAACCCTCTCTCATGTGTTGAGCTAAAGCTAAAGCTTGGCCGGCAGCGTGCAGGAATTACACTCATTATTACACTCATTTCTAAGCCATACTTGCATGCTATTTCTGACCGAATATTCAGAGTAGCATGATAAACAATATAGGGAACGTGTCACAGGTTGTTTTTGTTCAAAAATGACCCAATGTGAATATAAAACCATCTTCAGCTCAGTAAAGCAGGCTAGGCAGAATAGCGCTATTTACTGATGTTTTGTTGTTAAATTAATAAGAAATCTACATTATCGATGTTGTAAAAGGACCTTATGAAACTGAAAATAGTCACATCAAGCTATCGCCGGAAGATTTCAGTGGCTGCAGTAGCGCAGTAGCTCAAATCTGCATTTGCTGATAAACAGTTTGAGCTACGTATCAGAATTATGGGAGCTGTCGGGCCGACTCTTATTTTAATTTGATGAACATTTTTTAGTCTTATGCCTTACCCAGAATATAAAAATACATAAAAATACATTTAGATTGTTTACTTTAATCAGTACTATTGGAATGTGAAGAGACTTTCAACCAGAAAAACAAAAAATGTTTCTGAAGACAATCACCTACTGCATCTTTAAGAGCGACTCTGATTCGAGAATAAGGGGTCGATCACACCGAATGCGCTTTTTGCGTTGAGATGCGCCTTTTTTGAATGGTTTACTAATGGTTTACTAATGTGCCCTGCATGCCTCACATTTTAACCGCCTGCTACGCCTCGCCTTTTTGTCGATGTGCGCTGTTGAAAAGTCAACTCTGAGCGGAAAAAGCACGTTACGTCAGTTGCATCTGTTTCATTCTCCAATCAAATGAAAGCAGAAACGGGGTTTCCGTTGAGGTAACTGCAGTGTTTGTGTTGTCAAGACAGCTACAGAGACAAACTACGGTTGCTGTTTTGAGTTATCCAGAACTGTATAACTTTACAAATCTTGAATATCACATTATTATTTAATGTTAAAATTATACCAATATCAACAGCAACACTCGCACACATTACGCTGCTGATTCAGTCGTTGCCTAGCGACATAAATGCACTCCACACTTCTTCTTTTTTTCTTGTCAACAAAAAAGGCAGTGTGGTGCGCCTTGCGTTTTTGGATCGTAAAATCGCGTTCAGTGTGATCGGGCCCCTAAATCATTCACTAGCTGAATCTTCTTTTCATCAGCTTCAAATATCTGAACCATTGATTTGAATGGACTGATCTGGTTCTCAGTTTCACCTGAATCAATAGTAGCATCCCAGTTCAGAGGTTGCATCCTTCATAGGAAGAGGAGCCCAAAAAGAGCATTGTTAAAGAGGAACAGAGGACTTATATTGTCACCTAGCAACCCGAAAACTCAGGACTCGGTTCAAGGCTGCATTTGAAGAAAGCTTCAAATCGGGACGTCTTTTGTCAAGACTAACACAATCAGTTTTGAAGGATGCAGTCTCTGAATTAGGACGCAACTAATAACTCTATGATCTGAACACATGCTTAATAGACAACTGAAGATTATCACTGAATGAATTTCGTCTTTTCCCACAAGCTGTTAAATTGCTTAAGATGACTCATATAGTGGTGTAAAAGTCAATCTGTTTTGAAGCTTGACAACTCCAGTCCGCATTCATTGCAGTTTGACAGAATCACCAATCCTACCTAACATAAGTTACACAAGGGACAGACCGTAAAGTGCTGTTCACACCAAGCACGATAACTAAAAATAATAACAGAGTTCTAAAAATTATTATAAATTGGGCTGTGCAACATGATTATATAGGCAACATGGTGGCTCAGTGGTTAGCCCTGTCACCTCACAACAAGAAGGTCGCTGGTTCGAGTCCCGTCTGGGCCAGTTGGCATTTCTGTGTGGAGTTTGCATGTTCTCCCCATGTTTGTTTGAGTTTCCTCCGGGTGCTCCAGATTCCCCCACAAACCAAAGACATGCGCTATAGGTAAATTGAATAAACTAAATTGTCCGTAGTTTATGTGTGTGAATGAGTGTGTATGGATGTATGCTGGGTTGCAGCTGGAAGGCGGTTCATTCCGCTGTGGCGACCCCTAATGAATTAAGGGACTAAGCCAAAGGAAAATAAACGAATGAATGAATATGACTATATATATTGCATAGACAAAATAAAATGTCTATCGTTTCATATTATGCTCTATCGTTTAATTTGTGGTTTCACAAAATACATTGTTTACGGTAATATTTTTCATAATTTATATGTAGGCAGACAGAAACATGTAAACAGGATCTTGAGAAAAGTGCAATCTTAAAAGTACAATGTTTATATTTAGCACTATATTTTATTGATATGTTGGACCTGTAATCACACGTATTTTGAAAAGGTGACTGTCACTGACTGTGATCGCTAAGTCTGTTTGTTTGATTAGATTACATGAGCTGGATTCACTGGTCAGATGCGCTAGAAAAGTAGCACACTGAGGACATCTGCTGATTACAAGGGGTAATGCCCAAAAAAACAAACTAAACTAAAAATTAATGGATCGTAATCTTTTGTATGTGTGGACGCAAATATATTTATCGTTAAATTTATATTTATAGTTATCAAGCTTGGTGTGATTGGCTCTTTAGTGCATTTTACAACTAAAAACTGAAACTTTTTATTAATTTTCCACCGGTTTTAAACAGGATTTGAAGAATACAAAGTGTTATCTATTTAAAATGAAAATGGTGACTTCATGCACACATGTATTACATGTTCAGTCTTTTGGCATGCACAAATATTTGACAACCAGTTTAACAATTTCAGGCTACTGGAGACACGTGCACATGCTCATAATATATATTTACACATTGACCACTGCACCAACTACTGGGCCTGGCTTATGTAGTAGTTTTTTTTTTTTTTTTGTGGCTTTGTGTGAATGGAAATCATTTGGACAATGCAAAGGAAAAAACTCTTTAGTATTTAATACACTGTCGTTGTGTGTAAGCACCTATAGGCATGCTCAAAAACAATCTTTTTCAGACAATCCTAACACTGTCCACGTGACATTAAAACCCAGACTCTTTTATAATGCATGCCTGTAATGCTTTATGCATATATAAAGTGCCTGATCTAGTCAAACCCATATGAAATTTTTATTTATTACTAGAAATTAGCATGGAGAACGAAGATTACAGGAGCATGGACTTTGGTGTTTTAAAAATCAATGCTGCGTTTTGCATGTGTTTTTGAAGAAAAATGCATATATTTTTTATCTGTCATTAAAATATATCCCTAATACACAAACTTCCTCGACAATGTTGTGTTTTATTCGTTAGGATTCAGAAATATGAATAGATAAATCTGTTTAGCACTGATTGTGGATTTTGGGGTACTGTGAAATATATACAGTCAACTAAAACTAACCATATGATCCAATCAGACTCTTCAGATCACAGACAAATGTTTGCCAGAAGTGTGTTTCCCCCCTCACCACGTACTGCTAGCAGCCCGTAGTCAGCCTGGTGAAAGGGGTGGTTCTTTTTTCCTAAAATATGGATCTTTTTGCAGTTATTAGCCTCATTTTCTATTTAATTTTGAGGTTTAAATACTTTTTAAGCACTATGTGTTTGCTTGATTAGCTTGTCAGATGGTCACCAACCACATTTTTTGACGTACCAAAAACATTTCCTAAAGATTTAGAAGAAAAATAATATGAGAATAATACTTATTTTTCAAATACAAATGTATTACATCATATCATTAGGAAAAAAGGATGCTGTTCAAGTTTTAAATTAAAAACTAGCCTCTTGTCATTTATTAGGAAAACACAAACTGGCACCACATTCAACTTTCCTCAGTCACGCTAAAGCAACAGCCAACACAGGATCCCGCTTGGTCTTAAAGCCTTCTTCGATATTTTTTTTCACTATTTATTATGGCATAGCAGTCAAAATAGTACAAATGAGCTTGTGTATGGGACAAATTCTGCATCTTTGTCAGTGAGGGGTGGGTCTTTCGAACCAACCGAACGCCCCCTGGCTACAGGAGCATGAACTTTTGGTGTTTTAAAAATCAATGCTGCGTTTTGCATGTGTTTTTGAAGAAAAAAGCATTTTTTTTTATCTGTTATTAAAATATATCCCTAATACACAAACTTCCTCAACAATGTTGTGTTTTATTCGTTAGGATTCAGAAATATAAATGGATAAATCTGTTTAGCACTGATCCTGGTGTACTATGAAATATATACAGTCGACTAAAACCAACCATATGATCTCTAATATGGTAATAAAACTCTTCAGATCACAGACAAATATTTGCCAGAAATGTGTGTTCCCCCTTACCATGTACTTTTAGCACACTGTAAAACCCAATAAGTTAAGGTAACTCAAACAATTTGAGGAAACCAATTGCTACAAACCATTTAAGTTTAAAAACTAATCCTTATGAGTACTGTGAACTTAATCCATTTGAGTAAATGAAGCAATTTGAGCACAGTAAAACCCAATAAATGAAAAGAACTCAAACCAACTGAGTACTGTAAAACCCAATAAGTTAAGGCAACTCAAACCGTTTGAGGAAACCGATTGCTACAAACCATTTGAGTTAAACTAATCTATATGAGTACTGTGAACTTACTCCATTTAAGTTGAAGTAATGAGGTATTTAAATAACTCATTACCTTCAACACTGAGTTCAAAACTCTTTTCAAATGAGTAGAATTAACTTTCAGTACATTTTGAGTTAACTACACTCATTTCATTTGATAAAGTTGACTGTTGGGTTTTACAGTGTATATATGAGTGTAAGAATCGCTTGAAGAGATCATTTAACAGTTTAAAAGGTTTCTATTTCTGTTCGTAGAACATAATAATCACTACTGGACGGCCGAAAGAAAGCTTGAAGGAGTTTATGAGCCATAAAAGCGTTCAAAAGTCGAAATGATTATAATCAGATAAGCCATATGTCAAGAAACAGGCAACAAGAGAAAGGAGGAAACGCAGCAGCAGAGGATGCGAGAAGAATGGAGTTCGATGCTGGAGCGTCATCATTGCCTAGTGACTCTCCTAGCAACAGGAAACATCTGTTTCAGCGTCGACCAATCAGAAGCCGGCGCAGTGTGTTATTGCTCTCTGCACAGAAAGAGGATATTTTAAGAGCCGAGAGTGAGCCGAATACTACAGGGATTATATCAAAAGCAAGACTTCGACATCTGGGGGCGACGCGTCAAACTCACGCGGTGCTGAAAGCGGCGGCGTTCGCCACAATATGAGCTGTTTTGAGCCTCAGATCTGATGAACGCGCGTGAGGGGACTGTCAATGTGGCTTAAAAAATACGGTAGGATAATTTTTACTCTTGTTTGTGGTGAGTGTTGAGTAAGGAAAACATGGAAGTCTATTTTTAGTACATGTATTTGTTTATTGTGGAGCAGTTATAGCACATGCAGGTGTTTATCAGCAGTACAAGTCCTCTAGTTTGGAGCTGTTTTGATTTTTGGAAAATGCGCGTTCTGTGTGTGATTCATTCATTAGCGCGTGACAGTTGAGGGGCTGATGGTTATACTGCATTGTACAAAATAACACACACAAGTTACGACTTGTTTTTATTTTATGCTTTCTAAAACTACACAAATACAGATTTATACATAAAAAAATATTGCATCAAAAAGAAGTTAGGTACCTATACTTATTAAAATGTATATTTTTAACATAAAACGTGTCTACATTTCAATTAGACCAATTAAAATTATTCTAAAATGTAAAAAATAAAGATTTGTGCTATTTATATATTAATATTTATGCTATATTTAAAGATGTACAGTGCTCAGCATATCTAAGTACACCCCTCACAAATCTATCTTCTAAATTCATATTTTTAATAGGAAGCTATACAATATTATATTTGGCATATACGTTAGATTAGTCAGTACTGAAGCCAAATCTATAGCTAATCTAACAAAAGTACTTACGATAACGCTCCAAAAACTAGTACCACCAAATTTATGTTATAGAAAACTCAAGAGAAGCAAAACAATTGACAAATTTAGTTGTAATTTTGTAGGTTGTAATTTTTTTTTGCAATATTTTGCTTGAGTTTAATTGTATTATCTTTCAATTTCTAAATATGTTTAGTGACTAAAATATTATTTTAATAAACATATCTGTTTAATAAATCGGTTTTGTTTAAATGCACCAAAATACACTGCCTATATTCACTGAGAAATGGATAAAAATATTAATTTTCTAAATGGGGTGTACACAATTATGCGGAGCAGCACTGTAGGTTGTAGTTTCCTAATAAATGTACATTTTGACATGCATACAAGTGGAATGAAGTCAATATTAGATAATGATATTTATGTGAAGTCACATTGCCATTTAATGATTATCATCATTTACATGCATGTGGGCAATGTTGATATCACATGACCAGTCTGCATCTTGGTAAACCTTATTATTGAAAAATGTTGCGAATAAATTAAATATTTTGCTTTTACATGGTGTGGCATTTGTGCTAGTTTCAAAACATACGCTTTTATGTTAAAATGTTAAAATAAAATACAAAATATTGTGTAAATTCTAATAATTCAGAATATGCATATTCATAAAAATGTATGGTGAATAAAAAAAAAATCGGTTTGAATTCATTGGCATAAAATCACATTATTTCTGTGTTATAGGTATGATAAATGAGATTTTATATACAGTTGTAGTCAGAATTATTAGCCCCCCTGAATTATTATTTATTTTTTCCCCAATTTCTGTTTAATGGAGAGAAGATTTCTTCAACACATTTCTAAACATAATAGTTTTAACAACTCATTTCTAATAACGGATTTATTTTATCTTTGTCATGATGACAGTAAATAATATTTTACTAGATATTTTTCAAGACACTTCTATACAGCTTAAAGTGACATTTAAAGGCTTAACTAGGTTAATTAGGTTAACTAGACAGGTTAGGGTAATTAGACAAGTTATTGTATAATAATGGTTTGTTCTGTAGACTATATAAAAAAAATATAGCTTAAAGGGTTAATAGTTTTGACCTGAAAATGGGTTTTAAAAAATTTTAAACTGCTTTTATTCTAGCCAAAATAAAACAAATAAGACTTTCTCCAGAAGACAAAATGTTATCAGACATACTGTGAAAATGTCCTTGCTCTGTTAAACATCATTTGGGAAATATAAAAAAAAGAAAAATAAATTCAAAGGGGGGCTAATAATTCTGACTTCAACTGTAGCTGGATAGATGGTAGAACTTGTTACAACTGAATTGCGCCTAAGATTAGAACACATAATACACTCACCCAAATTCAATATTGTAGCTAATACTGTCGCTGTGTAGCCTATAAAAGAGGCAAATATAAATACCTCACTGGTTTATATTCTTCTCTCTCTTTCTCTCTCTGTCTCAGCCCACACTAATCTCTCCACCCACGGTTATCGCGCGCGGCACGTTTCTTTGAAACTGATAAATGAAGCACAGCTCTGGCGGGTGCTGAATTGCGCAGAGCATCAGGCAACTACAGCACAGCTCCCTGCAGATTTCATTACATTCACTGCTTCTATGAGGCACTGCCCATTTCTGTATGTGAGGTGGTGTCACCTAGTTTACTAAATTAAAATAAGAAACAGTAGGATGCAGTCAACTGTTCTTTCTCTGACTATAGGAACCATTAGGCGATGTGTGTGAACCAGAGGAAAGAGCCTCAGGTGAATAGAGGATTTGTCAGAGAGGCGTGTGAGCGTGTCTGCTTAAAGCAGTCCTCAGGTAATTAATACGCATAAAACACACAGACCTTGTTATGTAACACACTGACTGGAGCATAATCTAATCCACTTTACCTGTGACACAGTGTTTGAGGACACACTTATGATTGTAGGATTGATTTTTAAGGTGAATCTTTATCCTCAGCAAGAGATTGAAATACATTTATTTAAAAAAATTAATCTGATTTCCATTCTAAGAGAGATCTTACATAATCTGTTTGTTTGTTTGTTTGTTTGTTTGTTTGTTTGTTTGTTTGTTTGTTTGTTTGTTTGTTTGCAGGGTCTTTCCTCTAAGAGTGCCCTCAACAGTCAACAACGTCGAAAGTCGCCTACTTTAAGCGAAAATATGCGGAAGAGGAGGATGTTCAGGGAAGCCTACATGGATATTTACAAAAAGTGAGTGTTTGCCATTCAGAAATAAAGTGGAGGGGAAATCTAGTTTCTGATTGCAAGAGAGCATAATAAATATCAAATTAATATCAGAATCAAATGAATGCACATAGATTTTAGCTAGAAAAAAAAAGATTGTCACAATTTTAGGCAAAAAATAGAAAATACAGTAGATCTAGCAATGAATAGATGAGAGTAAATGACAAAATGGCAGAACATTTAGACAGATTTAGATCCTTAAAAGTTCTATATGGAACACAAAATGTTCTTCTACATCAGGGGAGTCCAAACTCAGTCTTGGAGGGCCGGTGTCTTGCAGATTTTAGTTCCAGATTGCCTCAACACACCTGCAAGGATGTTTCTACACTCACAGAAAAAAAAATGGCACAATGTTGTACCAAAGAAGGTACAAACCCTTGTCACTGGGGCAGTACCTTTTTACGGGACAGAATTGTACCTTAAGACAAAGAAACAAATGTGTACCCTTGCAGTTTGTACCTTTAAGGACATGATTTGTACCATGGGAAACCAAAATGTACCTTTGGTTTTTAAAACCTGCAGATACATTATTGTACCTTCATCAGAGGTACAAATCTGATCCATAAAGGTACTGTACCACCACAGTGACAAGACACTTTGTACCTTAACAGTGTCAAAAATGCTTACCAAACATTTATTTAAAATGCCTTAAATGTTTAGCTTACAATACCTAAAGTTTTATGTTTTACCAGTTGTTTTGTATTATTGTATTATAGAACTTAATAATTAATGTTTATAAGTTTTTTTAAACCTATACGTTTAAATAATGATTCATGTTTTATTATGGAAAATATTCATAAAATCAATTTGCCTTTCCAGTCATATTTATTTTCATAGATATTGTAATAAAGAAGGAGTTGTTCACTTTTGTACCTTTTTTATGAGAACAATTGTGTACCTTCGTTTCAATTGTACCATAAAAGGTACAGAAGAGTATCATAAGAGGCCTTTTCTGTACTATATAAGGTACAACTTTTACAAAGGTACAAAACTGTTCCTCAAGGAACATTATTTGTACCATTGTGTACCTTTTTTCTGAGAGTGTAGAAAGCCTAAGAGCTTGATTAGCTAGCCCATGTGCCTGATTAGGGTTGGACCTAAACTTTGCAGGACACCGACCCTCCAGGACTGAGTTTGGGCACCCCTGTTCTACATCATTGCTGCTAAAACTCATTTTCAACCCCTTTGTATTGTTAGAATACATAGAACGATAGATTGTTAAGCATGAACTATAGATACACTGTAAAACAAAATCAGTCAAATTCATGACGATTGCCAGAGTTTTACTTTTAGAAATACATTAGAAACCCATTTTACTAGTAAACTACCATATTTCAGTCATTTATAGTGTTAATACACCAATGTTTTTAAGCACTTACATTGTACGCAATGTGCGTTTGGTATGCAGACAAAACAAAAGCATGAGAGGATGAAAAAGTCATCAAACTCATCAAAAACAGTTTTCTACAAGCAGAGAAACATACAGTATCAATACAAGGTGCTCAGTGTTATTCACACAGCTACTAAACACCATCATGGTAACACATCAAACTAAAGTAATGCAAAAAACATTATTTATCCACATTAATCGTAGTACAAAACTCTAATACACATAACTAGGGCCAGACGGAATCTGCAGACATTTTTTGCTATTTCTGCGCAGAATTTTGTAAAAAATCTGCGGATTTATGCGGAATTATTTTGGAAGAGTAATAACTAAAAACTTAATATATGACATAAAAAATAATACCTTTTTAACTTTTATTTAATGTTTACAATGCAAATCTAATTAGATCCACTTTATTTGGTAAACAAAGCAAGTCTCTCATATAAGATAAATACTAAAAGACAGAAAATATTATTTTACAAACTGTTTTGTAAATTAATAATATGAATATTATCATATTACTCAATAATTATACTGAAATTAATTTAAAAACTGAATAAATAGAAATTTACACGCATTTAATAAACAGAATCAATGTTGGGCTAAATATCTGAGGAAGTCTGCGTGTGCAGATTCCGTGTGGGCCTACACATAACTAAAAAGATGGTGGTCCGTTTGTCCATATGTTTGTCTGTCTATCCATTTTGCATTTATACTTAGCATCATATGAAAAGTATCAAAAAGTTGAAAAATATGAAAAAAAAAGTTAAATAATTTAAATACAAAAATATTTCTTAGACCTTGAACATGTCTCTGTCTCATATCTCTACCTCATATCTATCGTTCTCCCATTCATTTATTTTTAAAATTATTTTCAAAGCTGTCATGAATAAATGTACTGTATACATGTTTTTTCCTGCATATGATTATGAGGCAGCTACCGCTATCAAATTTTGCACCACCTCCACCTTTTGACAAAAATCAGTCTGGCAGTCACGGCTCCTAAGTGATGCTTAAACCCTGGTCATGTATTTACTGTTAGCCTTTTAATATAAGATAATGTTTTGCTTGATAAGATTACAAGAATAATGCAAAATGTGTTTGTTTGACTGTTGAAGTCAGAATTATTAGACCCCCTGAATTATTAGGCGCCTATATATTTTTTCCCCCAATTTCTGTTTATTGGAAATAATTTTTTTAACACATTTCTAAACATAATCGTTTTAATAATTCTTTTCTAATAACTGATTTATTTTATCTTTGCCATGATGACAGTAAATAATATTTTACTAGATATTTTTCAAGTTACTAGTATTCAGCTTAAAGTGGCATTTAAAGGCGTAACTAGGTTAATTAGGCAGGTTAAATCAATTAGGCAAGTCATTGTATAACAGTGTTTTTTTCCGTAGACAATCGAACACAAAAATAGCTTAAAGGGGCTAATAATATTGACCTTAAAATGGTTTTTAAAAAAAATTAAAACTGCTTTTATCCTAGCCGAAATAAAACAAATAAGACTTTCTCCAGAAGACAAAATATTATAGGAATTACTGTGAAAAATTCCTTGCTCTATTAAATGTAATTTGGGAAATATTTGAAAAAGAATTTCACAGGAGGGCTAATAATTTTTGCTGGTTATATAAAAGTAACTTAAAGTCAGACTTGCCTGGGGTATATTAATAATTTTGGGCTTGACTGTATATATTTTCTATATCTTCTCTATGGCCCTCTCTGTGATTCAGACAGTCGTACGGGTCACGTGAACGACCCATTTAACATTCTTCTCGCGAATCCCATCATCACCTCTGTCTCTCCTCCTCAGCACCTGATCCTGCGTGAGGAGCGCAGCTGCATCCTCCGTCTGTCCCTGCAGAAGCTGCGTTTCCTAGACGACCCCGAGGCATACCTGCGCCGCTCCGTCCTGATCAACAACCTGCTTCGCAAAATCCACCTTGATGAGGCCCAGAGGGAGAGAGACAAACGGGAGGAGGAGGAGATCGAGAGGAGGCGCAAGAGACTCAAGCTGGTGCTCCAGGAGTACAAGCTGCTGCCGTATTCGTCCTCCCCAGCCACATGCATCTGTGGCCTGGGGAGCTGCCACACCCTGCCTCCTGATCATGGAGTGCTACTCTACCATTTGGATGAGAAAGGATAAGACGTCATCAGGAGCATCCAAAAAGGATTTCTAATAGCCCGTGAGGGATTTCCAGGAGCCGTGCGGCAAAAGGAGATTGGTGTTTGTGGATTTGTGCATGGTGAAGTCTGCTGGTGAGCCTGAGCTTTGCGGTTTCTGACAGACAGGTGTTTGTCCATTTATCAGGGTGCATTTTTTCCAACTGGAAAAAAAAAAGAGAACGTCGTCTTATCACTGCCTCGCTCTGTTGATCTGAACTTTGACCACAGATGTTTTTGTTTTCATAAATTTTGCTTGAGTAAGCTATTATCTTAAGCACTGTTTTCAGGGATAAAAAAGGCAAAAAAAAAAAAGCCATGCACTTTGTGGTAGGTATGTTGTAAAAAAAAAAAGGCGAATTTTAAATCGTCAGTGTCAAAGTCGTGCTAAGGATGGAGTGATTTTACTGAAGCTTTTGTGCTGTGAAATGGACAACTTTGTGTACGTGACTATGATTTTGAACAAGATTATAATTTTATTAAAATTCTCAATAAATGCATCAATGCTTGTTTTATATTATGTAAAAAAAAATTTATTGAATGCTGTGTTTCTTTAAGATGCTGTTAAGAAACATTAAATTCAATTTGAAACATTTATTTCTTAACATATGAAACAAAAGCATTAATGCATTTGTTATTGAGAACTAAACCCAACAACTAAAAAAAAAGAATAACCAAAATACAGCTGGGTTCCCATACATTTAACAAAAAAAAGAAAAGAAAATAGGAAAAATGCATGTGGCAAAATGATAAATTAAACAAATAATTCTTTAAAGGTTTAGTTCCTACAATAATGTAAATTTCTTTAATTTACTCACCATCCGGCCATCTAAGTTGCAATTGAATCTTTTAGAACATTAAAGAAGTTTTTAACTGAGTCATTAGCCCCTTTCACACATACAGACCTTTCCGGAAAATTACCGGCAATTTTCCGGAAAGGTCTGTATGTGTGAACAGGCCCTTTTTGAAAATACTGGTAAATTCGTTCCGGCAATTTTCCGAACAGAAAAGTTGTAACATTACCGGTAATAATGCTGCGCTGTGTTGAACGCAGAAGGAAGATTGCCGGAAAGAGCGCGTTCACATCTAGAACGCACTGACGTGAGACGTCTACTTCAGCCAATGAGAACACTCAGACTCATTCGCATGTGCGCCGTCTATGAAAATAAAAGCCTTTAAATATTGTTCCATTCACATTTAGCTGCTAGATGTTAGTCAGATAACATTTCTGTTCCTTCCTAATGCCAACTGTGTAAAAAATAATTGATAAAAATCTTATGATAAAACGCTGTTTGTTTGAAGCTCTGCTTCAGTTGCTTGACACGTGTGCACGTGAAGCAGTCGGTGAGCGCCAACACACACACACACACATATGTTATGAACATCTCGACATGTGAAAGTGTTCCTCCATGTTTTCATATAAATTGTTCACAATACTTATCAATCCACATAATTTGTAATGTAGTCAAGTGTGTAAACATTTAGCTGCGGATGTCTCACAAAGCAGCTGCATGAATGCTAAAGCTTTAAATAAAGTGAAATCGCCGGACCCCTTCTACACAATTCACAAACGCATGACGCCTTCTATGTTTACAAAGACAAGCGCAGCCATTTAGAGGTCATTCTGGTTAATGATGTCAGAATTTACCGGTATTTTGGAATGGATGTGTGTGTGCCTGTGTGAACAGCCGTTTTTTTTGGAATTTACCGGTGAAGTCGTTCCGGAAATTTTCTGGATATTTACCGGTATCACTGTGTGAAAGGGGCTAACTGACTACAGGCACTTTTTAGAGTCCAAGAAAAAAAAAATAATACAGGCAAAACCATACGACTCCCTATATAGATCTTCTAAATCAAATCTTATAAAGTGAAACAAATAGTTTGTGCAATAAAATGTAAATGTCATTCACTAGAACCTTTCATTTAAAAAAACAGCAAATGGTCCAGTCAGGTCTGTTGCAAAACTCACATGTGAGCTGACACTGTTTAAAACTTTTTTATTCAGTTTTCAATTTCCAGGATAAGCACAAGTACCATTTTGATAAACAATAAAACACAAGTATTCTCCCTCTCCATTGAAAACAAACAGCGCCGCCTCACATGAGTTTGCTTTGTTGTGAACGTGTGCAGGATCATTTGCCAAGGCTGTGCACTAAAGGTAATACACTGTAAAAAATTCCTGGTTACCTTAAATATTTAGGCTGAATCAAATGAACCTTATAAGTCCATTGGACTTATATTATGTTAAACTGACTTAAAACAGCTTGCGTAACTTTACAACGACCTAAAAACATATGTTGTTGAGATTAATTGATCTTACAGTTTTTTACAGTGTAGTAATGTTTGTTCTTGCACATATTATTTGTTTCGCTTCACAAGTCTTCGTGGATTGTACCATCTTGGATAGCTCAAGTAAAACTGAAAATGTACATTTTATTTACTCACCCACAAGTGGTTCCAAACCTTTATGGCAGGGGTGCTCAAACTTGGTCCTGGAGGGCCAGTGTCCTGCATTTTAGCTCCAACTTCCTTCAACAGACCTCCTTGGAAGTTTCTAGTATAACTAGAAAGAGCTTGATTAGCTGCTTCAGGTGTGTTTAATTCGGGTTGTGAATTACAGAGGGGTTTGGGGGGGATTGACGCCCCTAATTAATGCTTGATCCCCCCTGAAGGACATTAAAACAAGGTGTATGGGGGTCAGCCCTTTAATAGTAAGAAATAGATTTCTCTGATCTCTCATTTATATCTTAAATATTAATAATTCAAAATGTATAATATAAATATACATTTGACCCCATAACGGTTTATACCATTGTGAATGCATAATCATGCCAATCAATGCTAGGAAAAATATCATTCAACAGTCTGAAACTGGCAGTTCTAGAGCACCTATAGACATCTTAAGTATTCACAAAACACGTTTCTTGTAAAATAGGTGTTTATATTTGCATGTAACCTAAAAAAAGAAAAAAATAGACACGTAATTTGTATAGTTTGACCGACAGTAACCACTAAAATAGTCACTAAATATCCCTCAAAACACTACAAACATAAACATTTTATTAATAAATGAGATGTAATTGAAATACATTCATAAATTTGATTCACTGAAACATGTATTACCTAAGTACTAGTGGAAAAGTTGCCCCACCCCCCGATTCTCACCCTGGTTGGAACTACAATCTGTAGGACACCTGCCCTTCAGGACCGAGATTGGGCACCCCTGCTTTATGGGCTTAATTATGCTGCTGAACACAAGAGAAGAAATTTTGAAGACAGCTGAAAACTGGTAACCATTGACATCCATTGTAGGACAACCAAATTGTTGGTTTGCAAGTCAATGGCTACCGGATTCTAGCTTTCTTTCACTTGTCTTTTGTGCTCAAAAGAATTCAGACAGGACAGAAACTCAGAACAGAAATTTGGAACAAGTGAAGGGTAAATAAACTAATTGTTTTGGGTAAACTCTACCTTTAAATTTCGTTTACCTCCATGTTTTTTTAATGGAGCCAGTAGCCTTGTGTTTTATGAATCACTGAGCACCACAGTCTCAGCTAGAAATCTTCTTGAACATTTTACTGAAGAAAAGGCCTGAGGTTGAGAAATTAATCGTCAAATTGATATTTTGGTGTGCTCTCCCTTTAAGGCCTTCAGATTTGTCAGCTTAATCAGGGTCTCTAGTCACATGCAGCTCTCATGATCATGAAATAACTAGGAAAAAAGTTTATTCAGAGGTCCTTGGATTTTGGCAGAAACTTCAATGTTAAGGTGACTCTGCCATCTAGTGTTATGGCGATGAATTCTCAGCTATGGTTCATTCGTTTCATCAATTTGTACTAACTGCAGTTTATAATGCCGTTTTACACATCTCCATCCTTTGTAACAAATTGAGGAAGTCTGTGCAGTTTTCTTGGTTTCCAATTCCCACTTCATATACACACATGGGATTTTCTAGATGTCTGGCGCTTTAATCTTTCAATCCGGAAACTTTAACTGCACTGTAAAACCCAAAAAGTTAAGGTAACTCAAACTATTTGAGGAAACCGATTGCAACAAACCATTTAAGTTCAAAAACGAATCCTTATGAGTAGCGTGAACTTAATCCATTTGAGTAAATGAAGCAATTTGAGCACAGTAAAGCCCAATAAATGAAGAGAACTCAAACCAACTGAGTACTGTAAAACCCAATAAGTTAAGGCAACTCAAACCGTTTGAGGAAACCGATTGCTACAAACCATTTGAGTTAAAAAACAAAACTCATCTATATGAGTACTGTGAACTTACTCCATTTGAGTTGAAGTAATGAGATATTTAATTAACTCATTACCTTCAACACTGAGCTCAAAACTCTTTTCAAATAAGTAGAATTAACTTTGAGTCAATTTTGAGTTTACTACACTCATTTCATTTGATAAAGGTGACTGTTGGCTTTTACAGTGTGTGTGGGTGTCCGAATATGTCATGATAATGGCCTACATTCAGTGCACAAACCCACAGTGTATGATTAACAGGGAAAACAAGGTATACAAGCTCAATGTAGTGTAAAATCTCCCATTCTTTGTTATGCAGAACCTCAGACGATCAGTTCTCATCTCATATCGATGTGCATGTCTTTTGCGTACTGGTTGGTTACACAAGGTTTTCTAACAGGTGAATTTGTGCAAAACTATTTTGGTACAGTACTGGAACTCTTACTATTACTATTTTTGCGTGTTTGTTGATGCACATTTGTATTTGTATTGCGACTTGTTTTTCAAAAATCTGAATGTAATTAATGAAATCTGAATTCAGAGTGCTATCTTTTGGACATTTCAAAGCATAGACATGGATATCCAGTTTATTTTGAAATGGAGCTATTTTTGCTTTCAAAGAGAACATTATTCTTTAGAGAATTTACTGCTATTTTGGCAAAAACAGATTTAAAAGTAGCAAACGAGAATTGTCTATTTTCATTGCGATGCAGTCAAAATAAAATAAAAGATTGAATGTTTCACTGGATTTTTTCTTTCTTTTGTGTGAATAAATAGATCATGTTTGCATGCTTGTGCCTGTTCCAGGTTTGTTTTTTGTTGTTGTTTTTTTTTTAAAGGGAGTGGGGGGTATTTTTATTTCGCTTTAAAATGTTTAAAGGTTGAACCAACTTCATTTCCCATAAGTAAACAGGAGAAACGTTGTAACGCAATTACGTCACGTGCGAAAATTTTCATTTTATTTTTATTTTTTATTGTAAATATGTACAAACTTAGTGCAAGAGAATACAACTCACAACAATTATGAACAAAATAAAAATAAATTAAATAAAATAAGTAAAATTATCTTAGTTATACAATCAAAGTATAAACCGATGCCAGGGGTAAAAAAAAAATAAAATAAAAAAATAAATAGTTAATATAATAATAAAAAACATTTAGTTAATCTAATGAAATTTACATAATGCTTAATATGTTTTTTTTTTTTTTTTAGCTTTTCTGTTTCTTATGTTACATAGTGTACCATATTGTTTAATCTCCTTTATAAAATGTTCACAATTTGGCTTAGCTTTGGCCCATTTCTTGACATGAATATGGTATTTTCCAAGTAATATTAGTTGTATAAGAAAATAGGTTGTACTTTTTAAATCAATTCCATCTTGTACTAAATCAAACATGAGAACATATAATCAATATGTATTAGTGTACTAAATGTCCATGAAATAAAGTTAGAAACATCAATCCAAAATAATCTTGAGTATACACGTTGAAAAAACAGATGAGTAACAGATTCTTTAATACCACAAAAATCGCAAGTTTTCTCTATCTACTTCAAACCGTTCAAATAACTCTTTTAAATTCTGTGTAAAATTTTAAAAGATACCCGTCTTACTTTATTACTTATAAAAATTATTTGTTAGTAACCATACTTTCTTCCACTCAATGTTTCTAAGTTTTGATGACCAGAAGACTGTTGAAGATGGTATAGCCTATGATTCAATTTAAATACATTTCTAATATATCTATTACTACATTTATCTTTAACAATGTTAATATCACCAACAAATAAAACATCATCACTTGTCTTTGGCTGTAGGTCCACATAATATAAAGAATTACGCAACAGTGATACAACTTTACTTGGTATTGCATAAAAAATAACAGCGTAGTCTTTTGGTTTTACAGGAACTTAAAATTTTCGAGTATGACAAAAGCAATCCATGTTCATCTGGTAGTTGACTGACTAAATATTCCACACCGTTTCAGGTTTGTGGAGTATGTGCTGCCGCTCCCGAGTGCGTAAGCCAAATGGCGTCGTCGTTACGTTCACGTCTCCGTACCATTTGATTTTAGATGAAATGCAGTCCGCCGCCAGAGGGCGCTTGAAGGCACGATAAACTTTAATCACATTTTATTCTACTGGTGACGATTGCACAGGAAAATCAAATATAATCTGCGTATAAATTAGCCCTAAGCGAATTCTCTTTAATTATTTAATCATTTAACTATGATTAGCCAACCATACACAGCGCTGTGAAATGTAACACTTACCACATGACAATGCTGCTGTTCCATAATGGTAGCATAGATGATTATTTTTATGTAAATTAGGACAGTTATTAAATCTAATAGCAGCGGAAGTAATATCCAATAATGAAGATCTAAATTTATAATCTTTTTATTTTACTACACAGCACCTGACCAATCACAGAAAATATCCGGGTTAGTAAGCCCCTCCCATTTTTGTTTCCGAAGTCTGATGAATTATTTTCTAACCACTCGTTGTATTTCTAGTGCTTGCACGGATCTGTCAGTAACCGGATACGGCGTGGGGGTCGGTACAGCCGGACGACCGTAAACATTTGCAAGTTTTTAACTCATTTCCTTTTTATATGTCCAGTAAAAATTCTATTAGTTGTTATAAGTCTGTTAGAGTGGACATTTGTGTTATTATACACACGAAAATGGAGGGAATGTTTTAATAGCCCACAGCACGGTTCACTCTCGGTAGCTCCAGCTTTCCCCCGTCTTACCGGGTGGGCTCAGCTCGCGCAGTTTTGTCGCTGGACATGGCAGGCGGGATAAAAGCGGGGTTTGTGCGGCTCCTGCACTATTTGCAGGACCCTCAGCACGTCGCGCGCTTCCAACGGCTATGCGGTGTGCGCGGCTCCGACACGCGTGACAGTGTCCGTAACGGGGTGCAAGGCACTCGCCGTGGTGATGTTCATAACGGAGGCGGGGATGCCACCCGCCATAGAACAGCAGGAGTAGAGACCGATACGGAGAAACGCAACAACGGCTTGGCTAACGGGACTGCGGGGGAAAACATCAACGGGGATAAGAACGGGCACGACGCTCAAGGCTCCGCGGTGAAGCCGTCTCGCAGAAACTCTCTCACCGGAGACGCCGGCCAGGAGTTCCTCATCGAAAATAAGTTTCTTTTCTACCTGTTCACGCTCGGTACCGAACTCGGGAACGAGCTCTTCTACATCTCGTTTTTCCCGTTCTTCATGTGGAACGTGGACGCGTATGTGAGCCGCCGGCTGGTCGTGGTCTGGGTGTGGGTCATGTATCTCGGCCAGTGCACGAAAGATGTGTTTCGGTGGCCGAGACCTGCCTCGCCCCCGGTGGTCAAGGTGGAGATGTTCTACAACTCTGAGTACAGCATGCCGTCCACTCATGCCATGTCCGGGACAGCCATACCCCTGAGCCTGTTCCTGCTGACCTACGGCCGGTGGGAGGTAAGAACATCACACCATTCAGAGCATGCAGGACTGTTGGACGTGTGAAGTGCCAATCACACATATTTGTAGTCTTTACAAAATTATTCTCTTAAATCACAATTTATGGTTTGGTTGAAGGATATAAAATGTTAAAGCAAGAACTAATTATATTGAGGATTAATTACATAAACACAGATTTCATGAAAAGCTAAATACTTGATTGTTGGATAGAATGTATTGCAGAGTTCTGGGGAAAAACTCTTATCAGGATCTTATGTTTGCAGATACCAATTATTAATCATTATTAAGCACTTCATTGGCACTAATACATGTAAACTCATCATGAAATAAAAATTGACATTGTATTTTGATGTAGTTTTTTTATAATGTATATGTATTATTAGGCATGGGCTGGTATAGGATTCTGACGGTATGGTAACTTTGGATAAAAATAGCACAGTTTCCCGGTATTGTGGTTGCTGCTCTAAAATATATATTTTTTAAATGTCTGGGTAAAGAACTAAAACATTTTTTCCCCTTTGAACAAACAATATATATATTTTTTGAGAAACATTTATAATATTTTGGAGCAGTAAACATGTCATGCTAAATAATTCAAATGAATCATTGACTTCTGATGTCTTCATTAGTTTTTAAAACACAGACGTCTTTACAATTTAAAATGGCATCTTTGGATATCTTCTCTGCTGAAGATACTGTTGTTCTAAAAAAAAATCTTGTACATGCCTTAGGAAAGTTATAGCAGAAATTTTTGTTGGTTTTAAAACCTTGACTTTTCCAAATCGCGGTAAACCTTGAGAATGGTTAGCGTCCCATGCCTAATATGTGTATGCATATATGTATGTATGTATGTATGTATGTATGTATGTAATCTTTCCTTCTAGTAACCTGTCACATTAAACAGTTGCAAATATAGCAACAAAGAAAGCCAACAAGCATTTAATTTTTTTCCCAATAGAAGCGATTAAACCCCATCCTAATTTTTTCTCTTTTAAAAAGTAATTTCACTTGAATGTATGTTACATTATTAAAGAAAAACACATTGCAGGGCTATGTATCTTAGGCTTCACTTTACAGAACATTTGACACAGCATCGAGCACACACACCTTCAGGCATTTTTACATTTGAATCCATGCATCTAGAGAGATTTTACTATGTTTGTGAAGATATTTTCAGAGGGATTGGTGAACTAGTATGCACAGGTGCCTGTTAAATAGATTTTACAGACCTTGCTCCGTAATCTTTTCATCTGGTTAAATCCTGTGTGGGTGTTAAATCATTTTAAAACAATAGCGTATATTTAGTTCACTTACTGAGTTCGTGAATTAAATTCAAAACCACTGTGTGCTTAACCCTGCCTAAGGGCACTTGTATTTTTATTTATTTTTGCACCTCATTTGTAGGCATAACCAAACATTACAAAGTAACTAAGTGATAGATTGCAAAGGCCTACAGTGTACATTTGCATTAAATAACCTGGGGAATGCAAAAAAGGTGACTTGACATTCTCTGTTATGTATCAAAGTAAAGAGAAAATGACTTCATGTGCAGCTTATCTGAATCTGATAACGCCTTGATTACACAGTAATATAATATAGGCATTTGTTTTTCATTCATGTTTACTTAATGGTTAAAATCTTTAATTTCACCCTCTCCTGATTTTACAATAAGAGGTCAGTGCCATTTAGGTAATATTGTGATATAACCCACATGCTTCTATTGTTGGTGCGCCAGCCCTGTATCTCATGAGATTGTTCTTGAGAAACGTCGCCAACCAGTATGCAGTGACCTTTAGAATACACACACACACAACATTGACTGGTTTGACCCTTGAATGTGCTCACACGTGTTTAACCTTTACGCTTTGATTATGTGACCAACAGCAGACTAAAATTCATGTGATTTAAAAAATATATATACATTTCAGATATTTCTGGTTTTGTCTAGTTTTTTTTTGCATGTATCCTTCTTATAAATTTGACCTCTATACTATACTTAGAGCACTTTGAGATGTTACTTTTAAGGCACTTTATAAGATAAAGTTTTTTATTATACTGTATAGCAGACAGAACATTCTTGCATTCTCGTAAAATAAAAAAAACTGTATTTGGTAGTGGTGTAACGGATCACAAATCTCACAGTTCGGATCACATAATGGTTTATTAGTCACGGATTGGACCATTTATCGGATCAGCCAAAAAGGGGAGAAGACAGTTGTAATTTGCTTTCTATTTATTACAAAAACAGTACTGCAAGACACTTTTGGTTTTAACAAGCAGAATGCGGAACCTGTAATTTTATTAAAAATGAAATTACAGAAATAATCAACTGAATAAAAATAAATAGCAAAATATTCAATGCTGTGAAAAATTAACTGTTACTACTACTGTTACTGATAACACTAAATGTGTAAATCTAACATTATAATTTGTACAACCCATATTTATTTTTAGTCTCATTGTCAAATTTGTCGTTTTGGTCGCATATGCGCCTGAAATTTTATCTATGCGACCTCAAAATAAATTTGTGAGCATTTGTGCGAGTGCATATAATTGATGTCATGTGACCAGTTTTCACAGCAAAATGTTCACCACATGCACTGACATAGGAGGCATTCACGCCTTAAGCATCTTTGCACCTAAAAACACCAAACGCAGCACTCAGGAATGGTTTCAAACAGTTGACATGTCAACTTTCTGCAGTAAACAAAGCTCGCAATGCTTGCCCCACCTTCAAGCTCTTCTTATTGGCCCACTGCGCTAGAACAGAATGCGAATGGATTGGTTAATATCAGCTGTCAATCACTCAGTTCCGATGACGGGGAGCTGCTACAGCCGCGAAAACATAAAGGTCTGGATCTGAGAGAATGAAAACAACACTGACAGATTTAGTTTTAGAAACAACCTAAAGTTACACATAATAGCACATCTGATTAGTGATCATGTGGTGA
This sequence comes from Danio kyathit, assembly GCA_903798195.1. Taxonomy (NCBI): domain Eukaryota; kingdom Metazoa; phylum Chordata; class Actinopteri; order Cypriniformes; family Danionidae; genus Danio; species Danio kyathit. The sequence continues at coordinate 43,546,030 of LR812531.1, read as the reverse complement.
TTGTCAATCCAGCATTTACACTTTTCGAAGAGTGGATAAAAGACTTCCAGTGTTTAAAGTCCGCTATGAAAATGACTAAAGCCATTTACCGTAAAGCCTGAAAAAGAGTTTTCAGGGTAACAGTGTTTGCCATTGAATCTACACATTTTAAGCACGAGATGTTCTAATGTTATTTAGTCCTTCATTTAATCGTCACGATGCTGTCAGTCGTGCGACTGACATCGTGTTCACCATCGCTAAAGAGCATGCATTCACTGAGATGAAACTAATATTGCAGCTCATGAAAAGACCATTATTGCTATTAAGATGATGTATGCAAATTATGTTATATGTCAATATCATCTGTGCAACATCAGACACCACCCGTGAGAACAGCACCGTTATTATTGTTAATTTAGTTCATATCATTCATGTCAGGCAGTGCGTGCAGGGCAGGTGAGCGCATGCAGATTTTTGTTTATTTGTTAGTTGTGATTAGTGTGTTAATATATAATAGAATCTGTTATTATATAAAACGTGTACTACCGGTGCTACCAAGAAAAAAGGTTAATTTCGAGCCCTGAAATGATTCAGTTATTCACTCATAAAACTTAATGTTTCAATGCTAGATGTTTCATTTTTGAAGAATTATTCAGTGACATATTTTTGATAGCTGGTTGTCACCACCTATTGGTTAAGTAATGTAATTAACTTTAATTTTTGAGTGTCGTTAAATGCATATGACAGTGATTTTAATCTTCACCATAAACCTCAGTGGTTATATCTAAGCTATAAACTGTTATCCCAGTACTTCTGTGTTATTTGACTGTTTGTAACTTCATAACTAACTCAAAAGACTAAAGACTAGGCATGGGCCGGTATAAGATTCTGACGGTATGATAACCTTGGATAAAATATCACGGTTTCACGGTATCACGGTATTGTGATTACTGCTCAAAAATATGTTCTTTTAAAATGTCTGGGTATAAAACAAAACAAAAAAATTCTCTTTTAAACACAATATATCTTAATTTGAGAAACATTTAAAATATTTTGGAACATTAAACATGTCAGGCTAAATTAATTATTGACTTCTGATGTCTTCATTTGTTTCAAAATCAGATTTTTTTTACTATTTAAAATAGCATCTTTGAATATGTTTTCTGCTGAAGATACTGTTGTCCTAAAAAACCAAAAAAATTTAAATTAAAAATCTTACACACACCTTAGGATCGGTATAGCAGAAAATTTTGACAGTTTTAAAACCTTGACTTTTCTACACTGCGGTGTACCTTGAAAATGGTTATCGTCTCATGCCTACTAAAGACTCAATCTCTTTCTTGAAAGGTCAATAAACATATGCAAATCACCATCATTTATAATTTGTTGCGTGGGTGTACAGAAAGCACCTTTAATGAAACCCACCACATCCCGAATAACCTACCACAACTTCTTCTGTCATCATTATGTTTTACAGAAAAGCCTAAGTGCTTCCAAACATGTGATTTGAATGACTCATCTCTCGGTGATTGTTACAAATTTAGGATTAATCTACCAGTAAAATTGTATTAATTCGCAGGTCACGTGTGTTTTCCAAACCGTGGGTTGTGATCTGTATGAATGACGAATCAACAGTGATCCAGTTGGCGTTTCTGTGTGGAGTTTGCATGTTCTCCCTGGGTTCGCGTGGGTTTCCTCCGGGTGCTCCGGTTTCCCCCACAATCCAAAGACATGCAGTACAGGTGAATTGGGTAAGCTAAATTGTCCATAGTGTATGAGTGTGAATGTGTGTGTGGAAGTTCCCAGAGATGGGTTGCGGCTGGAAGGGCATCCGCTGCGTAAAATCGTGCTGGATAAGTTGGCGGTTCATTCCGCTGTGGCGACCCCGCAAGGGACAAAGCCGACAAGAAAATGAATGAATGAATATATATATATATATATATATATATATATATATATATATATATATATATATATATATATATATATATCCACACACACACACACACACACACACACACACACACACACACGGCTTTGTTTTTGTCTAGTTTTTATGCATATGTCCTTCTATGTTAATTTGACCTCTGTACTATACTTTATAGCACCAGACCAGATAGAACATTCTTGCATTCTCATAAAATAAACACAAACTGTATTTGGGAGGATTGCATTGGATTGTTTGCAGGAGGTTAATTTGGGAATGTTTGGGAGTTGTAATAAAATAAACTACTACATCATGGTGTTTACATGTGCCCTGAAGGCACTAATCTTTTTATCAGCCATTTATGTAGATGTGTTGAGGGCACAGTTTTCCTGTAAGTGAAAGTTCATGATTTAGTCAAGTTATTCCACTTACTTTCTTTCATTGAACACTAAATAAGAAGTATTGCACCAAGTTCATGCTGCACTTTACCATAAAATGAAGAGTTCTGCTATATTCCTTTGTATGAGGAACATACTGGAATGTAAGCATAACATTCATAAAGCTTCCATTTTAATGTATGAAAAACATCAGCTGCATATGTTTCCTGCTATAATTTGCAGTAGTAAATCATGAGAGAATTGTCAATTTTTGGGTGGATTTATTCAGTGGTTTCATTGAGGTTATAATGGGAAGCTTTAAGGGAATGCCAGTCTTTGCTGTGGGCTTTAGAAGCTGGTGGGTTTGAGTGTTTGAGGCAGTGTTGTTTAGTTTGGTCTTATCTGAGAGTGCTGAGATTGATTTTCGCCCACTTAGCCGTGTCGTTACCGTCAGTCATCAGAAGGCCTTCTGTTGGCTCACTGATAAGGAGAGGGAGCGGGAAAGCATGCTTATCTCATTTGCTGCAACTCTGCTTTATTTCTGTAGTGTGAATCATCTTCCCACTACACTCTTCTGTCTTGCGTTATAATGCTCTCTTCTACTTTCAATTTCTTTTTGAGTTTGTTTCTTGTCTCATCCAAAAGAGCTCTATTGGATTGACATCTGGCCTAATGAGTATATAGAGAGTATATATTTTTGAGCTTTGTGACATAGTTCATTATCATCAAGTAGCCAGAACAAGATATACTCTGGTAATAATTGTCAGTGACGATATTCAGCAGGGAAGTGACATGTAAACAATATTTTTATAGTACTAAGTTGCCTAAAGTGTGCTAACTAAGCAGACAAAAAGCATATTGATTTGTCATTGTCAATTAACTACTTTAAGGTCAAAATTACATCACACTGACATCTAACAATGGCGTAAAAACCATTGTTTTGTTTGTTTGTTTGTTTGTTTTCAGAGATGCTTTTCTGTATCCCTTGGTTGTACTGAGTGCCTTATTAGAGGTACTGTTGTCTTCTGTCAGCTTAAGTAAGTCTAGCCATTATCTTTTGACCTCTGAGATCAACTAGGTATTTTAACTCAGTGGTCCTCAACCACCGGTTCGTGGATCAATTGGTACTGGGCCGCATTAAGAAGTCATTAATTATTTCCGTTTTATTTATTATCTGACTCTGAACAATCTTTTATTTTGAAAAATCTTTTATTTTGAAAAATGACCGTATTCTCTCAGTTACATCTCGGTCACTTAATCACCCAAATTTAACCCACAAACAGCAAAATAAGTAAGAAACAGGCATCTTTGGAAAGTTTCTTTGCTAAGGAGAAAAGGCACAGTGAAAGACCTGCGAACTGCCAAGGAATAGATCCGCAACCCATTTGTCAACAAATCAGGCAAATCCACCATGTCTGTGCAAGAAGATCAACTGCTGGAGATCGCAAATGACGGCGGCCTTTCACGCCTTCCAAACGCATCTAGCTGAATGAATGGCGCGAGCGCACCGCAAGTCGTAACAAGAACTGACCAATTAGCTTCAGCATGTATGAAATTTGCACATTTCGGTAGACTAATTATCTCAGACAAACACAGAACACCCAAACACTGCAGTGCTTTGTAATTTTCTCCATAAATAAAACTTGTATCAGAGTGACAGCAATGTTTTGTCAGCTTATCATCCTCTGAGAAAACAGTTGATGGTTGCCTAGCAACCTATGTACCACCACCCCTGGTACATGGTAAAATTGTCAAGTGTTGACCAGTCCACTGTTTTAACTAACAGAAATGCCAATTAATGGGCTTTTTTTTTTGGACCATTCTCTGTAAAGCCCTAGAAATGGTTGTGTTTCTGAAATAATCCAATGAGCCCACTTGGCACTAGGGCTGTGTGATTAATCAAAATCAAAACGCAATCACGGTTTTAAATGTTGCGATTAGCTAATCGCAAGAGGCAGTGATAGGAAACATATATATTATATTTATATATATTCATTAATTCATTTTCTTGTCGGCTTTGTCCCTTGCGGGGTCGCCACAGTGGAATGAACCACCAACTTATCCAGCACGATTTTACGCAGCGGATGCCCTTCCAGCCGCAACCCATCTCTGGGAATTTCCACACACACACATTCACACTCATACACTACGGACAATTTAGCTTACCCAATTCACCTGTACTGCATGTCTTTGGACTGTGGGGGAAACCGGAGCACCCGGAGGAAACCCACGCGAACGCAGGGAGAACATGCAAACTCCACACAGAAACGCCAACTGACCCAGCCCAGCCGAGGTTCGAACCTGCGACCCAGCGACGTTCTTGCTGTGAGGCAACAGCACTACCTACTGCGCCACTGCGTTGCCCCATTTATATATATATATATATATATATATATATATATATATATATATATATATATTTTTTTTTTTCTACTCCCCTCTGAGCAAATGCGTGACCTCCGTCTTACTAGCTAATTGAGTTAGCACACTTTCTTTGGGCCGTTGCACAACCAAACTATGCGGAACACCCACAATAAAAAACAAACAAGCAGGGCAGCACGGACAAGTGGGATGATGGCGTCTGCCACTTCAGAATGGCATCTCTGGGAATATTTTGGTTTCAGTCCCTCTTAATCTTCATCGTCAACATCTTCTTTGTCGTTTTGGTCTTCGTCATCTTCTTATTTTTCGTCATCAACTTTTTGGTCTTTTGGTCTTAGTCTTCATCGTCAACTTCTTTGTCTTAATCGTCTAGGCTTAATTTTCATCTTTGTCGACTTGGTCTTTGTCATCATCTTCTTTGTCTTCGTCTTCTTGGTCGTCATCATCTTGGTCTTGGTCTTTACCTTCTTCGTCGTCAGCTTTGTCTTCTTGGTCTTTGTCATCTTCTTCGTCTTTGATCTCATCTTGGTCTTAGTCGTCGTCTTTGTCTTTGTCCTCTGCTTGGTCTTCGTCTTGATCTTCTTCTTCATCTGTCAGAGTTAGGGATAGAACCCGGGTCTTTGGCGTGAGAGGTGAGTCACGTAACTACTGAGCTACTGGGAGTTGATGATCAACGAAGTTATGTTAGGTATGTTTGCTAATATTAGTTAATATCTTTTAAGTTCCTTTTTTTTAATTAACACTCGCTGCGTTTTAGCAGTAAGAAGCTACAATACTGATTATTTAGCTGAAGCTTGACTACACAATTAAATCTGCAATATCTGTCAAAAAAAAAAAAAATCGCAATTAGATATTTTCCCCAAATTTGCACAGGCCTACTTGGCACTATCAGTAATGCCATGTTCAAAATAATACTCTTTTTCCATTCTAATGGTCTGTTCAAATGCATTGAATTCCATCAATATGATTGACTGATTAGATACTTGCTTTAAAGCAATAGTTGAAGTGAAGATTACCGCATATTTTACTCAACCTTGAGCCATCCTTGGTGTATACGACTCTCTTTTTTCAGACAAACACAGTTGGAGTAGTTTTCAGTTTTATCCTGGCTGTTCCATGCTGTATAATACTTTAGGGTAGTGGCTCATTTTTGGTTAAGCCTTCAAAAGCTAATAAATCCATTGTAAAACTAACCCATACACCACCAATGTGTTAGCAAATGTCTTTTGAAGTTGATCAATCAATTTTTTCTACAGAAATATTTCACATTTTTATAATTATAAACTTAAATACCTAAATTCTGATGGCTGCTGAATACACATTCTCTACCCATGCCTTAGTGTATAAGTCTTGACTGTCACTTTTGGTCAGTTTAATGTGTCAATGTTGAATAAAAGTATTAATTTCTTTAAATAAGTAACTGACTCAAAACAGGTTTTTCCTGTATCCAAGGTCCAAGTTTTCCTCTGCCCAAGGATTCTCGGGTTATTTGAAAACATGAGTTTGTATCGCACTGCTGAAACTTGGCTAACAGCTAAAAAGCAACACATTCCTACAGTCATCGTTGATTTGGATTAAGCCGTCTGTCTGTGTTTGGCGACCCACATCCTTTTCAGACAGATTACTGCAGAGTTTAAACACTCCTGCGGAGATTTACATGCACTAGTGTCCATGTTTAAACATGTACAGCAGTGGATTTACAGTGAAACGCCAGCTGCCAAGAAAATGACACAGCAAATAAATTCTCTGGCAGCTTTAACTCAGAAATTTCCATTCAGTGCAACATAATAAAAGGGAACGGGACATTTCTCCAAGCACAGTACACTTCAGCTCATTGAAACTGGGAAAAAAATGTTTCTTCTGCTTTGCCTCGAAAAATACACCCCATTCTGATTGAAAGAGAAAAGGAGAACTTCAACAAAAATTGCACGTGTCTGTCATGTGGAAATCTCTCCTCAAGCAAAAGTGGTTATGCAGTTTTGAAAGACATTGTTGCACTTTAAAGAGGGAAGTATTTAATTTCGGTGCCAGTAGTAATAACAACACAACAAGAATAAATCGTATTATAGGTTGGCAAACATGCTTCTGGTCAAGCTAAATTTGCTGTGTCTGGATCAGCATAACGAATAAGAGACGAACCGTATGATAAACAATATAGTGAGTCCAACTAAAAATTACTATGCATCAAATAAACAACTTTCACTTTTAAGTTACATTTCAAAGTGAACTGAAATGAAGAATACAACTGTGGAGGAGAGTCTCATGTCTAAACAGATTGTCTCTGACAGCAGAACAAATGAGCACACTGTAGCACACAACTCTCTGGGGTCATACAGTGTAGCTGCATGGTAAACACTAAGTGAAGTCATTGAGATGAACATCAGAAATGCATCTGTTAAGAGACGCAAGGGCACACACACAGAGTTAGACCATGCCTGGTTATCCAGACCGCACCTTATGCCCTGAAACCACATGACACAGGCCCTGGACCACATGCTGAACCAACTCACAGAGATCTATCCCTCCCTTTCATCTGAGCCTGAGCTAACCTCATATGCTGAACATCTGCCTCTGATTATAGACTACATGTGTGTGTGTGAGGGAGAGAGAGAGAGAGAGAGAGCTCTGCAGCTGAGCATGCTGGTGTGTGAGAGAGAAAAGACAGAAAGATGGCACAGAGTGTACACTACCTGACTAAAGTCTTGCTGTCGATTGCAGTTGTAAGAGCAACAAATAATAACTTGACTTCTAGTTGTTCATTTGGAAAAGTGGGAGAAGGTAGATTTTTCAGGTGAATCATCCGTTGAACTGCATCCCAATCATCACAAATACAGCAGAAGACCTATTGGAACCCAAGATTCTTACAGAAATCAGTCAAGTTTGGTGAAGGAGAAGTCATGGTTTTGGCTTACGTTCAGTATGGGGCTGGATGGCAACATCAACAGCCTGAGGTATCCAGACATTTGTGCTGCCCATTACATTACAAACCACAGAAGAGGGCAAATTCTTCAGCAGCATAGCGCTCCTTCTTATAATTCAGCCTCCACATCAAAGTTCCTGAAAGCAAAGAAGGTCACGGTGCGCCAGGATTGGCCAGCCCAGTCACCAGAAATAAACATTATTGAGCATGTCTGGGGTAAAATGGAGGAGGCATTGAAGATGAATCCAACTAATCTTGATGAACTCTGGGAGTTCTGCAAGAAGGCTTTCTTTGCCATTCTTTGGTGTGTGTGTGTGTATTGGTTATCCTACTGCAGCATCTTCACACAACCTGAACTATACTGGTGCACAAAAGTTTGCATTTCTCATTGCAAATTTTACAGACGTGTGTTATGACTAACCAGGGCGTGCCTCAAATTTACATTAGGAGAAGTGAGCTGGATTCACTTTGCATCTGAGGTGTTCAGTTGGTGTTTGTGTGCTACAATTCTCTGTACAATCAATGGTTCACCTGTTGAACTGTATGTTGAAGGAAAAGTTCACGCAAAAATGAAAATTACCCAATAATTTATTCACCCTCAAGCCTTGCTTGGTGTAAATGACTGCTTTCTGTCAGACAGTCGGAGTGGTTTTAAATTTTATCCTGGCTCTTCCATACTCTATAATAGTTTACTAGTGGCGTTTTTAAAGTATCATCATCATGCATTGTATGAGTCAGAGATAGCAAAGAAGTTATTTGATTAAAGGTCTTTGCACACTGAAGTCATTTTCATATGCATATTTTACGTATTCCTATCCAAAAGTTACATCACACACGCAAACCTGATGCATCCGATGCGTAATAATTAATCTGTTGTAAAAAAAAAAAAGGAAAAATAATTTAGTTCCTATTAGGGCTGCACAATATGTCGCAATAGTCACATCGCGAGTATACGCAATATTGAGTCTGGATTTAAATGTATTTTTTGGCAAGTGTTTTTAAAAGCGTTCAGGCCTAAAAAAAAATAAACTGTTTTTAACTTTGACAAATTGTCAGTGCCAATGGTGTAGTGGAAAATGCATCGACAAATACATTCCAGTGCTCATGGCGACCTGAGTTCGATTCCCCCTCGAGGTCCTATGCCGATCCTTCCCCTTTCTCTGCTCCCCAGGTTTCTTGTCAATACTCTCTACTGTCCTATCCAATAAAAGTGAAAACCCCGAAAAAAATTATTATATTAAAAAAAAACTTTGACAAATGAATAATAAATTCTTTTGAATTGTTTATAAAACAAATACTATGCAGTTTTATTTTACATTTGATTATTCAATTACTGTATACCTGAATACAGTTTGACTCCTCAAAAAACAATAAAATAATTTGTATCTTTTTCTTCATTGAGTTTATCTTTGCTTGTTTCTTATATTTTATGCATATGCACTCCCCTACAGAATCATCCCAATCAATCTAAAATGTAATTTTTTTTCTCCAAATAGTTATTTAAGACATCTAGTGGAATTGTATTCATACCGCAATATATATATATATATATATATATATATATATATATATATATATATATATATATATATATATATATATATATATATATATATATCGTATAATTAAAAAAATCGCAATGTTAGATTTTTCCAACATCGTGTAGCCCTACGTCCTATTTCAAGTAGTCTTTTGTTCTCCTCTCTCTTCTTCAAAAAATAAAAAGAAAGAGGAAATCTTGTGTTCATGCAATCCACTGCATTTGAAAACTAATCCTGAACAGAGACTGGCAGTGTGTCAAAGGTATGGAGACACACACACACACACACACACACACACACAAACACACACACACACACACACACAAACACACACACTGGCTATGGGAAAGACTCCAGCATACAATAGTCTATAACAGTGATTCTCAACAATCTGCCACATTCTGTCATCTTATCACATACTTAGTTTGTCATATAGTGTTCTCTGCTGAAGTGATGCCATTCTGGATTTTGACTTTCACTTGCACAGTGGCTCTTAACCAGGGGTGCCCAAACTTTTTCGTATAAAGGGCCAAAAACCAAATATCATTTTGAGCAGTGGGCCAAAGGTAAATATACCAAACTATATTACATTAAAGTTGCCATGGGTAATTCATTCATTCATTCATTTATTTTTCCTTCGGCTTAGTCCCTTTATTCATCAGTGGTCACCACAGCGGAATTAACCGCCAACTTATCCAGCATATGTTTTACACAGTAGATGTTCTTCCAGCTGCAAACCAGTACTGGGAAACATCCAAACACACTCATTTACTCACATACACTACGACCAATTTAGTTTATTCAATTCACCTATAGCGCATGTCTTTAGACTGTGGGGGAAACCGGAGCACCTGGAGGAAACCACACAGAAATGCCAACTGAACCAGCCAGAACTCGAACCAGCGACCTTCTTGCTGTGAGGTGACAGTGCTAACCAATGAGCAACAATGTCGTGTATATATAAATGTATATGTATGAGATTTTGAATATCACCAAGCGGCCCCCACTCATTGTCTTGCGACTCCCACCCAGGGGGACCCGACCCCCACTTTGGAAACCACTGCTCTAAACCATAGCAGGCCAATTAAAGATAACTATGGGCTAACTTTGGCCCATGGGCCCTATAGTTTGTGCATTTCTGATCTAAACTGTCAAAACACCTCTCAGTGCTTTTTTTGAACCCAGTAATTCTTTTTATTATGGATGAAAGTTTTGGAGGCAGTGTGTCAATTCATTCATTCAAATTTTATTGCAGACTCATAGCCCAAATAAAACATATTCCATAACCTATTCAAAACAGAACAGAACTCATGTTGATTGATACAACATGAGGTCGAATACATTTTTTTAATGTGCAAAAAGTTTGTAATCAGTGTGCACTGATTTTAAGTGTCAGGTTTGTCAACCAGAACAGCCAGTTAAGAGAGTGTGGCAGCTCTTTTTAAAGTTTGCCTTTGGGCTATGCCTCTCTTTTTATCTGCCTGACCATCTTTTGCTTTGTGGGACAGTAATTGTAGTAAGTGGTTGTTTTATAGTGTGCTGAGGGTTTGACTTCGGTGTTTGTTGGTTGAACGGCCGTTTTACCACAGAAGGAGTCCATCTGTGGACAATTGTTGGTATATTATGCAGGAACTGGCGATTTGGTGAGGATGATATTGCTTACAGATACTACAACAGACACTTGAGACATATTGACACACACCCTAAACAGATACCCCGAAAGGAGGTTAGTATTAGCTGTGCTATTACTATGACACTGGGCCCACAGCCAAACATGAGGACAAAGGGTGTGTGTGTGCATGTCTACTTGCATGTGTGCTTGCTTTTTAGGATGCCATCTGTGCATAAACTGTTATATTGTGTTACAGAGGGCTTTCTACACATCTGGTATACAGCATAATAGTACAGCTTACGGAAATGACAGACAGATAATGTATCCTGTAGCTTCTTATGAGAGATGATAGTATATGAGTTTTCTCACATAGGCTGTTCCTGCTCTGCCATCTGGTGTAGTCATGTGTGTGCAAAAAGATAAAGGAAATCAGTCCTGTATAATCCTTTGCTATACATTGATGGATTAGCTTGCATGTTCTCGAACTCGCCTGCACTTTTAAAGCAGTTTTGAAATTTACTTCAGGGAATGAATGTGTGTTATGTCAGGGTTCAAATGTGAATGTCATGCTAAAAATCTGAAACATCTGATATTCTTCAACAGATTTCTAAAAAGTAACTAAGTTAATATTTAGATATTGACTGATTTATTATAAAATGTTGCAACAGTTATCTGTTTTATGACTTGAAGAATATCATAAAAGGTGTGTGTTCATTTTATTTTTATTTGTCCCCACAGTATCCCATGCTGCTGGGTCTCTCTCTGGCCATCAGCTGGTGTGTCCTGGTGTGTTTGAGCCGCATATACATGGGCATGCACTCCATACTGGTAAGAGCAATTAATCACACAAATTAATAATATTTTTTAATAATAAAAGATTTAAAAGTGCAATGTTTTTTCTTTCTTTTAGGAATAAATAATAGTCTGTTCTTTACAATATCAGATAATGATACAGCGGGCAATAAGTATTGAATACGTCATGTTTTTTCCTGGGAATAATATTTCTAGAGGAGTTGTTGATATGGAATTGAACCAGACTTTGGTAAAAACCCAAACAAAACAAACATAAAATAAAACATAACAAAAATCTGAAATATTAGTTATGTGTAATAATAACAATGGATTGACACAAGGAGAAAGTACTGAACTACTGAAGTGTATTTAATACTTATATAAAAGGCTTTTTTGGTGATGGCAGCTTAAAGATACCTCTCATGGAGAATGAGGTCACATGCATTGCTCAGGTGTGCAAGACTTCAACAGAGTGTAAAAATCTTGATGCTTCTGTGAGTCTCGTCTATCAAATCTGATCTTTATTTTGTATTTTCTATTGGATTCAAGTCAGGTGATTGGCTGGGCCAATTTTCTTTCTCTGACATTTCCTTGGCTGTGTTTCGGATCATTGTCTTGCTGACATGTCCACACTGGTTTCATCTTCATCATCCTGCTAATGTAGATGTTGCTGAAGCAGCTAATATTAATTTACAATGATGAAGGGCAGAGGGTTGCTGAATAACTACTGAGAGATTTCAGCTGCTGTTTGGGCTTTCACTGCCTCCACCCTTTCCTTTCTTCATGTGCTCAATACTTTTTCCCTGCGTCATTTCATTTTCATTTATTCATTTTCTTTTCGGCTTAGTCCCTTTATTAATCCGGTGTCGCCACAATGAACTGCCAACTTATCGAGCACATGTTTTACGCAGCGGATGCCTTTCCAGCTGCAACCCATGTCTGGGAAACATCCATACACACTCATACACTACGGACAATTTAGCCTACCCAATTCACCTCTACTGCATGTCTTTGGACTGTGGGGGAAACCGGAGCACCCGGAGGAAACCCACGCAAACACAGGGAGAACATGCAAACTGCACACAGAAACGCCAACTGAGCCAGCCGAGGCTCGAACCAGCGACCTTCTTGCTGTGAGGCAACAGCTCATTTCATTTTATTATGCATAACTTAATTTGTAAACTAATTAGATTTGCTTTCTTTGAATATATAGATTTGTTTGGTTGTTACCAACATCCGGGGAAAATTTTAAATCAATGGCACCTTTAGAAATATGTTTTCTGAGAATAAAAGGTGACATGATCAATACTTATTTTCCTAGCCTTATGCATGTAATCATGGATAAATATTTCCTCTATTTTTATATTTAGCTTCCCTTTGCTGTTACTGCAGCACTAATATTTTAAGTGCATGTTTAAGTGTCATCTTAAAGCAAATCTCAAAAGGAATTTGTTGCATTTGTTTCATTATGATGCCCAAATTCACTTAGAGCATTTAAAATTTCTGTCAACTTATAGGAGTCATCTTAATCCTACAAATAAGATTTCAGAAGACTGCTGCTTTCATAGAGGCAAGACAATGGCAACCGTATGATGTTCCTTCATGGGGGATCTGTGTATGTTATTCTTTTTTTTAATCTGTGTTTGTGTGTAGATGTTATCTGTATGTGGGAGTCACCCTGGGAAAAAGTCCCCTGTGTTTCTTTACTGGGCCGGATAATTACCAGCAGTAATTTGCCTTTGTGTGGATACAGCTCATTTTACTGAATGTTTTGCCATTTTGAAGTAGGATCACACATATGGCATAAATAATAAGTGTGTTTGTATGACCTAAGGCTACTCAAATAGACTGTAAATGGCCTGGTGTAACTACATCCATCTGTTTGAGTCTAACGTTGCCTGTTGCTTCCCCCAAATCCCGATCTGTTATAAACATGTATTATGCACGTGTAGAGGCACCGTAAATCCAACTGTCATCATCATGTAATAAATGGTGTAATTTAGCAGGATGATATAATCTTGGTGAAGTGTCTGTCTGCCTGCATGACGGCTTTTTCCTCAGTCCTGAAAATGTGGTGTTTCATCTGGGTGTTCTGCTACATGTCTGCTCTAAGCCATAATGTCACCCTTACCATGACCTCATACGTCTGGTCGCCCTGTTGGGGTGATGAGTGGCCGTAGCCCTAGAGATAGTTCCTATGGCAACTGTGGGATTGTTTTAACACTCTAATACTCACAAGACTAGAAGGGATTTTGTAACAACAAGATGACACACATATACATTGGGAAATGGCCCAAAGAAGTCCTGTTAAATGTTTTATATTCATTTAGTTGCAACATCATATATATATATATATATATATATATATATATATATATATATATATATATATATATATATATATATATATGTATATATGTATATATGTATATATGTTTATATATGTTTATATATGTGTATGTGTATATATATATATATATATATATATATATATATATATATATATATATATATATATATATATATATATATATATATACATATATATATATATATATATATATATATATATATATACATATACATATATATACATACATACATACATACATACATACATACATACATACATACATATATATATATATATATATATATATATATATATATATATATATATATATATATATATATATATATATATATATATATATACATACAATTATATATATACATATATATATATACATGTATATATATATATATATATATATATATATATATATATATATATACATATATATATATATATATATATATATATATATATATATATATATATATATATATATACACACATATATATATATATACACATATCTATATATATATATATATATATATATATATATATATATATATATATTTAGTTATATATATATTTAGTTATAATAACTCATTTCTAATAACTGATTTATTTTATCTTTGCCATGATGACAGTAAATAATATTTGACTAGATATTTTTCAAGACACTTCTTTACAGCTTAAAGTGACATTTTAAAGGCTTAACTAGGTTAATTAGGTTAACTAGACAGGTTAGGGTAATTAGGCAAGTTATTGTATAAATATGGTTTGTAAACAGGGGGGCTAATAATAATAATAATAATAATAAATGTATGTATGTATATATATATATATATACACATATACATATATATATATATATATATATATATATATATATATATGTGTGTGTGTGTGTGTGTGTGTGTGTGTGTGTATATACAGTATACAGGGAGTGTAGAATTATTAGGCAAGTTGTATTTTTGAAGATTAATTTTATTATTGGACAACAAACATGTTCTCAATGAACCCAAAAAACTCATTATTATCAAAGCTGAATATTTTTGAAGTAGTTTTTAGTTTGTTTTTAGTTTTAGCTATTTTAGGAGGATATCTGTGTGTGCAGGTGACTATTACTGTGCATAATTATTAGGCAACTTAACAAAAAACAAAAATATACCCATTTCAATTATTTATTTTCACCAGTGAAACCAATATAACATCTCAACATTCACAAATATACATTTCTGACATTCAAAAACAAAACAAAAACAAATCAGTGACCAATATAGCCACCTTTCTTTGTAAGGACACTCAAAAGCCTGCCATCCATGGATTCTGTCAGTGTTTTGATCTGTTCACCATCAACATTTCGTTAAGCAGCAACCACAGCCTCCCAGACACTGTTCAGAGTGGTGTACTGTTTTCCCTCCTTGTAAATCTCAAATTTGATGATGGACCACAGGTTCTCTATGGGGTTCAGCTCAGGTGAACAAGGAGGCCATGTCATTAGTTTTTCTTCTTTTAGACCCTTTCTTGCCAGCCACGCTGTGGAGTACTTGGATGCGTGTGATGGAGCATTGTCCTGCATGAAAATCATGTTTTTCTTGAAGGATGCAGACTTCTTCCTGTACCACTGCTTGAAGAAGGTGTCTTCCAGAAACTGGCAGTAGGACTGGGAGTTGAGCTTGACCTCAACCCGAAAAGGCCCCACAAGCTCATCTTTGATGATACCAGCCCAAACCAGTACTCCACCTCCACCTTGCTGGCGTCTGAGTCGGACTGGAGCTCTCTGCCCTTTACCGATCCAGCCACGGGCCCATCAAGACTCACTCTCATTTCATCAGTCCATAAAACCTTAGAAAAATCAGTCTTGAGATATTTCTTGGCCCAGTCTTGACGTTTCAGCTTGTGTGTCTTGTTCAGTGGTGGTCGTTTTTCAGCCTTTCTTACCTTGCCATGTCTCTGAGTTTTGCACACCTTGTGCTTTTAGGCACTCCAGTGATGTTGCAGCTCTGAAATATGGCAAAACTGGTGGCTAGTGGCATCTTGGCAGCTGCACGCTTGACTTTTCTCAGTTCATGGGCAGTTATTTTGCGCCTTGGTTTTTCCACACGCTTCTTTCGACCCTGTTGACTATTTTGAATGAAACGCTTGATTGTTCGATGATCACGCTTCAGAAGCTTGGCAATTTTAAGAGTGCTGCATCCCTCTGCAAGATATCTCACTATTTTTGACTTTTCGGAGCCTGTCAAGTCCTTTTTTTGACCCATTTTGCCAAAGGAAAGGAAGTTGCCTAATAATTATGCACACCTGATATAGGGTGTTGATGTCATTAGACCACACCCCTTCTCACTACAGAGATGCACATCACCTAATATGCTTGATTGGTAGTAGGCTTTCGAGTCTATACAGCTTGGAGTAAGACAACATGCATAAAAGAGGATGATGTGGTCAAAATACTCATTTGCCTAATAATTCTGCACTCCCTGTATATATATATATATATATATATATATATATATATATATATATATATATATATATATATATATATATATATATATATATATATATATATATATATATATATATATATATATATATATCGTTTTTGCATCGATAACCTAATGTGCCTCGTCCACAATAGTCATATCACAGGATCTGCATTGCCAAGTATGGACTATTGTTGACCAAGAGCTTGTAGATTAATGGTAAAGTTTAACCATTGTGGATTTAAAGTTTATTAATTTATTGCATTTTTTGTTTCTTTTAAACATATCAAGTAAGTTTAAACCATTTAGCCCCAAGAAAGATTTGTAGCTTTAACAAAGATTAATTAAATTACATTTTTATAGTGATGACTGCCAAGTATCATTTTACATAAGTTTTTAAATATTTGTGTCCAACTGCAATTAAGACTTACAAGGCAAATATAAAGCTCTCTTTTCCCCCCTCCAAAAAATTTAGTTTAAAGTTAATTGTAATGATTTATCCAGATGCACTCCCCTATAAAACCACCCCAACCATTATAAAATAGTGAATTCTTCACAAAGAGTTATTCAATCCATCTAGTGAATCGTATGTCCCATCGCAATGTATATCGCTGAAAAACAAAAATTGCAATGTCATTTTTTCCAATATCGTGCAGCCCTAATATACATATTTTAAGAAAAAATTGAGAATTTATAAACATTTTTTGTTGTGGTTTGTACCATGCTAGTAGAACAGTATAAATACAGTGATTCAAACTAGAGAACAGCAATGCTTCTAGCATGAATAAAGATTACATCAAACATTTGTAAAGGTTACAGCAGTCAGAATTGCTCATGATGCTGAAAGAGCTTCTGATAAACATTTGCATTCACTCTGCAATGTAGCTTTATAACTATTGCTGCAGAAAACACCAAAACCAAACCATTTCAAACACTTCACATCCATCTTTAACTTATTTACAACACATTGGGTTCAGTCGTTCCCCAGTTTGTTTCCCATTGGACCCAAATAAATAAAACTTGCTTATAGTTATGTTAATGATAATTTGAATACTCTAATGTTCTAGAAATTACAGATTTGTAACAACAAACTATTGCTATGACTGAATGGGTTTGACTGGGTTTTAATCCGCTCACTTTACGTCACTGTAAGTTAGTTCACCCAAAAATGTTAATTATGTTATTATTAATCACTCACTCTCGTGTCATTCCAGACCCCTGAGACCTTTGTTCATCTTTGGAACACAAATTAAGATATTTTAGGTGAAATCTGAGAGCTCCGTCATCCTCCATACAAGCATGGTTTCTGAAAAATACCAAAAAACATCCTCAAAACAGGTTCAATGGTGGTTCAAGCAGAATATTATCAAGCCACGAGAATACTTTGTGTGCACATAAAACAAAACAAATGACTTTATTCATTCTTTATTTCTTCTCTTCAATGTCAGTATGGGGCGCTTATTTATATTCATGTGTCGCACTTGGCTACGCCTCTGACATATTACCTCAGATGCGTCTGTGCTTTGTTTTAAACAACAGAAATCATGTGCGGGCATCTAGGGTGTGGTAGATTACATCAGTGCATGGTGCTCATGAATGCGTGCAGTATACCCTGAGGAGAAGAAATTTTGAAATTCAGGAAGTTCCAGGATGTCCTCTAATTTATTTCAGTACACATTCTGATACTGCTTCATCCTCCTCTCTTAACTAAAGTGCAATGTTAAGCCCTTTTTTGTTTCATTGTGTGTATGTGCAAAGTGGTTCACTAAAACCTGAGCCGCACATCTGATAGACAGATGGTTTAATATGATTGTCATTCTTTGACGATTAAGGGATTTCTAGTACAGACTAGATTAGAATATCTCTCAGTCTGACACTTACAATACATTCACCTCTTAGGTCAAAACAAGTACACGTTCTACATGACTGTGCCTTAAAGTGAAAATGTTGTGGGTACTAGTATGCAATATCATATCACAGATTCATGAAATAGATTTTCCAGAGAGGATCCAGAGATATGTTTATTGGGCAGTTATACAAATTCTAACCTCCAGCATAATCATGCTATTAAGCTTACTGAAATGTTATTGACAATAGCTAAAAAATGTATAGCTTTGAAATGGAAAACAAACATTGATGTACCAATTGGACTATGGATCTCAGAAGTTTCCAACTGTACACCATTGGAGAAGATCACATATTCGTTGAGAGGAAAGAGTTAATTATTTAAAAAGATTTGGAATCCATTTTTGAATTATATAAAAACAGTACCGCATGATTTGATTTGACAAAATAGTTTTTCCATATTGGTTTATACTATATCTCCCCCTTTTTATTTATTTATTATTTTATTATTTTTTATATACTGTGTGCATGTTTTACTTTAGTTTGTTGCTTTGTTTCGATGTTCTGTATTGCTTAACTTTTGAAAAAGCTAAATAAAAATATATTATTTAAAAAAAACAAGTACTTTCCCCTGCAATGCAAGACAGCTCTTTCAAAAATTGGTCTGATAAGGGGATAGTATGCTTTAAAGACCTATTTATAAATAAAGTGTTTGCATCTTTTGATCAGTTGATATCACATTATGATTGGTTAAGTCTGATTTTTTTAGAGTCTTGCAAATAAGAGATTATGTTAGGTCCCTCTTACCTGACTTTCCTGTCTTGCCCTCTGGAAACCATTTAGATTCTTTTCTTTCCTGTAACATATTAGTTAAAGATTCCATTTCTGTATTGTATAATCAACTTCTGAATCAGTCATCTTCCCCTACAGATAACATTACGAGTGCTTGGGAAAAGGACCTTTGTGGTTCAATTTCAGATGATCTGTGGGACGATATCCTTAAACAAATTCACTAATCATCAGTGTGTGCCCGGCACGCTCTCATTCAATTTAAAGTAGTGCACAGAGCTTTTATTTCTAAGACTAAATTAGCCCAAATGTTTCCTGGTACTAGTTCTTTGTGCAATAGATGTCATTGTGCTGAAGGCACTTTATTTTACATGTTCTGGACCTGTCCTAACTTAGAGCATTTCTGGAGGTTAATATTTGATTCATTATCTGTGATTCTTCAGCACAAGTTAGAACCAGATCCACAGGTGGCACTGTTTGGGGTTACAACAGAGGAAATACAGTTGCCTTCATCAAAGTGTAAAATCATTGCTTTTTCGACTTTATTAGCACACAGAGCTATTTTGCTAAAATGGAAGGATTCTCGTCGTCCCATTCATGCTCAGTGGATTAGAGAAACTATGTCTTGTCTCTACTTGGGAAAAATCAGGTTTTCATTAAGGTGAAATTTTTTTAAGGTGTGGCAACCTTTTATTGATTATGTGTAAAATCTCAAGTAATTTGATTTCGCTGTGCAGATGGTATATGTATGGTTATATGTTTGTATTTTTTTTTTTTTTTTTTTTTTACATTTTATCTATATATTTTTCTATTTAATTAGTTTTTTTTATTATTATTATTATTATTTATTTTCTTTTTTATTATTATTATTTTTTTTAATTTATTTTTGGCCTTTATTGGATAGGACAGTATTGAGACAGGAAGCAAAGTTGGAGACGAGAGAGGGGGGTGGGGTAGGGAAATGTCCTCGAGCCGGGATTCAAACTCAGGACGCCCTGACGTGCTACTGCACCATATGTCGGCGCACTAACCACTAGGCTATTGCGCCGACATTATTATTTTTATATTTGTATTTGGACCTACATGTACAATTGTAAATTTGTTAATCTTCGGCTAATGTGAGCGCTACTGGAATGGTATGGGTCAGGGGTTTGTATTGTTGTTTTTTCTGGTTTGAACATCAATAAAAAATATCTTAACTAAAAAAACAAGTACACGTGTATGAAAAAGACAACAAACCAATGTTCTGTTGCAGATGTGGAAAAATAAGCCCATTACAGTTAATGACTGACAGATAAGTGAAAGAGGCGAAGTGTCTCGCATGAAGAAAGTGCTTCTGTCCTTATAAACATCCAGACATATATAGTTTCGATGAGGACAACCATGTCATAAGGGCACTGAATAATTCCAGTTTTACCATCTACACTTGCTGAAATGCCAATTATGGGGTTCAAGTTTTAGGGTCAAGTGTGTGAGGGTGACTATCGGAGTGTATAAATGTACATTTGCTGGTTAATCTGTGTCTGTAATCAGTGAAAAGTTTCCATGATGTTTTAAGTGCTGAGTGTGAAAATGGTTTTAAATTAACCAGCTCATTTTCTCTCCCACACATAGTCAAGCAGTTCACCAAAGTGCTGCCTATTACTGTTTAGCAGGTTTCACACAGATGTGTGTGTGTGTGTGTGTGTGTGTCTTGTGGTCTCTGTGGAATCTCTCACTCAGTGCTAAAGTATTCCAGTGCTGGACGTCTCCCACAAACCTTGCTATTGGTTGAGCATACAAATAAGACACTTAAGAAAACATAAGAAAGATGTAGTGAAAACTGCGTCTGTATTTTAAAGAATTGCTGACAAATCATTTATCTACCACTTTTGCTTGTTTTGTCTCTGTTTTTTTCCAGAGGAGAATGTTTGCAGTATTTCAATATATATATTTTTTTCTTTATTAGCACATAATACTAAAAATCACAACCAAAATCAGCTAAATATCCAGATTTGTCTTTTTTCTATGAATTGTCAACCTGGGGTGCGTTTCCGAAAACCATCATTAGCCGACTAACACAAGTTCATTGATTTGGCGTTTCCAAAAACCATTGTTCCAACAAACATTCGCAAACGGTGTCGCAAACTTGTACGCTTGCAACTACACCACTAGAGCTGTAGTTAAAAGCATAGTTCCTGGTTGTGTTCTATTCCCAGTTATCTCCCCCAATGCCCTATTTGTTTAGAACGTTCCAACATTTAAACTTGGAATGATTTAAATAAAAGCATTAAAGTCATCTCTCTTAGGTGTAATTTGCTTTCAAAGTATTTTTACAGTTCAGTTTTAGCCATCTTCATTTTGACAATTGCGTTCCCTTCGCAGTGCACTTTGAAAACATTTATGCCATGTTGAACGCAGCCGTGGCTCATGACGAAAGCTATAGGTGACCTATTATTTAAAATCGGTATTTACGTTACGTCCTCAAAGCTTGTGAAAACAAAAATAAATAGCATATGTTGATGGTTTTAGTAGGTTATTTATTAAGAAATATATCTGTACTGTATTTTATAACCTGTTTTAACACATTTCAATCTGTTTTTATCTGCTTTTAATTACTTTTATTATTTGTTTTTATTTTCTTATACTTGTCTTTTGATCCTGTTTGTGTAAAGCACTTTAATTGCCACTGTGTATGAAATGTGCTATATAAATAAACTTGCCTTGCCTTGTCTTACTGTATGACATGGACCTGTTGGTTAGAACATTTGTAAAATTGTAAAAGTAAACCTTTCAAACAAATTAAAAATAAAAAAAAGATAAATAAACAAACTCCTACTTATTAATAATAATTAAAAATAATAATAATAATAATAATAATAATAACAATAATAATTATTATAATAATTATTATTATTATCATTATTAAGTTGAATTTTGTTTTTCATTTCTTAATAAATAGCCTACTGTAAATTACAACCATAAAACGAGTGCATGTTTTTACCAAACCTAATTGGATTTTTTTATGCGTGTGCGTGTAAAACAATATAATTTACAGAAACAATTATGGGTTTTTTCCTAAAGAAGTTGTTACTCCACCCCGTTTTGAGTGTCATTATGGACATTTTACGTTATAACTAACATGGTTCAAACGATGGATCTGCGACAAAGCAACTACGGTATTGGGAAACACTCGTCACTACATTGTTCTTTTTTCAAACGATGCATGGGGTGAGTTACAACATTGTTTGGGAAACGCACCTCAGGGCATACATTCAGTGCAATAAACACTTTATTTTGAATAAACTGTTGTTAATGTGCCTGTTTGGACAAACATCAACTTTCTTTTGCCATCAGTCATTTTCTGTGCATTTCTGTTAAACATAATCTGTTTTCCTTCGTATGTGCCGACCAATAAATTAAGTGTTTTTGGTCACATGTCTAGAGCTGCTGCTGTTACTTTTATTTTTCTAATTAAGCAACACCTACTGTAAGCAGGATATCCGTGGGGCCTTAAAATGTCTTCTATTTTAAAAAATAAAAATTAGGCCTTGAAAAGTCCTAAATTCACTGAAATATTGTATTGTAGGTCTTAAATCAATTTAAACAGTTCTCAATTTTCCTATGTCCATGTAAAGCTAAATCCAATCGGGCTAACACCCATCCAATCACTAACATTCCATCTCAATAAAAGTTTTAATAATATAAGTTGATTTATTAACTCTATTTACCAATATGGTCTTTACAATAACTTCTGTTTTTAATGGTTTTTTAAGGTTTTAACTGGGCCATTAGAAAAAATCCTTAGCGTTTACCCTTGTGTAAGTCTGAAATTTCATTCAGAATGGTCTTAAAAAGTCTTCAATTTGACTTGATGAAACTTGTAGAAACGCATTGTAAGGAAGTGTATTTGCATTTTCATTCAGAATGTGTGCTAGTTTTTATGCTGAGGTCTAAAAAAAAGAATTAATCACATGCTAAAACCTGAATTTAGCTTCCAAACATTTCTGTTGTGAACAGGTATTCATTTCCCTGTTCTATTGTTTCTTTTTTTTCTTTGCACCTGCCATTTTAGTTTATGGCCACATATTTGGAATAACATTCATTAGTTGTGGCATTTATTATTAGGTCAAACTTCCTCTACAGATTTACATGTGAAAACTGATACGTGCATTCTCTCCGTCAGCCTATTTTCAGGCGTTTTTTATCTCATCTTTGAATCTCACAATCTGTTTTGCTGGTTTACATTCACATTTTGTTTTCTGTGTTTTTTCTTCTTTTTCTCAGGACATCATTGCTGGTTTCCTGTACAGTTTGCTGATATTGGTGGTCTTCAGTCCTGCTCTTGACATCATCGATACTTTCAACCGCACACATCCCTACGCCCCCCTCATGATCATCTCTCTCCATGTGGGACTGGGCCTTTTCTCCTTCACCTTGGACACCTGGAGCACCTCACGCGGCGACACCGCCCAAATCCTGGGCTCTGGGGCGGGTATTGCCTTGGCATCCCACGTCAACTACTATCTGGACCTATTGCCAGACCCACCAGCCTCCGCGTTTCCTCTGCAGCCACCATCTTTCACCCTCAGCCTGATCGCACTCTGTCTGCTCCGCTTTTTCTTAGGCGTCCTCATTCTCCTGGCCACCAGAGCTGTAATGAAAGCTCTCACCATCCCGCTGGTCTGTTGGGTCTTCGGGATTCCCAGCAATGATGTCCGGAAGGCCAGGCAGCACATGGAAGTGGAGCTGCCGTATCGGTATATTGTCTACGGAACAGTAGGGTTAAATGCGCTATTCCTTGTGCCTTTCCTATTTGCACACGTGGGCCTGTTGTGATGGAACAAACCACTATGCTTTCAGCCAATAAGAGCCCAGTTGGACTGCAGAGGCCCCTTCCTTCAAATCGCGGAACTAATGGCGGTCATGTAACACTGTGCTGCACCTTCCAATCGTTCCTCCAATGTTTTCCATGGTTTATACTGTAGTTTTCGAAGAGTTTCTATTTTAAACACCCATTTGGTGTTGATTGAGAAATGATTGTGCTTTTCTACGCAGTTTGCATCGCATGTATAGTAGCATATATGTCAGATTTTATTCTTTTCTAAAATCTTATTGCAAGCTTTTGTAGCCAGTAGGCCTTGTTATATTTTTTTCTCAAGCAATACAGCAGTTTTGCTGATTATCTGAAATTGTAGAGGATTTTTGACTAATGTTTGGACTCAAACTCTTGTATCAAGAGTTGACTGAAAGTGCTTTTGCAAAAGATGTGGCTCGTGCAACGTTGTGGATTGGCTGGAATTGACAACATCATTTGTGTTTCGTTTGTTTGTGAGAGGAAATCTGAAACGTTAAGTTTCAATTGAAAAGGCCAGCCGATCATGATGGTTAATGGTTGGGGCAGGTGTTGATCTTTATTTTACTTTTGTTGAAATTTATTAGGATGTTTTTTGCATTCAAAACATGTTGGATTTTTCTCCAAAGACCTTTGTAATGATAGATGCCTTATACATATTTCTCAAATCTCTCATATCATTCCATAAATGATTGAATATCTTTACAAAAAAAATAATATATTTGCAATTTTTTTTTCTTGATTAAGTCCAGGAGCTTTAGTGTTAGTTGGTTCCCAACATTAATGAGAAGGAAGAAAGTGATACCTGATACCGATTTTGGAATGATAATATGGTGTATAAAACAGTGGCTGCAATTTAAGAAAACACATGCAATTAAAAAACACCAACAAATTAAGACAAGATCTTTATCCACTTGACAGCATACATGCTGCAAATTCTCACAACACATACACATTAAAAAACACGCTGCATTTTTTCACAATGCAAACAAATGAATTAAACACGCCGCATTTTCACACACTGCAAACAAATGAATAAAATGTGCTGCGTTTTCTCACAAAGCAAACAAATTACGGAAACATGCTGCATTTTCTCAAACACTCGCAAAAAAATATAAAGAACAACGGAAATGTTTCAAGGGGAGCCAAAAACGTGAGGAACGTCACTTGAATTTATGCTCTTTGCTATTGTTCAGTGAAGTTGTCGTAGATCTTTGAAAGGTGAGTTTTTTTTATTATTTAAACTTAAATTTAGTTTGTTTGTTTAAACATGCTGATTCCCTTGTCTTTTGTATTTTATTAGCCTAAATAACATAACCTAAATAGTCCGTCACATTTTTGGGTCCCCTTGAAACATTTCCGTTGTGTTCCGTGATATTTGAAAGTGTTTTGAGAAAATGCAGCTCGTTTTGGTAAATTGTTAGCGTTGAGAGAAAATGCAGCGCGTTTTATTTGTTTGCGTTATGAGAAAATGCAGCTCGTTTTCTTAAATTGTTTGCATTGTGAGAAAATGCAGCACATTTTATTCATTTGTTTTGCATTGTGGGAAAATGCAGCATGTTTTATTCATTTTGCTTTGTGAGTAAATGCAGCGCGTTATTCGTAAATTGTTTACGTTGTGAGAAAATGCAGTGCGTTTTATTCATTTGTTTGCATTGTGGGAAAATGTAGCGCATTTTTGTAAATTGTTTGCTTTGTGAGAAAATGCAGCTCGTTTTCATAAATTGTTTGCGTTGTGGGAAAATAAAGCACGTTTTATTTGTTTGCATTGTGAGAAAATGCAGCTCGTTTTATTCATTTTACGTTGTGAGTAAATGCAGCACGTTTTATTCATTTTACGTTGTGAGTAAATGCAGCACGTTTTCGTAAATTATTTGCGTTGTGAGAAAATGCATTGCGTTTTATTAATGTGTTTGCATTGTGAGAAAATGCAGCACGTTTTATTAATGTGTTTGCGTTGTGAGAAAATGCAGCACGTTTTATTAATGTGTTTGGGTTGTGAGAAAATGCAGCACGTTTTTTTAATGTGTTTGCATTGTGAGAAAATGCAGTGTGTTTTTTAAAAATGTGTTTGCGTTGTGAGGATTTGCAGCACATCTGCTGTCAAACGGATGAAGATCTTTTCTCAATTTGCTGGCGTTTTTTGTAATTGCACTTGTTTTCTTAAATTACAGCATGTTAAGCTCTCTCAGCCACCGTAGAACAAATAATACCAAAACTTTATTTTTGGGGGAACTCTCCATTAAACTGACCACTCAAGAACTAGTTTCTTTTGGCGCTGCACTAGTGTTTTATTCAATATTGTTTAATACGGAATCAATGTAACATTCATATTCGTAAATTGAATATGCGTCAGGGAATATGGCTCATAATTGCAATTATTTTAGATTTTCATATACATCCTAGTGCTTTTTATTCCCTGTATGTTGCTGCTGAACACAGTACTATATGTGTAAATGTTTGTTTTTTGAATGTTTGCAAAAAAGCGACGTTAGAGTAATCAATGCTTTCTTTCAGTATCAAATTTCAGTCAGATTGACATGGTTAAATGTCAGGTTTGTCCCTCAGCCTGTGAATAATTGTATTTTGAGAGTAGGGTTGTCAAAAGTATCGAGTTCGGTACCAATCGGTTTTAAAAACATCTATTTCCCGCTAACATTTAAGCACTGTTGAGCGGCAGATACGCGGCTTTGAAATGATTCAGTGTCTATGTATCTGTGTTTGTACTTGGTGAACAGCAGTGAAGAATGGCGGACTGATGACCATCACGGCCAATCACAGTCATTTCTGTTGGGCATGATAACACAATAGCCAATCAGCGCTCAAATGTGAGCACAAAATGGAGGTTTTAAAGATTTCTGTAAACTCAATACTTCTGACAAGCCTATTTGAGAATGGAGAATGGTTCTGTTTAATGTGTAAAGTTGAATATTGTGGTACTGATTTAGATGCACTGTTCCCAAATTGCACTGCTCTGTTGCCTGCTGTTTTGTGCTGCCATGATGACCTTATTGTAGGTCAGGCTTGCGTGACACCACTTTGTTTGTGCGTGTGTGTTTTTTTTAACTCTTCCTGTGGCCTTGTGTGTCTTTGTGCAGATCTAAGTTCCTATTTTGTTGAAAGAGAAGGTGAATTCCCAGTTCCTCACTCTTCTGTAAACCGGATTGTTTTGGATTGAGAATGAAGCAGTGATTCGACCCTGCGCAGAGTGATGTTGACTTTCACGCTTTAACTACAATGCAGATCTCAGTCATTTTAAGGTTGGAGGTCATGTGAAAGAGAAAACCGCTTAGAGGTTGAGTTTGGGCCACATTATTAAATGGAGTTTGTCCTTGGTGAATGAAGGTTGCTTAATCTGATTTTGGTAAAATTGGTTTTATATTCACATGTTTGTTCATTTTAACGGTCCCAATATTGTTGACTACGCTAATTTAAATATTTGAAAATCACATTTAAGTGAAATCGCGTTTAAGTATGACTTCAAAACAACGTTAGCACTATTTAATTGACTGTAAACAATGTTGTACTTTGATAGTTATTGGCTGATAATATGACTACTGTTTACAATTTACTAATAATACTTTTCTGAAAATATATTATTTAGGGAGAATGCATGTGTGAATATAGAACCAACTTTACCTCAATCTTATACTGGACCAATTACCTGCTAATATGATAGTTCACCCAAAAAATAAAAATTTACTGTTCATTTCCTTTTCTTTGAGCCAATCTAGATCTTTGTTTTCTTCAGTAGAGCATTGAAATAGATTTTTAGCAGAAACTATGGTTTCATGGCTGTTGATCAAGTACACTCAGCGTACCTAAAGCAACGATTGGGGCACAGGAAAAATCCCCATGTGAAAATGTGCTAAAGGAAAACAAACAATCTCGAACTCTATCAATACTTGCATATATTTTATTATATATGACGTTTCGGTCCCATGAGCTTCATTAAACATATTAACACACACACACACACACACACACACACACACACACACACACACACACACACACACACACACACACACACACACACACACACACACACATAGTGGTGTAGTCCTAGCTATACAGCAGGTGTTGATGGTGTGCAGGATTGTTTGTTTTGTAGCTGCACTTTGAGTATAATAAAATAATAATAATAATTAAAAAAAATATATATATAAAAAAAAAAAAAATATATATATATATATATATATATATATATATATATATATATACATATATATACATATATACATATATATATATACATACATATACATATATACATATATATATATACATATATATACATATATATATACATATATATATACATATATATATACATATATATATACATATATACATATATATATATATATATATATATATATATATACATATATACACTTGAAACCCCCCTGAATTATTAGCCCCCTGTTTATTTTTTCCCCCAATTTCTGTTTAACAGAGAGCAGATTTTTTTCAACACATTTCTAATCATAATAGTTTTAATAACTCATCTCTAATAACTGATTTATTTTATCTTTGCCATGATGACAGTAAATAATATTTTACGAGATATTTTTCAGGACACTTCTATACAGCTTAAAGTGACATTTAAAGGCTTAACTAGGTTAATTAGGCAGGTTAGGGTAATTAGGCAAGTTATTGTATAACGATGGTTTGTTCTGTAGACTATTGAAAAAATATATATATATAGCTTAAAGGGGGTAATAATTTTGACCCTAAAATGGCTTTTAAAAAATCAAAAACTGCTTCTATTCTAGTCAAAATAACACAAATAAGACTTTCTCCAGAAGAAAAAACATTATCAGACATACTGTGAAAATTTCCCTCCTATGTTAAACATCATTTGGGAAATATTAATAAAAGAAAAAAAGAAATCAAAGGGGGGCTAATAATTCTGACTTCAACTGTATATGTATATATATGGATTTTTTTCCTCCATTTTTTTAATCCCACATCAACTAGGCATACAATAACAATATAGCCTACAAAACTACAAAAAGTACACAAGCACACACCTTTTCATACATGCATATATCAATTTACACAAACAAAATAAATAAGTAAATACTGTTAGGTTAAAAACACAAATGAATGCTACATTTTTGATTAAGAAAAAACGAAATAAATTCTTCTGGTTCTCAATGACATATCAAGGCCTTCTGGAGAGCAATAATCAGTTTGTGCAAAACACCATTTGCACACGATATGGATTAAAGGAAATATTCATATTCTTGCACAAATTGATTGTTTTGCTTCATAAGACCTCAGTTGTCATAAGGAGCCATGTGTATTAATGAATATGTTCACATGGACATCAATAATCCGATTTTAATCCGATTAAGACATTACTCTGATTAATAGTCTACCTTCGTTTAATCTGATTAAGCTCATAATTGAACTAAACAGAAATCAGATTGTGGAGTATGCCGATTTTAGTCACATTATTGAAGTGCAGTACAGACATAAACACCTTAATCAAACTATTACTGTCGTGAAGGATTTTCGCCGCATTTTGCGACAGGATAATCTATACACACACAGCTGTTTGACATTATTCTCTGCAGGAGGTTTTTTCCCCATAAGGGGTGTGGTATTAAATTCCATTTAAACAACACTCTTCCAGCAGTTTATACTCGCATCCAATATCTTGTTTATCACAGGGGCATGCATGAAATGTTCTTGAATGAAAGTGAAAGTGCCAAACTGCTGTTAAAGTCGACAAATTAAAAATCAAACACCCGAAATGGCATGAAACTGGTGGATAGCGTGGTGACGCAAAGACATTAATCGAATTATGTGCTATAACATGTAAAACGGGATCATGAAAGGAACAATTAAAATGCAACTCATGTAAACACCTTAACCATAGTATTGTCTTATTCAGATTATGGCAAATAATTCAATTACTGATGTCCATGTAAACGTAGTCAATCTCAGCCATTGACTTGTATTTTAAAAATCATCACCAAGGATTACAGTTTTCTTTAATGTTCTACTAAAGAAAAAAGTCCTATTCATCTTGCATAAGTTCAGGGTGAGGGGATTCAAAGTGAATTGTCAATTTCTGGATGAACTGTGCCTTTAGGATTGATTCCATAATAAATCTGTGTGTTTGTGGAAGGAAGACGGTTCCACTGTAGCATTTTGTCCTCTCAGGTCTGTGTACTAATGAATAGTCAAGTGACCAAATTTTGAGTGAGTGTTTTTAGTTGGATATCAGTTTTTTTATTTTTCCATTACCAGCTATTCAGACTGATTCTACAGATGCAGAAGCATATCGTTCACAAAGTCCTCTGTATCCTCAACCCAATTTGTGCTAATAATTATTTTTTGGAGGTAATATTTTTTTGATATAATTTGATACTGATTTAACAACTGAAAATGTGTGCTCCGAGGTCTTCTCCATATCTAAATGTTAAGTTTCCCATATAATCAGCACTGAATGCAGAAAAAGGCATCAGAATCCGTGTGCTCCTAGATTAAACTCCTGAGAAACTGCTCCAGTGGTGAAGATCTCATTTAAAAGTGCTCTATTTCTTCCTTTGATTTGGCTTTTTTGGTGTTTACTGGAAAGAACGCAGCTCTTTTTAAATAAACAGATCAGGTTTAGAGACCACACGGTGCCTTTTATGTAAAGCTATGCTATGTTTGATAAGCACAGACAATTTTTCCATCGGTTTCTTTTTGTATTCTTTGATCTACACAGCTTGTGATGAACTTTAGTTTAAACCGAAGTGGAGCTTTTCAATTATAGTGACAGATTCCGGCCCAGTCCATTCCCTTTTCATTCAGTGTTATTATTGTAACTATAACAGTTTTGAAATAAATATAATGTCTGAAAAGCATAGTTAAATGAAGTAACTGCAATAATTTTAAGCACTTTTTTAGTTAAATCTACACTGTAAAAATTGATTAGTTGACTTGAGGAAATCAAAATATAAAGCCTTATGATTAGATAAATTAACTATGTGCGTAATTTTAAAAACCAAGTTATGTCAACTTAACAGTTCCAAATGGGTTTATTCACTTTTTTTAAGTAATCTATTTTAACAGAGTAGGAGTAAATATGTATGCAAACATGCATATCAGCGGGGAAAATAAGTATTGAACTTGTTGTTCCTGGGAATAATATTTCTAGAGAAGCTGTTGACATGGAATTAAACCAGATTTTGGTAAAAACCCAAACAAAGCAAACATAAAAACAAAACAAAAAAGAAATCTGAGAATTTATTGGGTAATAACAATGAAATGACACAACGAGCAAGTACTGAACTACTGAAATGTATTTAATACTTTATATAAAAGGCTTTTTTGCCTCATATGGAGAATGAAGTCACATGAATTGCTCAGGTGTGAGATTTTCAACAGAGTGTAAAAATCTTGATGGTTTTGTGGGTCTCGTCTATCAAATCTGATCTTTAATTTGTATTTTCTATTGGATTCAAGTCAGGTGATTGGCTGGGCCATTCTACAGCTTGACTTTCTTTCTCTAAAAGCATTTGAGAGTTTCCTTGATTGTGTTTTGGATCATTGTCTTGCTGAAATGTCCACCCTGGTTTCATCTTCCATCATCCTGACAATGTAGATGTTGCTGAAGCAGCTAATATTCATTTACAATGAGGAAAGGCAGAGGGTTGCTGAAGAACTACTGAGAGATTTCAGCTGCTGTCTGAGCTTTACCCATCCCTTTCTTCATGTGTTCAATACTTTTTCCCTGCATCATTTCATTTTATTACACATAACTTAATTTGTAAACTAATTAGTTTTGTTTTCTTTGCTTATATGGATTTCTTTGGTTGTTACCAACATCCGGGGAAAATTTCAAGTCAACAGCACCTTTAGAAATAATGTTTTCTGAGAAAATGGTGACGTGTTCATTTCTTATTTTCCCAGCTGTATATATACAGTTGTAAGTCAGAATTATTAGCCCCCCTTTGAATTTTTTTTCATTTTGAATTATTTCCCCAGGGCGTCACGGTAAAGCAGTGGTTAGCACGATCGAGCCTCGGCTGGGTCAGTTGGCATTTCTGTGTTTCCATGTTCTCCCAGTGTTGGCGTGGGTTTCCTCTTGGTGCTCCAGTTTCCCCCACAAGTCAAAAGACATGTAGTATAGGTGAATTGGGTAGGCTAAATTGTCCGTAGTGTATGAGTGTGAATTAGTGTGTATGGATGTTTCCCAGTGATGGGATGCAGCAGGAAGGGCATCCGCTGCGTAAAACATACATGCTGGATAAGTTGGTGGTTCATTTTGCTGTGGCGACCCCAGATTAATAAAGGGACAAAGCCGAAAATGAATGAATGAATGAATTATTTCCCAAATGATGTTTACCAGAGCAAGGAAATTTTCACATTTTGTCTGATAATACTTTTTTGTTCTGGAGAAAGTCTTATTTGTTTTAACATTTTAGGGTCATAACTATTAGCCCCCTCTAAGCTATATTTTTTCCGATAGTCTACAGAACAAACCATCTTTATACAATAACTTGTCTAATTACCCTAACCTGCCTAGTTAACCTAATTAACCTAGTTAAGCCTTTAAATGTCACTTTAAGCTGTATAGAAGTGTCTCGAAAATAGTCAAATATTATGTACTGTAATCATGGCAAAGACAAAAGAAATCAGTCATTAGAAACGAGTTATTAAAACTATTATGTTTAGAAATGTGTTGAGAAAATCTCTCCATTAAACAGAAATTATGGGAAAAAAAATAAAAGGGGCTAATAATTCTGACTTCAACTGTATATACATATATACATACATATACTAATAAAAGTAGCAATAGCACATAACAAAATTACTAACTTAAAAACAAAAATAAGAGTCAATCAAAATGCTGTAACACCTTTTTTTCCCCAAACAAAATACAAAATGTTGCATGCTGAATGTGTCACTTATTCTCCACTGGCTGTCAGTTTGCTTTCAGAACAATATCTGAAATATTTTATTGAAATTTGACTCATTTGAACAAATTCCCTTGCTTTGGATTGTGATTGTTTATTTTATGGTCGTTTATCCATGAAGTAGTTGTTTAGTTGTTTACACTAGGATTGTGGTCGTTTATTTAGCTTTTCACTGTCATTTTCCATTGTCATATTTTCCTCTCTGTACCAAATGTGTGCTAGAAGCTTTGGATACTTTGTATGTGTGTTTGTGAAAAAAAGTTCATTTTGGGATTTCTCATTCGCTTGTGTGATCATAATCTTGCTCTTTTTGATTTTCATTTCAATGATACGTACTGTTAAATAACTTTAAATAATATTTGAGGCATTCTCAACATGTTAGGAGCTTGATTCAACTGAAGCACCAAACATATCTGAATACTAAACAAATATCCTGACCTTCATCCAGCGCCGGAAGAATTGCACTCCTACAGGCCTGAAAACACAATGCACAAATGACCAAGAATTCAGTGTTAAAAGGACACTCTTTATGTCAATAAAATGGCTTGTAATATAAGATTTGTTGATTTTTTTTTTTCGCAGTAGTTATCTGAGAATTTATATTGCTTTTTGCATCTTTGCATTTAAATAATATCCTCAATCAAAAGCAAAAAGGCTATTAGTTTTGTCTGATTTTTTTTTTTTTTTTGTTGAAGAAAATAAAGATGGTATCTTATCAAGAGTCTGGTTTTGTTAGCAGTTTCAGTCATTCTTTCTCAGGAAGTTTGAGTGTTCCTGCTGAGATCAATGACTTCTCTGTAATTTCTGCAATATTAATGACTGCGTGTGAGCATGTTTTAGCAGGATAGCTTGCCCTGCAGCTCATATTACAACAACAAAACATATTCTTTTTTTTTTCCACTTCATCTGTTAGTCGTATTTGTAGTGTAAAAACAAAATGTGCAGTGATTTATTTTCATTTAAAATCCTATTGAAGTTATTACCCTTGCTAGATGTTCGTAATATCTTGACACGTGAAATAATACATTTTAATTATTTAAATTATTTTTAAATGGATCCAATTGTTGTACTTTTGGACAAAATATTGAAAGATTATATCTAAATGTGGACTACTGCCCAAGTAAAGGTTTAACAAATACAAACATTGCATTTTTTGGTAGGTTACATCAGGTTTCATGGCTCATATATTATGGTGCAGTTAGAATAAAAAGTTAATTCTCAAGTAAAAAACTCTTCAGATATTCACCTCAGAGACCAAAACTGAGCAGAAAAATGCAAATGAGGTCTTTATAGTGGATTATTTACATAACATAGATGACTATAAGCTCAGTTAAACAATAGCCAGTCGTTCAGACATCACATAGCACATGTGTTCTGAGCATGTAAGCCATTCAGAGGCCTCAGGGTTGCATTTATCAAATATAATACAGTAGGCTTTTTAAGGTTAAAGATTTTGCTGTGCTTACTGTCACTGCTTTGTGTGTGTATGTGTACAGTATGTGTTTGTACAGGTTTAGTACTTGTAAGGGCTCAATGTACTAGCTTATATAGTGAGATATCAAAACTGCCCACTACTGAGGACATTCTATTGGTCCTCACTAATTAAAAACGGTTATAAGTCATCCAGAACATGTTTTTATTAGTATCTAATGATTGATTGGAATTGGGATTAGGGGTAAGGGTAGGGCTGGGCCATATAAAATATCATTAGCCTGATATAAAAACAATGGATGTCTATGTAATGTTCTCAAAACAAACTGTGCTTAACTATTTGCCACACATATTCTTCACAATTCTTCTCATTCACATAACACGACAATACTTATTGGATCTAACAGGAGCTGTAGCAAACCCAAGGCATTCATTTCAGACCTTTACTTAAGTTTTATGTCTCGTGTCAAATGTTTATGCTGGGTACCTGCTATTTAAAATGTCCTTTGAGGACTGGAAAAAGACTGAAAGCGGATACACAGTAGAGTACAGGATATTTGGAAATATGATCATAAAGGTCAACATAGGCCTGCTGTACTACTCAAGTCAGCAATGTGTCCATTCTTCATCGGAAGACAATGCTGATTGTTGTTTCAGATGTTATATATTTCAGTCCTGTTTGTGTCCTTCGGGAGTTTAACAAAGGAGGACAAAGACTGGAGGACAAAGAAGAAAAACTCTCCCATTCTCAATACAATAGACTATATTCTCTCCATAATATAGAGAGTTTGTGTAGCTATATGTGTGTAAATGAATGTACTATAGAAAATTAATTAAAGTAGTACAGGCCTGTAGCCAGCCTGGTGAAATGGGAGGTTCTTTTTTCTCAAAAAGTGGACGGTTTGGAGTTATAGGCTTCATTTAGGCTACTATTTAATTATGAGATTGAAATAGGGGAGAAGGCGACGCAGTGGCGCAGTAGGTAGTGCTGTCGCCTCACAGCAAAAAGGACGCTGGTTCGAGCCTCGGCTGGGTCAGTTGGCGTTTCTGTGTGGAGTTTGCATGTTCTCCCTGCGTTTGCGTGGGTTTCCTCCGGGTGCTCCTGTTTCCCCACAGTCTATAGACATGTGGTACAGGTGAATTGGGTAGGCTAAATTTTTTGTAGTGTATGTGTGTGAATGAGAGTGTGTGGATGTTTCCCAGAGATGGGTTGCAGCTGGAAGGGCATCCGCTGCGTAAAACATGAGCTGGATAAATTGGCGGTTCATTCCCCTCTGGCGACCCCGGATTAATAAAGGGACTAAGCTGAAAAGAAAATGAATGAATTAATGAAATAGGGGAGACTACACAATTTTTCTGTAGCACCTAAAACTACCGTTTTTTAAGCTACATGACTGAAACATTTAAGCAAAGTACTCACATTTGTCCACTACAAATGTCAACAATTTAAATTTCTTAAACTCTATCACAGACTTTGTCAGATGATGACAAATACAAAGTGGTCATTTGTTAAAAACTACCCCACTACTGGGGTAGGTTGTAACACATACTGGGGTAAGTTGTAACAGGTAGACAAAATGCTCAAAAACTAAGGGTACTACAAGTGATATGCCACAACAACAGTTTTATTGTAAATAAATGACTGCAACAATACAATATATGTGAATATTGGAAATGTATGTGCATATTGTGTGTGTCTGTGCATGCGAATGTGCGTTTGTGTGCATGTATGTACGTGCACATTCATATGTGTGTGTGTGTGTGTGTGTGTGTGTGTGTGTGTGCTTTCAAAACAACCTACCCCGCTCTGTCACCCATTGTTTAGCTAGCGGTATTAGCATGGTGCTTTGAAATTAGCAGGAGGTTGATACAACATTCTTTACTAGAGAAACTACAATTTGACCTGATATAACTCATACAACATCATCTACACTGTAGAGGTAGCCTACTAAACAAAATGTTATCTTATTATTTTTTTTACTTTCTTACTTCAGAATTCGATTTTCTGTTGTAGCTTTTGGAGAAATTTCAAGATTGAAAACCTGAGGAAACTGAAAATGTCAAATGACCCCTATCTTATCCCTTTAGCTTAGAGAGATTGTCATGGTCATCATAACAAAAAAAAAAGTACATTTCAAAGTTAATGGATAACAACAATAGCCAAAATAGTATTCAAATTTATTTAAATATGGGTCGCTTTTGGTGCTTCACATCTTTTCATGGGTCATTTTTTTGTTTCAAGAATAAGGTCCAAGATTTAGAAGAAAAGTCACTTGTAAAATATATTCTCTATTTACAGTAGTGTTTTACAGTATTTACAGTTTATACAGTAGTGAAAGATGACTTCTCTAATATCAGATTGAATGTGTTCTTGCACAGCTGGATGTTGAACTCATGATAAATATTTGTTAGCATTGGGCAAAACTGATTAGCTGAAGTCACACACATTCCGCTTAGTCTTAAAAGCTTTTTCGAGGGGTTATTTTCACTATTTATGTTGGCATAGCAGTCAAAATAGGACAAATGAGCTCATGTATGGGACAAATTCTGGACTTTTGTCAGTGAGGGTTGGATCCACTGTTGCCAACTTTTTTCAACGAAAAGGCGCTAAGCTCTGCCCGAAATGTCGCTAAAAGTCGCTAGATTACATCATACGCTAATTTGCATATTAATGACGTCATCACGTTCTACCGTTTCTGTTTATTTAACAGCCTATGGTCAATAAAGGGGTATTTATATTTAGACTACGCTTTATGTAACGTTATGCATGTCAACTTAACTAAATGTATTGCTGTTTGAATACAGTATATCATTATAGATGTGTAGTGAATTTGCAGTAATCTCTCAGACGTAATAAACTCAGACAAGTTCTGAAACTCACTTAAAATATCTCTGATTGTGAACAAGAAAAGAATAAACGGTCAAAATAAATTGTTAAAATAAAGGAGAAGCAGATCGGTTTGACTACAAGGGAAATACCTTCACACTGCCGGTGCTAATTCATTTGGCGTCGGTACGCAGAAGAGTGATCTGCTGTCAGGCTGCAGGTGGGAGAGAGACTGCTTTACGAGAACTGGGTTGCCTGTCAGTGCTCTGAGGCAGGGGAGGGGCATCACCCGCAGCTCGTTGAGAAGAGTAGGGACGGTACAGTAATGGACAAATAACAGTCTATAAACATCTCCAGTAACAAACAAAAAAGTCGCTAGATTTGTCGCTAGTCGCTTTTTTGAAAATTTGTCGCTAGGGGGGTCTGAAAAGTCGCTAAATCTAGCGACAAAGTCGCTAAGTTGGCAACACTGGTTGGATCTTCCGACCCCCCACCCCGGCTACGTAGCATATGACTTAATACTTATATTCTATCCTCTAGTATTAAATATAGGTGTTTTCACATTGTCTGACATTCTCCCGACAACAGAAGCTAATAAAACAAAAACAAACAAAAAACACAGATATAACTAGTTTTAAAATATATATTTTTAGTCTGACACGAAACTGGAAAATAGAAGAAAATGCACACTATCCATAGACATTTACATCTATGCACACTATCAAACATGCTTTTAATTTGGCATAATTTGGTAAAACACTGCCATCTAGTGGCGGCACTAGCGCGCTGTGATATCTATTTCTTATCTTTTATCATTTTAGACAAGATTACAATAGTAATGTGTTCTTTACCATATATCTGTTTTGCAAGTGTTCATCAATTATAGACATTTCTATTTAGCGCAAATGAAGCTTATGTGAAGCTTGTGTCGGACTTGCGGAACTAATGTTCAGTGTCTCTGCGTTTCCGAGGAGCAGTTGATGAGGTGACACCCCGATGAATGCCAAAAACGATCACATGTGAGAGTTTTGTACTGCATTACTAAATGTTACTTATATGCTAATTATCAGAATGTTCTGAGTACACTTGTCGGACATTAACTTTATGTCGTTGTTAATGTGGTAATTATTTGTTTAACTTGTTTACACGTAATATTCGCCTTGAGAAACAAAATGTCTGTCATGTCAAGAATTATAGCTATGATTTTGTCAATAATTATGCCACAAAGTAGTCCAAACAAGGGTTTTAAACTGGAATCAGAAGTGCTTGATAAGATTAGATATATGTTACATGTTATACAATGTATCCGTGTCAATTAAATTATAAATACATTGTTTAAATGTATAAATAATACGAATGTACTTAAAATACAATCAATACATCATCTAACAGTACGATTTTATAGTAAAAAATTATAATGATGTAACCTAAATGTAACTTTAAGTTTTACAAATAGCATTTTACACCTATTTATTCAAATATTTTCATAGTTTGAGCACTGAAACATTGTTTGAATTATTATTCAAATATTATTGTTCATGTTGCTTTTTATTATTATTATTGTTTGTGTTCTTTATTTTCTGTTCACTACCTGAATGTAGATGGGTAAAGTTAGAGCTAAAGTTATGGGTAAAGTTATTTATTCACACATTTGGACTTCCACCTTCAATAAGTTTGTTAAAGCATGTAAAAATGCTAAATTTGGGTTTTTATTATTGTAGTCGATTATGAGCAGATTGTACAACACATTTTTCTGTGGAGCTTGGCATTTTAAAACAGTAGAAAAACACGCTTCTATGCAAGGCTTATGTGTCGGGTTTATGTGTGTCTGCACCTTATGTGTATTTTCCTGCACTAAAAGCTCCTGTCAAAAAGACAACATACTTGCAAGTAAAGGGCTTTCTGATTTTGGTGAAGACTACAGTCATAAAAAATGATTTATCATAAAATTAGCAGGAAGCGTTTCTATGGATTCATGTTGTCAGCAGCTAATGATTTACCTTTCAAAATAGGGCTGCACGATATTGGAAAAATCTGACATTCGACATTTTGTATTTCTGCTATATATATTGCAATATAAATACAATTTCACCAGATGACTTGAATATCTCTATTTAGAAAGAATTGATTAATCTTCGAGGTGTAGAAATTGAAAGAAATCTAACATAAAATAACACTGCAATGATTTTACTGTGTAAATAGTTCAAGTTTTAGTGCTTAAAAACCTTTAACACCATTATGGTTATACTCTGCAGTAACTCCACAAGTGTTGTGTATTTTGAACTGTGGCAATATAATCCCATATAATACAATATATACCTTGTTGAATCTATGCCACAACGGATTAATGCAGTTCTGAATCTGAAGGCAAAAGGGGGTCCAACCCGGTACTAGTAAGGTTGACCTAATAAAGTGGCCAGTGAGTTTATATTAGGGATGCTCCGATCAGGATTTTTGCAGCCGATACCAAGTACCGATTCTTTGTGATGGTGATCGGCCGATACTGAGTACCGATTCTGATGCTTCAAGCTTTATAATACATGGAGCACATTTCCCCCCTAAGTATGATAATTAAGTGGAGATCTTGCCTTACACCTCAGAGAATAAATGAAGAATGTTGCATATAATCCCTTAAACATGTCACTTATCACCATTTAGTGTGGACATGTCATTGTCAGAAGCAACTTTACAGAAAACAATAGATAAAACAGATACAAAAAAATGGTAAGAAAAACAACTAACAAAGCAATTTGAAAACATTGCAAATGATGGAAGAAGAATTCGACATGTCTCAATCAAGAAAAAGTACATATTTGATGCATAAGATGTTAAAATGCACATCTATAAATATATATTTATTGCAGTAAGTATATTACAAAAAGGTATATTATGAAATATTCAATTAAAAAATTTTTTTTTTACGTTTTAAATTGTATTTCAGCCAGGTTTTAGTGAACTTGCAATATTGTCAAAAACAGAACTCTCAGTTCTTATATATGTAAAAAGGTCTAAACACATGCAAGACCATTCCAATATTTTGCTCTCCAACAAGCATGTCTGGTTCCTCTGCATATAAACTCGTAAACAGACACCTGTGATCGGTTCATGAGATCGGCCAGATTGGCGAGTACCGATCGAGTCATAAAATGTGATTATCGGCCGATACCGATCTCTGGCCGATCGATCGGTGCATCCCTAGTTTATATACACATAAACCAAACATCCCCTCATCAAACATAGACGTTTATTGTCTGTATATTTGTTTGAGGAAGGTCATGGGACTGAAAAGTCATCTATTATAAAATATTCGTACAGCGAGTGTTGATAGTGTGCCGGATTGTTTGTTTCCCTTGGTGATTAATAAAATCCAAGTCATTGGTCAAAAACGGGTCTAACCCGGTACTAGTAAGGTGTACCTAATAAATTGGGCGGTGAGTATATAATCCTAAACTATTTAAACCCAAATCAACATTGCAAATCCTGCGATGGGACTATTGTGGATGTGCGTATTGTGATATTGATGCTGAAATGATAGATTGTGCGGCCCTAATTCAAAATATAGATCTGTGTCAAGCAGAGAACTACAGCTGTGTTTTACTTTGCATTACAGTGAAACGACTCTGTATTCTTTTCCTTTTAGGTGCCAGGTGAATCAGTAGAAGCCATGGATGCTCTCGAGGACACCTTTAGGACCCTTGCTATCGCTAGAAGACTGCAGCCCAGCGAGGCCACATATATTCTAGACGTTTCTCTTGCAGCATCAGATGTTCTAGCCGTGTGCTGCTCCAATCACTCGGTGCATCTCCACAACAGAGAGACGCTCCATCAGGTGGGTCAGTTTCAGGGCCACACGGCTCCTGTCTGTGGGGTCCGTTTCTCTCATCTGTCCCCTCACCTGCTTTTCTCTGGCTCTGCCGATGGGACGCTTCGGTCTTGGGACATCCGACAGCCAGCTTCTGACTCCGTTCAGGTTTTCCGCAGTGATCCGACACATTCATACTGCTCGTTTGATGTGAGCTGTAGTGATCGTGTGCTGTGCGCTGGCACCGAGCAGGTGGAGGAGGACAGTTTTTTAGTGTTCTGGGATGCCCGAATGGCACAGGATGGAGGCCCGCTGGGCGTTTATTCGGAATCGCACAGTGATGATGTCACTGCGGTGAAGTTTCACCCTCAGCAGGCTGACCGGTTGGCTTCTGGAGGCACAGATGGGCTGGTGAATGTGTTTGATCTGAGTCTGGGAGGAGAGGACGATGCTCTTGTCACCACCTGTAACTGCAACTCCTCTGCAAGCTCCCTCTGCTGGACGGGTAAGTAGTAGGCTAGACTATAGAACTGTATATAACTTGGTAATTTTTTTGTGTATTACATTATAGACAGCATTTAATTAGACCTATCAGAATGATCAATATATCGACTTAATGCACAACACATGGACATAACCTCAATCATTTTTGCTGAGGCAATATATATATATATAAATATATCACCCATACCTAAAAACAAATCTAACAACATTTTAGCTGATTGTGCGACATCTCTATCTCTATTGGAGGTGTCAGTGTCAGTATGGTTAAAAACACAATAGTATTTACTATAAATTACCATAGTATATTTTAATGTGGGTGTCTGACAACTGAAAATAGATCTGGTAGCAGATATCGCAGCCTCTGTTACTTTTTACCTTGCACTTTTTTTTGTCAACATTTATTATTATTAATTTAAAATATGCATTTTCACATTCTGATTCCACCTTGTTAAAATGACTATAATTAAATGAAATATTCTTAAGAATATAATGATGTGTTCTTTGGAAGAGTGTACTTGCATTATGATGATATTGCATTGTCATTCTGGCGTTATTTAACAAGTGGCATATAAAGGTCTTAAAATGACAATAATATCGTTTATCGCAATATATTTTGGTGCAATATATCGTACGAAAAATAGATATCGTGACAGGCCTAATGACAATATTAACTTTTTTATGACAAGGGGATATTATTTATTAATAATAAAAATAGTGGGAATAACAAATTATAATTTATATAGAACATGTTGTTTGCTGTTTTGTTAGATATTTAAAAAATGCACAGAATATGTTTTATGTGTATGATTGAGTTATATTGTGAAGACTTATTGAGATCACCTTGTCACATGGAAGTGTTTATAATAATAATAATAATAATAAATAATAAAAAAAAATACAAATATTAATTACAATGTAATGTTGTTGTTGTTGTTGTTATTATTAGCATAAGTTTTATACAGAAATGCAAAAATGACAAATGAGAAAACCCACGCCACACGGTGACTCTGGGAGAACATGCAAACTCCACACAGAAATGCCAACTAACCCAGCCAAGGCTCGAACCAGTGATCTTGCTGTGGGGTGATAGCGCTACCCACTGCGCCACCACACCGCCAGAAAAAAAAAACAATAAAATGACAATAATATTGTTTATAATAATATCTCAATATATTTTTGTGTAATATATCGTATAACAACAAAAAGATATGATAATAAAAAAAAAATTTTATTAACTTTTTTTTATGACAAGGGAATTTTATTTATTAATGATAATAATACTTGGAAATAATAATTAATCATTTAAATAGAACATGTTGTT
The DNA here is from genome assembly GCA_903798195.1 of Danio kyathit. Lineage (NCBI taxonomy): Eukaryota > Metazoa > Chordata > Actinopteri > Cypriniformes > Danionidae > Danio > Danio kyathit. The sequence goes on along the minus strand of LR812531.1, from coordinate 43,503,387 downwards.
TGGTGTTGTTGTTAGAAGTCTTTATTAATACAGAATATGTTTTTATGTGTATGATTGAGTTATATTGTGAAGAATTCTTGGGACCACCTTGTCAGATGGAAGTTTTTATAATAATAATAAAAATAAAATAATTTTAAAATGTTGTTATTATTATTATTAGCATAAGTTTTATACAGAAATGCAAATATGACAAAGGAACAGACATCCTGAAGAAAAAGAACATTCATTCACTCATTCATTTTCTTTTCGGCTTAGTCCCTTTATTAATCAGGGGTCGCCACAGCGGAATGAACTGCCAACTTATCCAGCATATGTTTTACACAGCGAATGCCCTTTTAGCTGCAACCCATCACTGGGAAACACCCATACACACTCATTCACACACATACACTACGAACTATTTAGTTTATTCAATTCACCTATACCGCATGTCTTTGGACTGTGGGGGAAACCGGAGCATCCGGGGGAAACCCTCAGGAACACAGGGAGAACATGCAAACTCCACACAAAAATGCCAACTGACCCAGCCGAGGCTCGAACCAGCGACCTTCTTGCTGTGAGGCGACAGCACTACCCACTGCGCCACCGCACCGCTAGAAAAAATAATAATATGTATATATTTTATTATATTTTATATATATATTGTTTTTTCTTCAGGATGTCTGTTCATTTGTCATACTAGCATGCCTGTATAAATGTTATGCTAATAATAATAACAACAACAACATTACATTGTTATTAGTATTTGTATTTTTTTCTAGGTTACATTTTGATGACCAGACCTTTATTTTTTTTAGAATTTTTTCTATCTATCTATCTATCTATCTATCTATCTATCTATCTATCTATCTATCTATCTATCTATCTATCTATCTATCTATCTATCTATCTATCTATCTATCTATCTATCTATCTATCTATCTATCTATATATATATATTGTATATTGTATAATAATAATATTTTTTTCATTAATGTAGAGTATCTCTCTCTGTCTTTCTGTCTCTGACATAAATTGAATAGAAATCGAGGTAATATAAAATTATATATATTTTTACATTTTATATATATTTTGATTATGTAAACCGGGATAATAGTACACAATATATTATATACACTTTGCTGTAAAATGTTTCAATGACTAAAACAAAGTCCAGTCTCTTTAATCAACTGGTTAAGTTGTGTTTGAATCCTGTAGACATTTACAACCATGTTTGGCCATTTTAAGATTCAAAACAATACGAATCTTAGGGTGCTTTTACACTAGCACTTTTGGTTCGTTTGACATCAGAGAATAGTACATTTAGCTAGTGTGAATGTGTCTTCTGAACTTTGGTGCGCACCCACGAACCGTACCTGAGTCCACCTGAAAGAAGTGGTCTGGGGTACGGTTCACACAAACTGGTCCGGTTCAACAGTTGAACCGTCAACAGTGCAACAAACTATCGTTTTCATGACGTTCATTCGTGTGTGTGTGTGTGTGTGTGTGTGTGTGTGTCTCTGTGTATCACGTACTGTACCTTGCTGACAAGCGGGACTGAGCCAGGGCAATCACAGTGATAATGTCTGCATGTCTCCTCCGAGAACAGCTTCTGCAGACATTGCGTAATGTTCTAAATGTTTATAATATTTTTGCGGCGGGGAGATGTGAGTCCCTTTCTGTATGTCCAAAACCAAAAGGCAACAGCCGTACACAAAAGGCAACAGCCGTACACAAAACAGCGGCTTGATGACGCAAGTGTACCGGGGTTCAGAAAGAAAAAAGACTGTGAACACAAACCAACAGAGAAGGTGGCAAAGGGGGACAATAGAACTTTGGTACGGTCCAGGCAATTGAACCAAGTGTGAAAGCACCCTTATTTTTTACTAATACAATAATACTGAAAATGCTTAGTTTTAACTATTTGAAATAAAATGAAACTAAATGAAATAAAACATTTGAAATCAAATGTTAAACATCATATTTCGACTTACTATACACTTAAACTCTCATTGTAAATCTCTAATTGACAGGCAAAGATCTGGACCGGCTGCTTTGTCTGACTCATGATGAGGGGCTTCACCTGTGGGACGTGGCCCATCCAGACAGCGACGACACTTTGACCCTTCTGAGTTCTGCTGATGCTCGAACACTTGTCCAGCTCCCCAACGGAGCTTCACTCGAGTACTTTATTGGCGGTACATGGCTATCAGATGAGGAGCAGACTCTTTTAGTGGGTGGGAGTAATCAAGGAGAGCTTCACCTCCTGGACTGCAGTGGGAGTGGCTTAAGGCTTATCAAATCCCTGAAAGGTGGGCATTCGGCTACAGTGAGATGCTTCCAGTGGGATGTGATTGGTCGATCTTTGGTGACAGGCGGGGAGGATGGCCAGTTGTTGCAGTGGAAGGCGGGAGCAGAGGAAATCAGTGTGGGGAAGAAAGAGTCTCTTAAAAGCATCTCCTCAATGCAGCTCAAAACCAAAGCTCACAGAAAACAAGCTACAAAGACGGACCGGACAAAAGTAGCATGATTGTGTAGTGTATATCTGTAGGAGAAACTCAGAGGGACAGGTGAGAATGAAACTGATAATAGAGAAACGGATTTCTGCTTTCACATATAAGCAAGAAACTAAAATAATATTTTAATAATATTACCTTTTCGGAGACTGTAATAATAATAATAAAATTGTGTGTAGCCTGAGAGTGAGTAAAATGATAGCCAATTTTTTTTGTCTCAAATATTCCTTTAATAATTTTAATATATATATATTTGGATATTGGAACATAGGCCTGGGCGATATTGCAAAAAAAAAAAAATCACAATATCATGTTTCATATCATTCGATATCGATAAGTATTGAAATTTTTTTTTAATAATACACTTAGGAATATTAGGATTTTTGTTATTTAACTACTTTATTTTAATTTGCCAACATTACTAAGGCAAATAGTTTTAATAGTCAAAAACAAAAATATTTAAACAAAATATCTCATCTCTTTATAATAAAATAAACACAAGTGTTAAAGAGACTCTTAAACTTGATAAATAAAATGTTATAAGCGTGTGCAATGCTAAAGTGTAAATACTGAACAATCAAAGCTAACTTTAAGGTAGATCAACATCTGTAAGATGTCAATAATAATGATACAGTAAACCTCAAACTCTGTAAACAAAACAAATTATGAGAATCAAATCTGAGCTTTCAAGTAAAGGAACCATCATTATTCAAGTACACATTGCAACATTACAAATTACCCCTATGCTAAAAAATCTTTCAGATGGGGAGCTAGTGGCTGGGATGCACAAGAAAAGAAACCAAAAAAACACTCTGGCGACATCCTTACATGCTTTTTTACTTACAATCTCCTCACTGCTGCTGTACGGCACTCATTTTCGCATGTGTTGTTATTCTGACCTGTAGTGTGTTGGACTTTCCCCTAGTCGCCCCGGTTCAAAGATCGGTCAGAGGCTTCAAATAAGTTCAAATTAATCTAATGGATCAAATGGATAAAGCATACAGGGCCCTGGGTGGCAGAGAACAGCAGCACAGGCCGTCTGTGTCAGCTGCGCACACACATTTCCTCTCCCCCACCATATTTATCACCGTCTGTCTTCAGCCCCACCCAGGGGCGCTTCAGTAAGAAAGATCCTCCATCCAGATCAGCTGAATCATCAGTTGTCAGGCAGAACAAATGATCTGCACAGAAAAAGTTATACACACATAACAGAACACACAAGAGAGAGTAAACCTGCACCCTCCGATCCGTGCTAGATGGAGAAAGAAAAAATTGTAACATTTTACTGATAACAAGTTCTCGGAATTTAACTTCTTGGTTATCAGTCATACGAAGCCACAGCTGTTATGGAGCAAGGTTATATGAGGTTAAGCACACAAGCAAAAGTTCATATATTTAATAAAATCAGGATTAAATTATTAATGCATAAAAGTTAGAAAACATCATAATTCCTTCAAGTGACAAGCACGAGTGAGTGGTTTCCTTCACCATTTTCTATGGTGATTCTCGTGACTAGGCAACCATCAACGTTTTCTCAGAGGATAATAAATCATTGCTGTAGCTCCGATGCAAGTTTATGGGGAAAGTAAAAAGCACTGCAGTGTTTGGGTGCGCTGTGTTTGTTTGAGGCAATTAGTCTATCGTTACTGAAATGTGTATATTCCATACATATTGTGAAGCAGATTGGTTAATTCTACTTGCATGAATCGGCATTCGGAAATGTTCAGATGTTTTTTAACTAGGTGTACCTGGAAAATGCGTGCACCGCTTACATACCATGTGCGTGTCGCGCAAGTCACGCCTCCACTGGAAATGACAAACACCGTAAGATTATTGGCACATTCTCCAATGTGCGCGCTCAGCAGCCATATTTTAATAAAATTATAGCCTTCATACCGAAACTTCATACTGAAACTTTTTTTTTTTATCGTTATTGACAATGGTGTTTGGTCAAAAAATATCGATACCGATTTTATCGCCCAGCCATAGTGGAACATCACTGAAGTGTTTTTAAAATGTCCGTTGTTAACAGATACATAAGAACTACGATGATCTAATTGGTCCAGCACATAAACTTTAATCCTTAAAGAAGCTGTATTCCTTATTTAAGTCATTACATTTCTTGTGTTTTGTTATCAACTGAACTGTCTCAATATTTAAAAGCATAGTTCAACCAAAAATGAAAATTGACTCACTATTTACTCAACCTCGAGAGTTTTTTTTTTTTCAGATCGCTGACAAACTGTGGTGTGCTAAGCTACACTGCTCTGATTTCTGCTTTCACAAACGTACTGTAAGTTATACAGATTAAGTTTGAATCTTCAGGCAAAAAAATGAATGTTTGAGGTTAATTTACTCCCCCTCAGGTCATTCAAGATGTAGGTGACTTTTTTCATTAAGCATTAAGGATTTTTAGCTGAAATTGGAGTTCTTGGTGATTCATAATATGCAAGTCAATAGTTACTTGCACTTTGAGACAAAACAAAATTAATACCCATGGCTTTTGATAAAACATTGAGATTCTAGGGAGCAAAAAAATTATTATTATTTCCAATTTTATTACCCTTTTCTGAGGGAATTAATGGTAATGGTCTTGTGTGGCCTGAGGGTGAGTAAAATGATAGCAAGTTTTTGTTTCAATTATCTCTTTAAGAATTTAAATGTTATTAGCATAGTTTAATAGATTTTTGTGGTTTTAAAATGTCCATTAACAGTTTATAACAAAAGAACTACAGTTATTTAAATGGTCCATCATAAAAACTTTCATCCTTTTCTTATGTCTTGTTAACAACCAAACGGTTTTAGTATTTACTTTCCTAGTAAAATCCGTGAAGCAGAAATGCTAAAATTGTCTCTTGGTATTAAGTTACATGGTTACATCATCTTTTTTTTTACCGTGATCAAGATTTGTTTATGTCAGACACAGCTTACGCTATAAAAAAATGCCTTCGACTAGGTTAACTTAATTGTTTTCAGAAATTTAAGTGGGTTGGACATAAAACAATTAAGTTGCTTCCCCAAAATACTCAAGAATTCTGCTGATTCAGCTCATTTTAAATAAAGAAGTTTTGAACAAGCATCAGAAACCGTTTCTTTTTTTAAATTTAATATTAGTATCTTGTCAGAAATGTTTTGTTTGTTTCTTGAATGCAACATGAATATAACCATAACCGTACTACAGCGTGTCAGCGTTCTCCTTATTCAAAGGGTTTACAGTTATTATGGTCATAAAATAGGGTTATTTCTAGGGCTGGGCGATTAATCGAAAAGTAATTGAAATCGTCATTCAGAACCTATAATCGATCAAATTTTTCCAGGTTGATTTTTTTTATTACTTTCCCTACTGCGTGTGGAGTCACGTGACCCCGCTCTTAAGGCTGAGGCTGATTTATACTTCCTCGGCCACTTTGCATGATCTCTGGTCAAGTAGGATGATGGACCCATTCTTGAGCCTTAAGGCCTGTGCACACGAGACGTTTTTTGCTCACGTTTTCATTCGACGTTTAACACATAAAGGGCGCCAATGTGATTGTGCACAACAACGAGCAAAACGTCAGGCGCAAAAGCGTCATTTTTAAAAAAACGCCTCATGCTCTTTTTTTTATATGCATCGCGTCAAAACCTTCTCCACCAATCAGAGTAGCTATGTTTCCATCCACCTATTTTTATGCTCATTTTGGATATGCGCATAAAAAACCGGCTGATGGAAATGCCATGATGCGCATACATTTTGAAAATGCGCATAAAAAACATATGCGCATAACTGAGTAGGATAAACTTTTTATTCGATAAGAAAAGATGCGCATAAACTACAATGGAAACACTTTTACCTAATAAATTCCAGTATACGCATTAAAAAAGGTCATGTGATTTTGTTATAAGAGATGATTGTGATGATAAAATGTGTGTAAATGGACAAACCAGCAGGCTGAGCACATTATAAACCATCTAAAAAGTTGTTTTTGTCATTCTAAAACGCCTTACCGTTTCAGTATTACTGTTATTATATTATTAATGACATCCAGAATCAAGAGTGTCTGTGCTCCGTGTCTGACACCTTCAAATGCCACCGCGCGTTCACTGCGTGTCAGGATTGCCTTCTGAGACGCAAGCCATTTATTAGGGTGCTTTCACATATGTGGTTCGGTTCATTTGGTCCGGACCAAAGGCAACAAATGATACATAGTAGCATTTTTCTGCCGTTTTGGGTCCCTTTCACACCACACACTAAGTGCTTTGGTCCGAACCAGTTGAAACGAACCAAAATGCAGTCATGTGACAAAATCTACATCACTCACTGGCCAGATGTTATTGAGCGCATTTCCTAAACTGCTTTTCAATTGGTCAGAATTCACGTGGAACTACCGCAAATAAACAAACCGGCAGACACACGCTGCGCTGGCTGACGCAGTATCACTGGTCATAGTATAATATGTAGTTTGTATGCATCACTTTAGACAAACTATACATTTCGAGAATGAAGGGCGGCTGGTGCTGGAAATTTTTTTTTAATGCATTGCAATCGGCGAAAGCATTAGGAGAAGGCGTGAAATAATTTAGCTAAACTGCGACATGGTCATCTTTCGGAAAAATCACCAATGATCCATCAGGTAATGTTTCTCCCTCCCTCCATCTCCCTCTCTCTCTCTCTCCCCCTCTCTCTCTCTCTCTGTTTAAAACTGTTGGTAAAGCGCTGTCAACAAATATTTTCCCTCCAAACCCCATAAGATAGACAGCGCATCGCACTACGGCAGCTGGATTAGTCCAAAAAGGCGCAGTACTTTTTGCGGTTGGGTCTGTTTTAGTTTGGATCACGTTCTCACCACAAACGAACCGCTCCAGGGTTCGTTTGAAAGCGTACCGAGATCACCTCTTCAAGCAGGTCTCGGTACGCTTTTTTTGGTGCGCACCCGAGTGCGATTGCTACGTTCTCACCTGCCCAAACTAACCGCAACAAGAGGGAAAACGAACTCTAGTGCGATTCAACCGAACTAAATAAGGCAGGTGTGAAAGCACCCTAAGATGAAGAAAAGATTGACGCAGCTTCTCCTACTGCAGCAAATTCAGTTTTTACTGTTGATATTGGCGCCAGTTAATCAGGAAGTGACGATTTTGTTCGCTTTTACTCGTTGGATGGAAACGCTGCTTTATTCGCACGTCTTTTATGCGATATACCAGTTTTGCGCAAAAAGTTAATTCGCATTTTTGGATGGAAACATAGCTACTGGCACTTTTGTTCACGTGCACGGAGCTGCTGAAGTTACAGTAAAACAGCACTTGGTGGCGCTCAAGCGCAAAACTGTCAGTGCGAGCGCACACTGAAGAAGATGCCCAGAGGCAATATGAACGTGGAGCTGGTTATTGCACTGATGAACAATAATAATTGTTATTATTACTAAAGCTGGAGCTGCTACTTGAACCATCCATAACAAGCATGTCAATTTTGTCTTCGTCTTCTGTGTTACAAGCGGGTGTCAGAAGCTTAAAGTTGTGTAGCGCCATCTAATGACAAGGAGTGATTTTGCATACTCTTCTGCTCGACGCCTGTGAAAATCGCTTGGGTTTGAATCCGTAAAAACGTCTTGGAAAAATGCTGACTATCCGCTTGTTAAGTGGTGACGTGTTGGTGATGTATGTAATACTGTTTCCGGGTCCAAGCCGCCACTCATTTGAATTGATAAAATATTCGTTTATGATCACTTTTTATTCATATAACACATTAAAGTGAATTTTATATAAAGTCATAGTGTACACAACAATCACTGGGATTGCTGCATTACAAATATCAAAATTCTAACAATTTATAAAAAAATTGAGCACTTTCTGGCCATCAGATATTAGGCATGGACATATATATTGCGATCGTGATATTCGAAAGTATTACAGCGCTTTAAAAACGTTTATTATTAGCATTTGATGAGTCTCCTCGTTCAGTTTCATAGAGCGCTTGGACCCGGAAGCCCCTTCGCGTGACGTCACACTTAACAAGCGGAAAAACGCAAATGAAAAGCGTCCCGGTGTTGTACGTACAAGCCTTTACATTGCACTACATTGATGATGATTGGAAGCTGCGCCAGAGATACCTTGAGACGGCGTATTTTCCATTACATTAAAATTATCATTTAAATTAAAATGTAAGTTTTTAATCGCAGTCGTACGAAAATGAAGGTTTCACCAATCTTAACCCTGGAGGGGGGCTGTATTGAAAGAGTAAAGTTATAAATATTTGGGCATATGGCTTGATGAATCTTTGGGTTTTAATATTCATATTGAAAATCTTGTAAAGAAGCTCAGGCCTAAATTGGGTTGTCGTATTAAGAAGTGCCTTCCTTTTGAAGCAAGAAAAAGAATTATCCAAAGGTGTTTCCTTTCAGTCATAGATTATCAAGATGTAGTTTATATGCATGCAAACTTGTCATTATTAAAAAAAGCTGGACAATATATATCATGCTGTGATATGATTTGTGACGAATGCATCTTCACGTACCCATCATTGTATTTGTACAAAATAGTTGGATGGTATTCTCTGCATCCAGGGCCGGAGCAAGATCAACTGGTGCTCTAGGCAAACGACTAGAATGCCGCCCTCAAACCGAAAGTTATGTCGCCTTCAATCCGAAAAAGCCGGCAGAGGGTGGGGAGGGGGGCGGCGGAGCTGGGTGTTGAGATGATGCGGGATTTGTCGCGGACGAAAGCGAAGACCGAGGGGCGCTGAGATGATGCAGGGTTTGTTGCAGACGAAAGCGAAGGGGGGGGGAGACGCACCGCGTACGCCGCCCTGCCTGCTCTGCCGCCCTAGGCAGCCGCCTAGGTCGCCTCTATGGACGCACAGGCCCTGTTTGCATCAAGGGAGAAAAATGCATATGCTTCTATTCACCGCTAGGGCATTATTGGGTAAATGGCCATCTTATATTTGTAACCAGAGTGTTATCATGTTAGAAACAATGTCATTTCTAAATATTTTTAAAAATCGTTTGAAGTTTTATCTGGAAGAATCAGGCAAATGTTTTGTGTACATTTTATTTATCTAAATGTATATAAATGTGCTACTAGATTATGTCCTTAACACCATCATTAGCACTTAAAAGCGATGCTAAAAATGATTTTGTGCTTGTCTCTTCTTGTCATCATTTTTCCCCCTCAGTTTTTCTACGCCTGAAGATTATTTGTTTCATTTTCATGGTCCAATTTCCAATATAAATCAGGTATATGGGGCAGGCAATGAAGCAAAGGCCATGGCTGTGTCTGTGCATGAATTCGCATTATTGTGATGTCGGTCTTACAAATTACCTTGGAAGAACAAACTCAAACCGCAAGAACACAGAACACATGAGAAATGAAATGGAGTGAGCTTCCTGGTGATCACATGACCTGCAGACAAAAACAATTTCAACTTTGATAAAATTGTGATTTTTTTTTTTTTCTTTTCAGTGAAAATTTATAAATATTTAAGTACTAAAGCATTGCCAATAAAGGTCATTTATAAAATGGAAATAAAACAATTTCAGCAAGGAAACGGCTCGCACCACTAGTGGGTTGTGGGGGCCCCCTTGTGGCAGTGGGGCCCTATGCAGCCGCTTAGTTCTCTTAAAGGGAGTGAGCGTGCGTAAACTTGGTAAAGACATTGTGTGTGACTCATTGTTGCAGAAAGGCTTGAATTAACTCCACAACAAATACATCAAATAATAATTGGGAAAGTTCTTACTGTAGTATTTCTCACAAACGTTACGTGAGATCTGCTTCCTTTATGTCTGTCACTGTGCTGTTTATCTGACGCAGCCGGAGATGGAGGCACACTCTGACAGGCACATGGGAACGATGGGCGCGGAGAACTAGCCTTAAAGGCACAGGCCACAAAAACAGCTACATTGTGTTCAGAGCAGAACATTTCAATATTCTGTATAATAAATAATCTGACGGGTGTTTTGAGCTGAAACTTTACAGACACATTCTGGAGACACAAAAGACTTATCTTAAATCTTGAAAAAGGGGTAAAATATGTGCCCTTTAAGTTATTTATGGATCAGCCCCTATAAACCATGATATTTTGTGAATATGATATGTTTTTGATCTTGATTTTGGTCTTTTATGGTGCAGAATTACGCCTTAATCCTACTTTTTTCAAATCTCATTAGTAATTCTTGGATAAGTAGTGCGTGCGCTTTGAAATGCAAATGTGGGGTTCAAACAGGCACCGTTTGTCTCTTGAGATTTATGAGCTCCCCCTTGTCATACACTTTGAGAGTGTATTTTACTATCTTCAGTGTCTGATTCTTAGTGTAAACAGACGAGGAGCGTCCAGATGTAACGTAAAGCCTGGTAAAGTTTAATATGCTGAACGTGCCACAACAGAACAGACTTTCCAGTAAGCGGAAACTGCCTCACCCTCAATAATACTTGAGAATGCTGCAGAACGTGATGTGAATTTGTTATTTAGCATGTAGCACAGGAAGTGACAGCTGTGAGAAATTGACAAACTGTTTTTGCCGTGTGTTTGTGGATGCTCTGTGTTGTAAACGCCCTTAAATATATGGAAAAGTTTTAAGACACCCTGGATATCCACACTGTCTCTTTTAATGTTAACAAATGCTCAATCTGTATTCTCAAGTGATTTCTAAACTAAAATGGACTGCTCCCTAGAGTCTCTAGAAAGAGTTAATTTTGTTTAAGCTAACATGCTCTTATTCTATTGAAACATTACTTGTTTTAAATATTATTTTAAGACGACATTTCCTAATTGTATCTCCTAGTTTTTTTTTTTTTACCACCAAACTCAACTCAGACCTTCATACACACTTTAATTTGACTCTTCAGTAATTTTCTAAACCATTTAAACGTATTATTTCGAATATATCTAGCAATCTTTTATAAGTGTGTCCCAATTGTGTACGCGTGCACTATTTCATTCCATTTCTTCAAGTGTAAGTAGTGCGAATAAGATGTTCACATGGGAACAAAAGTGCACTTTAAATACCTGAATGTTATCTTATTAGTACATGAATGCAAATTGTAGTGCTCCATTTGGAACAAAAATATATGTCTTGCTAATGACACTAATTCATGTTAAAGGTGCTGTATGTAAGTTTTTGATTCTTCTAAAGCATAAAAATACCATAATATGTTTGCAGATATTTAAGAAACATCCCAAGTGAACATACTTGTTTAACTGAAAAACAATGCTGAAGTCAGATATTCTGCTTTGAAAATGGTTTTTCCGTGCCGGAACGCTGTCTTTGTTTAGGTAAAGTTAACCTGCAGAATTCCAGTTTAGCCAATTATAATTCAGCACTCCGGGTTGCCTTGTTGGAAAACAGCCTATTTCATTCATTCATTCAGAAAGGCTCTGAAAGCATGCGCCCGTGACCGAAATGGACAGTATCAGACGTCGAAATGAGACAGATTCAGTTCCACATGAGGTTATTAATTAGCAAATGATATAAATATTACGAACGTAAACATTAGGTGAGCAGGTTACATTGTAATCTCGTGTCCTAACAACACGCAAACAGCAGTTTGACTCTTTGCACCAGACGAAACACGACAAAAATGTAAATAAAGCCTTTCAGAAGCACAGAATAAGCACTCACTCACGAAACGGTAAAGTTTAGAATCCATTCAAAGTCACATTGTTAGCATTTAGCACTGAATAAAACACACGAGGCTTACCTGAGGTGCACTGTCATAGGTTTCACATGTTGAGCTGTGAGAAATAGAAACCGTTTCTAATATCTCAATTCGAGGTGTTGGTTAGAACATAAACTCCTTTTAATATGGAACATAATTCCTTCTATTGCGTGTCGTTGATTTTATTTAGAACACGGTTTAAATCACTCGCTCCTGTGTTTAAATCACTCGCTCCTGCACTCAATCTCTGGCATCCCACGCGTTTGTTTATTTTGATCTAGGAGTGCAATACCCAGTTCAACCACTGGGTGTCAAACTTACATACTGCACCTTTAATGTTAAAGCATTTTAGCATACACTCTCAGAAATAAGGGTACAGGAGTTGTCACTAGGGCAGTACCGTTTCAAAAGGTGCATATTTGTACCTGGAGGGTCCATAAAAAAGGTACATTTGAGTACTAATATCAAAGACTCTAGAATACACAGGACATGTATCACTCGTATCTTTTTGAATGGGGTAAAGTGTAACGGCCAATATGACGAATGAAGCCCGGCCACCAGTACAGGAGCCAATCATCGATCGCTATATGGCGAATAAAGCCCGCCTTCTAATACAGGAGCCAATCACCGAAATCTATAGACTGACGATACTCCGGGGGAGGGGCTCGGACGAGACGTGAGTTTCTGCAGATTTTTCATTTAGAAATGAAACTAAAGACACAGTTGTTGTTTACATTTATTGGTGATTCCCAATATGGAATTCAATCGTAAGCTTGGCAAGTAGTTTTGGAGTATTTGATGTTTCCCCATTCAGACATGCCCGAGCATACTGCCCGAGAGGTGTTTCAAAGATGGCCGCCGAGTGAAATGACTTGCCTTAAAGGGACTTTACTAATATACACCTTTGAGGTACCACTGTGGACTCGAATTTGGGTACCAATATGTATCATTTGAAAAGGCACTGCTCCTGTACCTTTATTTCTGTGATTGTAGAGTATAAACATGTTAGGAATAAGGTTGTACTTATGAAACTCGTGGATTAATTTATGCTCACAATGCTAATAATAAAAAAATCATATTAGCTAAGTTTGAAACATTTTAGCAACATGCTAATTCAGATTATAAATATAACAGCGAATTTTTTATTACATTATAAATAAAGTGTTTTCAATGTAAAAAAAAAAATGTGTATATTTATAACATGCAAAAAAACAACTTGCAGAATGATAAAACATGCTAGCAAAGCTAATGCTCATGCTAGTAACAAGTTAATTACTTTTACACCAGTTTGGAGAACAATTTATTAAAAAAAAAAAAAAAGCAAAGAAGACTTTTTAATTATTGAATGTTTTGGCTGTACATTGTGGCGTATATTTTGTGTGTTGGTGTATATTATAATTTAGGCTAACTGTTTTTCTGTTGATAAAAAGTGCTAATATTGAGCATTTGTTGTAGTTCATTGTTTCATTTGATTTTTTAAAAGTAAAAAGAATGTATGTCACTAGATAAAGGGCTATATGCACAGCTAGTGTTTCCAGCCAATGATGAACTTCCGGTGAAAGCTTGATGTGGCTATTTTCAGTTTCATACTGTTCCTTTTACAGCATCGATGTTGTAATGTAATTAAAATACATTCAGTTCAATAGACTTAAGCGTTCATTTAGTTGTTCAATCGTAAAAAGAGACGAAAGATGCAAGTGCCGTCATTAGCGGCAGGCTAGTGCCATAACTCCATTGAAAATACTGGGATAAAATAAATTTTCATGTTTTAAAGACACGCGTGGAAAAATCTAATTTAATGCAGTGCTTTTTTTTTGGTCTGATTTCCACTTTATATCATATTTCAGCCAGGCAGTGAAGATCACAGTTTTTTTTTTTGTATGAGATGACAATTCACCGGAAGCCCTGGGGCTGGCTGACTGAAATTAAAAGTCCGTGTGCATATACTGCAGTAGTTTAGTATCTTTTAACTAGATTTAAAAACATATTTAACTTATGATTGGGTGGTTTCAAATAATACATTTATTATATTATAGGAATATGAACCATAAAAAGAGAATGATACATTTTAAACTTGAACGCGTTCGTTTGACTTTTTAATTTGAAATCCATCAGAAAACATCCCTTTTTTAAATGTATTTATTTTTATTGTGCATTAGTAATTTACAAATAGAGCAAAAACAGACAATAAACAAAAATTCCAAAGATAATAAAAAAAAAAACACAAAATAAAAACAAATGGAAGAGATTCACAAGACGCCAAAAACAGATTAATAATAGCTTACAATAGACAGAGCTTTTACATTTTTAACAGCTTTGAGAGACTTCGTTAACAGAATAAGTTTGTTGACAAAAACCTTGTATACAGGAGGAGATTTCGAAAGTCTACATTTGTGGATAAAGAATTGACCATTTTAAGTAATAAAATTAACAAAATTGTTACATTTTTTTTAATCACCATTTTTAAAATAACAAGTAATTTATTTTGCATTCAATGTTATCAACATATTATTTTTAGCAGAATAATTAGAAAAACAGTCGTGCACACTCTGACAGCCAACAATTAAGTGACATAAGGATTCCTCACTGTTTTTACAAAATGAACATTCTTTCTCAATATCTGAAAATTTGGAAAGTAACGCGGGATTGGGTATATTTTATGTAAAATCTTTAAATGAATGTCTCTTACATTATTTGAAATGCAAAATTTGTATGATAGCAGCCATGCTTTTCTCCAATTAACCTCCCACAATAAAGAATTCCAATAAATAATCCCCCTTGAAATAACTCTATTTTTATCATTAAATACTTGCCTTATGTCTTTGTTAAAACATTTTTTGCGAAATTTTTTTTACCATTTATCAGGAAATTACATTCTTTATTTTCTATCTTATAATAGGTCAAATGACTGCACATTAAATTAACGAGTCCCGATGAGATAGCTTTTAGCTTTTTTAAAAAAAATGTGTTTATTTTTATTTTTTTTTTGAATGCTTGAAAAAACATTAACAACAAATCAAACAACAAAAATCCAGTCAATCAATCAATTTTCAGTCATTTAGTCCAAGATAAGTGCCAAGTCCTTCATCAAAGTCCTTGTTCATATTGCTCCCTTTGTTGATCCCTCAATAGACTCAAAATACATTTTCATTTCAATTTTTAATTTAGAAAAAAGGTTTACACTTACAAAACTTGCTCTTGTGAATTTGAAATTTGGCCAACAAAAAAATAAGGTTTATGAAATAAGTATTATTTTCCTTTTTCGTACTCATGGAAACCAAAGATAACATTCTCAGTGTTTCCTCTAGGATTTTTTCCAGCAGTGGCGGCAGGACTTTTTTTTTTTTTACACAGATCTGCCAACTATTTCAAAGACCAATATTACACGCATTATTGCAAGGCGAGATAGCATTCATGTAATACGAGCATGCGAATCTCTTTGCATGCGAATCTCTTTGCTTGCGCGCCGATTTCCTCTTCGTGCACAGAACTTCTTGCACGCACTCAAATTTACACGTTCAAGTGCAGATCTTCTCGTGCGCTCTCCAGTAAGCGCTGCTGAAGCGCGATTTAGTGTGTTTTTGTGCGTTTTCCGACATTAACGCGTCCTGAAGTAAAGTGAAACTCCAGCAAGATAAAGTCATTGTATGCAGAGCCATTGACATTTATCAATAAAATATACTTATGGAAACTGTGTTCATCTTAAACTGAAAGCTACGCGGTGTTTGCTAGACTCACGCACCTGTCAGTCAGTCTGTCAGAGAGCCACCATGTCACCTTAAAGGGTTGAACAAATAGCGCACAGCACTACTACGGTTGCAGAAAAGTTTGCGCTGTTTACCTCTAATATGTTTTAGTGCGATTATAATCCGCTATACAAAACACGACTAAATGTTTAATGAGAAGTTGTAATGTAGCCGTGGCGGGATGAATTTTGGCGTGGCGGCCCGCCACGGATGAATGAATGTAGCGGAAACCTTGATTCTTATATGTAAATTCAAAATCTGCCTTCACATAATACTTTTATAAAATCAAGAACATCACTCCAAAATGTCATTGAATGAGGGCAAGTCCAAAATAAGTGTGGTTTATTTATAAACTAATTTCGAGAGGATCATGTGCTTATGATTGAACACAGCCGGTACCGCATTAACTCTGCATATTGCGCCAATCAGATGAACACTGAATTAAAATTACCAAAGCTTTTTGCTCCAGTCATCTTCGTTTGAAGAATCCCCCCTTCCACCCCTACTCCTCCCCTTCACCGATAGGGCGGCACGGCGGCCAGTGGGTAGCAATGTTGCCTCACAGAACGCCGCTGGTCCGTTCCTCTCCGGGCCAGTTGGCGTTTCTATGCGGAGTTTGCATGTCCTCCCCGTGCTCGCGTGGGTTTTCCCTGGGTTCTCCGGTTTCCTCCCACCATTCAAAGACAGGCACCATGGGTAAAATGACTAATCAAAATAGCATTCTAGGGCAACTCTTAGTCAGATATATCCCAGCAGTTCACAGTAGGGGAGTTCTCGAGACCCACCTGAGCTCAAACTCTCCTCTCGCCCTCCAAAAGGGAGGGAGCCCCGGGCTCAAGGATATTCTGAGCTCAGGGCTCTCTCCCGGGACAGCATGCCAAACACGCTTTATTAACAATCATCAGCTAAGTGTGAACTCTTGAAATGAACAAAGGTTTCAGGATTCACTAAGCAAAAAGAACAAATGGTGCTAATATCATTCTTAAGCTATTTAAGATTACACTTGTCTGGATAGCATCTAGAAATCACTTTAAAGGTCACTTTTCTTATTTTGTTTGTTATAAAAAAAATTGTAATAACCAAACTTTCTTCCAGGAAATATCATTCACAAAACCATTTCAATATGACATTACATAAGACACAGTAACATAATCATCCTGAAACAGGGCTCTTATTTTCTTACTGCATTTTGATTTGGATAATGAAAGGCACTGTTTACCAATAAATGTTTTCCAATGATTCACTGAATAACAAGTTATTGGAAATGAAAGTCCTTTAAAAAGCATAAAAACACCTTGTGGGATAGCATCAGCAACAATAGCAAAGTCTTTTTGGGCTTACAGGTTTTCTATGCTTAACAAAAAATTCATAGTTACAGAGTAAACCACTATCATTGAAAAGTTGAGACAAAATTATATAATTTTTTAACCAGTTATTGAAGAATAGAGATTTGTTTTTACACAAGATGTTTTTATTATTCCAAATTATAACAGAAAAACATCCCTGAGCGTTTTGGATCATGTTTTAGATGCGTAACAGGCATTCTCAGTCTACGCGCTGACGCACGTGCTGACGTGCGCGTTCTCGTCACTCATTTCCTGAAACACATATGTGAAACCGCAGCTGAGCGTAAAAAAGGTGCCATATGATCCCGATGCTCGTGCGATGTTCTGATAGTTCACGCCAGGTGTGCTCTTCTCTTCTCTTTCTCCTGTTTTCTGGAGTGAGACGCTCCTCGTAAGGGTTGGGCCCTCATACAGGTTTAACTTCATTCCTGAATAGATGAATTATTTCCTTTTCTATTTCTTGTAAAAAAAAATTATCATCATTCTGGATACGATTTATTGATTTTGTTGTTATTTTTTTCCTTTTAATTAATTTTTACTTTTCACAATACACATTTAAGCTTTGCAAAGGATCGTGCGTTAATAAACTTGCGCATTCCAAACAGATGTGTATTAATTAGTTTTATTATTTTTGCAATAAAACACATGATAGAATTAAAACACAAAAGACAGAATAGTAAGGTGACTCTTTTTCCTGCTCACACACACCTCAACCCAACTTCTCTATTCATCGTAAAGGGTAGCCTTGGAGTTATCCACCCTCCCTTGCGAGGTGATTGACAGTATTATCGCCCAATCACGTCCTCTGGAATCTTCAAACTGACCAATGGCGTGGCGCTGTAGGCCCGAACCCGGCCCAGCATGGTAGAACGCGTCCGTGTTATGTGTGCCATGGACTCAGCCCAGTAATATTGACAATAGGGCGAAAAAGGGACCGATATTCCCTAATAAAACATATTTTCTGGATACAAATAACCTGCGAGCGCGGCGTGTGGATATAAAGAGATATCCGGGGATGTTCGTAATTGAACTGGATCTATTTCTATCGTCGGAAAATTGAGTGTTTGATGGGATTATTGCTGTGGGTTTGGCAGTTTTTAAGGCCAAAAACGGATTTTGTGTCTTTATTTTTATTTTTCTGCTGCTTCAAGAGGCCTTGAAGGAGGAAAGCCGGTTAAAAACACTCAAATCAGTTCCTCACATCGAAAACATCAAGGTAAATTCAATATTTGAAGGTTTTTTTCGCCTATCATGCTCAAGTTGAGATCCGGTACGTTTTGATGTTTCACATCCCAAAGTAAATATGCCAAAAATAGGTTAAAGCTTCAAAACATTTCCTGTATAGAGTTTCTAAGGAGTTATGTGTTGTATTAGTTACCTAAAAGGAGCAATGAAAAACCCACTCTCAATATTTCCCACACATGTTGACTTGTAAGGCAGCATATGAATGGGTGGATGAGTAAAAATCCGCAAAGAAAGCTCATTCTTCATCCGTTTTGGTTTGCAGTCGGTCTGTCAGCTGATTGTGTGTGTGCTTTAAGTGTGTTTAGATCCATCAGGACATCATGCACTCTTATAGATTGCAGAATTTTACAGCTTTACACTTTAATCGGTGTTTTTTAAGAACTTTTTTGTTTTCCAGGCAGCTTTTGTGCACCCCAGAACTCTGTTTGTTATGATGAACCAACCCACCAAATACACACCGTTCTGATTGTTGCTCCATTTGTCTGTGCCAACTTCTTGTTTTGGCTCAGTGGCACGATGCCTCTGTGGTCTGCTTCGCTTCAGCTGCCTGGCAGTTTGGCAGATGCAATGTCCCATCGCCATCAACAACGACACATGCGGCGGATTACACTCTGTGTGGTTGTTTTTGGGTGACCTTCATTCAAACTAATGAGAGAGGTTATCTCTAAATACCTGATTCTGGAGATTAGGGACAGTGCATCAGTGGCAGTGTTTTTTTGGATTAATGACTGTGCATGAGTGTTTCCTAGATTGTGGTTCACTTTTTCTCAGTTGGTACAGTGGTTAAGCCCTTGGATGTTTTTATACCTGCAGATTTTTTATACAGCAGTGAGCTGGGTCGCTGAACAGCCTGGATATCTGGGATTATCTCTCACAATGTCACAAACTAGCTCAGTGTCACTGCAGAAGAGGTTGTATGATGTGTGATCTGTCTATCTGTTTATTTAATTTACTTCACATTTAGTGAATAATTTTTTTTTTTGCTAAGAGTAGTTGAATAAAGGTTGTCATTCCACAATATTTTGCAGAAGTGTGTAATTTGTGTGATGCTGCATACAGAAATCTCTTGTTGTGGAAGTCAAAGCAGAATGAACATAGGTCATGACCTTTCATCACCAAATGTTTTTCTCACAAAACTTACAAAAATGATGTCCTGTCCAATTGCACCTCAAAATAAAATCTACATATGAAGAATTTAGATGCAAAAACCTCTAAATGCTGTCTGGAATTTTCATTAAAATGAGCATTTTATCAGGCTCCTGAGTGTAGGCTCAGTTATATCACTTATCACAAAAAAAATAACCCTTTCATGGTCTTTAAAGTGAAATAGCTCAACATAAACAAAGGAGGCTGAGAAAAATGTTCATTGTCGATGGTAATTTCAGATGGCACTTAAAGGTTTTTGTGTTATTAATAATATAAATTAGGCACATCTTTTATTATTTCTGTAACTATTTATTTGGTTATTGTACTGTTTGCATTAGTTTTCTATTATGTGATTTGTTTTTTTCATGTTATGTTTAAAGTAAACATTCTTATTTAATTTAAGTTATAATGTGTGATTTATTTAAAACGGCATAAATTCAGTAAGTGGTATCACCATATGTAAACATGTATATTATCACTGTAAGGTTTTTACTTTTATTAATCAAAGAAGCATTAAATTGATAAAGTAGGGATGTCCCGATCAGGCTTTTTTGCTCTTGAGTCCGAGCCATTTGATTTTGAGTATCTACTGAAACCCAATCCGATACTTCTATTATACATTAAAAAAAAAAACAATAAAGAAGAGCGAAGAAACACATTCAGGATGTTTCTAATTTTTTATTTAATTCACCTTATTTTAACATTCAACAACTCTTAACAAACAGAGCACTTCTGTGAGGTAGCTTGAACAATCAAGTAATAAATAACATTAATTCTTCACTTTTGGACTTTAGTGCAACAATAAATATAAAAAAAAAATCTAATATAAAAACAAATATCATCTCCACTTAAAAGACCCGGAACGCAATCCCAAGTTTACATAGCTCACAGTCTACTATGGCAATGTTGTCGTAATCACCTTTATAATACCTTCAGACATACTCGCGATTTCTATTTTGCTGGCATTTAACCCATAGTGTCTCTGCAACAGAGTGATTTCATGCCACAGGTATTGCTGTTACTGTGTGAAGTCAAGATAGAGGTCGAACTCTGTGCCACCACATAACTATTGATGTGTTCTAAAATAATGAGAATATTCATTCATATATATATATATATATATATATATATATATATATATATATATATATATATATATATATATTTATTAGAGTCCTGATCGGGAGGTAACGTCCGATTTCTATCAAGTCTAAAACCATGTGATCAGATTTGGACATCCCTAATCAAAAGTGATGGATAACACTGATAATATTATGTAGAAGAAAACTCATGATTTTTCAGCTTTGAAACCTAGAAAGATTATTTTAAGTATAACAAATATTTTCTTATTGTATTTTTGATTAAATAAATGCACCATTGGTAAGTGTAACTTTTTTCTAAAAAAAAATCTTAATGTTTCCAAACTTTTGACAGGTACTGTACATGTGGTAAAATATGACTTTTCCCAGCTCAGGCCATTCTCAGACTTTTAACCACAATGACTTCATGTGTTTATTCATTTCTGCTGACCTTATGTGTTTTTCGTCAGTGTTCTTTTGCTTGCCTTGGTTGTTGCTTTAATGTGAAATTCATTGTGATATTCATTGAGATAGAAGACAGCCAGGCCTGTTTTTTTCTGGGAACAGAAGAAGTGGCTCAGGAAATGTATAATATTGTTTGTGGTCTCTTGCTCAGTGCAGCATTATGGGATATCATCAATGAACATTGGCAGCATCTCACTCCTTTGATGTTTGCTAATTTAAGCCTCTCGGACAGCATTATAAAAATGCTCTGAATGGCCAGATTAAAGAACACACCGGCTTCGGACATTCAGTTCAGATAATTGGCTGAAATGCACTTTTTTTGTGTGCAAATTCACTCATGTCTGCCTTAGCAATCAGAAGACACGAAGCGAATAAGTTTAGTTTGAAATCTTCTGAGGCTATGTTTAAATGACAACGATGTACCCAATATCGGAAAAGCTTTTCCTTGCATTTTACAAAAATTTTTTACACAACAAGGTTTTCAAAATAGTTCGCATTTACACATCCATGGAATGGCCAAAAGCGATGTTCTACCTATGCCAGGCTAGTATTTAACGCTGTCTCCTTGATAATAAACTACTTGTAAGGAAAAGACCATATGCAGTCAGTGACTCCATGCTGATGTGTTAGCGAATTTGCAGCATGTGTAAAATCATTCTCTGCTGTTAGTTGCTGCTGTCACTTGCATGAAGTGTTGGCAAGCACTTGAGTAACAACAATACTACCATGTATTCCATCACGGATGTGTGTTTGTTCACACTTTCCTTTAATCTACACCTCCTTAAACGTGTACGTGACATCATAATTTTCAAAGGATCTCAGTTTCAGGTATTTACAGTGGCAGTGTTTTCAAAAAGCTCCACTTTGTTACCCTTTTTCACATTTATGTTTTCACTCCCAAAAATGTTATTATTGTGTAAATAAACAGGCAAAATACACCAAAAGTTCACCTGTTTTTTTGACTGAAAACATTGCTGTGAAAATGACCCCTGAGTTTTAGTAACTTTATCAGATATGAGGTGGTCTTTCACTGCTTCCTTGGCTTATTTTTAAAGGCAAGGACTTGGTTCTTCATCTCTGCCTTCCTGTTAAAGCCTGTTTACTTCCTGTTAAGCTTTTCTCCAATTCTCCCATTCTACAGGGTCTTTTCAAGCGACAGTGATTAAATTACTTAAGTTCATAGCCTCAGTGCCATTGGCCACTTGTAGGCCTGCCAGTTTGACTGTTATTTTCAGCTCTAACACTTTGCAGCATTGCAAACAGTTGCTTTGAGTTATGTCAACAAAAATCAATAGGAATGAAACCGTTGAAAAGTATATTTCCCCTATATGTTTTCAAAATGTAGCTGGTTTCTTACACCGTGTCCTAACAACTCGTTATGCGTCACTGTAACGCATTAAAGAAATCCTTTCCATTTTGTACTAAACATTTGCGATGGTGACGTGAAATTCCTATTTTACAATTGCTTTCTATTTTCGTGATGTCACAGCTAAACAACAGCATATATACTACTAGGATTGTTACGATACTGGAATTTGATACCAATCTGTACTCAAATTTAAAAAACTTCCATTTCCCGTGAACATTTACGCGCTGTGGAGCACGTTCTTAAACACAGCTTATTTCCCATTGTGTTCGCGTGCTGAACAGAAATGAATTGTGATTGACCGTGAAGGTCACCAGTTCACTGAACTCACCTCTGTTTATTGAGTGTAACGACACAGGGACACTGTAGCGTTTCAAAGTTACTTTGATCTGTTTGTCTATAAGCTGACATACGAGCGATCCACTGATAAATCGCGGCTTTAAAATGCTTCAATGTCCCTGTATCTGTGGTTACACGCAGTAAAATGCTCTAGTGTCCCTGTATTTATGGTTACACTCAGTAAACAGCAGTGAATTCGGTGAACTTATGACCTTCACGACCAATCACAGTCATTTCTGTTGAGCACTTGAACACAATGGCAAATCAGCGGTGTTTAAGGGCGTACTCCCACTATGTACAGTTATCTTGAACCGGGCCAAAGCACGCTTGTCCCCACTGCCATCTCCCCCAACGGTCCGCACTCACATTACATTTGGGCCTGGGCAAGCTTACGTCATCGATGATGCACTGTTCAGTAAGCGCTCTGGCTCAGCACAGTGGAGATTTCTTTAGTTATATCGTTAAGTTTTTTGGTATGCGGTGACACGCAGTCAAATGTTTCGCAGAACAGATCAGCCACTTTTGACGCTCATAAACTATCATAAAGTCCTCCTGCTGCTGGAATTGGGATGTTTGCTTAAGGTGCAGCTGTCGTGCAGTGAGGGGTTTGCATCTTTAATAATCTCTGACAGTTTGCGTTCATTGAACAGTACGGATGATTAATAAATCCATATCAAACAGTCCCTTTAAAAGTCAGGTCTCGCTTTCAGTTTCGGGCTCAGGAACGCTTGCACTCACACTGCAAGCGTACCGCGCCTGAGCCCAAGTGAACCGCGCTCAGGCCCACCTCTTCCAACCGGGCCAGGGCCGCCCAAGTGAACCGTGCCTGAGCCCGATTCAGAGAACTCATAAGAATCTCAAAAACACTGCTTCCTTGTGTGACAACATGGGGAAATCAACAAGCCAGAATCAACCAAAAAAGCCAGATTACAATTTGCTAAATTACACTGGGGGAAAAGAAAAAAATTTGGAGACATGTCCTGTGGTCTGATGGAACTAAGATTGAACTGTTTGGCCATAATGAACAGTGTTACATTTGGAGGACAAAGGGGAAAGCTTACAAGCTTAGGAACACCATCCCAACTGTGAAGTATGGGGGTGGCAGCTAGGGATGCAACGATTATAGATTTTGGTTGTACGATTATAGTCTAAGAAATAATCACGGTTTCACGGTTATCACGATTATTATGCATTTATTAATTTTAAAACACTGGTACTTTAGAAAATCACATGAAAACTCCTTATATTTTAAAGTTTTATTTATTGCTGCTCAGTAACCAGTACAGCACATAATAATATTAAAAACAAACAATAGTCCATGTCTCACTTTGTGCTTAAAAATAAGTAAAATTTTTGACATTTAAACATACATAATTTTTACACTGTAAATAAATGACAGAAAAATTTATAAATCAATAAAAAAAATTGCCTTTGTCTAATGTAGGGCTTGAAATTAACATTTTTACTTGGCACCACTGGTGCTTCCAACTTAAAAAAGTTTAGGAGCATCATAAAAAAAAATTGGGAGCACCCACCAAAAATGAATGAGCACCACTGCAAATGGTATATTAACAGATTTATTGCAATTGAAAACAGCATCAATCAGGACTAACAAAAACCAGAAACAACTAACTAATTCTGTTATGACTTATTGATATTTGTGCAATAATTCACAAATAAATGTCTAATAATTATAAAATATTAATGATGTCAATGATGACAATAATACTAACAATGAATTACATTATCATGCTGTCCTGAATGTGCTTGAATGTGAGTTATCTGCTATAAAAAGTCCTAATGTTACTTTATGAAAAAACAAATCTATGGTTTGCATCAAACAAAAATGAAGCATTGCAGTAAGAAATATGCATTTTGCACTATTGTTTTTATACACATGTCAATATAATAACCAGAAAGATCGGACAAAAGAAAGAAAGAAGTCTCACTTCTACCACTCTTTAAAGGTTTTGATTTGTGTCATTTTAAATGCTCAGATTTTCAGTTTTCTGTGTTTGTGGAAAAGCAGGCGAGTCAGCTGACCCAATATATGACCGGCACAGAGCAGGATTCTCGCGATGAACACCTGCACAGTATTCTTTGTCATTAGCCAAAGTTTCAGTTTAAACTTAGTAAAGTCAAGCTTCTTTGGCAAAGAGATCTATACACTGTTAGATTGTACATTTACCGTCCATTTGTGCTGAACACGCAGAGAATCCAACGCATCGAGATTCGGGCCATTTAACAGCTGATCCACTCCGAGTCTTTCAGCACTCTCTCTGAAATCACTGGATTGATCTCGGCTGGTGGATCAACATTCACCGCATGATCCTCTCATCGGCGCCAATAATTCTAACTTTAAGTGGGTTTGCCAACTTGTGTACTTTTCATTGCTTCTTTCTCAAACTTCAGCCGTTTGCAGTTCCCGCGGTCACAAACGCCACCATCTCAACTAGTGCGGCTGAAAAGCGTGAGCGCATTGCATCGCGTGCGCGTCCCTCCTTTGGAAATAATTAACTTGCACAAGCTAGCCTTAGTTAATAGCCTCAGTCATAGTTAATCCAGTGTGCGTGGTTATTAGTCTCGGTGTACAAACTAGCACACAGCTGGCATAACTTTGTTTAGTTGCTGCAGTTTTGTTCTGTGCAGAAACGCGGTGTTGAGAAGCCTTTACGATTAATTAACTGTGACGAATTAAAGCGCGGTTAATAGTGAAACCGGTTAATCGTTGCATCCCTAGTGGCAGCATCATGTTGTGGGGTGTTTTGCTGCAGGAGGGACTGGTCCACTTCACAGCATAGATGGCATCATGAAGAAAGAAAAGACCCACAAATGGGTCTTTCAAACAGACAATGACCCTAAGCATACTGCCAAATTAGTTAAAATGTGCTTTAAGGACAACAGAGTAAATGTTTTGGACTGGCCATCACAAAGCCCTGAGCTCAATCCTATAGAAAATTTGTGGGCAGAGTTGAAAAAGCTTGTGCGAGCAAGACAGCCTACAAATCTGACTCCGTTACACCAATTCTGTCAGGAGGAATGGGCCAAAATTCCTTCAAACTATTGTGAGAAGCTTGTGGAAGGATACCCAAAACATTTGACCAAAGTTATACAGTATAAAAGCAAAGCTAAAAAAAAACAAGGAAATTTATGTAAACTTTTGACTTTCTAGAAATTAATAACAAATTCTCAAAAAACTCTCTCATTATTCTGGCATTTAGCAAATGTAAATGATTTAGGTAATCCTAACGGACCTAAAATAGTAAACCTTTAGTATGATTTACCATCAGACATTAAAAAAAAAAATGGTTACGTTCCTTTTGTATGTGTATGTAAACTTCTGTTTTCAGCTGTAAATGTTTCTGCCATGTCACTTTTGTTGCAAACAGCCAAATTGCTTGTCGCTGGAATCTTGTCACATCACGTGTTGTTAGGACATGGTGTTAGGCCAAAGCAATTCTTTGAGTATGTTTCTGCTATAACATCATGCATGACATTCATGCTGACACCTGTAAACTTGTGAAAAACATGATCCCGACTCATGCAGTTTAACACAGTCTATGTCCTGCACCCCTTCATTTCTTTTCGAATATGCTTATGAGCTTATTTCCCTACGGTTTTATCTTTCATCTGAGTTTAAATTCCTGCCTTTATTTACATCTCTCTCTGGATTTTCATTCTATCCCACCGCAGTTCCTTTCTTTAGCCATTTGTGGTTCGTTTCATAATTACCTATGCTTTTGAATTGCAAACTTCTTTGTCTGAGGCATTAAACATCCAGCCTGGTTTTATTGCTCCTTACACTGGACCTGCAAAACAGCTTAATGAACAGATATAATGAGAAAACACACACATTGCTGATATGAAGTCCCCTGTGTAGCTAATGGCTGTTTACAGTGACCGCTGGAGAGGAGCTTGACATACTCTTGTGCTGGTTTTTTTGCTATTATGCACTTGATTTATCTGGGATATTTTGATCTATCATAAAACAGTCCCACCAGATTTGTGCAGAACTGACCATAATTGAACTGACCATTAACTGTGCAATTATGTTGCTTATTTAATGTCAGTGACAGTAGCGTATTTATTTGCCTGAAAATATTTTGGCTTGCTAATGTTAGGCTCAATAAACTTTGGAGATTATAATAGATTGTTGTGGTCTGTAATTATATTCAGCTCGTTCACACTTTACAGAGTGATCAGTAATATCCAGACAATGAAAGTTGTATGAAATCTAGGGTCTTGTACATAAACTCACAAAGTCGGAAATATTTAGGATTAAAACTCAAGAGCAATGTGTAATTTTGATGGGCACTATATGAATGGACTACTCGATCTAGAGCCGTTTCCAAACAAAATTAAGCAAAGGGATTCCTGAACAAAGGGCCATTCCTTATGGCTGTTAGCAAAATTGGCCCACAATGGTCACTTTTTTAAATATTTGCAATCATATGATCTTGGGAGGGGATTCATTTTAAAAGCTTAAGTTATTTAAGATCTTTCATGGGACATTATAACCCTGAATTGTTCCTGAACATGTACCCAAGGACTAATAATAGGATATAATAGAGTTTTTTTAAATACCACACACAGACACATGAGGAGTTGAAGTCTAAGTTATTAGCCCTGCTTTTTTCTAATATTTCCCAAGTGATGTATAACAGAGCAAATTGTAAAAAAAAAAAAAAAATTACAGTATTTCCTATAATATTTTTTCCTCTGGAGAAAGTCTTATTTGTTTTATTTTGGCTAGGATAAAAGCAGTAAAAAAAATAAAAGAAAACATTGTAAGGTCAATATTATTAGCCCCCTTAAGCAATATTTTTTTGGACTGTCTGTTTACTAGGGCTGCACGATTCTGCCTAAAATGAGAATCACGATTTGTTTTTGCTTAAAATCAAGATCACAATTTTCTTACGCTTCTGTAGATGTAAAATAAAGGTTAATAAGAGTAAGCTATTATTATTGTTATTTCTCAAACATGTGGTAAAACAACAATAATATTAGCCCTATGTATAGGTCTACTGTTGGTTAAAATGCTAATTTTTGTATAGACATGGAATGTAGGACCTGAACAGACTTTAAATTTGTCCTGCTCATTAATGCCAATAAAGTGATGACATCAGAATACAACTATTTGTAATTCTGGAAAAGTTGAATTATTATGTTTGAGACATATGTTTGTCATTTGTCATTGACAAAGTTATTTAACAATTTTTTTACTGGTAAAACGAGACATTTGTCATTATCAGATTCCCTCTTGCATTATTCATTCCTTCATTTTCTTTTCTGCTTAATCCCTTTATTAATCTGGGGTCGCCACAGCGACATGAACCGCCAACTTATCCAGCATATGTTTTACGCAGCGGATGCCCTTCCAGCTTCAACCCATCACCGAGAAACACCCATTCTCTTGCATTATATTCAACATTATATAGGCTAGAGTAGTTATACAGACCCCGTAAACATTTATTTGTGTTCGCTATGAAAGAAAAAAACGTATCAAGTGCTTGTCGTAATCATAACTCTAAAATGCGATATGAACATTTAAATGATGTGCAGGGTTTCACTTTCACTGCTGAGTCAGTGCGCATGTAATGGCTGCCGTCAGTCTGAGAAAAAAAGAAAAACGTACAATCATACTTCCAGGCGGCTCCCAAACGATCTCTCTGTGCAAAAAACTGAACGTTATTTACAACTTTACCTGTTATTCACAGCCTGTGCTGGTTCTGTTCACTAAAGTAGACATCATTCGCGCACGCACGTGTCCTCTTGGTAGTAAACAAACAGCTCACGTGTGATTTTGCGGCCGCGAATACATCATTGCATTAAGACAGAAATGACTTTTTTGGGAGAATTATACCCCATAAATACAGCATGTGACACTTTTAACAACATTTGAAGGATTCCATGTTGCTGCGTAACGTATATAAAACAATGTGAAAGTTAGTATGACAGCCTTTATGCTTCTCCTGAACTTGAAAATATAATTGGCTGAATCGTAGAGATGCTGGATTAAGATCGTGTAGGAGGTCGAATCAAGATCGCAATCTTTTTTCGAGTATCTCAAATATATCTAGTAAAATATTATGTCCTGTCATCATGGCAAAGATGAAATAAATCCGTTGTTAGAATTCAGTTATTAAAACTATTATGTTTAGAAATGTGTTGAAAAAAAATCTTCTTTCCATTATATAGAAATTGGGGGGAAAAAATATAGAGGGCGTCTAATAATTCAGGAGGGCTAATAATTCTGACTTCAACTGTAATTTATTTGTTTCAACATACTTTCTTTGAAAAAAAAATAATGCGACAATGACACTTTTTTTTGTTTAGGGTATGCAAAGAGCAAATATGAGACCATAATGGCATAGTACTTTCCACTGTTGCAGATGCTGCTGTATTTATGTTGTCTTACATGTCTCTCCCTCTCTTTTCCAGGGCTATGTCCTCCGCAGCCACCACTCCTCCATCAGTGGATAAAGTAGACGGATTCTCCCGGAAGTCTGTCCGGAAGGCCAAGCAGAAACGTTCTCAGAGTTCCTCACAGTTCCGCTCTCAGGGCAAACCAATCGAGCTCACACCTCTTCCCCTGCTTAAAGGTGAAGCACTCACAATTATTAAATACTCGCATAGTAGCTAATAACTTTCCTCCTGAAGTCATTTGGCGTCTGGAATTGATATGAAGTATATTGATATGAAGTAGTGGGACATTCCTGGTTCAGTGGTATATACAATATATTGGTATGAAGTAGTGTGACATTGCTGGTTCAGTGGTATATGCAGCTTTAAAATAGAATAAGCATTAAACCCTTGCTATTAATTTAAAGTTGATGTGTCAAAAGACCTTGTTGTCAAAATGCTAACGTTATTAGCTTTATTTGAATAGGGATTTTATATAGTTATTTTCATTGTGTATTCGTGTTATCACGATACCAATTGGTACTGAAATGTTAAAAAACGTCCATTTGCCGCTAACATTTAAGCACTGTTAAGATCATTCTTAAACACCACTGATTTGCCATTGTGTTTACGTGGTCAACAGAAATGACTGTGATTGGCCGTGAAGGTCATAATTTCACTGCACTTCACTGCTGTTTACCATGTGGAAACAGATACAGGAACACTGGACCGTTTTTAAAACCTCAAAGATGGCAATAGTACACAAAGGCAAATCAGCAGTGTTTAAGAATGTGCTCAACAGCGCTTAAATGTTAGCGGGATTGGTAACGCAAGTGCAGTATCATGACAACACTATTGTGTATTTAAACATCCTTTGTATCCTTCCTCTCCTCATGTTGAAAAGTGCTGTTACAACTGTTACTATTATTTAAGATAGATATTCTTAAATTCAATATTTTTTAATAATTTTATAACAGCAATTTTGAAGCTGATGTTTATGAATTTTGTCACATTAGGAGTTCCGCATTTGACCCGATGAGACGCAACGTGTGGAACATAAATAGAAATTAATCAGACCGGAATATAAGAAATCAGTTATCTATTATTTTAATAGTTTATGCATAATGTAGACTATTTGTAAAGTGTGTTTAATTTATCTGGAACTTTTAATTAAGATTTTTTCACTTGTAAATGATAAAAATTGCATCAGCTTTTGCAGTATTTGATTTAGGACTGCACAGGATTGATATCGCAATGTGCGCATCCGCAGTGGTCACATTGCAAAGATTTGCTATGTCAAGTCTGGATTATAGCTGATCAGGAGCTATTCACCTTATTCTCCGCGTACGAGCGGGCGCAGCCATTTGAGTCATTTTGGCTCGAGACTTCCGGTCTCATTCACTTCCATTCATTTTTAGATGTTAAAAACAGCCCGTTCTGCTGCTTGATGTTGCAAACTGAGGTTTTCCCATTATATTATTCTATTTTGTCTGTATAATCATGCAAACTCTTGTTTGTAGAGCGAGTAGTTTGACCGTTTTCAGCCGTTTATTATTCCTAGTCATTTCTTCCATAGGCAACTGAATCGGAAGTTCTAAAACAATCGCAAAAACGAGCACACTTCCGCATTGAAGAATAAGGTCAATAGAATTGTATGTAATCACTGTATTTATTCGGAATTTGTACAACAACAAAAAAATTGTTCCTACTTAGAATTTTTGTCTTTGTTTCTAGTCCAAATATCTACATTTCAAAGCGAAAACAAAATTATTTAACTTGGCAGATAATTTTGGTTGTTTTAAAGAAAAACTCTTAATTTTGTCTTCTTTCATTTGAATTTTGAAACAAACAATATTTTTACTTGATCTAATCAATTTCCTTTTTAGATATTTGTACTAGAAATGAGAAAAAGTAAGAAAAGCGTTTTTTTTTGCATTGTGACTTCGATTTCTCTACCTGAATACTGGTAGACTCCTCAGAAAACTGTCAAATAGTGCTATTCAATTATCCTGTAAAACTGTATTTATATCGCAATATCATATTTTTTTCAATATCGTGCAGCCTTAATTAGGGATGGGTAGCGAAACTCGGTACTATATCGGCATCGGTGCTACATTATAAAAGGCTGAAGTATCTATAAGCTCTGACGTTACCGGTTCTGCTGTCGGTACTGGAGAATTATTGCTGAATAAACATTACTTCATTCATTCATTTTCTTATCGGCTTAGTCCCTTTATTAATCTGGGGTCGCCACAGCAGAATGAAGCGCCAACTTATCCAGCACATGTTTTACGCAGCGGATGCCCTTCCAGCCCCAACCCATCTTTGGGAAATATCCATTTACACTCATTCACACACATACACTACGGACAATTTAGCTTAACCAATTCACCTGTACCACATGTCTTTGGACTGTGGGGGAAACCGGAGCACCCGGAGGAAACCCACGCAAAGCAGGGAGAACATGCAAACTCCACACAGAAACACCAACTGACCCAGCCGAGGCTCGAACCAGCGACCTTCTTGCTGTGAGGCGACAGCACTACCTACTGCGCCACTGTGGCGCCTAAACATTACTTACAGTAGCATAATTTAACTGACCAACCTTTTCTAATTTGCGATATTTGATATTCGTCTGCACAGTTAGCAATCTCACATGAGAAATGCTCGTGTTTCCGGTGAGCGCGTCAAGTATAAAAGTCTTCACAGTTCTCGGCTGTGTGCGCACACTCTGAGGCTTGCGCTAAGCACACACACATAGATCGCAACACACTCGCGTGCACACACAGCTCGTAAGCTTGTGGAGTGAACCAAACGTTGTATTTCCCGAGTGGACAGCGACAATGCCCGTTGCAACTAACGCAACCAGTTGTCTTTTTGTGTAAGCGGAAAAGCAAACAATCTGGCTAAGTGAAAGTGTCTTTCAAAAGTGCATTAACTGCAGAAAGTTTTTGACTGCCTAGCTACTAATGGTAACGTTACATCATCCTTCGTTATGCCACCGGTCAATCACCTAAATTAGTATAAGTTAATATTAATAGTTAAATAAGCACACGTATTCGGTTACAATGAAAACAGTATTTTTTCTGCAGTAGCCTAACTAAATCTTAAACATTAAAAATGCTTTTACATCAGCTGTATTTACAAATTTAGGCTTTGAATAGCCTAATAATAAACTATGCTTAAGAAATTATAAAAAAACTGCTTATTTTTACATTGCAAGATGCTCTGAAACTGTATTAAAAAAGTTAACTATCAAAACACCGTTTCTTTTATGTGAATGCGTTACTGAAAAATCATTAACATTATCTCATTTAACTGCATTTTGCAACTCAAAGAGGATATTTTAACTGCAGGGAGCACAATAAACCAAGAAAGATCCCGACTTCTGCTAGAAAAGGCAGACATGTTGATTTTTCTCCAGAAGAATGGTTAAAAACTGAGAGTCAGTTTCCTTCAAACCATGTTACATTCTTTTACAGGAAAAAAACTATTTGTTTTACAACTATTGATTTTGTTATTTTACATTAAAAACGTAATGATAAAATAAAGGGTTGTTAATTCTGTTCAATTTGTTTTTTGTTTTTTCATAAAAAAAACACTACAAAAAGTAGCGATAAGAGAACCATTAAAGTACAGAACCGATAAGTGGTATCAAAAAAAGTAGTAATATTGTTAAAACCTTAACGATACCCATCCCTAGCCCTAATTGGATTAAAAGATCAGAGAAAGCCAATCTACACCCACAGACCCACCCTCATCAGAGAAGTGGTTAGAAATGTTTGAAAGTGGATGAAAGAAACACAAAAACACATCTAAAAACCAGTGTGAACAGGGCTTAACAGCCCTTAAAACAGGGCTTTTTTACTACATTGAAATCAAAACTGTGAATCAATAAGAATCTAAATGACTAGTGCAATCAGAATTGATCAAATTCAAACAACACTATCATGGCATGTTAAACGTGTCAGAAGAATTGTAAAATGTAAAATATGAGACTTGCATCTCAACTTGTCTGTGCTTGTTAAGCATAATGACTTGCACTGTTTACCAACTGCATATTTGAGATGTTTTTCCTCTTTATGATCCATTAGTGAACTTTATGCAAATTAAGGCTGGACAATAATTCGATATCAATATATATCGCGATAGATTTTTTTTCAATAACGGTGATATGATTTTTAAACCCATTTCTGATATTTCGATATAAATTTGCATATAAATATATATTATTATTTATATAAGATCTTATACGTGTATCACTTGTCACTGAATGACGTTCAGTGCTCAGCTGTCAGAAAGAGCGTGATCTGATGTCACTTGCGTGATGACGAACAACACAGACACGCTGCCAGCGCTCAGCACAGCAGTTGGTTAAGCTGCGCCGCAGAAAGTTTTAGCTACAAAAGGAGTGCTCTGAATACAGATGCGAATGAACAAGCTTCCACAGGTAAGAATGCAGATGAAATAGTTGATAAGAAAGGAAAGACTAATGCAGTGGTGTGGAAGTGGTTCGGCTTTTTAAGTTTCGATAAACTTAGTTTCAGTGCTCTGCAAATTGTGCCAGAGAGTGTAGCTGACTAGCGGCGGCAACACATCAAATCTGTTTCACCATTTGAAGCAGTTCCACCCGATAAAACATACTGAGAGTCAGAAGATGAGGCAACATAAAAGTTTAAGCCAACCTGTGGCCTCACCATCACTACCATCCACCTACCCGACACTGAAACCAGCGGTGTCAGAAGAGAAGGCAATGAAGCAAACACAGATGGCTATGAGGCTCCGTGTAGGATTTAAATCAAACTTCGCTTATCAACACAAGCATATACACCTATAAATCACTCGCATATACACCTATAAATCACTCGCATATACACCTATAAATCACTCGCATATACACCTATACTATTGAATGTTCAAAACATGTATGAAATTTGCGCATATACATATAAACTTGATGCATGCATACACCCACATATGCATATAAACTCGCCGATCCTTGCATATACTCCCACATTAACACACGCACA
Source organism: Danio kyathit (assembly GCA_903798195.1). Lineage (NCBI taxonomy): Eukaryota > Metazoa > Chordata > Actinopteri > Cypriniformes > Danionidae > Danio > Danio kyathit. The sequence goes on along the minus strand of LR812531.1, from coordinate 43,469,104 downwards.
AACAAACTCGATCCTTGCATAAACACCAAAATTAACACTCACATACACAAACTCGCTGCATGCTTGCATATAGCACTCGCGCACTTACAAAATAAACTCACAAACATATTTATCAGGAATCAGGTTATTGCAAAGCTGATGAAGTAGAAAGAATGTAATCAATAGAGCTATTAAATCTGTTAAATAATGAAAACGTGTTATATAAAATATTAGTCTATATAAATAGACTATATAAAATATATGAGATATTAATGTTAAACCTTTCAATTTAATTAGGTAATTACATACACAAATATAAATAGACAGATAAAACCCTTAAAGGACGTTCAAGATGAAAAGCAATTAGAATTATGAATATACTCAAACAACTCTTCTATTGCAAATATTAATGTAGCCTTTACTCTTTATGATTTTTTATTATTATAATTATTATTCTTTTTCTATGTTTTATTACGATGTGGATGTCATAATTGTAAGATTTTGGTATTATTTTGATTGTTAAATATTCAGCATATACAAAAAAAAACACTGATAAAAGTTTCTGTTCATCACGTTGGTCAAGCTAACCCCCACAAACTGTCTATATATTATAAGCTGAGTCTGAGAGTTTTATTTATTTGATAGTTTGTTTCACATTTCTTGTTTGTATAGGCTAAATACAAATAAAAAGTGAACACATTTTTTTTGTACCGTTTTTATTTTTAAAAAAAGTTATAAGAGTTTGGAGGTATTATCGACTTTGCAAATTCACTTTGCAGACATTTGTAGGTACAGACATCCATTGTGTGCGTTCTTGGCAGTTTTTCCTTTCTTTTTAATATTGTCCATATTGATATCAGAATTATATCGTATCGACCGAAATAAAAAAATATTGTGACATAAATTTTTGCCATATTGTCCAGCCCTAATGCAAATACTGTTTTGGTTCCGTTATAAGTGTTTCTCTATTGTTGTTCCTTGCTGTAGGAAAGACTGAGAACGGCACATAAAAACAAACAAATGCAGAGCCATATCAAATGTTTTCTCAGCCCAAGGCTTGTCTGAGAGTTGTGGTTTTGGCAGACTCTGTAAATGAAGTAGCAATCTGTCCGTTTCATTGAGAGCACAAGCGATCAGATCAGAGCTCTGGCTTTGTCTGGTTCATGTCAGATGGCCGTGTGTCTGGAAAGCTTGTTTTTATGGAGTGTGTGTGTGTGATGGAGTGAAAACGTGGGTAGTCATGTGATAGTCATTTGTGCAGTGCTCTAACTAGCTTTTCTTTTGCCCTTTTTCAGACTAATAAAACCTTCAAGGGTCTGCAAGTTTAATTGAAAAAGATTGGAAATAGGAGCTGATAGGATTTAAAGAGCCACTATTATGGGTTTTTGAAAACTAACTTCCAAAGCAGTGTGCAACACAGCTCTAGGTGAATGAAAACATCCAGGTGATGATTAAATCTGAAAGCGCACCTTGTTTAAAAATATAGATTTTTTAATAAAAGATTTGACTCTGAGTCGTTTATATGATTTGTCAATCGTCCGGATCTTTTGCCTGTTCGTATCGACGTCGACACAAATCAATACCAAATATAAAGTGCTGGATCCGGTAAAACATGAACGTGCCTTTACCTAGAAGTGCAGATGTGCGTGGAACTGAAGATGAGGGAATGTTCTGGTGATTAATGCAATACAGTGGGGGATTTATCGGCCGTTTTTTAAAGGAAGGATTAGAAAAGGATGCATGGGACTTTGTCAGAGCTTGACAGGAACTTTATCAGTACACAGTTCATGGATGAGTTTCTTTCTCCATTTCACAAGTGTTATTATAATGGTTGCCTCCTTGTTTTCTCTATCTTGCAAAATATGTATTTAATTGGGTTTTGCTACTTGTAATCGCTGCACGCAGCTTGTACTGTATCTGGTTATCTGGTTTACTCTTTATATTGACATATCATGTCTAAAGCCACATTAAAAACGCGATGCGTGCCATTTTCTTTACGGATTTAAATGCGTTTGAGCTCGCAATCCTCTGTTGTGTTGTCGTTGCTAGGGCCACCACCAGTTGAAATATAGTTCAGCTTTTGCCACTGTGTGGATTAATACTAAATGTGGGTCGTTGTTTTTACTTATGGTTAGGAATAGAGCAATATGCTGGTGTTAAACTGCATTGCTTTAATGCACTCCTGCATCGGGCTCACACATATATGCTGCACTCTGACTACTTCAGCAATGTTGATGAGCCGTGGTGGGTGTTGCTCTCTGTCTCGTGCTGAACGCAGTCAACCAATCGCAACAGACTGGGCCATCAGACCAATCAGCGCAGATTAGCATCGCGCTAAGGAGCGGTTTGGGAACAAATGAGTCGCTGAATAAATCATATGGGAGTCATTGGGGTAATTAGGTGAAAATAAATGCATATTATAAGACAACTAAAGTGTTTTTGACCTTGCATGCATATCAGCCTGTTGTTGGAGACCCCCAAAACCAAAATATGACCCTTTATAATGCATAATAGGGGCTCTTTAAACAATCATGAAAGGCATTGATTGGAGTCAATTTTATATTTATAATATATATTTTTTGCACGTATAATAAAGTCTGTAAATTATCCAATGTAAACCTGTTTAGATTACAATATAAATGCAAATAATCAACTGTTATCAATGCTACTTGTGCACAGCTGTAATGTCTCTTGTTTTCCTGGCTGAAACTTTTTGTATAAAGAGGCTGTTTGACCAAATAACCTTTGAGTCCATAATAGTGCACCAAGCGGTCCAACAGGTTGATTTAGTATTATTTGTAGAGTGCCTTTGATTGGCTGTTACCAAGGTAACTGCCCTCCCACAGAGCTTCTGTTTGTTTACCTCTCATCATAAATGAATGCAAAACACAATCATTCATTCACTCATCAAAGAACAGACATTATTGTCAGACCCACCTGTTTCATGTCAGACTTTCGCTGAATGGCCTGGAAATAACGCTTGCGATGCATTATTAAAGTTATTGACTTCTGATAGGTCAGATCTATTCATTGTTGGCTGAAGAAATGAAGCAGGAGTGACTTGAAACTATTTCCACTCTCGACCAATGACCTTTGCCCCCTGCGGAACGCTCAGTAGTGATTATGGGAAGGATCAAAGCATCTCTCTCCCTGCAGGGGTCACTCCCTCAAAGGTCACCGTCAGAGGTGGTGTGCGAGTGATATGATAGGCTAATTGCAGTCATTTATAAGTAAAGACATGGTTCATGGTAACCTAGCAACTGTCATGAGAACTTCTAATAATTGACTATGAAAACAGTAATTCAGAATTGAGAGTTGGAGATCAAGAGGTAGACAAAACATGCACCTTTGTGGCCATAGGTTAGTGGTAGTTCTATAGTTATAAAGTAGTCAACATTTGAAGTGAATCAAAAAGTTTCAAAATGGTCTGATGACAAGAACTGGAATAAACTAGGCCTACCTTAGATATTTTTCATTTAAATGACAAATTTAGATTACAAAACGAAATTACGAAAACACTGACTGAATCCTTTTTAAGAGCCGGTATAGACTGTTTGTCCAATTATGTTTTTTTTCTCCCGTCAAATAAAAATATCAGGCTACCTCAAATGGATCGCTCCACGGAAAATATGCATTTAATTATTGCTCCGCTGTTATTATTATTTGACAAAACCTGTCCTGAGAGTTAACAAATGTGTTGCACATTTTGGGGCCGATCACAAAGAGCACACCTTTCCGTTCCAACAACGCGAGGCGCACCACACTGCCTTTTATGTTGTAAAGAAAAAAAGAAGCGAGTTGCTCTTTCTTAAGGAAACATCTGAATCAGCTGCGCATTGTGCCCGAGTGTTGCTGTCATGTTGTTATAACTGTAATATTTAATAATATTGTGATATTCAAGATTTGTAAAGTAATACAGCTCTGGATAACTTGAAACAGCGACCAAGTCTCTCTTCCATGATTAAAAGTTCACCGTAGTTGTCTTGACAACAAAAACACTGCTGTCACCTCAACGGAAACCCCGCCTCTGCTTTCATTTGATTGAAGAATGAAAAAGATGCGACTGACATAACGCGTTTTTTTGCGCTCAAGCCCACAGAGCGTAACGCGCAAAGCACGAGGTGCCCAGGGCGCATAAGCAGCATGTAAACCATTCAAAAGATGCCCCTCTCAATGCAAAAAGCGTGTTCGCTGTGATCGGTCTCTTATGCAGCCAAACTTAAAAAAAATATAAAATAATATTTTTTTTAATCGTTTAACTGATACCATTAGTCAGTTACAAGCGCACCCTTTCGGTTAACGGTTAATTGATTATTTTGAGCATCCCTACATGTGCTGATGAAGATTAAAGATACAGATGAGAGGTTTGCTCTGACTGTGAGCTATATGTTGCGTGTTGTTTTTGGACCCAAATAAGGACTAAATGTGTGTAGTTTTTTTGTAATTGGTAACATCGGAGACTGTAAGGGGCTGTATGTGTTTATACATGTTGCATTTATTTATTATATTTTTTTATAATTGCAGACGTTACAGTAGGCTATTTCGCATGATTGATCTGCAGTTATAATCAAATTATATTCATAGAAAGGTTAGTGATGAACATTTATACACAAGTATTTGTGTTTAAAGCCTCTGTTTTGTGAGAAGGGCTTCTCATATGATATCTGAACGACCCATACAGCTTTACTGTAGACGTTTCCTCCAGCGAGAATGACGTTGACCGAAACTTTCTGTCATACACCACGCCCACCAAAAGGCTACCATTGGTATTCTTTGGCAGTGGAAACGCAAGTCTGATAAAGTTGACCCGTACTGTACTGTACCAGTCAGTGGAAATGGGCTATTAAAAAGTTTTTCATTCGGTCTCATTATCTTCCATTGATTTTTAGACTTTAAAAACAGCTTGTTATGCAGTTTGATGTTGCAAACGGAACAAATCTTTATGTATAGTCATGAACACACCTGTTTGTAGAGCAAGTAGTTTGACCGTTTTTTTGCCATTTATTATTCTTAGTCATTTCTCCCATAGACAACTAAATCTGAAGTTCTAAAACAATTGCAAAAACGAGCGCACTTCTGCATTGCAAAATAAGGTCAATAGTGTGAAATGAAGTGGGCGTGGCCAACTCACATGCAGCATGTGTGAGGCTGAGAAAAATGATCCATGGGCGTACTCGGACAAGGTACAGTTGCCTTGAACTGTGCCAAAGTGCACTTGTCCCCCCTCTCCTCTCCCCTGATGGCCTGCCCTCACATTGCATTCACATTCCAAGCCCGAGCACGCTTAGCACAGTGGAGAATGCTTTAGTTCTATTGTTCTATTATTTTTTAGTTGTTTGGGATGCAGTAACACGCAGATCCACCACTTTTGACCCTCATAAATTATCATGAAAGTCATTGTGCTGCACGTATTAGAAGCTTTGTTGAAGGTGCAGCTGACCTGCAGCGAGGGGTTTGTATCTTTACTAAATTGACAATTCAAATTCATTGAAAAGTAAGAATGATTAATAAATCCATATGAAACAGTCCCTTAAAAGTGACTTCGCGTCTTCAGTTTCAGGCTCAGGCACTGTTTGCACTCACACTACAAGCGTACCGCGTCAAAGCCCAACCGAACCATGCTCTGGCAAACCTCTTCCAACTGCCTGAGCATGGTAAGGATAGCATAGTGTGTGTGCACCATGGAAGTGTTGTCAAAGAACTAGATGCACAGCAAGTGTTCTTCTGCTACCGATAAACTTCTGGTGAAAGATTAATGTGACTACTTTCAATTTCAAAACGTGATGAAAAGCTGTTTAAACTCAAGTGTTGCAGGTGCAGCAGACGAGCGCAGAAACTCGATTGAAAATACTGTGGTAAAATAAATGTTCATATTTTAAAGACGTGGCGCAAAGGAATTTAATGTAGTGCTTCTTGTACATTCTGGGACTCACTTTGTATCGCATATCAATCAGGCAGGGAAAATCAGCTAAACATGGCGATTTTGTAATGGAATGACAGTTTACTGGAATTGCTTGAACTGGGTTACTGAAAATTAAAAGTCCTTCTGTACCCTATTGCTTTATATTTTCATTAAGAGTTGATCACTTAGTTTTTAGTATTTATATAAGAATTTTAATAGTTTAAATTTTAAATTAAGTTTTTTTTTACATTTAAACCGAGGAAAAACTGTTTTTTATTTTCGTAAAGTGTTTACATTTATATTTTCTGATTTAGGTTTTCTTTTCCTGTTACTAACTTGGGATGTATTTTATATCTGTGAGACTATGTTACTTGAGAAATGTTTATAATAATAAGGTCTGTCCATATAAAACTGTTCATACAGTGGAATGTGTTGTTGATCTAAAGTCATTTTTTGTTTACTAAATTTATAAGGGTAAAAATGAAATATAAGATCAAGTCCTTTTCTTTTGTTAAATATTCAGGCTTGTCTATTATATAAACAAGCATTTTGTACATTTTCTGGAATAACTTCCTGTATAAAAAACTGTTGTAAAAGATATTCTTCTATTTTCTTCTTCTTCTTTTTTTTTTTTTTTTCAACAGAATAACAGTGGTACTGATTTCTCGTGACAACAACTACAGCAATTTTTGTATGACATTCAAATGCATACAAATGCTTGAAAGCAAAGACAGAAATAAAATGAAATTATAAAACCAAATTTAGAAAGACGCAGTCACTGAGTAGCCTAAAAAAAATCCAGAAGCAGGACTAAATGCACCAGAACACCTCAAAGCTCTGATGTAAATCATAGGCTATTTTTCCCGTGGTAAAAGTGTGGTCGCCACATATTGATTGAAGGTATCGGAGCAGTTGACCATAATAATAATATATTTTGGCCAAGTATATACAAACATTTAATACACATTCTTTATCACAATCAAGACACAGTTCCACTGTACAAAGCTAAAGGTTTTCCAATTATTTTTTGAATAATTTTGTGAATCTCTTTCCAGCACATTTTGATTTTGTCACAATCCCAAAATACATGCATCACTGTGCCAGTGTCTACCTTACATTTGAAACGTAACTGAGAACAACTCGTAAAAGATATTCTTACCATGAAATAAACTTTCTTATATTGTGAAATTAAGCCCCAGCCCTATTGTTAGTTATAGTTATGTTTGTGAAAAAAAAAAACTGTAATGCAATGTAAATAATAAGGCATAACCATAAAGTACAAACCACAGACAAATGAAGTACAGTAGATGTAAGTAGAATTGTTGAAGACTGTAGATCTAGTGGCTGTTCATCTGCAGAAAGTGAAGCTGAAAAAAATCAATCTCTGGAACATTCAGGTTTAAACTCTACTATAACGGTGTTCAACAACATAACATATATGAGCCATATGACAACTAAGAGGTCGGGTCAGTTTGTGGGTGTTATATTTATGCCTTGCAAGCTGCAAGTTTAAATGTTTGTTTTTGTCTGGTGTTTTCTACGTTGTAGAGGCTGCTGATTTGTCACCAAGATAATGTTATCTAGCTGGCCTGCGTAGATGTGGTTTTGTCGAATTTGCAAAAATGAGTTTTGAAAGCAATATGAAGAACGTGTTGACAGCTATCTTTTGCAATATGCATGGACACAATTAATGCATTCCAATTGTTGTTGCAGTTCTAAATACAAAAAAAAAATTTCATTATTTACACATTTTTAATCCAAGTCTGTTTGACTTTCTTTCCTCTGCGAAAAGAAAATATTTTCAAGATAACTGGCAACCTAAAGAGATGGTAGATAGGACAAGATATTTCTGCTATGCTCTAATGGAAAGGGCTTTGGAGTGACATCAGAAATTAAATTACATTTTTGTGTGAAGCGTTCTTTTATGAATTGAACAATCAAGATAATCATGAACAGGGAAGAGAGAGAAAGCAAGTCAGACTACAGCTGAATGTTTCTTGTTTTGTACGTATACACATTTCAGATGGATGTAAACCAGGGCTATTCAATTGGCGGCCCGCGGGCCAAACCCGGCCCCCGAGGCAATTTGTTCTGGCCCTCCAAATAGTGTGACCAAGACATCAAGAATAAATTTAGTTCAGTCAAAAAACGGCGCAATAGTTATGAAGTGACGTGCGTCTGTTCAATACAGCATGAGCTGCGCAGAGCGTCAGTCACCTGACATTAAGCGAGTGTCGAGAGCAGCCGAATACATTTGAATATGTTTGTAGAAAAGTTTTTTGTACAACGCACTGATATCGTTATTAGGGATGCAATGATTAACCGATTTCACTATTAACTGCGCTTTAATTCGTCATGGTTTATTAATCGTAAAGGCTTCTTTAAGCCGCATTTCTGCATTGCTGTTCTGCCGCACGAAACGAAACTGCTGAACAAAGTTAAGCCAAGTTGCCAACTGTGTGCTAGTTTAAAGTTCCGAGCTTGTCCACCGAAGCTAATACGCACGCACACTGTAATAACTATAGCCACGGGCCGTTCCCATATCACGTCTTTCCCGCGCGCAAGTTTGTTATGTCGTAAGAATATATGCCAATATGCGGGCGCAAGCGGAGCAACGCGCTCGCGGCTTTGGGCGCACGCAGTAGAAAACATCTCATGCTGTAACGGTGAGAGTTGTGCTTAGCTTTCAGTGCAATGTAAACAAAAGACATGTTGGACGAACTATTATTAAAATGATTATGTATGTATGAACGCAGATGATAACAGCAGTTAATATTGGCGCCGACCTTCATAACAATTATTATTATATTTTCTCTCGTTCCTCTCTATAAACACACACATAATTAAATTGTGTAGCCCTATAAGCACAGAAAAACCTTCAGCATAAAAACTATTACTAATGAAAATGCCTTTTAAAGGGTTTTTAATATTAGTTAGGGATGTCCAGATCTAAATCTAGCTAATATAAAGCTTAAATTTACATTAGACGTGATAACTGTGAAACACTGATTATTCTTTACACTATATAATCGTACAACCAAAATCTATAATTGTTGCATCCATAATTGTTATGCAGTTCAAAGCATAACATATGAACGTATCTGAATGTAGAAGAAGCCTACTTAAGCAATACACTGATTTTGTTGTGCTGTGAAATACAACATTTGAATGTTTGTTAAAAAAAACCTATACAATGCAGTGATATTATATAGTTTCAAAATACAATATATTAACATTTTAATGTAGACGAATACAACATAGGTGTCTAAAGGTGCAAAAATACATAATTGGCTCGTAAATGCAGTTGTGTCATCATTTATATTGCAAGTCATATCTTTCCGGCCCTTCGTTTGGGATGCTTTTCATGAACTGGCCCCCGTGACAAACTAATTGAATAGCCCTGATGTAAACCATCCATCTGAATCAATCTATTTGCCAGTAGATAGCACTGTCATCACTTTGCAGTCCTAGAGTCTGCAACTTTTAATGCATTGAGTTGTGTGTTGTGTAGATGTTTAGTTAGTAGTCCGTTCACAGGCCTTATATTTGAAAAAAATGGACAACTTTAATAATCAGCTCTTATAGACTGGTCACAGATCATGTGACTTCAATTACGCTGTTATTTGCTTTGCATGGATCCTTGCTAGTCGGCAAAATTGAATGTTTAAATCCTAAAGCTGCATTTATTTTGATCACACGTTCTGTAAAAACAGTTATATTGTAAATTATGGCGATTTAAATAATAATAATATTGAAAAGTTTCTAATATAATAATAATAATAATAATACGTTTTTAAATAATTGAAAATGAAATTTAGTCCGATACTCCAATAGGATGTTCAAAAGAATTAAAACTTTTTTATTAATAAATTAAACAGGCTATTAATCAAAATATTTAGTAACATTATACATGTTACACTTTGTTAAAATTCATGCATTCTTGCTAAATATAAAGAGACTAGTCGTGATGATAGCTAGGATGATAACTAGTTTCAAATTTTCCACGGTTTGGAAAAAGTCATGGCTTTAAAACTGCAAAATTATTCTGTCTTACAGTTCCTAAGGTATATGTAAGTTTTTATTATCTTTTTTTTTACATGCTGTAATGGCCCTTTTCCACTGAGTGGTACGGTATGGTTCGGTATGCTTTTAAGGCCGTTTCCACTGTCAAAAGGAACCAAAAAACGAACTGTACCGTACCACTTTTTGTTTTTGGGTACCCTTTGCAAAGGGTACCTAGCATAACAAAAGGGTACCAAAAGGCGGAGCTAGACACGCAGCAGAACGCTATTGGTTTACAGAGATACGTCACTAGCACACAAGCAGGAGAATGAAAACAAAGAAACCGACATTTTTAAATAAACAGGCGAGACAACACACCGTATTACTATATAAAAAAAATAACAAGCCATGGTCGACCCGAGCTCAAACAAACCTTGTTGTCGTCTTGAACAGCCACAAAGTCAAGAGCAAAATCTGCAAAATTCTCCAGAGAGCTCGCGTGCACTATTTGAAATAACGAACTTCTGGAGCTGATGATAATAACGTACGCGTGATTATTGAAGTGCTTCTGATATCCGATCCTTTCAGATACAGACAAACGCGAGAGTGATGCACGAAAAAACAAAGGAGAAGCCGGAAAAAACAAAGGAGCAAAGGTTTCTTTCAGCAACCTAAACCATGAACAAGCTGCCATGTTTAACTATTATCATCACCTTTTGGACTATTATGAACTCGGAATGACTGAATTAGGTTACATGTGCTGCTGAAGAATAAAGATGCAGATGAGAGGTTTGCATTGACTGTAGGCTATTTGTTGCGTGTTGTTTTTGAACCCAAATAAGGACTAAATGTATGCTGTCTGTAGTTTTTCTGTAATTGGTAACATATCGGCAGATTGTAAGGGTCTGTATGTGTCCATATGTTTCATTTATAACGTTAATTGTAATTTATATTTGACGTTACAGTAGGTATTTTTATCATTGATCTGCAGTTATAATCAAATACTGTTTATAGAAAGGTTAGTAAGGAACATTTATACACAAGTATTTACGTGTATAAAGCATCTGTTTTGTGAGAAGTGCTTCTCATATGATTTGTGAACGACCCGTACAGCTTTACTTTCATTTCCCCGAGCGAGAATGACGTTGACTGAAACTCTGTCGTACACCACGCCCACCATTGATATCCTTTTGGCAGTGGAAATGCAAGCCTGATAAAATCTTTGAATATTGTTTCTGCTGGAGATACTGTTGTCCTAAAAAAAGTAAATAAAAAATCTTACACATATCTTAGGAACGCTATTGCAGAAAATTTTGACGGTTTTAAAACCTTGACTTCTTCAAACTACAGTATAGCTTGAAAACGGTTATCCTCCCATGCCTACCATGATATTTTTAATCTAAGGTTATTATACCGTCAGTATCTTACACCGGCCCATGCCTAAAAGGCTGCATTCACACTACATGGTTCAAGTGACTGAAGACTCATTATTTTTCTGCCATGTGGCACAGATCGGATACGGCCCATGTATGTGTAAGCAAAAAAAATCACATTTTACTCTAATCAGATTCAGGCCCTGTTCATATGTGGAAATTTATCTGATCTAAATCGGATCTGTGTCCTTGTGTCTGCAGTGTAAGCAGGTTAATAGGATTTTCACCTGTCAATGCGAGTTGTGCATCATTAAAAATGTAGCGAATGACATCAGACTGACGCCTTCATTTCAGAACAGATTTCAGTAGAGTCCCAAACCTAAAATCTCAAACACGATGACTAAAAAAGCTTTTATTTTGTCATATAGCTCAAGTAGTTAAGCATGTTAATGGTAGAGAGCTCAATATCTGCCACATTACATTAAAATCCCTACTGGTTTAAAAAGGCCTGGATTAAAAGAAGATAGCTAAATGAGAACTTTTCTTTCATAAACTAGTAAAACAAGTTGTCTAAAAGAATTTTTAAAAAATGAAACCCTGCGAACAGATTAAATACAGGACTGGAGAAAAGGGTGCTCTTTTATTATCAGCTGTCAGTCAGCGCCCGCTTTTTTTTTCTTGGTCACTGCACCTTTGCTATGTACTGTGTAAATGCAGACAATCGGATACGAGTCACTTTTATAAGATGATGCAAGCCGGTCATCAAAAAAATCGGATACAGACGCACAAATTGGAATTGACCATCAAGATCTGCAGTGTAAATGCAGCCAAAGAGTCTAAGAAAAACTTTTGCCTCAAATCTGACTCTAACTTTTGAGCGACACATACCATCTAAAGACTATTAAAGCTAAATAAACGTTGCCCAGAGGCGGACAGAAACTTTGAGTAGGTAGTGACAACCCGAGCAGCATCAATACAGATATGCAGGCTTTTGTTGCTCAGCTGCGTGGGAAACTCTCTTCATCTGGCCGTCACACTGCTGATGCTGCATGACATTCATTTTATATAAGGTAAACATAAACATGCCAAGAAGTTGGCTACTTTTCTGCACGACTATTTCAGCAAAAATGTAAACTCTTGAAAAAGGGCAATTCATAGAAAGTACATGTTTTTAATTATAACCTCTCATGTCACTGTGGTCTTTTTCTAGTGCTCTCACTGAGCCACGTGTTCCATCCGCCATAGATACATTTCCAACCCAGTGAGTTGCTCAGCAGAGAGGCCTGTGAAGCTCAAACGTGACACACGCAGACAAATCATCAGCGCCTCATTCCCATAGTAAACTCCCACCCCTCCTCCTTGGGGGTCTACGCTCTGCCTCTGACCTTGTGGGTTTAATTGGGAAAGGCAGAAAATAGACTTTAGACACAGAGCCCGTCCGTGTTTCCGTGGGCTCAGCTCGGACACCTGATCTCATGTGTTCCTCAGTGGAGCTGCAGCTCTGTTCACTTGTACACATAACACACTCTCATGAGCCATCTGTGCTTTACTTTCTCAAATAATTTCAATAACAACTCATTTCTGGTTCCTTGGAGTGATCGACGCAGGAAGAAAGCAAGAGAAGGAAAGAGAGAGCTGTCAGAGTGAGTGATAGAGAAGTGCGGGTGGTCGCCATGTATTTTGGGCATTCTGTACATGTCTGTGTGTTAGCGTGTTGTCTTCCGTGTTGTTTGTATGTGGACATGGGTGAGACCAGCAGGCATGATTGGAGCAGGAGGCTCTGTTTGTCAAATAGTGATCGCATTAAACATCTGATCAGAATATGCTGTTATGCCCATTACATCTCTTGTAGGTTCAAGTTCATTGTGTTCAGAGTAGTTAAGGTTTTTTGTGCTTGCCAAGTTCTGATGTTGCAGGTTGCGTTTGAGTTTAAGTTTTAAGTTTGAGTTTTAAAGCACATTTATACAACAAATTAAAACACTCAGTACAATTACAAATTGAACATCACAAAATACAAACTTTAAACACAACCAACATATAATATAAAACTCTGACTGATTAAAAACAAGCAATAATATATGGCTTTTTTATTGGGCCTAAAAATTGTAATGGACTGAGCAGATCTTACGATGTACTAGGGCTGCTTGATTATCAGAATCACGATTATTTTGGTCATAATTGTAATCCCGATAATTCAATACGATATACAGTTGAAATCAAAATTATTCGCCCTCCTGTGTCTAACCTAATTAAGCCTTAAATTCACACTTTAAGATGAATGCTCGTATCTTGAAAAATATGTAGTAAAATATGATGTACTGTCATCATAGCAAAGATAAAAGAAAATATTAAGCATTTTAACAGTAAGAAGCTGCAATACAGGTTATTGAGCTAAAGCTTGACTACAAAATTAAATTGCAAATCAAATCGAAATGGCAATATTATGTGATCAAATTCACGCCTAAAGTATCGTGGTCACGAATAGAAAATAATGTGCATAAATCAAAATATGGACATCGCGTGTAAAATTATAACGCGCAAAAGTGAGAACTAAACGCAGAATAAGAAACAACGAGGTTGTGTAGCAAAAGAAATGAGTTATTAAATCTATTATATTTAGAAATGGGTTAAAAAAATCTTCTTTCTGTTAAACAGAAATTGAGGGAAAAGGATATAGGGCCGCTAATAATTCAGGAGGGCTATTAATTCTGACTTCAACTGTATATATACAGTTATTTTCCTCCCTGTAAATAAGAAAAGGGAATTAAATACAATAGAATAAAAATATGAAGCAAACTGTGCTTTAAGCAATATGATGTACATTAGATATGCTTTGTTTGCATTATTACATGGAATACAAAACATAAGTGTCTATTGCTTCTATTTAGGGCTGTGCAATATTGAAAAAAATGATATATATTCATTATGCGATACAATTAGGGATGTAACGATTCATGGTGAGTCGGTTGAAAATTAATTAAAAAATGTGACGGTTCAAGTTGGTAGAAATGTTGAATGAATCGCGATACATGTTTTCAAAAGAGGGGGCGCTATGTTTTCAGGCGCAAGCTTGCATTACCTGCACATCAGCAGCGAGCAAGAGGTAGGGCGGCGGAGTAAAATGACAGTGGTGAAGTGCTCCAAACAAAACACAAACTGTGTGCAAATAATGCGAAAAGACATTTACTTACACTAACAGAACAATGAATATGATGCACAGAAACCATCAGTACAGTGAAAAATACTGTCACAGACGTCTATACGCAAAAAACTATTAATAAACCAAACCACGCGGATGATTTGCAGCTCCGCTTACTCCGAAAGCGAAAGTATGAAGATGTCTTTCAGACTGAAAGAGAAAGTTGTTCTGTTACAGAAGCAGGTATTAGATTAATTTACCTTCTCCTTTTCAAATTAGTTTATGCATGTTTTAATAATTTGCTTATTATTATTGAATATTTTTTAAAAAGTGTATCACACTGATACTTGTACTAATTAATTATACAAGTAGTATTAATTATTCACCTTCATAATCATGTTCAACTCCTGTCTCTATCCTACTATATAATTAGCAATTTTATAATCAGTGTTTTATGCCAGTGGCCAGTCCCCTGGGGCAGAGAGCCTATTGACCACCTTTGTACACGCTGCTCTCTGGTTTAGGAAAGGCTTTTCTCTCCACACCAGCCATCTCAGTCCCCAGTAAAAGAGTTTTTTCATCAGCAGGGGACGTTGTAAATGTTCAAAGACCTCAGCTTATGCTAGAAAACAGATATTCTGATATTTCTTTTTATAATATAAAATCCCAGCACAGACAGAGTTTTAGTTTGTTTATATTATATATATATATATATATATATATATATATATATATATATATATATATATATATATATATATATATATATATATATATATATTAGTTTGTATTCTTCTTTTTTTATTTATTTGTTTTTAAAATAACTATTTTGTTATGGCAGAAAATATATTATTTTGCAAAATAATGTGCAGCATTTAAGAAAAAAAAAATGAAAGGGCTCTTCACCTTAAATGTTTGAAATAATTTTGTTTAAAAATCGTGACTAAACCGTGAGATTAGTATCGTGAATTGTATCGAATCATGAGTCAGGTAAATCGTTACATCCCTAGATACATATGTCTAAAAAAATGGACACTCACAAAATGATGATCAAACTACTTTTTTAAAATGAGCTGAAAAAAAAGACAATTCTTGAGATTTGTGAGGGGAAAACTTAATTGTTTTATGTTAAATCCACTTAAATTTGTAAAAACTAACACGGTAACTTAATTTCTTAATGTTGTCCCAACACACATTGATTGTTTAACATAGTATTTTTTATAATGTATAACCAAAGTGTTTGATATTATTTCAGGGAACGGAAAGCATCACTACAACCTCTGATAGTGGACAGTCATATAAAGAAAATCATATATTTTAACATAGTAAACAAATAAAAATAAATATCATCTCCACTTTACTCCACTGGAAAAGCTATATCAGCCTGAAAACATTAAGAACAATTAGGAAAACAAAAATGCTTGACATGCTTAACTCCTTAACATGTATTGCATATTAGGTCAGACAGTATTTCAGCATCCATATTAAAATTGTTACAGACTTTTGGACCAAGAAAAAAAGCAAAACGGCTGGTAACATTTTATTTTGATGGTCCATTTGAGTATTAGTAGAGTGTCTGCTTAATTAATATCTGCTTATACTGCTCCTTCAACAGACATTTAACTGACTATAAGGAATTGTCAAGTACATGTCAACTGATTGATATATATTGCAAAGCCCCACGTCTATTGCATTTTTATACAATAATGAGTTTTACCTGATGGATGAATCTGTAGCGTCACTGCAAAACTATTATTCTGTTTTGTAGTTTTTGTTAATTTGAACATGAATATAAAGTTTAAAATGCTTCCCAATTTTCAAATGAATATTGGTAAAAAAAAATTCCAACTTTTTGCTTATTTGCTTATAAGACCAGATTTTCTCTTCATCTATTGCCTGTATTAACCTAATGTTTTGTGTGGTTGTGCATTATAAATATGCTGACCAAGCCTTAAGTTATATATTTACATTGGATCATTTGTTGGTGAATATTATGGAGATAATTTCAGAATGTATTGGTCAACATAGCATCTTTTCTTTGAACATTCATTTAGCTTCATCTTTAAAAACACAAATGATTTAATAAATGTATCGCATACAAAAACTTCAAATGAACATCCACTTTTCATAATGGTACAATGCCTACTGTCCATTTATTAAAGTATTTGTCATCGATCAGTTATACATAACCTGAGAAGTAAAATTAGTTTCCTATTGAATCTGTACTTCTCTACAACCATATCAACCTTTTCTGTGCAGACTTGCAGTTTCATGCCAAAATAAAAGGGTCTTCCCTTTAGATTCAGGGAACTGTCTTTCCTTGAGCGTGCATGTGTGTATTGAATGCATACAGTACATTTCCTTCCCCGTCTTTGGCTCTGTTAAAATCACCTGCTTGTTCCACCTGTCGGAACAACTCACGCATACACACACATACACACTCCTGCACATGCACTGTGTGTGTCTAGTTACTTGCACAGAACTTTGTAACCAGTACACTACACTCACACTCTCTCTCTGTGCATTTAATAACACACAAACAGTCTCTCTAACGTAATCCAAGACCACCATTCCATTGAATGGGGTTTTCCCCACCCAGGTTTTTAAAGTGTGTGTTGTAAAGCAGCAGGAGTCATCACTAGGCCCACACGGAATCTGCGCGCGCAGAATTCCGCAGATTTTCTGCAGATTTTCCGCAGATTTCCGCAGATCTTTAGCCCATCATTAATTCTGTTTATTTACTTAAAGTTAAATATTTACAGTTAATCTAATTGGATTTGCATTTTAAACATTAAATACAAGTTAAAAAGATATAATTTTTTTATTTAACATATTAAGGTTTTAGTTATGATACTCCCAAAATAATTCCGCAGAAATCCGCAGATTTTTACCAAAATTCTCCGCAGAAATAGCAAAAAACGTCCGCAGATTCCGTCTGGCCCTGGTCATCACCTTATATGAATGTAATTTGCAGATCTGTTCCTTTATAATCTCTCAGCTGGCTTTTCTGCAAGCTTTGCGTTCACCTTTTAATTGAGCTTTGCTTTAATACGTCAAAACCATTAGTCCTGTGTTGAAATAACTGTTTACTTTCACTTTATTGCACATACAACATAATAATAATAAGAATAATAAACTTTATTTTTATGTAGTGCCTTTAAAAGTAGCATCTCACGGCGCTTTACAGGCATATAAAATGCGCAGCAGTAAAAGATAAATACACGGATGAATGCAAAAAAATGCAATAATTAAAATAATTAAAAACATAAATTAATAATACTAATAGATCTAAAAAGCAAATAAAAGCTACTATAAAAAGTGTGTTTTTAATGTATTTAGGGATTCTGCGTTGCGAATATAAGAGGGTAAAGAGTTTTACAATCTAGGTGTCAATGAAGAGAATGCCCGGTCTCACATAGATTTTAGCCGCGTTGACTGAGCAGTTAAAAAAACAGCATCAGATGAGCATAAATCACATCTACGGTTTTATGGGATTAAAAGCTCAGATAAATATTGTGGTGCTAGACCATTCAAAGCCTTGTACGCAAGCTTGAGAATTTTAAAATCAATACGAAAACTGACAGGAAGCCAGTGCAGTTTTTTCAAAATAGAAGTTTTGTGTTCTCTTGCACTGGTCATATTCAGAATACTAGCTGCTGAATTTTGTACTAATTGTAACTTGCTAGGGTAGCTTTTGGAACTCTAGCCTACAAAGCATTACAATATGGGAAAATACGAAGGTGTTAATTAGTTTTTCAGCAACAGAAAAGAGCAGCATGGGACGAAGTTTGGCAATGTTTGACTGTGTTACTAACATGCAGTTCAAATGGTAGATTTTTATTAAATACCAAACCCAGATTTTTTTAGTTTAGAGCCATCCAAACACAACAACAGTACACTGTACAAAAAAGAAAAAGTTGACTAAACTTAATTTTAAGGCAAACAGCTTCAGGACATTTTTAAGTTTACTCAACATAAATAGAATCAAGTGCAGTACTTTGGTTGAAAGTTGAGTCAACCCAAAAAAAGCTCTGCAACAAGTTGCCTTACAATTTTGTGTTGTCAACTTTTTTTTTTTATATAGTGTATTTGAACATTTATGTTGTAGGACAATTGTAAAATCAAAGTATTAAAAAACATATAAGGCATAAAATATGGAAAATATAAAGAAGGAAAAACCCACACACTGGGGTTAAAGGCCTTTTCTATAAGGTGAAGTTTCAGTTTCTCCTTGACCTCCTAGGGCCCGAGTGTCCACATATGTGGATAGCACATTTTAGCTCTTAAGTGGCTATTTAAAATACTTTGTATGTCTGAAACAAAATATAAAACATTCAGTGTCATCCTGCAACTGTTTTGCAGCATCCGAAATGTCCCAACCCCTATTTTTAACTGTCCAAAATGGGAAAAAAAATTGTTTTTACTCTCTGATAGTCAAAGCAAGTTCAAAAAATTTTATGTTATATATGCGTTTAAAAACATTTAGAAAAAAGTGTTTTATGTAAATTCGGACCACGAGTCCGCATATATGGACATCATTTTTCTCTAAAAGTACATCATATCAAAAGATGATACTTAGATTTTTATTATAATTAGATTCCAATAAGCTCAAATAGCAAAGAGAAAAAAAAATGCATGTAAAAAATACCTTGGGCCTTGAGAGGTTATACAAGAATTGTGTTAAAGCCTAAAAGAGAAAAGAGTTTGACTGTTCCACAATTTGGGGCCAACAACAGTAAAACCCTGCTCTCACTTTCACTTTGATCTAGGAGCCTGTCATTGTGAGAGTATCCAAATTCAGCATGGATGCTTTTTGTTTTAGTTTTTTTTTTTTTAAATGTGCGACTGCTTCACAGAAAATGGCCCATCTGAATAATCTTTCCGATGCTGTAATTGTTTAGCTTAGTCTTGCCGCTGTAATTTATTGACATTGTTTGTAGAGATTCTTCTGTTCTGCACGTTAGGATGTTTAGGTTTAAATGTGCTCCTGGTGTAGGTTTTTATTGGACAAGTTGATCCATCTATTATTTTCTCCGTATATGTTTTGATTTTGTATGTTTGTGAGAGTGTTCTGACCTGTAACACTGAATAACAGCAGTTTAGATTGCATCACTTGCTTTTTGTATGTTAAAGACCTCATGATGTATAAATTAGAGTTTTGTGGATTTTAGGCCATGGCAAGAGAATTGACAATGCTTCATGTATTTTCTGCAAAGCTGCTCTTTGAAATTATGTGTATTATGAAGGCTGATCTACACTCAATGGCCATTTTATTAGGTACACCTGTCTAACTGCTCATTAACGCAAAATTTTTAATCAACCAATCACATGGCAGTACCTCAATGCGTTTAGGCATGTCGACATGGTCAAGATGATCTGCTGCAGTTCAAACTGAGCAGCAGAATGGAAAAGAAAGGTGATTTAAGTGACTTTGAACATGGCATGGTTGTTGGTGCCAGATGGGCTGGTCTGAGTATTTCAGAAACTGCTGATCTACTGGGATTTTCACGCACAACCATCTCTAGGGTGTACAGAGAATGGTTAGAAAAAAGAAAATATCCAGTGAGCAGCAGCTCTGTGGGCACAAATGCCTTGTTGATGCCAGAGGTCAGAGGAGAATGGCCAGACTTGTTCAAGCTGCTAGAAGGCAACAGTAACTCAAATAACCACTCGTTACAACCGAGGTATGCAGAAGAGCATCTCTGAACGCACAACACGTCCAACCTTGAGGCGAATGGGCTACAGCAGCAGAAGACCACACTGGGTGCCACTCCTGTCAGCTAAGAACAGGAAACTGAGGCTACAATTCGCACAGGCTCACCAAAATAGAAGATAGGAAGATTGGAAAAACGTTGCCTGGTCTGATGAGTCTCGATTTCCACTGTGACATTTGGATGGTAGGGTCAGAATTTGCTGTCAACAACATGAAAGTATGGATTCATCCTTCCTTGTATCAATGGTTCAGGCTGCTGCTGGTGGTGTAATGGTGTGTGAGATATTTTCTTGGCACACTTTGGGTCCATTAGTACCAATTGAGCTTTGTGTCAACGCCACAGCCTAGCTGAGTTTGCAGACCATGTCCATCCCTTCTTCACCACAGTGTACCTTCTTCTGATGGCTACTTCTAGCAGGATAACGCACCATGTCATAGAGCGCAAATCAACTCAGACTGGTTTCTTGAACATAACAATGAGTTCACTGTATTCAAATGGCCTCCACAGTCACCAGAATTCAATCCAATAGAGCACCTTTGGGATATGGTGGATCGGGAGATTCGCATCATGGATGTGCAGCCGGCCAATCTGCAGCAACTGCGTGTTGATATCATGTCATTATGGGTCAAAATCTCTGAAGAATATTTCCAGTACCTTGTTGAATCTATGCCACGAAGGATTAAGGCAGTTCTGAAGGCAAAAGAGGATCCATCCCGGTACTAACAAGGTGTACCTAATAAAGTGGCCGATGAGTGTGTGTGTGGTGTGTGGTGTGTGTGTGTGTGTGTGTGTGTGTGTGTGTGTGTGTGTGTGTGTGTGTGTATACATACTATATGCTGTAGCAGTAATAATAGTATAAGTAGTATTATAGCACTCAATAGGGCCAATGACTGAACTGTTGATGTCATTAATATACTAGAAAATGAAGATTTCTCAAAGCTTTTTCTGTCAGGAAAATTGGCCAAATTATATTCATAACTTTTAAAAATGGACCTACCAACTACAGTGCTTTCCAGAAAGAGAATATCCTCCGTTAATCCCCTAACTAGTAAAATAATGGTTAGTCATTGTGTATGTAGGAATTCTTTAACATTTATATTTTATATCTTTAATCATCTGTATGTTTGTACAAATGTTTTATCGCTGTTCTTGTCAGTACACTCTACCAAGTGTGTTTGTTGTGAAGCTGAAATGAAGTACAACTTAAGGCTGCTTAAAGACTTGGGTTAAAAGTCATCACAAACCCCAAGTTCCTGTTCAAGGGAAACTCATAGAATAAACAGATCATCAAATGTTTTGATGGGGTGTTTTTTGATCATTGCTGCATAATGGTGATCTGTTATGGGCTACTGATCCAACTAAGCCAACCAAACTAGTGGGACCAGTACTCAAACCACAAAAAAGACTTGCTTCAGTGGTCCGCTATCTAGTGTCAGCGTTGTGTGTCAGAACTCTGGGAAGTCTAGTTTTCTCGCACTTCCTGTGCTGCCCACTGGTTGGTTTACATGAGTCCTGATGTGATCCTCGCATCCTCAAAGTGTACAAGCTACTGAAATGAATCCCCATTAGCTTTTCTCTCAGGCATATTGAGTTAGATGGATTTACGGTTTGTATTATGGCTGCATGATATTGGAAAAATCTGACATTGCGATATTTAGTTTTTGTGCAATATAGGGCTGTGCAATTTATCAAAATTCAGTTTAGATTTCAATTTTGGCTTCTAACGATTATGAAAAAAACATTAATCGAGATAAAACAAATATTGCATCATGTACCACACCCTTTCCAGTTGTACACATTTCATTTGTTGTCTAAAGTCATCTTACACGCAGTGTTTAGTGCTTATTCATGTTAACCTGCATTTATGTAAAAAACAAACGAGTTGAGAATCAAAAGGCATGTGAAAGTGAAACCATAAATCAGAACCGTACTGCTCTTAAAGTGACAGCGCGCATTATTCCTGCTGGGACTCTTTTTATCATTATTAATCAAACAACCAAAGGACAAAATCACTCACTGCTCTTTGACT
The DNA here is from genome assembly GCA_903798195.1 of Danio kyathit. Taxonomy (NCBI): domain Eukaryota; kingdom Metazoa; phylum Chordata; class Actinopteri; order Cypriniformes; family Danionidae; genus Danio; species Danio kyathit. Next base: position 43,446,966 of record LR812531.1, on the reverse strand, counting down.
TTTGTATTTATAATTAAAGTTATTTTCTTACATTGTAGATGCTTAAAGAGGGCTCGAAATTGCGACCATTTTGGTCGCATATGCGCCCGAAATTTAATCTATGCGACCTCATAATTTATTTGGGAGCATTTGTGCGACTGCATATAATAGTTGCAGTGCGACTTGTTTCGATTTTTTCTAAAAACGTGCTGAATCAGACTTCCCTGCCGCTATATTGGTTCATATTAGCTGTCAATCACTCAAGGCTTTCCGCTGTCAGATAACAGGAAGCTTATAAGGGCGCCAGCCGAGATCAATCGAGGGATTTTGGTGAAGGTGCCCGAATCTCGATGCGTTGCATTCACTGCGTGTTCAGCGCAAATGTCCGCTAAATGTAAAATCTAACACTGTACACATCATCGCCAAAAAAGCTCGCCTTTACTAAGTTTAAACTGAATCTGTGGCTCATAACAAAGAACGGTATTGCGCCGGTGGTCATCACGAGAATTCTGGTCTGCCCCGCTCATATATTGGGTCAGCTGACTCGCGTGCTTTTTTCCACAAACACAGAAAATTGTAAATAAGCGCATAACGAAACTGAGCATTTAAAATGACACAAACCCAAACCAACACTTTTAAAGAGTGGTAGAAGTGAGACTTTTCTTACTTTCTTTGGTCCATTCTTTCTTGAGATGTATATTATTTTTCTATTTACTGATGACTGCTTTGCAGCTTTCAGCATTGGATTGAATGATTTATTATAATCTTACGTTTGTTTTGTAGCAGAAATATAATTTATTAAATTGACATGCGTATAAAAACAATAGTGCAAGATAAATATTTCGGTCCCACTTTATATTGTCGCTTATACCTGTGAACTTACATGGTAATTAGATGTGTAAGTAGTATGTAACTACAGTGTATGTACACACTGGTACAGAGTATTTACTTGTGTATACTGGTGTAACTACACTCATGTAACAACCAACTGAATAGTATGTGTAAGTACAAATGTGTAACAGGACATTGGTAACAACAGTAGGAAAGTACACATCTGTAACAAGAATTATGTAAGTGCATTGTGTAACAACAATATGTACTTGCAGATGTTTTTCCACTTCCACACCTGTTTGCAGATCATGTACTTGTGAACACTGTATGGCAGAACTAATGCTGCATTAGAAGGTTTCACCTTGTGATACCAGTGTACTTGCATGGTAAATCCACAGGATTCACTCAATATAAAGTGTAAAATGGTCACAAATTACTGTTCATACATTCATTCATTTTCTTTTCGGCTTAGATGGGTTGCAGCTGGAAGGGCATTCACTGTGTAAAACATATGCTGGATAAGTTGGCGGTTCATTCCGCTGTGGCGACCTCAGATTAATAAAGGGACTAGGCCGAAACGAAAATGAATTTTATTTTAAACTTTATATTGTGGACTGTTCCTGTGGAGTTACCATGTAACTACACTGTTATTAAAGTGTTGCATAGAAGATATTTCTACAAGTTACACAGTAATTTGTGACCATTTTACACTTTATATTAAGTGGACAGTTCCTGTGGATTTACCATGCAAGTACACTTGTATCACAAGGTGAAACCTTCTAATGCAGCATTAGTTCTGCCATACAGTGTTCACAAGTGCATGATCTGCAAACAGGTGTGGAAGTGGGAAAACATCTGCAAGTACATATTGTTGTTACACAATGCACTTACATAATTCTTGTTACAGATGTGTACTTTCCTACTGTTGTTACCAATGTCCTGTTACACATTTGTACTTACACATACTATTCAGTGGGTTGTTACATGAGTGTAGTTACACCAGTAATACAAAAGTAAATACTATGTAAACGTGTGTACATACACTGTAGTTACATACTACTTACACATCTAATTACCATGTAAGTTCACAGGTATAAGCGACACTTAATATAAAGTGGGACCAATATTTCTTACCTCAATGCTTCATCTTTGTTTGATGCAAACCATAAATTTATTTTTCATAAAGTAACAGCAGGACCTTTTACAGTACATAACTCGCATTCAAGCACATTCAGGGCAACATGATAATGAGAAATGTAATTCATTGTAAGTATTATTGACGTCATCGTTAATAATATTTTATAATTATTAGACATTCATTTTGGAATTATTGCACAGATATCAGTAAGTCATCACAGCATTAGTTAGACAGTTGTTTCTTTTTTTTTTTTTTTTGTTAGTCCTGATTGATGTTGTTTTCAAATACAATAAATGCCTTAATATACAATTTGCAGTAGCGCTCATTCATTTGTGGTGGGTGCTCCTAAATATTTTCTGGTGCTCCTAAATTTTTGAAGTTGGGAGCACCGGTGCTACTAAGTAAAAAAGTTAACTTCGAGCCCTGTTAAAGCACAATTTGTTTCGTATTTCTATTCTATTGTATTTATTTCCCTTTCCTTATTTACAGGGAGGAAAATAACTGTATATATTATAGTTGAAGTCAGAATTATTAGCCCTCCTAAATTATTATCGACCCTTTATATTTTTTCCCCAATTTCTGTTTAACGGAAAGAAGTTTTTTTTTTTTTTTTAACCTATTTCTAAACATAAGTTTTCTGCAGGGTTTTCGTTGTATAAACAATCCAAATCCATTAAATGTATCTTTATTACAGTTTCAAACCATTTCTTTTGCCTGATCTTTAAATGCTCACAGAGTCGCAGGCCTTTCACTCCCTTATCGTAAAACTCTGCAGAGACTCCACAAATCTCATGTGTTTTGAACTGCGGCTCCTGGTCAAATATAATGCCAACTCAACATTGCACATTCTGTGATGTGATTATTATTGATGCTCTCATTAGGATAAAACAATATATTGAACAGCTCTAGTTTGTATGTATTGAAATGCTCCCTAAATCTTTTACTTAAGTTATCTTGTGAGCGCACCCATCATGAAGTAAAGTTTCAGCAGGACATTTGTTTTTGTGTTTCTCATCTGTGTGTGTGTGTGTTTGTTTGTCCACAGACGTCTCTGCTCAGGAGCAGCCGGAGTTGTTCCTGAAGAAACTTCAGCAGTGTTGTGCTGTGTTTGATTTCATGGACACTCTGTCAGACCTGAAGATGAAAGAATACAAGCGCTCAACCCTCAACGAGCTCGTCGATTATGTCACAGTCAGCCGAGGATACCTCACAGAACAGGCCTACCCAGAGGTCGTCAAAATGGTGAGTGAAAACGCACAATCAACTATAAGGCTGCACGATATTGGAAAAATATTGTGAAATTTTGTTTTGCTGCAATATGAATTACAATATAAATATTTTTATCAGATGATTTGAATAGTTCTATTAGGAAAGATTTATTCTAGATCAACTAGGCTGATGAAGTCTTTTTCTATGCAGTAGATCTGCATAAAGTACAAGCAGATATAAATATGATATTTATAAATACAAGCAGTAAAAAAAAAAAAAGTAAACAATGCTTTGTTTTTCTGGAGAATCTAACAGTATTCAAATATGGAACTTGAAAAGTAAAAATAATGTTAATGTAATAAAAACATGGTCATCATTGTGTATAAATAATTTTATATTAATAATATTTAATTATATCTCTCTCTTTTAATCTTTAATAAACAATATAATCCTGCGATGTGACTATTACGGATGCACACATTGCGATATCGATGCTCAAGCGATATATTGCTTAGCCCTAATCAACTACACGAGGATCATCTTTCTCTGGGTTGGAATTGTGCGTGTATATAAATGCCATAAATGAGCAACTCATTCTGTTAGCTGTGAAAAAAAAACATGTTTTAAATATTAAAAAAAAGTCAAGGTTGAGTTTATTTGGTCAAAATTACAGTGAAAATGTTATTATTTGAATATTTTTGACAATGTATTATTTCTATGATTGCAAAGCTGACCTATCATCAGATCTTGCTCCAGTCATCAGTGTCACATGATCCTTTAGATTGGAAATCACTCTAAAATGCTCATTTGGTGCTTCTGATTTAAAAAAGAAAATCATAATGTTGAAAATGTTTGTTGAGCTATTAATTGACTTAAATAATTGCGATTAAGTAATCATAAAGAGATTATTAATCAACACTTTTGAAACCTACAGCAGAATTAATGCATGAGCACTTTGTTGTAGTGTCTTTGAATTGTTATTAAGATTGTTTTATTTAGGGGTTTTTAGCTTATTCAGAAGCATTATTATTTTTAAGAAGGATTATTCTTTTTTAAAGAAGGATTGAGTTTTGTGTGAACAGTTCTGGACATCAACATCCGGAATATTAGTTATAAAGTTATAAACTACTTATATTTTATACTTAACTACTTAGAGTATCTAGTGATCAAGATTAGGGATGCAACGATTACAGATTTTGGTTGTGCGATTATAGTCTGAGGAATAATCACGGTTTCTCGGTTATCACGATTATTACCCATTCATTAATTTCAAAACACCATTAGTTTAAAAAAATCACATGAAAACTCCTCAAATTAAAGTGTTATTTATTGCTGCTCAGTAACCAAATAATACAGCACAAAATAATAATAAAAACAAACAAACAATAGTCCATTTCTATTTAGACTTTGGAAATAAGTGAAAAGTAAGTTTGGCATTTAAACAAAAGTAATAAATTTAAACTGAAAATAAATAAATAAATAAATCAAAATAAGAATAAATTACAAAAATAGTATTAATATAATGTAAATCTAAGCTACATATTAGCTAAGTATTTCACTTTTAAAGAGAACAAATGTAGTCAAAGGCTGCTGAACCTGAACTTTTGATCAACTATATTACAAAATTGTTTAGTATTTTTTTATTTTGTATTTTTTTTCCTCTTTGGAGTAGAAATGTGTATATTCTATACAAAGTAAGAAGCTGATCGGTCCAGTTCTGGAAACTGTGAGTGCGTTGCTCCCAATATGCATGCGCAAGCTGCACAGCTCCATTAGAAATAACGAACTTGTGCACGCAAAAGACTCAATATGTGAACATCCCTTAGTTAATAGCCTCAGCCATAGTTAATCCAGTGTGCGTGGGTATTAGCCTCTGTGTACAAGCTCGGAACTTCAAACTAGTGCACAGTTGGCATAACTTTGTTTAGTTGCAGCAGTTTTGTTCCATGGAGAAACGCAGTGTTGAGAATCATTTTCGATTAATTAACCATGACTAAAGCATGGTTAATAGTGAAATTGGTTAATCATTGCATCCCTAATCAAGATGCTCAATATAATGCTGATAAACGGTGCAGTAATGGCTAAAAGAAATGCACAAGTGCTGCACTTAAACATACATGCATTTAAAGAGCTTTTAAAAACAGTCAAACTCCATCCATCCTTTTATACATAACAAATCTGTGCACCCTGACTCCCAGAAGCTGAAACAAGGCAAACTATTTGGATCTTGAGGTTTTAGGAAAGCTTGTGTAAAATGTGCATTAATTGGACCGTGAATGATGGGATATTTGATTCTCAAGTTTTCCACATTATGGTAATTCGTGCACATCTCTCTCTTTCTCAGGTGTCCTATAATATATTCCGAACTCTTCCGCCCAGTGACAGTAATGAGTTTGATCCTGAGGAGGATGAACCCACTCTAGAGGCCTCGTGGCCACATTTACAGGTGTGTGTATATGTGTGTAAAACTATTGTTGTGTACTCTGGTCCCTCTCTCCTTATGTAGAGCTCCTGTCTGTTTGATTTAAGCATGTTTGTCTGTGTGTCGTTCGTACACACACTCTGACCTCTCTGTGTGTGTGTACTCACCGTATGCTTCCAGGACTCCTTTAGAAATGAGATGCATATCTCAAGGAGAATCTTCCTGGTAAAACTTTTCTCTTGTTTCGTTATTAATCCCCGCTTTTGTCTTTTTTCATCTGGAAAAAAATTTAAAAGTTCAGTTTTGACGAACAGCCACATTCCCAGATATGTGTTCCTCGTCCTGTGTTATAATGGGAACAACCATCGGCGGCAGTAGCAGTGTCCTGTGACCTCAATCGAACCATGACCTTTTTCCTCTTCTTTGCATTTCTTCGTGCATGCTAAGTTGGAAGAGCTCCACCAAATAACACACACTTCTCATTTCTGTTCTCAGCTGGTGTATGAGTTCTTTATTCGGTTTTTGGAGAGTCAGGAGTTTCAGCCCAGCATTGCCAAAAAATACATAGACCAGAAATTTGTCTTACAGGTGAGAATGTTCGTTTTTAAAAAGAATCTCCTTCATTTTGGCTTTATTTAAGTAGTGTTTGTTGTTTATCTTTTTGTTCATCTGTTCTTCTCTCAGCTGCTGGAGTTGTTTGACAGTGAGGACCCACGAGAGAGAGATTACCTGAAGACAGTCTTACACAGAATCTATGGAAAATTCCTGGGACTGAGAGCTTTTATACGAAAACAGATAAATAATATTTTTCTACGGTGAGGGATTTAACGTTAGCATTTGTATAGTAATAGGCCTTCTTCAAATGAAAAGCAAGCCCTGATGTCTCTCTCTCTCTCTCTCTCTCTCTCTCTCTCTCTCTCTCACATTCCTAGTTTTGTTTATGAAACTGAGCACTTCAATGGAGTCGCAGAATTGTTGGAGATTTTGGGCAGGTAAGATGTATTTGCTTGTAATGGAAGTAGTGACTGATAGTTTTTTTTGGTATTGTGATGTAGATCTGAGTGAACCTGATTTTTGAAACAATAGCTATGTTTCCATCCAAAAAATGCGAATTAACTTTATGCGCAAAACTGGATTATCGCATAAAAGATGTGTGAATAAAGCAGCATTTGCATCCAACGAGTCAAAGCGAACAAAATCGTCACTTCCTGACAACTGGCGCCAAATATCAACAGTAAAAACGGAATTTGCTGCGGTAGCAGAAGCTGCGTCAATTTTTTCTTTATTTAATAAACGACTTGTCCATACATTTTTATATGCGCATTTTCAATTCGATATGCGCTTTCCATCTATCGTTTTTGCGCATAAAAATAGGGTGATGGAAACATAGCTAATGTTGCAGAATCTTGGTTCTTTCAGTTGGTTGTTAATTGTAAGCAATGGTCCCTCGTTAATCGCGGGAGTTACGTTCTAAAAATAACTCGCAATAGGCGAAATCCGCAAAGTAGTCAACTTTATTTTTTATAGCTATAGATGTTTTAAGGCTGTAAAACCCCACACTACACACTTTATACACTTTTCTCAAACAGGCATTAACATTTTCACACTTTTCTCTTGTTTAAACACACTTAAAGTTCAAACTTTCGTAGAAAATTTGTCTTGTATTATAGAATAAAATTAAAGATCAAAACCTGTTGTCAGGTGCAAACATTCATCGCTGTCAGCAAAAGGTTCATAACGCTTTTTAGCTTTTGTACGGATAATGTTGGCATCCAGCGTAATGTTCTTTTTTCTGCAGTCACTGATTCACAAAGCCAAAGCAGACACTATCCTTAAGGGGGTTGCGCACATGACAGTAGAAGTAACACACACTGGACGCGCACATTCGCATGTTATTTAAAATGAAATTATTCAGATGGCGCTCTGTGGGGCGACAGAAATATGAACCATGTCCTGAGTTGTAAATTAGTAAATTTAGAAAATGTGATACATTTTTATTTGTATATGTTTTGATTAAAATGAGAAAATTGTAATTTAAAAAAAATAGTACGTATGACTTAAAACATTTCAAAAACTACACTGTCAACACAATGGTAATCCATTAGATGTCCTGTACACTTGTGTAAAACAGTTTAAACTCACTCGTTCAAGGAAAGGAGACAGAAAACCAACAAACTTTAATAAATAGATAATCACAAAACCAACGGGCGGTGGCAGTCCCTCATGGCCGACTACCTCTGATCTGAAAACAAAGCAAAACACAAAATTTCAGCAGATTTCTTCTCTCTCATCCTTTTATACTTCCGCTTTTCTCGTGAGATAAGTGGCACACACAGGTGATGCTCATCAGCGCTCAAGTCACCAGCCTCGTTCCGTTCCCATGACTTTTGGGGACGTCCACATAACAACCCGCATTAAATGTAACCACAAAGATGGATTGTCTTTCTAAAAGAACTGTCTGAAGAAAGGAGGACATAATTGCAGTAAACCATAATCACATTGCTGTGTTTGTGTTTTATGATTATTAAAAATAATCAGATTATTGGTGCATATGAAAACATGGTCAATGACATGCCCAGTGAGATTGGCTGCTGAGTGGGGTTTGTGCTAGTTGCAGGAACCTATTTTTTTCAGTCACTTCATATAACTACATACTGCAATTAACAAATAGTTGATTTTTTTTGTTTTGTTTTATATAAGATATGATTAGGCCCACACGGAATCTGCGCACGCAGAGGTCAGCAGATTTACGCAGATTTTAAGCCCATCATTTTGTCTATGTATTTAATTGTGTAAAGGAGTAAATTTATATTTAATCAGTTTTTAAATAAATTTCACTAATATTATTGTGATATAATAACAGTAACATTAAAATGTTTATATGATTTATTTACAATATAGTTTGCAAAGTAATATTTTCTGTCTTTTAGTAGTTATATTACTGTATATAGGAGACTTGCTTTGTTTACCAAATAAATGGATTGTAATTGGATTTGCATTGTAAACATTAATTAAAAAGTTAAACATTTATTATTTTTAATTTCATATATTATGTTTTTAGTTATGTTACTCCTAAAAATATTCCACATAAATCTGCAGATGTTTTTACAAAGTTCTCCGCAGAAATAGCAGTAAATGTCTGCAGATTTTGTCTGGCCCTAGATATGATTTATACTTGTGTATTTAAACCTGTCGCATAACCATATGGCAAAAGCAAATATTTCCATATAGTAATAACATATACAGGGACTTTATTACTAAAGCCTGTTTGTGCACGTATTGTGAACTATTAGAACTATAAAATAACATTGATTCTAAATTTACAAGAATAGTGATAACTGCAAAGAGGTATCATTACAATCACTTTCAGAATTACATTTTTTCTGCTGATAAATACAAACATAGAAAGCCAGTTAGAATATGCTTGACTTCAAAGAGTTTGAGCATTTTAGATTGCTTGAAAGTTGTTGTTTTTTTAGGTTTGGTCTTAAAAATAACACTCTGAAGGTTTGGCGAACCAGGAATAAATCTAAAATTTATTTTTGGGTCGTGAGCCATCGATTTGAGAGAGCAAACTACAAGTGTGTATCTGTAGCACCTTTTTCCTTTTTGGGAAATTTAAATTAAATTCCATTTAAATTTTATTAGTCTCATTCACCGTATGCTATGCAGTGAAATGCGACCGGCCGTGTGCTTAAAAAAAGTTTATCAATAAGAAATATATTATGGAATAAAATAAAAGATAGAAAATCAAATTTTTTTTAATTTTTATTAGAAACCTTTGAAAACTTAGTTATAGATTAACACTATGTACAATAAAAAAATAAATGAATTGAAATGGAATTTAAATTTGTTTTGAAAATACTTTAGTGATCCTAAGTTTTGCATTGTTCCCAAAATCTCAAAGTTCTGCTAATGAAAGTAATGTTTGTTTTCAATCAGTATCATCAATGGCTTCGCTCTGCCGCTGAAAGCTGAACACAAACAGTTTCTGGTGAAAGTTTTGATTCCTCTTCACACCGTCAGGAGCCTCTCACTTTTCCACGCACAGGTATTGCTTGTGTGTTGATACATTCAGATGAGTTGTGTGTGTTTACTTCCTGCAGTGAAATTACTGTTGTTTTTGCAGCTGGCGTATTGTATTGTACAGTTCCTAGAGAAAGACCCGGCGTTAACAGAACCAGTAAGTGCTCTAAATCTGTATAATCTGTGCATTTGTTTTGTCCATTTATTTCACCATTTATTTCCTTTCTAACAGGTTATCAGAGGTCTGCTGAAATTCTGGCCTAAAACCTGCAGTCAGAAAGAGGTGAGACGGATGCATTCTGCTGAATAGAGCTCAATCACAGCATGAGGTTGATTGGTCGAGACAGTGGAAGCGCTGATGATGGTTTAGGATGCATTCTCTGATGTTTTTTATCCATTGTTCTGATCGTCTGCATCAATGTGTGTCTGTGTGTGTGCGTTTAGGTCATGTACCTAGGAGAGTTGGAGGAGATTCTGGATGTGATTGAGCCTACGCAGTTTGTGAAGATCCAGGAGCCTCTCTTTAAACAGATCTCCAGATGTGTCTCTAGTCCTCATTTTCAGGTCTGTCCAAATTACACTGGACCAATTAAAGTTATGCTACCAGAATTGTAACCCTGGACCGCAAAAAAGGTCTTAAGTTGCAAGGATCTATCTTTTTGTAATAGCCAAAAATACATTGAATCATTCAAAACTATCACGTTTTCTTTTATTAAAAAAATAATAATAATGAAAAATTATATATACAGCAAAAATAAGTACACCCCATTTTGAAAATGAATAATATTTTATCCATTTCTCGGTGAATATAATATACAGTATTTTAGTGCATTTTCGAAAATGGACAAATAATACATTTAAATTTAAGCAAAATATTGCAAAAAATAAAATAATAATAATAAAACCTACAAAATTAAATTTTATATATATATGTATATATGTATATATGTATATATATGTACTCATTTTTGGACTGTTATCATAAGTTATTTTGTTAGATAAGCTCCAGATTTGGCTTTAATACTGACTAAACTAGCGTATATGCACAAATATAATATTGTGCAAATATAATATAATCTCGTAACATTTATTTAAAAGCATATATGAGTACACCCCCCACCCCACAAATCTCTCATTTAAATTAATATTTTCTATAGGAAGCTTTACAATATTATGTTTGTGCATATGCAATACATTAGTCTGTACTAAAGCCAAATCTGGAGTTAATCTAACAAAATAACTTAGAATAACGGTTCAAAATTACTAGGCCAAATTTATATGTTAGGGAAAAATATTAAATAAAAATGTTAAAAATAGCAAAAATCAAGAGAAACAAAAAATATATAAAATTTTGTTTAAATGTTGTAGTTTGTAAATTTTTTTTGCAACATTTTGCATGAATTTAATTTAATCTTTCCATTTCTAAAGAAGTTCTGTAACTAAAATATTATTTTCATAAATGTACCTGTTTAACAAATCTGTTTTGTTCAAATGCACCAATATATATATATTACCCATATTCACTGGGAAATGGATTAAAATATTCATTTTTAAAATGGGGTGTACTTATATAGGCTGAGCACTGTATATACAGTATGGTACAGCAGATTTAAATTATACAATGCTCAAGAAACGTTCTCATTGCAATGCTCATCGCAAAGCACTCCATATTTACTTATGCACATTTTTTTCTGTATGCAATAAACATTATGACCAATTCTTATAAGATTTATCCATGGTTTGTCTATGTGAAAAGGTCATTTTCTCCATATCAAATATATCTTTTACAATCAGTTTCCACTTTTCTTTGGTAAGGATAAGTGTGTTCTTACGACAACTTTTTTACTTGAATGCATTAATGCTGCTTTTATAAATGGATGCAGCAGCTGAGAATTAAATGCATCCAAATGCTAGATGATGCGTGCGAGTTTGTAAATGAATGTGTATGTGTGTCCAGGTGGCTGAGAGAGCTTTGTACTACTGGAATAATGAGTACATCATGAGTCTGATTGAGGAGAACTCCAACGTGATTCTTCCAATAATGTTCGCCAGTCTTTACCGGATCTCCAAAGAACACTGGAACCCGTGAGTCAAACCTACACACTTCTCATTATTTACCACCAACACAATCTCTCAGCCTATACATAATGTAGGCTCCTTTGTTCCAGTCAGATTTAGTGCCGCTTTTTCCCCCTCAAATTCCTTACATTCCCTAGGACACAATTGGGGAACACTTTCTCATAAAGAGTAATAAATAATAATAAGAGTAATACATAGTTTAATTTATAAAATGATGTAATTTCAATGTAATAAATATAATATTTTGTGAATCTGGGATGTGGTTAATTTACTGGAAAAGTAAATTTTACTTTTTTTTTTTTTTTTTTTTTTAATGCATAAAAGTGGCCATTTATTTGCATAATATTAGTTTCATTTAAACATTTTATATGTTACCATCCAAAAAAAGCCTTGGGCTGGAGGGGGTCCGGTTTAGGGACCACAGGATTTCATCTTTGTTATTTGCAGACGATGATGTTCTGTTGGCTTCACCAAATATGGACGTTTAGCATGCACTGGGGCGGTTTGCTGCTGAGTGTGATGCAGCTGGGTTGAGAATAAGCACCTTCAATCCGAGGCCATGGTGTTCCACTGGAAAAAGGTGGTTTGCCATTTCCAGGTTGGAGGAAAGTCCTTACCCCAGGTGGAGTTCAAGTACCTTGGGGTTTTGTTCACGAGTGAGGGAAGGATGGAGCGTGAGATTGACAGGCGGAATGGTGCATCGGCAGCAGTAAAATGCATCGGCCCGTTGTGGTAAGGAAGGAGCTGAGCTGAAAGGGAAAGCTCACGATTTACCGATCAATCTACGTTTCTACTCTCACCTATAGTCATGACCTTAGGGTCATGTCTGAAAGGACAAGATCTCGGATGCAAGCGGTCGAAATGAGTTTCCTTCGCAGAGTGGCAGGGCGCACCCTTATGGATAGGACAAGGAGCTCTGTCACCTGGGAAATGAATGAATGAAGAACGTTTTTCTAGGGGGGGTTCCTAGTTCTTTTTCTAGGAACTTTGAATTCTTCAAGTAATAGTGACAGAATTTTATCACTTTTTTGTAACATCGTTTGGGGTCAATTTTTTTTTTTTTAATAAAATGATTCTGTTTATCAAGGCAGCATCTATTAAATGTAAAAAAATTGTTAAATTGTTAAATGTTTATTCGAATTTTAACTAACTGCTTATTGTAGATTCAAATGAAATTTTTACTCCAGTCATTATTGCTTTTAATAACAATAATAATAATAATAATAATAATAATAATTAATATTAGAGTGATTTCTGAAGGATCATGTGACTCTGAAAACTGGAGTAATGAAGCTGAAAATTCATCTTTACAATCACTGGAATAAATGATTAAATTAAATGATAAACTACTTTTGAACAGTTATTTTATAGTATAATAACATTTCACAATTGTACAATTTGTGCTGTATTTCTGATAAAATAAATGCAGCCTTGGTGAGCAGAAGAAGCTTATTTTAAAACATTTAAAAATCCTACTGACCCCAATCTTTTGACCGGTAGTGTATATTATCAAATATTTGGTATATTTGTATGTGAATGCTTCACAAAATTCTCATTACTGTTCAGCATTAATTGAATATTGCCATCTACTGGATTAAACATGCCCTGTTCTTTCAGCTCCAGTGTAAGGAAGGCTTAAATGGGCTAATTCTTATTTTTTCTTCTGTTTTCAGGGCCATAGTAGCTTTAGTCTATAATGTTCTGAAGGCCTTCATGGAAATGAACAGCACTTTGTTCGATGAACTCACGTCCACTTACAAGTCAGATCGTCAGAGGTGCGCTATTTATTTATTCTTTTGTCATAGATTTTGGATTCTGAGTTAAAGGCATAGTTCACCCAAAAAATGAAAATTCACTTACTATTTACTCTCCCACAAGTTGTTATAAACCTTTGAGTTTCTTTATTCTATTCATCACAAAAAAAGATAATTTGAAGTAGGGATGCACCGATACCATTTTTTTGGAACCGATCCGATCTCGATACCAAAATTCTGAGTATCGATCGATACAGATCCGATCCCAATACTGTGCAGATTGTTTTTTTTTTTTATCCAAGCGTAATAGTTTCTATAGCTCTGGTGCTAAACTCAAATAATATATGTCAAATACAGGCCTACTGTATATGACAGACGACACAATCTAACTAAAAACATGATGCTTGCTATAAACTATAGGCTACATTATTTGAGCATTTGTTATGCATTCGTTTCCTTTTTTAATATAAAGATTTTTCTTTGAAATCTGCAATAGGCTACCACTATTGACACTAAATGTTGGTAAAATAATCAGCCTTTTAGCAAAGCCTGAAATTTTCCTGCAGGTTTGACGTAGACTAAACTAAACCATCTGAGGCCAGTTTTACTTCCTCGCCAAGTCTCGCAGTAAGCAAGACGGAGAAAGTTCAAAACAAGGTCCGCTTATATGCTTCAGTGCCAAAGCACAAACTGGTCTGTTAAATAAAATATTGATATAAATAAAATTAAAGTAAAATATTCAGTTTCAGAGTTATGACAATCCATATTGCGCCCGTCATTTTTACTTTTATTAATTTAATCAGCTACTTTGACCACAATGAGCCAGGCTTTACAAACTATTCCCAACACTTAAAGGATTCACCTTGAAAGAATAAACTCAGTCAGAAGGATGAGAGAACAGAAACTTATTGTGAGGATAATCTTACGGAGCGGTGCACATCGTTTCTGTGCAACCGGTGCATGAATGAAGCGCTTTATGCGTCCCTGAGACACAGCACGCAGCCCTCCTGTATCAGCGGACACTTCCAAAACAGCAGCACAACGGGAAGAAATCAGTGCATTGAGGATCTGTCCAATTTATTATTGAACCTTTTCTTATTAAAAATTTCAGGTAGGCCTACTTTGTGTATGAAGAGCAGGTAATAACCCTCTCCACTGCAGTGTTGCGAATGCAATTTGCTGATCCAACAGACACAGCGCAACATGATTTAGAAACCGCAATGAGCTCCTTGTTGCAGGTCAAAATGAACCCATTTAATGCAAAACTAAATGCATTTCTCCACTGATTATTTACTGTACTTCACATTAAACTATAGAATGGCTTCAGAACATTTAAGATGTAGTAGGCCTACATGACATGGTGGAAAGAGTACTGAAAAATCATACTCAAATAAAAGTACCATTACTTGCCTAAAAATGTAGTGTAAGTCGAGTAAAAGTATCTGCTGTAAATGTTACTCAAAGTATGAGTAAAAAGTAGCCCTTTTAAAAGTGCTCAAGAGTAGTGAGTATTACGCTGTGAAAAGCTGATATGTTTACATGTAATTTGTGCATGTGTATGTAAACGTAACATTCTGTAGTGCATTTACTAATTGCCCTGAAGGCACACAACATCATGAGACATTAATATTAGGTTAAATTTAGGTTGTAATGTCAGGTGACCAAAATCAGTTGTCAAGCCAGCAGCTAAGGACAACGTTATTTTAATGTCCAATAATGACGTCAAATGACATTGATATTTGGTTGATTTTAGGTTGTTAGATAGTGACCAAAATCCAGCGTCGAGCCAACATCTAAAACCAACGTCATATATGACGTCAAATACTGACATTTATTCATCAGGTACGGTAACCAAAATCCAACGTCTGATAGATGTCATAGGGGTAACGTTAACACAATGTCAAGCTGTAACATCATTAGACGTTGATATATGATTGGTTTTAGGTTGGACATTGGACATTGACATTGGCCTGACGTTGAGTTCTGACATCAACCCGATTTTCATTTCCAAACAAAATGCAAAGTCCCCATGACGTTAGGGTTCAACGTCAATCAGACATCATGTTGACATTCTGTGCCTGCTGGGTGTTTAAGGCCATTTCGGTCATCATACAGTAAACACAGAGTTTCCGCGGGGTCTTAAAAAGTCTTAAATAGTCTAAAAATTAAAAAAATTCTTAAATTCGCTGTTCTAGGTGTTAAATATTTTTGCACTTAATTTTCTGATGTCCATGTAACGCTACATCTAATGCTCATTTAAATTATTTTTGTTGTTGTTGCTTGGTTTTCGTGGTGTTGTAGTCCTTAACTTCACTAGTCTTAATGTAATTTGCGGTATTACAACTACAAATGAGACCAGCATGCAATAACCAATCAGCTTTCTGTTATTGGGCCCAGTGCGCGCGGCGAATGTGACGTCATCGGTGTGTTTGCGGAGGTTCGCTTTCGGTGCGTGCAACATGATTTCGGCTGGAAGCGTCAACTGATTTTGGGTGAACAGTTCTTGCGGTGCCGCGTTTGATTTGAGTTGACAATGAAACACTTTGAAGAGATTTTGTCTGTACACCTGTACAGGCGTCTTAACGATCCGTCCATGCGTGATCATCATAGAGATAACCAGTTGACCAATAATTCTTGGCTAGAAATTGAAACAGCCTTGGAAAAGAAGGAAAGGTTTTGTTTAGAAAAACCAGAGGGATAAGTTTGTTAAAACAAAAAAAGACACCATGGCAAAAGTGGAGACCCAGGTGGTTAATAGCTACAAACTAAAATTAAGTGACAAATTATGTCTTTGATAACTGGAAAAGAATATATGAACCTATCAGTTTACAATATACTGATGCCCAAATTCTGGACTTTATTGTTGATAATGGTCAGGAAAGTTGGACCATTATTGCCTTTTATTAGCCTTTATAGGACCGAAACTACCCAGACAGTAATGTGTGAATTGTTAAGTGGACAAAAAAAAAAAAAAGGTCAGTATCTGTAGTAAGTTTTTTTTTTTGTTGTTGTTGCTTTTATTCTTACCATAATAAAAAATATAATTGTAGAGCAACCCATGTTCTCTTGTTATTGATAATTAACTTTAATAGGTAGAACTGTCTGAGATTTGAACAAAAGCAAGTGATGCATCAATGTTTGATTTAAAAAATCTTGAATGGTTATAAAAATCTTAATAATCATTATAATAAATTATAAAAATAATTAGTTTTAAAATCTTGAACAATATTAATGATATGACGTAGTTCCGGAAATGTACTACATCTCTGTTTATCCGTCTGACTTTACGGTGGGTTTCTTTTTACCGGCCCCTGTCATTTTAAAGAATATCACAACGGCGAACGTGTCAAGTATAAAAGCCTCGTCCGTTTCGTGAGGTGCGCGCGCAGTCAGCGGAGGTGCACAATGCGCCGCCAGTGAAAGTATAAATCAGCCTTAAGATGGGGTTTTTTTGTAGTTCAGTGGTGCATCTAACCTGCCTTTAGTACAGTTCAATTAAAATAAATTTATTTTACCACTAATTTTGTGATTTTGCATTTTCTCTTGCGTGTTTTTGATATTGTGATATAGGTCTTAAATTTAACACTTAAATGGTCTTAAATTTGACATTATGATATCTGCAGAAACCCTGAAACATCCGTCATCTTCTCATCAGTGACTTGCATCTAAACAGTCTGTGGGTCAAT